>CM051236.1:148735373-149937361 GCA_027917425.1 Gastrophryne carolinensis
AGAGAAACCTAGTCCATCTGATCAAACACCTCAGATCAGGGGAGCCATAGAAGCAAGAAGCTCCCCTCCTTACCAGCTAGTGGTCCCAAGGCGACTATTGCACTCCCTCAGCCTTGGTTTCCGACAGGCTTTTGGTCCCTGGGGATTATGGTGGAGTAAATAAGCTTAGCCAATGTGCCTTGGTCTGGCCTCAGACTCGCTAGCATGCCTCCTTAAGGCTTGAAACCAGATGTGCATAGCCGGCATCAGACACTGGGGCCCTCAGAAGTGCACTAGGCGCAGCAAAAATGCAGACAGAGGTTAAAGGGGGAAGCTCATAATATATATATAAATATATATATAAATATATATATAAAATCCCAGTCTGGAAATACAGGGGATCTAAACACCAGCGATCATGTTCCAGCAAAACAGTCAGCTCGGGCTCGTCAACCGGGCTCTTATGCTTTAACCCTTTGAGTGCCGGCCTACTGAGATTTTTTTGTCACAATCTGTTGCCAGACGACTTTTCATGTTTTTGCGCTACACGTGTGCAACCTTGATTTTTGAAGGGATTTCCATGAAAATTATATAAGTCTGGGCTTCAACATGAAATGTCTTGTTTGGCCTTTTTTTAGTGTATTCTCAATACTTTTGGGTGAAATATGTGCAAAAAAATGAAAAAAACCTATTTTTTACAATTTGTAGTGTTTTTTTGTAATAAAAAATGTAAGTTTGTTAATAAAATATTATTGTGTGTGAAAGCCCTATTTCTCCCGGTTACAATGGTACCACATATGTATAGGTATACCCCCTTTCCTGAAACAGCAGTTTAGGAGATTCCAGATAGGATACAACTATGCAATATGATTGCATAGTTGTAAGGGGTTAATAAAAAAAAAAAATGACACAGGGTTCCCCCTCCCAGGGGGGGGGGGGGGGGGACTTCATTTCTTTTTTGGAATTCTAAGGGTTAAAAACCCTTAAAATCCCCCCCAAAAAATGACATAGGGTCCCCCTTACCCAGCATTACTGACCCGGACCAGCTATGGGGGCTTGTAGAACAGGGCGCAGGGGCCAGCGTTGGTGGCCCCTGGCCCTGCAGGCTACTAGCCCACATAGCCACGTGGCCCGGGCCCTTCTGCCCCCCCGGCCGTTGGGGAGGCAGGTAATGGGGGGCTGGGGGTTATGGCAAGTCACCCGCTTGCCGCAGGTGACCTGCCATACCCAGAGCCTTGTGAACTGGTATAAGGGGTCTCATGGACCCCGTACCAGTTCACAAAGGGTTAAGTTAAAAAAAAGACACCAAACAAGTTCTTTATTATTCTATTTTCACTTATACTTACCTCCCATCCAGTGTCCCACGCTGCTGCAGATGACAGTTGTCGGTAGTGATCAGAGCAGGGAGGGTGGCAGGCAGGGAGATCAGAGCCACCCTGCCTGCCACCCTCCCTGCTCCGATCGCTGCTGACAACTGACAGATCGGAGCCCGGGTGCCAGTAACCCGAGGAGCGGGATGACGTCATCAAGTGGGCGGAGTTAGGGGCGGGGCTTGGGGCGGGGCCAGCGCCGGCTGAAGAGGATGGTGATGGCCTGTTTCTGGGCCCTCACAAGGAGCGTGGAAAGCCCAGGGGAGGGGGGGGATCGGAGCCCCCCCTGGTGAAGAGAAGACCCGGGGAGAGCCATCGTGCTGCCAGGTGAGTAAATGTCATTTACTGTTTTTTTAATCTAACAGCGGATTCTTGTACAGAATCGCTGGCCCTTTCAAATGAGGGGTAAGGTAAGTCTGTATGTTTTTTACTTTTTGTTTTATGGGCCTCTAAAGTCAGCTACGTGACTCTCACGTAGCTGGCACTTAACGGTTGGAGAGGCAGCAACGTGAGAGTCACGTAGCTGGCACTAGAAGGGTTAAACCGGGCAGCAATAACACATGGAAGAGTTTGATAAATTATATAGAATTAAACTTAAAAATGGGTTACAAAAATGGGTTTTCTGCCATTGTTCTGCTGGATATATATATATATATATATATATATATATATATATATATATATATATTCCCAGTCTGGAAAAACAGGGGATCTGAACACCAGTGATCATGTTCCAGCAAAACAGTCAGCAACAGGAAGGAGTTAACGGATCTGCATTGGCTCATCTTGGAAACCAGCAGAACAATGGCAGAAAACCGGCTGAACTGCTAGCGAGCTCTTATGCTGTAGCCCGGGCAGCAGTAACACATGGAAGCGTTTGATGAATTATATTGAAATAAACTGAAAAAGAATGGGTTACATTTCCAGAAATAAATATCTCAATCAGTCTGGAAATACAGGGGATCTAAACACCAGCGATCATGTTCCAGCATGCTCACATGTGACAACTGAAAATATCTGTCATTACTCAGGATGTTCTCACATTATATCTGAGCATGCTGGGAATGCTGTGTTAGTTTAGCTCTCTCTGACCTATCCCTGAAGAAACCCATCCGCAAATTTATTGAAACCCGGTCCTGCCACTCTACCCTATGGGAGTTTTGTGACCTTAAATTAGGTCACCATACCAGGGAGTCCATACTGACCACCCCTAACGTCATGTATAATTGGTGCACAACAAATGCAACATGTCTTATTCATATTAGCCTGGAATGAAGAGCAAATTCCTGCGCCGGACTGTAGAAGATAGAAGAAATTACACTAAGAAAAAGGAGGACAATTGTATAATATATCTAGGAATATAGCTCAATATGAAGCTTTTAAAGAACATCTGTTACCAATAAATATAAATGCAGAGAGCTCTGTGCCTCATAGATATTGACTCTCTATATTTCATTACTTGTTCATAGAGAATTGCCATGGCTGCTTTCTCATAAATATCGATTCATTTTTGGATTGGTGCTCATTTCTGGATTGGGTAACAAGAATGTAAGAGGCCAGTCCAAATTCTCATTCCCAGATTTAGTGTATTGCTTGAGTCATGCATTTTCACTTTTAATATACAATGTTTAGGACTTTAGAACTTTGTGTCCATCACAGACAGTTGCATGTTCTCTAGAAAGCACGCAGATTTGGGATGCCCCCTTGTCTTAAAGCGACTGTAAACCCAAAGGCGATAGTAAGGCAGTAAGCAGGCACCCGATGCCTGTCCAATGTGTGTCTGCTCCATTTCCTGCAGCTCCAGGTACAAACCTCAACAGGGCTCCAAAGCTTGCAAATAATTTCATTTCATTTCTCCTGGACCATGCAAAAAACTGGTTTAACGGCTAATCTGTCCCTTGGAGCTCTCAGCACAAGCGAACACAGCAAGTCACAGTGGTCCCACAGCTGTCTTTGACCACAGGCCAGGCTGTGGCAGAATATCCTCAGCTAATTAAAAAGCAGTTCAACCACAACCCGGGAGGGGAGAAAAACTAGCCCGTGCATAATACGCACAACTAGAAACAGTGCAGCAAGACTAAACCCATGTAGAAGGCATCACCCACCACCGGCGAAGTCGTAACGCAACAGAAGGGCAGGTGTGGTGCCCCCGAATGGACGACGACGAGAAAGGAAATTTACCGGTGAGTACACAAATGTTTCCCTTTTCTCATCTCTTCCATTCCAGTGCACCGCCAGTTGCAACACGTGGCATGTACCAAAGCAGTACCCTCGATGTTTTCATTTATAACACAGAGTTGCAAATAGAAAATTTAAACAAATAACAGATAAGCTTAGCATGTTGACATAATTTTGCCACACAATGGAAATTTTTTTTAAAAGCCATTAAAGATTGATTTACCCTTTAAGCTAAAAAAAAGTGCTAAGATCGTGTTTACATACTCACCCTTACACAGCTGTAAAATGTCATTTCACCTAACCACAAAACAGCTCTTCCCTCCACAAGTGCCTCGGCAATCCTGATTTGTTAGAAAGGGGCCAACACCTGTGCGGGCACATGTGTCGGTACTGCCAAGAGAAGACAGCCTGGGGAGGTGCATCCGGAATGCTGGAGTGACCTGCACATAGCCCCCCAGAGCTCCCCCAATTTATACCTTTAGCCTCCATTCTCGACGGGAATCTAGTGCTGCAACTGCCTGCCTAGCACTCACCTGCATAGTGACTTTTCGCCGTGGGAAAGCACAGCCCAACTGAGTGCCGTTGACTAATCAAGGTAAGGAGTACTGGCGTTCTGGGGGGTTATGTGCAAGGGGGGTCCAGGGCTCCAGCATTGCCCCTCCCCCCGACTGTCTTATAGCAATGGAGACCAACACCTACATCCGCGTGGGTGTTGGTCCACTTTGAGGGGGTCACATGCACTTACATGCCACATTTCACAGCACATTGCACAAAAAAAAAAAAAAGAGTAAGGGCGAATATGCAAACACAATCCCAGGCTCTTTGTTAAAGGAGCAGTATCACAAAATTGTGTAATATTAAAAACCCATATAAAACATGTTGGCTTATACACCCGAACTGAAATAAACTCCAGCCAATTGTGTGGTTTTCTTCTCGTGGTAGCAATAAAATCCAGGGGTGACAGGTTTAGTGTATCAGGGGTGACAGAACCTGTCACCCAATTTCCTCCATTAAGATGCTGGGTGTATAAGTGACCTCTCCTCCCACCATCCAGCATATTTATATGGATTTTTATTACTGGCCCATTTTTTCGGGATAGTGCTCCTTTAGAGCGGACCTTCACTCTGAATAAGAGTCTATCTTATATGCCCCCCCCCCCCCCGTACATACAGATTGCAGCTACTGCATGTTATGAGCCTTTCAACATCCAAGATGGTGGCTCATGGAGCATCAGGCAGCCTGCAAACAGGAGGTTTCATCTGACTGTGTCGCTCTGCATTCTGGGATTGCTGTCCTTTCGCTGACCCCAGCTCTGCTCTGTCTGTGCAAAGCACAGCTATAACCTCACCCCCTGTACTTTATCCCACTCTCCTCTCCTCAGTATGTGATGCTTCTGAGTCAAGATGGCGGCGCCCGTATCCTAGACTCCTGAACAGGAGTTGCAGCCCAGTGGGGGAAAGAATAATGGGTAATTGACAAAAAATGTTAAATATATTAATTTTAGATATTGGGGGGTAGTTTTTTAAGGGTTTGGGCTTTTCATTAAATGATGCTGAAGGTCCAGTTTAAAGCGGTCCTTCACTCTGAATAATCTTGTATGTTTCCCACCCCCTGTACATACAGATTGCTCACATTAAAAATCATCCTACCTGCATCTACTGCATGTTATGAGCCTTTAAACATCCAAGATGGCAGCTTATGGAACATCAGGCATGCATTCTGGGATTGCTGACCTTTTCCTGACCCCGGCTCTGCGCTGTCTGAGCAAAGCACAGCTATAACCCACCCCCTGTACTTTATCCCACTCTCATCAGTAAGTGTGATGCTTCTGAGTCAAGATGGCGACGCCCGTATCGTAAAGTCCTGAACAGAGTTGCAGCCCAGTGGGGGAAAGAGTAAGTGACTAAAAACGTAAAATATATTAATTTTAGATGCTGGGGAATCGTTTTATAAGGGTTTGGGCTTTTCAATAAATCATGGTGAAGGTCCGGTTTAAGCTTTAAGCATCAGGGCAACACAAATCATGATGCCACCCTAGGGAACATGATTGTCGGACTAAGTGTGATCAGTAGGATTATAGTTTTAATACATTGTTTGTAAGATTTAGCAATGTAATGCATGATTCGCACATGGTTTCAAAAAGAAATGCTCCTTTGAACCATGAAATGAGTCAGCGATTGGGGAAAAGCCGGCTGTATGAAATCCGTCTTCCATGTGCTGAAATCTGAGCTGTATTGTTTACAGTATAACAGCAGGGCTCTGTGCTCATGTTATTATTCTTTTTATTTATAAAGTGCCATCATAGTGAGTAGCGCAGTACAAGGTAGAAATGAAAGGGGGTTAGACAACATATTCTCACCAGGACAATTCTACTATAGGGTCAAATGCACGGTATATGAAATTTACAGCTATATGTAACCCAATTTGCTTCCATCATACCCTCATATAACACATAAAGCATGTCAGCATTTCCCCATGTATATTAGACCTCTCTCATCTATGTGATTGTGTAGATCACTGCCCTATGTGCAGCTGACACCACAATACAAGCGCTAACATCTGCTGTCATTGACCAATCACCTTTTAAATCTTTGTTTTGATGCTTAGAAGATAGAACCAGGGGAATGCTTGCATAAACATTTCTAAAATGCCGATATCTGGAAAAGCTTTCTTCTGCATGTATGTCCTCAATTAAATCTACAAGCACCCAAATGCACTGCCATAAAAAAATAATGTAGCTATAAACCTCAGAATACAGTGGTTCTTGTAGTTCCTTAGCATTTGGGACACACAGGTTAGGGTTACAATGTAGGGATTTCATCTATGGAATAAATGCCTGGCTGGCCCGCCAGATCTACAGTATAGAGAGGAAAAGGCAATATGCTGCCAAGCTGGCCATAGCTAGTGTGTATAAAGGGGAAACCCTTTGACTATAATGAATACGAGGAATGAAGTCATAAGGATCAAGTGGTAAATCAAGCCATTATTCCAGATCATATAACCGGTTCAAATGCAAAATAATGAAAATAATGCTTTTTTTTAATTCGATTTCTCAATCCCATGGCTTTTTGGTATATATGATTTGTATCCAAACTTTTGTGTGTAGCCATCTGCACAACCTTGCTGAGGCCACCGTGAGAAGCACCAGTACAAATCAGGTTTGTTGGTGATGTTCATGTCACTTCAAGTTTAAGGGAATTAAAAGGGGAACTTGCTGGCTATTTTTTTTTGCAAAAAGATCGAGCTGTTAAAGTCATTCTGTGGGCTCAAAAACAAAAAAATTCCATGGATAATGATGAAGAGTATAATAATTAGACGGGGAGAACCTCAACCTTTAGACCTTAAAAGGTGAAAAAGGTTGAAAAATTCACATGATCCAGGAGAGGGGGGGCCCCATTTTTTGGGGGGGATTTTAAGGGTTAAAAACCCTTAAAAAATAAAAAAAAAAAGCTATGCAGGGCTTGGAGGAACAGGGCACAGGGCCAGCTTTTGTGGCCCCTGGCCCTGCAGGCTACAAGCTCGCATAGCCCGTGGGCCCGGGCTCTTCTGCCCCCCCCCCCTGGGCTTTGGGGAGGCAGGTAATGGGGGTGCCAGGGGTTAATGGCAAGTCACCCGCTAGTCACAGGTGACTTGCCACCTCCCCCAGCCTTGTGAACTGGTATAGGGGTCATGGACCCCTTACCAGTTCACAAGGGGTTAAATGTAAAAAAAAAACACAGACACACAAAGAGAAAAAATATTTTATTATTTTTTTTTTAATACTTACCTCCCATCCATAGTGGAGCACTCTGTCCCTCGGCGATCACTGGCTTCTGCTCACTTGCTAGAAGCCTTTTATAGCTGCTGGATGACAGAACACAAAAGGGTTAATTAAAAAAAAATGACATAGGGCCCCCCCTCCTAGGGGGAGACCCCATTTTTTGGGGGAATTTTAAGGGTTAAAAACCCTTAAAAATCCCCCCCAAAAAAATGACGTAGGGTCCCCCCTACCCAGCATTACCGACCCGGGCCAGCTATGGGGGCTTGTAGAACAGGGCGCAGGGGCCAGCGTTGGTGGCCCCTGGCCCTGCAGGCTACTAGCCCACATAGCCACGTGGCCCGGGCCCTTCTGCCCCCCCTGGCCGTTGGGGAGGCAGGTAATGGGGGGCTGGGGGTTATGGCAAGTCACCCGCTTGCCGCAGGTGACCTGCCAGACCCAGAGCCTTGTGAACTGGTATAAGGGGTCTCATGGACCCCTTACCAGTTCACAAAGGGTTAACTGAAAAAAAAACACCACACAAAAGTATTTTATTAAAAAAAAAAAATGTTTTTTACTGTACTTACCTCCGATTGTAAGCTCTTTTGTCAAGGGGGCGGGGCTTAGCGGCAAGATGGCGGCCACCATCGAGGAGGAGAGAGCCTCCCGGGCTCTCTCCTGAAGATCGGTAAGTCCTGGGGGGTGATCGGAGGCCCCCCAGGTGAAGAGGAGGGACAGCGGGAGCCAGCGCACACGCAGGTAAGTGAATGTCATTTTTATTTTTTATTTTTTTACAGTTAGCAGCTGCTGCTGCAGGAGCGGGGGGGGGGGGGGCGGCCTATTCCGGGGGCTCTCCTGGAGCCATCCGACCCCCCACGGGGGATCGGATGGCACCAAATTAAAGAGGAGACCCGGCCGGATCCAACGAGGGGTCAGGTGAGTATTTTTTTTTTTTTGCCCACTAGCAGGGGTAAATGCCAGGCACGTAAATTTTACGTGGCTGGCACTTAAGTGACGGAGAGGCAACCACGTAAATTTTACGTGGCTGGCATTTAAAGGGTTAAAGGGACTGAAAATAATTCAGGATACTAAAGTACAATAAAGATTTTCATGCAGGAATAAAAAAAATAGGGGGGGGGGGGGGGGGAGAAGAAAAAAGAAAAAGGTTCTGAATATGTCCTCATGGACATTCAAGAGTAGCTTACACAAATGTATGCACTACGTAGATACGTAAAATATTTTTTTCTAGCAGCCATTATTACAAACGATGATGCAAACAAAAAGTTCTAACATCACAATGGGACGTTACGATGAAACATCAACTGATGCAGAGCGTAATACGTAATACTCAACTTTTATCCCCTACACCCGATTACAGTTAATCCGGTGCACTAACACTTACCAGATTGTTTGATCCAGTCCCACAACGCCCCCCGGACACTAGACAATCTGGTAAGTGCCTATGTGCCAGACTAGTAGCGATAGCCTGCACTGGATAAAAGGGGAGTATATTGTTTTTTTGCCTGAAGAATGACTTTACGGTTAATGCTTTCAAGTATGTCACTGCATTGTTATTTTCAGTTGTTTCTTGTTCTAAATTGGTTCTATGACTTTTACAGCCTGTTCATGTGGATCGTAACTCTTAACCATCTTTCAGTGCAAAGCATAGATCTCAATGTAAAGAAGGTTGGGGACCCCTGCTTTAGAATTAACTCATACCTTGCTTTTTGGCCCTTCACAGTTTTGCTTCTACTTAATCTGTAACGTATAAAAAGAAAAAAAAAAAAAGTCCTCTGGCTTCCTAACAATCGTTTTTTTCTAGTATATAGGATGCAGAGATAAAAGAAATGGTTCATCAAAGCACAACGCCCAGCAGAATGCATTTCGTGTCACCGACTTCCAACAGCAAGCATCACACAGGCTGTGTTTCAAACCGGAATAAAGCTTTGATCCCTGTCAAAATGACTTGCCCCAAGTCATCCAATAATAAGAAACAACGCTGAGATACACAGGACGTGCTCCCAACCTTTCACTGCCATCATGTCATTCCGGCTGACACCTCGAAAATATCTGCCAGCCAACGCATCTCATGAAAACAGGTTACATTAAAGGGGTTTCCACACAGTGGAGATAAGCTTTATTTCAAGATGGCCTAATACATACACAGCATAGAGGCTGCAAGTTTGGGGATCAAATCAAGATTTCAGAACAACCTAGCAAATCACGAAAAGCGCCTCCAGCTCATAAACATGACAAGATACTAAAGTGCTTTGACATGATACATTCTTCCCAATATTAGTTCATCCTCCAAAATGCCTTCGGCCACTGTTGGGTATGTGATTTATGGTTAAGTTGCAATATGAGAGAAATAAAGCAGATGAATACCTGCCTAAAAGAGATATAACAGAGAAACTATATTTATCCTGAAACAAATGTAAGTCAGGTTTAGAGTCTTTGTAAAGTTCCTGTCTGTGTTTCTAATGAGAACCTTCCATCTTTTCCTCTCTGCAGAGCATTCCCAGTCTATCCTAACACAGAATCTTCTGATCCCAGCATCACCGCCCCACAGCAAAGAGAATAACACAACATACAGTGTAGCATTAATCAGTTTAGGTGGAGTTTTGTGAACTGTTCTGCCCTTGGCAAATTGGGAAAAGGGGCAAGGTTTATTGGAAAGGTCAAGGTTACAAAAATAAAGAGATTTGATTATTTATAACAAGAGGTGAAAAGACTTAAAGTCCCTAAACACTCACTCTCCCCCTGCAGTGGATTCACACAATGCCGGTAGTATGAAGCTTAGCTCATTGGCAATTGCGTCCCCAACATCTTGTAGCAGAGCCTCCCCCCCCCCCAGTTCATTTCCTCACAATTGAATGGAGTAGGAGTGACTAGTTGCGGTGACTGATGTCAGGAGCCCGTGAGGCGGCGATCACAGGCTGTAGTTGTGAGCAGGGATGGCGTGGTCAGGAACTCCCAGGATAAGGCCTATCAACTGGGTGGAACTATAGGCAAGTATTTATTGTTTACAGTTTTTGCCTGTGCAGTCCCTTTAAATAGTGTCCAACCTCATGGAAGGTGGAGTCTATATACCTTAATATAGGCAGAAATGTTGCCTCATGTTGAGTGGTTAAATCGGAACAACACCCATTAGAAGTCTATGGGCATAGGGTCCGGCACATCATTTAGACCTTCAGCATCATTTCATGAAAAGCCCAAACCCTTAAAAACCTATACCCCATCATCTAAAATGTATATTTTATACATTTTAGTCACTTTTTATTCTTTTCCCCACTGGGCTGCAACTCTGTTCGGGATGCTAGGATATGGGCGCCGCCATCTTGCCTCAGAAGCATCACACATACTGGAGGAGAGGAGAGCGGGGTAAAGCACAGAGGGGCGGGTTATAGCTGTGCTTTTGTACAGGCAGAGCAGAGCTGGGGTCAGGAGAGGGACAGCAATCCCAGAATGCAGAGCAACATAGTCAGAAGACACCTCCTGTTTGCAGGCAGCCTGACACTCCATGGGCCGCCATCTTGGATGTTTAAAGGCTCAGAATACGCACAAGGTGCAGGTAGGATGATGTGGCAAACTCTGTATGTACAGGCAATGTACATACAATATAGGCTCTTATTCAGAGTGAAGGGCTCCAGTTTAAGGGCTGGCCACATGCTGCCTGCCTGCTTGGTGGCCCCCTCCGACTGCCCGTCTGCATTAGGCAGCCTCAGGTAAATGGACCTATCACCAGGATAGTGAAAATCCTAGAGATAGGTCCACCTTAGGCTACATTCACATCTGGTTCCGTTGGCGGCAGCAATTCCATTCTGCATTTGCATTTGAATCTGTTTTAAAACAAATCCCCACTTCCTATACCCAGCCTTCCTGTCTATTTAATGCCATTAAACTCTGTGGGGCCACAAAAGCAAACTTGCAAACAAATTTGTGTTTGCAGGCCTCATAGGCTTTAATGGGAGTGCAGGAAGCAGCAAGCAGGACTTTCTGTGGCGGCGGTTTCCTTCTTTCTGCCACACTGGAAAAATGTGAAAGGGGCCATAAAGGTGCCATTTTTATTTTTGCTGCACTGCAGCAGACCGCTGGTATATATCAGGGTTTCCCAACCTTTTTGTCATCATATAGTACTTTCCCATTTTCCAATTATCTCAAATACCACCTGGGTGACACATGAGGGCTGTCTGTCACCTGAAACTGTGTTACAAAGACACAAAACAGTTATTTAAAGTGCACCTAAATGCGCACTTAAGCAAATCAGGCTTTCGAAAAGTATAAATGGCAGCAGATGAGGTTGGGGAGCAGGTCAGTCTGCAAAATCACCACCTGAACTCCCACCCGTACTTCTACCAATAGTTGATAACCCCTGGAAAACTTATAGGTACTATACCAATCAAATACTCAAGCTTAGAAGGCTCTCCAAGATATGGCCATGCTGCATCAGAAGCCTAGCTAATGGTTATATTGGGCCTTTAAAGCCAATAGGAAGGCTGCCTGTATGTCCATTTTCTGTGCCCACATCCATTTCAATGTGGGAATGTGCACACCGAAATCGAAATCTAAGTCAATACAGGAGGTTAAGTTTAGAACTTTCTTCCGATTCTTCAGAAATCTTTCCAACTTGATCAAATAAATCAATAAAAACCAGAGAATGCCACCCTTCTGGATCCAGAAAAAAAAATTACTCTGGCTGGAAATTACCTTCCACACTTCCAATGATACAGAATTCACATTAAGGTTTGCTGTGGCAATAAATAACTGCAGACATGCGAATAAACTCTCTGCACAAAAGTAATTTGCTCTGTGGCTGTAATTACTCAACAGGTCAGGAGGAACCTGACACATGGTGCTGATTTATTAAGGTGAGAGCTGTCATTCTGAGACCATTCACCTTTCAAGTGCCTAATTAGGTTTGGGGGAACTTATTGTAAGAATTGCTTCTGTATATGACTGCAAGTTAGACTCAAAGGAGTTCTCAAAGAACTTACACTAGTATACAGGGTTTTCAGGCTGCACATTTATTTCCAGGTATTATGCAGGTGAAGGTGAACAGGTGAAGGAAAAGATGGAAAAGGTCAGGTACATACTAGTGTTGATGTCTGCTATTAAGATTTAAGAAAAAGGCCAGTTTGCTCACCTGCTGCTTTTGCTTTGTGGATCTACCTGCCTGTGGAAGGTCTGGAATACACCACTTGGCTAAAGGGACCATTACTGAAGAGTCTTTCCTTTAATTCAAATTTGAACCAAAAAGGATTTGGCTAGATCTCAACCAAAGTTTGAAACATAGGTGAAAGTTAGCCAACTAGCGTATAGACTGGAAAACACACAATAATGCATTTTTTGAGTAAAATAGACTACGTTTACTACAAAAATGCATAATATTGTTAAAGCGGACCTCAAGTCCTGATCTTCCTACCTTTTCTGTGATCCCATGTGTGGGCTTCTCCTCTAATCAGTGTTCTGCCATGCATTTTTAACCAAACCACCCCCAATTTTTCACAAAATGGGTGTTGTTCCAGGTGCATGGAGCCATCCTGATTGCGGGTGTTCCCTGTTCATTAAAGGCCACAAACAGAAGAAATCTTACCTTTCATGAAACAAGGCGAAAGGATAGATTCCTCCAGTTTGTGGACATTAAACCGGACCTTCACCATGATTTATTGAAAAGCCAAAAACCTTAAAAAACAATTCCCCGGCATCTAAAATTAATATATTTTAAGTTTTTAATCACTTACTTATTATTCTTTCCCCCACTGGACTGCAACTCTGTTAAGGACTTTAGGATACGGGCACCTCCATCTTGACTCAGAAGCATCACACTTACTGAGGAGGGGAGAGCGGGATAAAATACAGGGGGGCAGGTTATAGCTGTGCTTTGCTCAGACAGAGCAGAGCTGGGGTCAGGAAAAGGTAGAGAGCAGGAAGCCAGATTGATCAGCGTGGGACACAAGGATGGATGGGAGGTAAGTATTAAAAAAAAAAAATATATATATATTTTTTCTTATGTGTCAGAGTCTTTTTTTTACACTTAACCCCTCGTGAACTGGTAAGGGGTCCAGGAGACCCCTATACCAGTTCACAAGGCTGGGGGCTGGCCGCTAGCAGGTGACTTGCCGTTAACCCCCGCACCCCCAATTACCTGCCTCCCCAAAGCCCGGGGGGGGGGGGGCAGAAGAGCCCGGTCCCACATAGGCTATGTGGGCTCGTAGGCTGCAGGGTGAGGGGCCACAAAAGCTGGCCCCTTCACTCTGTTTCTACAAGCCCACATAGCTGGTCCCGGGCTGGTAATGCTGGGTAAGGGGGAACCCATTTACATTTTTTGGGGATTTTTAAGGGTTTTTAACCCTTAAAATTCCCAAAAACATGCCCCCCCCCCCCCCCCCGGGAGGGGGACCCTATGTCTTTTTTTAAATTAACCCCTTATGTTTATAGTGTGGATAGTAGTAGTATTTTATTTGTAAATTTTAAAGTGCTATTTTCAGTTTGGGGGGTCTCCTGGGCAAGAATGGGGGGGCTACCGATACATATGTGGTAACGTTGTAATCGGGAGAAATTGGGCTTTCACATGCAATAAAAAAAATGTTTTTCTCTAAAGTAAATGTTTTATTTAAAATAAAGGAGACAATATTTATTTATTTTTACACAAAAATATTTAAAAAAACAGTAGAAAAATTACAAACAAGACATTTCATGTTCAAGCCTAAACTCTGCTGCAAAATATATATCTATAATTTTCCTGAAAATTCCAGCAAAAATCACGGTTAAACATGGCGCAGAATGGGGATAAATGACCTGTCAACAGAGGGTGACAAAACTTCAAGTAGGCTGGCAATTAAAAGGATTAATAGTACCTATGCATGTTGGGTATTGTTCTGCTCGGGGGACCTTGCTCTTTCAGATTTAGCTTGTTTTTTCTTGTTTGCATATTTATATTTTAGGAAAGCATGTTATTTATTCAGTTTTTTAATTCCTTTTTTTAGGGAAACCCTGTGCAACCTAACAATTCTTTGAGGGATTACTTCCAGAAAGGTGAGCCTACTACAACAAGCTGGGTACTCTTAGAAAGCTTAACATGTGTACTTTCAGGGAATATATGGTTTATAGAGGATATTCCAAATGTAAAGGGTTGTTTTGGTTGAAAAATTGCAAGGTGCGCATTTTGTCTGCAGAGCTGAAATGTTCAAGTGAAATTACTGTTATGCGCATGCTTTACTTTGGGGTGTTTGCCAACTCTTTCCTTGACAGTACCTATGCATGTTGGGTATCGTTCTGTTCGGGGCATGTTGCTTTTTGAGATTCGACTTGTTTTTTCTTGTTTGCATATAGTTTTTTTTAGGAAAATGTGGATTGATTCTTCCTTTTTATTCTTTTTTAGGGAAACGTTGTGCAACCAAAGAATACATTGAGGGATTACTTCCAGAAAACTAAGCCCACATAAACAAGCTTGGTACGCCTAGAAAGCTTGAGGTGTGTACTTCCAGAGAATATATAGTTTGTGGGGGTATATTAAATGTAAATGGTTGTTTTTCTGGAAAAACTGCAAGATGCGCATAGCGCAGTTGTATTTTATCTGAAAATCTCCTAAAGCTCTGTTTCAGTTTGGGGGAGTCAACTGGGCAGGAAAGGGTGTCTATCAATACATATGTGGTACCGCTGTGACTGGGAGAAATTAGGGTTTCGCACGCAATAGAATTTTATTGACAAACATATTTTTTATTACAAAAAAACACTACAAATTGCAAAAAATAGATTTCTTTTTATTTTTTTGCACATATTTCACCAAAAAGTATTGAGAATACACTAAAAAAAAGGCCAAACAAGAGATTTCACATTGAAGCCCAGACTCTCTTGAAAAAAAACAATATATCATTTTCCTGGGAAATCCCTGGAAATCCTTTCAAAAATCACAGTTGAATATGTGTAGCGCAAAATAGTGAAACATGGTCTGGCAACAGAGGGCGACAAAAGCTGCAGGTAGGCTGGCAGCGAAAGGGTTAAAGGCTCATAACATGCAGCAGATGCAGTTAGGATGATTTTTAATGTGAGTAATCTGTATGTAAAGGGTGTGGGAAACATATAAGATAGACTCTTATTCAGAGTGAAGGACCGCTTTAATGAGCAGGGGGCCTCTGTAATCAGAAAGCCTCCCTGCACCCGGAACAACACCCATTTTGTGAAAAATGGGTGTTCCGCTTTAATTACCAGCTTAAAACAATGAATGAAAGGATCCCTTGAGGTTACTACTGTGGGTACCTCTGCCAGCCATTAGGATGCCTGGTGGATAAATGCAGGGGATGCAGCCATGGCCCACACATGCACTGTGGGGTTACTGGAACGGTAGGGACTGGGGAGGTTTCACAAAGAAGGAACTCTATAGACTCTGGACTGGCAACTGTTACTTCCAAGTCAAAGGCCCCTTAAATAATTACCCCCACGGTATCCCAATTTGGGAAACCCTTTCAGTTGAAAATCCATAGTAATTATGAAACTTCCACGCTTCCATGTTGCCAAGACTGGGTGCTGGCGGAGAAAAGATTCATGGATGCTGTTGCTACAAACAGGTTACACCATGCATGGCATTGTGGCACATGCATTTGGCAACGTCAGGCTCAATTAAACGTCAGGCTCTTATTTAATAAATAAAACTAGTACAGCTGAAAACCTTCAAACATCTTGTATCACATCTTACAGTGAAATGACTACATCAAACACACCATCAATTTCAAATAATCACGGTAAAATGTGTTCTCTTACTTTAAAAGCAGTATTAATAATTAATACAGGTATCTATCATAATTAAACCCTCCAAGGGAACAGAGATGCCCAACATCACACACATCTCACACAATGCCGGCAGCATTATTAATGTCCAGAGCTGCCACTATAATTTGATTAAATAAATCTAATTATTTTCCTTTCATCCGAAGACTTACTGATCTATTTTTGGATAATTATGTAAAACTCAGGCAAGTCACTTCCGAGCTAAAAGGAAAAAAGAATAATAAAATGTGAATAGTCACAACAGTAGCAATGTGATTTGGGGAGAGCACCAGCCAACAATACATGTCACTGGTTTGGAGGATCCATGTTCACTTTTTATCAATAATGTTCTTGCCAGTGTTCAGGCAATGTTTATCTAGTCAGTAAGTCAGCATATTGAGATACTCACGAGGGGAGGGGAGGAGTATCCTCATTAAGCATGCCGTCACATCTGCTTTCCCCGTTCTGCGGTTTTGCAGACTGTATCGTTGTGTCTTCTATAAAAAGTTTCCACAAACACATCTGGAAGCATGTATTAGTCTGGCAATAAATGGAATAAAATATGGCTCGCCTAAGAGGTTCCAAAAGCTATCATTAATCTGACAGCACATTCAGATGCTTGACCAATAAAGAGGGGTCTGCTCACAAGGAGGACAGGCAGAGGCTTTCAGAATCTGCTGATCACAAAGTAACAAGCTGCTAGGCATGCCAAGAAACGTTACAAAGATACACAATCCCATGTAACATATTGCCTGTGCATAAAGTGTCTGCAAACAAGACATATCTGCCTGCAGGCCTCTCCTGCTACAGCTGTGTGGGGGGGAGTCTCCATCTTTCACAGTTCATATGTGTGCGTGAAATGGGTCTGTCAACAATTGCTGATCTACACATCCTATTACCTCCTGCTGGGGCTGCAAGTTTCACAACAGCTGAGGACGCACAGGTTGTCAGTAAAATAACCCACTCTATTAAAAGCCCCTCTTTACCATTATACTTCTAAATCTCAGTCCCTCATATGACTGTGGCTTTGCGGTTTCAGTTTGGCTGGTCACCTACTGAGATAAATACAAGGCTAATAAGTTCCGTTAAATCCCAGGGAGGGGGTTTCTGTAAATCTTGAAGAAGAAAGTATTCTTACTTCTTGAACTTTATTGGTTTATAAAAGTTACAGCCACTTAAATATAGATTATTGAGATTTTATATAACAGAGCGACTTCTGCAGCTCGAGAGCCACATGTGGCTCGCAGACCCCTGCTGTGTGGCTCGCCATCTGTCTGCTAGATCAAAACACTTAAGACGGTACAGCTCACTTTTGAGGTTGAAGGGATACACTAAGATCAGGGTTGCACCATACATTGGCTTATTGCGCAGTTGGGCAGGAGGAGAAACACGTTAGCTCAACTGTCTCGGCAAATTGTGGCACTGCATGTGGTTTCCCGGTCTTCCTGCACAGTATCAGGGTTTTAATTTGCCATTTAACCTCTTAGGGGCTGAAGGAACCATTTGTGTGCGGCAAGTATTTAATGGGGAAGGGGATTCACATGCACACTGAACTGTCAAGGTTGATACTTTCAAATAGTTCACTGTATTGTTTTCGGTTTCCATTTACATGGATTCTAAAGTCTATTGAATGTTGCTCCCAACTATCTCTCAAATCTGAATGTGGCTCTCGTGTTAGGAAAGGTTGGGGACCTCTGTAATAGAGAAACACAGAGGAGCAAGTATTTCTGAAGTCTAAAATGCTTTTCCAGATAAAAAAAAAAAAAAAACTGTAAAGTGTGGCCTGCATAAGTACTGAATTAAACCCAGATTCAATACTTTGTAGGACCACGTTTAACTGAAATTATAGTTGAATATGTCTATCACCTTTGCACCTCTAGAGGCTGATATTATTGCGTATTCTATTTTGCAATATACTGTAGCTCTAGCTCGGTCAGACCGGATGGAGAGCATTTGTGAATAGCAATTCTCAATAGTACAACACATGAATATGCTTTGATCTAAACCATTCCAATGTAGCTTTGGCTGTATGTTTAGGGTTGTTGTCCTGCTGGAAGGTGAACGTGTGCCCCAGTCTCAAGTCTTTTGCAGCCTCTAACAGGTTTTTCTCCAGGATTGCACTGCATTTAGCTCCATCCAACTTCCCAACACCCCCGACCAGCGTCCCAGTTCCTGCTGAAGAAAAAGCATCTCTTTGGCATAATGCAGCCATCACCATATTCCACAGTATGGGTGGTGTTTCAGGGTGAGGTGCAGTGTCAACTTTACTCCACACATTTAATTTGGCATTTGGACCAGAATGCTAAACTTCGGTTTCATATGACCAAAGCACACTTCGACATATGTGATGTGCCCCTACATAGCTTGAGGTAAACTGCTGGGGTATTTCTTTTCGTTTGCCCATCCTCTATAGTTTCAGCCTCTTAGGTGTTGGATTACATGACTACTAGCCCAGACTAATTGCTGCCAAGCACAGGCAGTTACAAAAACAGGATACATACATTTGAGACCCCCACCCCCCAAGCATATGCCTCAGGGCCTTGACTTTCAATCCTAGCCTGACCATGTCACAAAGAAAAAAAAAAAAGGGTGCAGATCCATAGACAGCGCTCAAAAGTTTTCATGTTTTGTTTATTTGGTCTTACTTATGGCGGGCCTTTAAACCACATACATTACGCAGTTCACCTTGTGCGGCTTAAAGATCACTTACATAACATTAAGATGAGAAGAAAGAAAACTATAAATTACCATCCAGCAGAAACTAAAATAGACCTCTGACCTTTAATAAAAGGTTCAGTAAATGGAAATGTATGTAGGGGAATGATTTGGTTGCTGAATGTACTGTTTATGCTGCTTATTATGACATATTAGTTGATAACAGTGAATCTCTGGCAGCAAACTACAAAAAAAAAAAAAAGCCACTCAAGTAATTTTCCCGAAATGTCATCTTACTAGTAAGAGATAGAAGTAGACTCTGGCTTTATTCTTCTAAATGATTATACCTTATGAGAATAGCAATGTAGCTGGAGGAAATGGGTAAGATTTATGAAATTCTACAAAGACGCGGCTAGCAAGTTCAGCAGATATAAAGTCACATCATCTGTCACACATATGCCTACTTTTTACAACAGCAGCCATGTTATGATATGGACATTCGGTGTAAAGGGTTATTGTGATCATGGGTGCCTTAAAATCAGCATAGTCAATGTCTGTGGAGCTGGTGGGGAAGGCACACCCAGGGCCAACGGCAGAGCAATTGCAGCTCAGCCCTTTCAAAGCCCAAAGTGAATACTCCTATTCAGGCCAATTAGTTACATCTAAATCACCTTACAGTACCTCCATTATCTGCACTGAAGCAATTCTACTGGTTCCAGGTTCAGGCCTTACCCGGTCTTTTTTCTGAGCATTTGACTATGACCACACTACACAGGTTCTAAAATTTATGGAGGATAGATCCTCACATTTATTCAACATATTGATTTGACACATGATTTCATTAAAAAATGTACATATTCAGTTTCATACATGGTACTGGTCCTCACAGTGAAAACATGATTTTTCATTTGTTTATTCTCCTATTGATTGAATTATGCTTATTTTGTTTGCCTGATGGGCAGGGCAGACATGTTTTGCCGCTTTTAATTGGCTTTCTCAGTGCCCTGTGTGCCTCTAAGTGCATGTGGTGGTCCGTTAAGCAGTTTCTTATAGGCAAGATGCTTTTATACTTATTTACACTGTTTTAGTCACCGAAGAGGATGTTGGAAGGACACCATCATGGAATGTTTTTGCCCTTATATTGGCTCTAGTTCCTATTCACCTAGGGTGATGACGCTGTATCTCACGCTGTATTGGGGTCTTTATGCAGCAGGGCCTTTAATTGCTGAATGACCGCGCTTAGACATATTTGAGCACGTATATGTCTCACTCGCAGCGCCAGCCGGCGCGCACCACCCACTGCACCTTCTTTTCTTTGTCAAATCAATATGTTGAATAAATGCGAGGATCTATCCTCATGAATTTTAGAACCTGTGTAGTGTGGTCATAGTCAAATGCTCAGAAAAAAGACCGGGTAAGGCCTGAACCTGGAACCAGTAGAATATATATACAGAGCATGGCTATGTACCCACGCCTGGTGTAGGATTTAAATAGGTTAGGTACTCAAGGGTCACGCATCCCCATAGATGAGAATTCGAAACAGGCATTCTCATCTTTTAGAACATGCACTGAAGCAAGCAGCAAAAAAAAAAAAAAAAAAAAAAATTTAAAAGATGTTCCTCGTCTTTACCCTTCCCCTAAGCACGCCCCTTATCTAGTATGTTTCTCCTGAGCATGTTCCTTCCATCATTGTGATGGGACAATTAGTACAATTGTCAGCCACTGAACAGTTAGGGCAAACCTCTACAGTGCACCAACACCAGATAATCCCCACTCCCTCCAGTCTGCATGCACATGCCAGCAGACATTCAGGTCTCCAAGGCAAGCACACAGAGCAGGAATGCTGCAGCAACGCAGTGCTTTCTGCTGATTGCCGATCGAACTACCATGGGATTCCTGGTTTTATGCTGGACCTAGAAACTTTTAGAGAAGACTAGGTATGGTGTTGGACCAGTTTACTAGTGTATCTTGGTATTTTAGACCATCTATTAGATAAAGAACAGTAGCAAATAACATCCAGCCTAATCTCATCTGCAGAGCTTTCTCTGTAAGAAGTGGGTCTTCTGTTCCCTTAACCTTGGCTGACCAACCCATCTCATGCTCACTCACACATGCTTCAAATTGACAAAGCAGAGCGCACAGTGTGGCCGCTCTAAACATGCATCCCACCTTCCAAACCATGAGGAGGCCCGCTTAACTATTATTACCATGTAGCTAGCTGGGAAAGGCAACATGTGAAGCTGGAAGAAGACAGTGAGGTATCTAGCCCAGTATGTTCTAGAGCAGGCAGTAGTCAACAAGGCTGCAGACTGACCTGTACCCCAACCTGATCTGCTGCAATCTATACTTTGCCCAAATCAGAATTGCTACCACCCAGGTCGTACTTGAGATAATTAAAGAATTAACAGTGGTATTTGACTGAATAAAGGTTGAGAACCCCTGTTCTAGGGAGCTAGAGAGTTCAGCTGTGAAGTTTGAGAAAAAGTTCAGAAAGCACTGGAAGGGACAGGATGACAAGTGCAGTACAGTGCGGGTCTGCAACAGAAGTGAGGGATTTGGTGCTTCGTTCCATGATTCAATTCTTACAAAAATCAAGAAAAAGTATAAATAAATCCAAGAATAATGCTGTATTTAATGATGATGCAACTTTATCATTAAAATGAAGTTTTGGGCCAAGCTATATATATTTTGTAGGTAATCAATAGAAGATGACCCCCCATGGAGGCCATGATTTGGAAAATCATCAAGTCAGGGTTATAGCTCATGAATTTGGCATTTCAGTTGCCATGGTTTCCAGCATCATTTTGATGTTTTCATGACGTTAAAAGGTCACTTCCCAGTGAGTGCCATGAATGTTGACAGCAATTCAGCCAAGAAAATGTAGGCATGCTTAGAGAGAATCCAGGAGACTTCTATTGCCGTTTTGTAGCCGGTGAGAAAACATGGGCCAATCACCATGATCCTGACTCCAAACAAGAGTCCATGCAATGGAAACATAAGGGGTCCCAAACAACAAATAAATATAGTGTGCAGCCATCAGCTGTAAAGGTCATGGCAACTGTTTTTTAGGAATATGTAAGGTGTTTTATTAGAAGTAGAATTACTAGTGCCCCCCCTTTACTTCAACAATGATTTACATTACAAAAATGCTGTTGTCAGAAGGTGTGTTGCTGTCGGAAGCCTACAAATATCAAGCTATCAGGAAATGTGGCTTCATGGAGCTTAAACATCCACCTGCCAGCCCAGACCTGGCTCCCAGCGATTACTCTTTTTCATAACTTGGAGAAATGTAAGCATGGGCAACAATTAGATGATAATAATGCAGTCAAAGAGGCAATAACAGGGTTACTTCAGTAGCACGAGGTCTCTTTATATTCTGAGGGCATCAAATCACTAAAAGGTTAAGGGGAATTATATTAAAGTAAAAGGCTAACATTTTACAAAAAAGTTGTTGATATTCAGGTAGAAAAAAAAACTATTTAACACCCCTTGTAGGTGGATCATTTTTGGTTTTAGCCTGTAAAAGTACTCCCATTCTACTCACTAGTGGCCTTCAAGGACAAACCCCAGGATGTGCTGCTGCAGGGCCAAAGAGCCAAATAGTCACCATTTGATCATACTGTATTCTGTTAGTGTTTTTATGAATATTGGGCAAAGGCTTTAGTTAAAGAAGCAGGCTGTTTTGGGGCACTGGGCTGGGGATAGAAGATGCCTAATGTCCTCCCACCTTATCCCCTGTGGAATGGTGTTTAATAAGCCTTTGCTTCATTTCCTGGGTTGCGGCTGAGCTGGAAAGGTAAACATGCTGCCTGCTATTGTACTTAAGAGCGGCCATGCCTACTGGCTGGAAATTTAAAAAATAAAATTATAAACGTCAAAATAAGTTCTCTCAGCTTTGGGGGAATTTGCTTCAGAAAAAAATAGGGGAACATTAGGAACTTTAAGGCTATGTGATTATATGGTCTATATAATTGCCTGGACAATCTCTAAAGTTGGTACCTAGCACCTGGAAGAGTCACCAAGAGCCTACCGGCCCAACATGCCTTCATGGCTGCAGCTGCATAGGCTCTTTCCAATGCATTTGTTGGTACTGCCAGCTTGGTCAAGTGTTTATCAAACCTTCTATACAATCCTAGGACAAACAGTCCCCAAAACACCCGGGTAAAGCGCTGTTAAACAAAAATATCCCAGACTGCAATAGGTGCCATAAAAGACGAGCCACATTTTCACAACTGCTAAACATCTTGCAGCCAAATCGTGTAAAAAAAAAAAAAGTTTTCCCTTCCTAGAATTCAATAACAGGGTAAAACTTACAATATGCAATGAGAAGGTGGTGGCATTTACTGGGAATTCTATGCCCAAGTTTCTTAAAACTTGGACATTGTTACACAAGACTTCAACATATAAAAGTCCTGCTTTACTCAAAACACAAAAACACTATACTCACCTTTCATCCTGCGCAGGCTATCGCTGCTAGTCTGGTGCTAAGACACTTGCCGGATCGCTCAATGGCAGTCCTGCGCCCGTTGCTGCTT
The DNA here is from genome assembly GCA_027917425.1 of Gastrophryne carolinensis. Lineage (NCBI taxonomy): Eukaryota > Metazoa > Chordata > Amphibia > Anura > Microhylidae > Gastrophryne > Gastrophryne carolinensis. The sequence continues at coordinate 148,758,593 of CM051236.1, forward strand.
CCACCTCCTCTGCCACATCAACACCACTGTGCAGATGGGATTAGAAAGCGCCCCCCATAGTCACAGGATGCATGCCCCCCTCCATTGCAGTGAATGGAGAGGAGCGTGCCATATTTCCTGTGATGATGGGGTTGGGGCGCACCACCTATGCATAGCAGTGTCGAGCGTTGATACAGCGTGGGACTGGCATTGGGCAATCCAGTGTCTTTGAACTGGTCTAGCAGCTATAGCCTGCGTGGGATGAAAGAGGAGTATAGTGATGCTGCTTTATAGAGCCCTGGTGAGGCCACAGCTAGAATACTGTGTGCAGTTCTGGAGACCTTACCTGCAAAAAGACATTATTTAAATAGAACGTGTCCAAAGGCGGGCAACAAAAATGGTGGAAGTACTTAAAACTTAAAACTTATCAGGAGAGACTTAAAGAACTTAATTTGTACAGTCTGGAGGAAAGAAGTGGGAGGGGGGGACATGATTGAGACCTTTAAATATGTGAAAGGATTGAATAAGGTTCAGGAGGGAAGTGTTTTTAAAAAGAAACTTAATGATAGAACAAGGGGGCACAACCTGAAGCTAGTCAGGGGGAAGATCAGGAGCAATGTTAGAAAATATTATTTTACAGAAAGGGTAGTAGATGCTTGGAACAAACTCCCAGCAGAGGTAGTTGAAAAATCAACAGTCACTGAATTTAAACATGCCTGGGATAAGCACACATCTATCCTAAGATAAAGAGAACATACAGTATATACATAAGGGCAGACTAGATGGACCGTATGGTCTCCTTCTGCCGTCAACCTTCTATGTTTCTTGTCTATGTTTCTAGTGTTTTTTGTGTGTCGAGTAAATTATGACTAATCACTTTATAGTGGTGTGGACAGAGTGTGGGAAGCAAGGAGCTTCGCTTTTTTATCCCTATCCCCTATAAATGAACCCCTTTTTCTGATTTCCTTTCTCTGTCTTTTTCTGGTTAAATTAATTTTAGTTATTTTTTCTTTGTCTAGATTTACTTTATTTTCAATAGCCAGTTTAACCCCTTCTTGCCACAGTAATATTGGACTGAATGACTCTAAAAAGACTATTTCAGAAAACCCAATTTTAAATCTGCACCTTTTAATATATGCAAAACCCTTTAGGTTCTTCACAAAAATTAACACATTCATTGCAGGAAGCTCCATTTGAACATGACATAAGAATATGTCATCGGTAAGGAGTTAATCAAGATTCAAGTTTTTCATTTTCTTACCCATATCATTAGGGAGAAAAATACCGTTTTGTGAGTACTCATCTGTAAAACGGGTATTATGAGTGTGCCATACACTCCACTTCGATCTTCATGACATGTGGGTAATCTCCAGTAGAGGGCGAACTTGTGCAGAGATGAATATGCAAAAAAAGAAAGCCCCTCCCGGTCCATATATACCTGGGACCTCCCACCAATTTCCCAGTGTAAAAAAGCAGTAAGGGGACCAGGAAGAACCAATTATAAACTTATCAATCAAAACCAATGGTTCTCCATATAAAAGCTCCAGAATACCTGAAAAAAGGGGTGGGGCGAAGTGGAGTGTATGGCACACTCATAATACCCGTTTTACAGTTGAGTACTCACAAAACGGTATTATTCTAAGTGTGCCATACACTCCACTTCGATCTTCATGACATGTGGGACATCCAATAGCAGTGTCCGTCATGGGTGGGAACCAGAAACAGTAAAGAATGTACCAACTCAAACCACTGCAGCTTGCAGAACCTTGCGGCCAAAAACAGCATCTGCTGAAGCCCGCACATCAACCTTGTAAAACTTGGAAAAAGTATGAATGGAAGACCAAGTAGCAGCCTTACAAACTTGTTCAACAGAAGCCTGCTGCTGAAAAGCCCAGGATGCACCAACAGCACGAGTAGAGTGCGCAGTGACCCTAAAAGGGGGAGTCCTCCCCTTAGCAGAATAGGCCCAAACAATGGCCTGACAAATCCATTTGCGAATCGTAGACTTAGCAGACGTCAAACCTTTCCTGGGCCCGCAGGGCACCACGAAAAAAGTGTCCGTCTTGCGGAAGGAAGAAGTAGTCACCAAATAGTACTTCACACAGCGAACAACATCCAAATTGTGCAGAACCCTCTCCTTGTCATTGTTAGGCTTAGGGCACAAGGAAGGGAGAACAATATCCTGATTGAGGTGGAAAGCAGACACCACCTTAGGAAGGAAATCTGGCTTAAAACGAAAAACCACCTTATCCTGGTGTAAGGGACCTGAATCGACAGAGCTGCCAACTCAGAGACACGCCGAACAGAGGTAATAGCCACCAAGAAAGTAACCTTCTGAGTGAGAACCGAAAGAGCAATATCCTTTAGCGGCTCAAAAGGAGGACCCTGGAGAGCCGAAATTCAAATCCCAAACAGGAACCACAGCCTTCCGAGGGGGCCGCACATGCACGACCCCTTGGAAAAAGGTCTTAACCAGCGGGTGTAAGGCAAAAGACCTCTGAAAGAAAACCGACAGAGCAGAAACCTGCTGGAACTAAGCTGGAACCCAAGATCCAGATTATGCTGAAGAAACTCCAAAATCCTAGGAATCGAACACCCTACAAGGCAAGGCCCTAGCCTCACATCAATCAATATAGGACCTCCAAGTGCCAGAAGAGGACCGCTTCCTAGCTCTAAACTAAAGGAACATTGCTCTCTGCCCAGTGCAGGATCAGAGAGACTTCCCTGAGGGCACTCCTGCTGAGAGTCCCTCCTTGGTGATTGATGTAAGCTACCGCCGTTCGGTTGTCTGAACGAACCTGAACCGGTAGACCCTGTAAATGTGAGGTCAGCCGTGCCAGAACCAGTCGGATGGCTCTGAGCTCCAAGACATTGATGGGGGTGTGAGCCTCCTGAGGACCCCACACCCCGCTGAACTGATGAATTTTCCAATAACCTCCCCAGCCCGACAGGCTGGCATCCATGGTAACCGTCTCCCAACAAGAGACCAGAAAGGATCTGCCCTTCAACAGGTTGCTCGACTCCAGCCACCACCAAAGGGACTGCCGAACCCTGGGAGACATCCTGAAAGGTTGATCCAATGACTGCGGACACCTGTCCCAATGCGTCAATAGGTGAAGTTGAAGAGATCTCATGTGAAAATGTGCAAACGGTACCGCCTCGAAGGAGGACACCATCAAGCCCACCAGTTTCCTCCCCTGTCGGATAGAGGGACAAGGACCGGCCCAAAGAAGGCTGATCAGATCCTGAATCCCCCGCACCTTGGTCTGGGGCAAAAACACTCTGGCCTGAATGGTATCCAGATTCATGCCCAGAAATGAAATCACTCGTGATGGAGAGAGAGAAGACTTGGGGTGGTTGATCACCCACCCGAACCTCTCCTGAGTCGACACCACCTGGTGGGTGTCCAGCTCCGCCTGACGGAGGGAAGAAGCTGAGATCAACAGATCGTCCAGATAAGGCACAATGCGAATGCCCAGAGCCATTATTCCCGCCAAGACCTTGGTGAAGACCCTCGGCGCCGAGGTCAGTCAGAAGGGAAGAGCTACAAACTGATAATGTTGATCCTCCACCGCAAACCGGAGGAATCTCTGATGCGCCGGAAAAATCGGAACATGCAGATACGCATCCTTGATGTCTATGGATGTCATAAAATCCCCTTGGTGAAGGGAATTGATAGCCGAGCGCAGAGTCTCCATGCGGAACTTTTTGGCTCTGATAAACCTGTTGAGAAACTTGAGATCTAGAATGGGTTTCACCGAACCCCCCTTCTTGGAAACCGTGAAAAGGTTGGAGTAGTAACCCCTGCCTCTCTCCAAATGAGGCACTGGGCAAATAACTCCCATGTCCAGAAGGTTTTTTACTGCTAACAGGAGCCCCTGTGCAGCCTGAGGGTCCGAGGGCACCCGAGACCTTAAGAATCTAGGAGGCGGCCAGTACTCGAACTCCAGTTTGTACCCGGAGGAGACCACTTCCAAAATCTAATTGTCTGTGACCTCCCGGGCCAGACCTGGAAGAAGAGCCGCAGTCGTCCCCCCACCCATGCGGGTGAGGGCGCCCCTTCATTGCTGAGCCGGTTTAACGGCGGGCTTGGACTTGGAACCCCAGGCAGCCGCGGGACGTGCCCGACCTCCGCCCCTGTTCCAGGACAAGCCCCTGCCACCCGAGAAGGCCAAACCTCTAGCCGCTCTGGCCCCTCGAAAGGAAGGCATGAACGAGCCAGCCCCCCAAAAGGAATGGCGCTGTTTCTTCCGCTGAGGTAACTTACCTCCCTTAGCAACAGCATCCAATTTATCTCCAAACAGCCGCGCACCCAGGAAGGGAAGAGCTGTAAGCAACTTCTTGGCCCCAAAATCCGCCGTCCACTGTCGGAGCCAAACCTATCTGCGCATAGCCACCAATAGGGCTGAAGTCCTGCTACACATGACAATAGAATCTTCCATAGCAGCCAAGACAAAACCCATGAACAATTCACATCTCTTAAGGGTAGCAAACTCATCGCTAGCAGGATCAAACAGAGCGTCATTCAGCCAGTCCATGATAAGAGACCTGGTAGCAAGCGTGTCGCTTGCTACCAGGTCTCTTATCATGGACTGGCTGAATGACGCTCTGTTTGAGGGCAGATGCACAAACAGGCCGCAGGGCCGAGCCCACGCTGGAAAATGCGTGACACGCCATCTGATCAAGGCGCTTGTCCTCGCCATCCTTAAGGGAAGTGGCGTCAGGGGTGTTCAGCACAGAAGAGTTAGTCAAACCCAAAACTGGCGCATCGACCTCGGGAGGAGAAGACCATCAGTTAACCGCCTCCCCTGGGAAAGGATATTTCTTATCCCATCCCTGAGGAGCACCAGGACGCCGACTGGGCCTTTCCCATTCTTTCAGGATCAGCGCATCAAAATGACCCTGGGTAGGGAACTCCAGACGGGGCTTGCGGGCCCCAAAAAATTCCCCCTTCTTGAGAGGAGGCGCCTCAGGCGGGTCAATATCCAATAGATGTGACAAAACAGTGGCCGTATCAACGGCATCCCCCAGCGCCTGCCCGACATCAGAATCACCAGACATAGTCAGTCTCCGTTTCCTCATACAATTCCCCCTCCTGTAAAGGGGAATAATCCGACAAATCAATGGAATCATCGTCAACATCCCACAAGGGCTGGGCCGACGACAAATGTCTCTTTTTAGCCTGGGCCTTCTTGCCCACCGTGCTAACAATAAATTTCTCGATGCTGACCAACCTAGCACAAACATCAGAGTGCGACTCCCCGCTGGCACCAATGACACTTGGGGTACGGATAAGGCGGGGAGGGGAAGGCGATGAAGCGGGAGGAGCCAACCCAGAAGGCTGGGTACCGGACTGCCGCGTTATGGCCCTTTGTGCACATGGTATACAAATCAGTACATTCTCCCCTGTAAGGGATACCCCACACCCCACACATGGCCCGGATTGTCCCAGAGGGAGCCCGAGCCCAGTATCCTGCGGAGCCTCCATAAGGTGATTTTTGTGGTCAGTCGCAAGACCGCAGGGAATTATGCCTAAGCAACCCGGGATGCCTCTTAAAAGTCCCGGTGGGTGGATTTAAGGTGATCAATCTAACACTAGGGACCCCAGGACTAGGAGGAACCCCTTAATATGCACTATTATGAAGCAATCTGCAACACACAATAAGGCATATCAGTTACTATACAGCGTAACAACATCATTCAAAATAAATAATATATATATATATATATATATATATATATATATATATATATATATATCTCAAAATGACAAAAAAAAGCATAAGCCTGTACCATAGGGCCCCCCCACCAGAGAGGGACCCCCAAATAACTAATGAAGTGGCCACCAGGCCCTTACTGTCCCCCCAGAAACGACAGCAGCAGCAATGCAGCATGGCCCCCGTCTCTGAGGTGAGCAGGAAGAGAAGGGGGGCGGGCCAGTGCCGAAGGCGCGCTTTTCCAGGCCCCTCCCAGCAGCGCGGATCTGGCCAGGGAGGCCCTTCAGAAAACGCGCCGAACAAGGGGGTGGGGCTACCGCCGAGCGCCCGGCCCCGCCCCCTTATCTAAACACAGCCTGAGGGAGAGAAGCTCCCCAGGCTGACAGGAAAAACCACAGCAGGCTAGGCCAAGCAACAGCACCAATTCATCAAGGAATAACTTCCAGGTGATCCACACCAACTCACACACAACTTACAGTGGTAACACCAACACACATACACATATATACGCATATATAAAGTAAAAGGGAGAGGCCGAGGATGACGGCCCGTCAGCCCCCCCCCCCCCAGAGGGAAGTAAGGGAACCGGAAGGGGGGGGGGAAACCGGCCCGAATATGGCCACAGGCATGTAGGGATGGGGCATCCCACACCAGGATCACCAAAACCTGGGTAACCGCCCACCCCATAATGAGATCTCACGGTGGAGCAATGCTCCTTCCGCACCCATAGGGTGCTCCTACCCTCACCAGGACCTGCAGCCTAAGCTGGGAGGCTCAGATAGGGGACAATTTAGAAAGGGTCCTGGCAGCAATAGGGACAATAAACGGGCGGGCGCGGGCCCGGCTTACCTGCAAGTAAAAGAAGTCTTCGTCTTCTGTCTTGTCGCCTTCCCTACAGAGAAGGAACTGGGGAATTGGTGGGAGGTCCCAGGTATATATGGACCGGGAGGGGCTTTCTTTTTTTGCATATTCATCTCTGCAGAAGTTCGCCCTCTACTGGAGATTACCCACATGTCATGAAGATCGAAGTGGAGCGTATGGCACACTTAGAATATTAAGAAAAGCAAATAGCAGCTACCATTTTCAAATGCTCTGCTGTTCCCTGTCTTATTAAGCAGCCCTTGGGTGTCAGATCCAATGCAACCACCTTTCATTTAAATGCGTGGACCAGCTGGCAGCGATCTTTAGGGAGGAAAGACTGTCAAACATGTACGGTGACACTGTCATGCTATCATTTTACAAAGCTCCCAGCATGCAACACAGACACATTATTCTCTATTAATGTAATGTGTGTGATGAGAGAGAAAGCAGCTTTATAGGTCTGGTGGATGCTGATACATTGTTGAGCGGGCAGTGTTACAGAAGGCATCCTATGGCAGCACTGCTGCACAGATCCAGATTACTATGACTTATAGATTCACTCCTACCCGGAATTGTTCTATTGCGAACAATGAGAACAAGGTGGCTCGAGTCCAACTGACTATTTCCTTTGACAGGTACATCCATTTCCCCTTTCTACCACTCCAAGTCCAGCTCGCTGCAAAGTGGCAACATTTTAGGAGAAAAGGTTTCATCTTAGATTAATGGTCTTTGGGGACTAACCTGAATCAGCGGCACTACAAAGACAGTAGGCTACGGGCAAAACTGCCTTTTGTGAAATACTCTTTAACAGAAGAAAGGTAATTAGGAGTAAAAACCTTTTAGCCTTTTATACCACAGGGGTGACATCGTTTTAGAAAACAAAATGAAAAAACATCAACATGCTTTGAAAAATAATGACCACTTTAAAGAACTCAAAGGGCATATACTCTCCCAAGAGCCATTAAAAAAAAGAAGAAAAAAGGCAGTTGGAGCTCTACTCTGAGCAGATAACAAAATAGTTACTAGAAGCTGGAGCAGGGGGAAAATGCATTTCTCATGTGGCATCTTACATGCAGCAACACAACTCAAGGGCTTGTATGGTAAAGTTTGAATGTAAAGTCTTCCTTCGGATACAAGCAGGCCTTTACAAAGAAGTGTGATCTGTGATCTGCTTTCTCACAGTCCTTAAAGTGGACCAACATCCAGGGGGGATCAGATCCCTCCCCGCGGGGCATCCGAAATCGGGATGTCCCGCGGGGAGGAACCCCCCAGGAGGCCCACAAACCTTACCTCAGCCCCGTTCCATCGGCGCATCGGCTTCCCTCTAGCAGGGCGTGCACCCGCGCCGGGCGTTTGTGAATGACCGGCGCAGGCGCGCTCCCTGTTAGAGGGAAGCGCGAGACGCGGCCTCCAGCGCTCAGAGCCGCTGAGCTGCTATGCGCGTCCAAGCGGCCTTGGACGCGCGCTGTGATTGGCTGGAGCGGTCACGTGGGAGCGGGGAGAGGCGAGTTTTTGGGGCTTTCTGGGGGGTTTCACACAGCGGGGCACCCCCGATCGGGGTGCCCCACCGAAGTGGACCAAAACCAAGGATAGTCAAAATCCTGGATGTTGGTCCACTTTAAGACTTCTGCAGTTCAGCTACAGCTGGGGGGTGGGGAAAAGTGATGGAGAGAAATTTCTACTTTTATTGGCCCAAACCCATGGTTGACTGTCCTGAAATCTATAAGATTCCAGGGCCGTCTGATTCCCTCCCTCCAGGCCATCCAAATTCAGGAAGCCCCGCTGTGTAAAATCCCTCACTTTGCCCATTAAATTCACCTTCCTCCCGATCCAATGGCACATGCGCTCCCTGATATACCTTCAGCAGGGCACGAGCGCCAGTCATTTGTGAATAGCCACTGCAGGCATGCTCCCTGTTAAAGGGTAGCAGGGATGCAGCCGCGGGTGTACTTGGCTGCGCTCGGTAACCCCTGCACACCTAAACCAGCTGACACACGTGCACCCCCAGCTATTTGTGGCAATAGTTGGGGGGTGTATGTGCATCTTATCAAGTGGAAAAAAATACAGGTAAGAAAAATAAATTTTCCCTTGGTTGAACTTGATGGACAACAGTATTTCAACAGTATTAACTATGTAACATTTCCGGTGCTCCCATTGTTGGCGTGCGGCTCCCGCAGCTGCCACTGCCTGTCTCTGCATACTTTTCTGAAGCCAACACTGGTTCTCAGTCATGGGTGGGAGTAGCCTGTTTCGGGCTGGCTTCCAATAGACCCTGGCCCGAGTCACAGGTCATGCCCACACCCGGCACTGAACCTGCTCTAGCTCTAGAAATGTGTGGTAGAGAGGGGAACACATGTGGCAGCAGAGGCAAGCAGTAAACTCTAGTAAGCTGTGTGTGTTTGTAGCCTGTCCCAGCAGCAGTAGCATGTCGGGGGGAAAGCACACGCTGTAATGGGCCATGCTGCCCACTGCTCGTAGGGAGGTGATGCTGCACACTACCTGCTATGTGGAATGCCTGACACTGCCTGCAATGTGGGGTTTGGAATGGGGTGATTTAGGAGATTCTGCACATGGTCTGTAATAGGGTGATTGGGGGGAGGGAGTATCTTAGCAAACCATTTGGTTCAGAATATTTTTCTCCTCTGAATCCTAGGTGCGTCTTGCGGTGCGAAAAATACAGTATATCACCACACATTGGGGGTCATGCTAATTATTTGGTAAAACCAGCGTGACATGCAGTGTGGAGTGTGCAAGTGGAAAAATAATGCACCTAAACTGTAACAATGCATCATCACATGTACATGTCATTTTATGTGGAAAATGTAGGACAAACATTTTGGTTTGCACTTTTTGTCCCCTATCACTAAAAAGTGCACGCCATGCTGTGAGAAAAACATTTTTATGAGAATTTTTTGCCTTCATAAAATTCAGCACCATCTTAGCATTGCACATTTTTAAATAATGTGTATAGCTAAAAAATAATTCTGAATTGCAGAAAAAAATGTTTTAAAAATTCTCACAAAAAAAGGCGAGGAAGAAATGTAATCTTGTTTTTTTTTTTACCACAGTGCAATTCAGCATCTTTTTTAGCAGTGCACATTTTTAAAAACAATTGCACAACTAAACATGGTGCTGATTTGCAGAATTAAGAAAAACAAAATCAAGATACATTTTTTTTTCTCACAAGTGAGGAATAAGATTCTCACGGTGCTGAATCAGCCCTAATGGCAGTTAGGTTGAAGTGCTCCCTATTGCTGAGCTATGTATACTGTGACTGAACACATTACTGGGGGTGGGGCTGTTCAGCCAGGGAGCAATATTTCATTCAGTTTATGTTGTTATGAATATTGGGCAAAGGTTTAAGGAAAAAAACATAGGCTGGGGGTGGAAGATGACTACATAAACTTCCCTCATAGGTGTATAGGTGCACTTTAAAGTGGATCAAAATCCACAGTTTTGACTATCCTGTGTTTTGGTCGGTGCGCTGCTGTGTGAAACCCCCCAAATCGCCAAAACCAATTCACCTCTTCCCGGTACTACAGCACTTGCGTGGCCGCTCGTCCAAGCGTGCTCGGATCCGCTGACCTCACGTCGTCTAAGCCTTCGTCTAAGGCTAGTGGCTCCAAGCGTGCTGACGGCTCGCACATGCGCCGTTGGACCGGAAAAGGTGAGTGTATGGGTGACCTGGGGGTTTCACACAGCAGGGCATCCCGATTTAGGATGCCCTGGGGGGAGGGAATCGATCAGTCCGGGAATCTTACAGATTGGGGATAGATTGGGTTTTGGTCCACTTTAAATGGAGAATTCTAAACCTAACCCATTATATTCACAACGAATATAAACTTGTGCTTTAACAGTTCACTAGTCACTATGCCCTACTGTATATATACAAATCTGCTTCTATAGGTACTAATTGAATAAGTCAGTATATATATATATATATATATATATATATATATATATATATATATATATATATATACATACACAGATAAAATATGAACACTTATTTTTATCATTCTTCTCCCTCTGCCCATCCTGATCATTTGGGCCAAGGTATCTAACAAATCCACATGTTCAAATACAAATTACACAAATTGACGACTTTTGCCTATTTTCTGCTTTGGCTTCCCATGAAGCAATCTGCGTGGCATTTTATCACATTAAAAGATTGCAGGGAAATTTCCTTCATTTTAAAGGGATTATTAGGGATTATGCAGAAAACAAGAATCGAAGGATTACAAATGTAACCACTTCCGTAGCTTGGCCACACTTTTTTTTTGCCATCCTCTAGCTTCTGACATGCTCACATATATAAAAGGATGATCCACTTTTGGCTTCTATTCAACAGTAGGTTGATCATCTAGGGCACCTAACAGCAGGGTTTCCAGCACACATCCACCCTTTACAATTTTTTTCTAAAGCTTCTTTCAACCAAAGATTTAATGGCAAACCGAACATTTCTTCTGCTAATGGAGACAAGTGTATTATATTTTTTTATAAATGAGCAGCTTCTGGCATAAAGATGGCAAAAAAAGGATTAAAACTTAAAGTGTTACTGCAGGCAAAGCTAATTGTTACACCATTGCATCGGTCTACATTTGGCGCTGTCCTAAACGGTTTTCCGCATTTAAATTGAAGTAGAAATGGCAAAGATTTGGGGGATTTACAGGTTCAGCCAATGACATTCTCTTTTTCATCCCGTCCCCCCAAACAGCTCAGCAGAGTGGGACGGGAATGCTGGCTCCTCCCTCCTCCTGCCCCGTCTCGTCCAGATTAATCACATTACTATTATGCAGCATCACAGAGCCAAGGGCCACATCCACTTTTTTTCAGAAGAGAAATCGTTAGGTCAGACTGTAAACCTTGATATCTCTCCCGTTTTTTAAATTGAAGTAGAAATGGCAAACACTGTAGTTTGTCATAAAGGACAGTGCCAAATGTAGCCCGATGCAATGCTTTAACAATTACCTTTGTCTGCACTAGCACTTTAATAGTTTAAAAATATTTTAGTCTAGAACAGGGGTTTCCAACCTTTTGTCATAAAGCATCACTTTCTATTTTTTAATTATTTCAATTACCACCTGATCGGTCTGTATGACTGGTCAGTAAACCTTAAAAATGGAATGCCCAGGCTAAAATAATAAAAAGCCCTTTTCAGCTCAGATTTGACCCCGACCCAAAGCTCATCTCTAGTTCCTACTACTTAATTTGAATATTCAGAGTGGCAATTAATGAATACATGATGCTGGGCAATAAATATGAAATATAAGTACACCAGAATGGTAATTTAAGCCATGTAGTTCTCTGAAGCTGGAGGATCAGTGGCCGATTCTACCTTTACCAGCAGGTCATGTCGTCAATGTAAGGTAATATAGGGTGTTGCCAAGAACTAAAATGTTTCTCTGGAGTTTACTTTTAAATACATTTTAAATACATTTCTAAGAATCAGCTATATATATATACTGTTATTGGAATGGACTGTATAAACTGGAAACTGAAAGTATAGCTTGCAGCACTTTAAAGAAAAAAGGTACTTAAATGCATATTTTCCTCTCTGTGACCCCAATATGTAGATCTATTCTCTCTTTCTTTTGGACCCCAAATTAAGAAAATCTATCAGTACAACCAGGACTGAAATGTGATGTGAAAAAGAAAATATGGTGTTCCCCTGTCAGTAACACGCTTTTGGCCCAATTGCAAGTATAAGGCTGGTTTCACACTGGGGCAAGGCGTAGTGGCAGGGATACTCTCTACCGCAATGATTCGCTCCTGTGACTGACCGCCGTTTTAGTAGCAATCGCTATTTACTATGCAGTGGGGCAAACACCATTCCTGCACAACACAGCTTGCAGGGCTTTTGAGCGGCATCGCCTCACGATTGCCCCGCCGGTATGATTAAGCTCCCATAGATCTCTATGGGAAGCGTTTCAATGGCCATTGCATTTGCCCCCTAATAAGTCCAGTATGAAAGTAACTTAAAGTGGACCAAAAGCCACTGAACTTGTGAAATACATTTGCCTAAAGCTCCTGCCAATACTCTATTAGTGTGTAGAACTGAAAATGGATATTTTCGCTTTTTGAATTGTCCTGGAACAGCGATTTATTTGTTGCCCCTCAGCGTAAGATGGCCGGCCATCAGCCACTGCATAGGTGTGGCAATGACATGATTGTCACACACAACAAAGACAATGAATAGAGGAGGCGGAGCTTTACAGCTAAAATAGACTCCATTATCTGGGATTAGAGTGAAGCAGGAGCGGTAAAAATTGGCAAGAGGCAATTCAGGGCTAGATGCTAGTTAAACATGTGGGTTTTCGTCCTCTAAGTATTAAGCATAATAAATGTGGATGATTATTCAATAAGTCAGTTATTAGTTCAATAACCTCAGCACAGAGGGACATACCAGCGCAACACAAAGTGCAAAACAACAAACACATTGGTAAACCAAACAAGCCTTAAAAGTCTTGCAAGTTGTCTTTTTTTCACCATTGAAAGCCATTGCTGCTCCCCTTAGCTATTGAGCCTCAACAAACATGCAAGCAGTGAAGTGAGAAAAAGTCACACCGCCTCATCTATACACATTTTCCAGGTTACTGCCTCAATGAATGCTTTACACTTTACTTTGGTCAACATAATTTTTTCAGTTCTGAATAACAAAGAAGGGTTAAAAGCAATTTTATTTTTTCATGGTCTGTGACCCCTATTTAAAGAGATAATGAATGAGAAAAATTGCGGCATAGGCAGACATCTCTGGAAGCAAGGAACTTCATATCTCAAAGGAGAGGTGGGTTTCAGAAAGCGCAAACAGGATCAAATAGGGCAAAGAGGCAGCTATGCAAGAGGGCACTTGGCTTCCTGCTTCAAGGTCATCATGCAGTTTATGGCATGCAGGACCAGAGTTGTAGCTTGTAGTAGATGCTTGACACCAGCCCTATAAGTTTTGTATAAAGGACCTCCTATACTTATTTAATATCCACGACATTCCTGCAGTCAGTTCACAGCAGAAGCACAAGTGGCATAGAGATAGCAGTGGCACCACCGTGCAGTTTAGTCTCTCGTGTTACTCAAGGGCCTGCAACTCTACATGGAAGTGGAGCACACAGTGCTGCTCTCTTGCTATGATCAGTGGGGTATTGTAAAGAGACCTCTCATACACCCAAGCTGACTGCAGAGGGCCTATAATCTAAGGTTTCTGAAAACCTCCCATCCAGCAATCACTAAGGTTCTGCATGTCCCAAGTCCCTAGCCTAATCAGAAATCGGAGGTCGCTCCCCTCTTTCATGGTCCTCACCTGCACATTAGAGGGTTCTGCTTTAGCCCTCCTTCCAACTAAATGTGAAAGCTTATGCAAGCACTTTCTGTTTAAAGGAGCACTATCGTGAAAAAATGGCCCAATAATAAAAATCCATATAAATATGCTGGATGGAGGAAGGAGGGGTCACTTATACACCCAGTATCGAAAATATCCAGCCAGGCTTGTTTTTTTTATTTTAATGGAAGGAAGAGGACATTTCTGGTGACAGTCTCTGTCACCCCTTATAGACTAAACCTGTAACCCCAGGATTCTATTCCTACCAGGGGAAGAAAACCACAAGCTTGGCGGGAGTTTTATTCAGTTGGGGTGTATAAGTGACCCCTCCCCTTATTCGCTATAAAGTTTATGTGGATATTTAATATTATTGGAAGGATGAGCTGCCAGTACAGCCCACTAGATCCCCCACCTGTTGGAAACAGATGTGCCGCTCTACAGGGTCTTACAGAAATACATGTTTATTGATTGCCAAAAAAGAACACAAACATACACTTAAAACATAATTAAAACCATGAGGCAGGGCGTTTGTAGGACTATACAGATTGTAGTAACCTTAATTCAACTTAATTAAATTCTAGTACAAGAATGATGCTGTATCAAAATATGGGTATGAAACTATGGGTAAGTATACTGAGCCTGTATATCTATAAAGTGCAATTATATAAAATATACATATGCCGGCCTAATGACACGGGAACGCCTTTAATTAAAGTGCTGTAGTGCTTGTGCAAAGTAGTGCCAAATTGTGCAAATAGTGCAGAAGAAGGACAAACAAGGAGCAAAGGTGAAAAGACATGCAAGTAAAGGGACAAAGTGTCCTGAACAGTGCAATGAGTGCACCAATAAGGTGCAAACCAAGAAGTGCTAAGTAAGTGTGCAAAGAATGGTGCAAGGACCAATAGCGTTCCCGGGCATAGGTCTCAGCAATGCTGTGTTAATGATAAACAATCTCAGCAATGTCGGCTATTCATCGCAGACATAGCAGATAAGTTGGTATATAACAGATGTCAAAGATCAGTTATTAAAAATACAAAGTGCGGGTATGCTAAGGATAGGCGGAGCGGGACCCTAATACTCGGTAATGTACACTGTTTCTGTATTTTGTACTTTGTATTTTTAATAACTGATCTTTGACATCTGTTATATACCAACTTATCTGCTATGTCTGCGATGAATAGCCGACATTGCTGAGATTGTTTATCATTAACACAGCATTGCTGAGACCTATGCCCGGGAACGCTATTGGTCCTTGCACCATTCTTTGCACACTTACTTAGCACTTCTTGGTTTGCACCTTATTGGTGCACTCATTGCACTGTTCAGGACACTTTGTCCCTTTACTTGCATGTCTTTTCACCTTTGCTCCTTGTTTGTCCTTCTTCTGCACTATTTGCACAATTTGGCACTACTTTGCACAAGCACTACAGCACTTTAATTAAAGGCGTTCCCGTGTCATTAGGCCGGCATATGTATATTTTATATAATTGCACTTTATAGATATACAGGCTCAGTATACTTACCCATAGTTTCATACCCATATTTTGATACAGCATCATTCTTGTACTAGAATTTAATTAAGTTGAATTAAGGTTACTACAATCTGTATAGTCCTACAAACGCCCTGCCTCATGGTTTTAATTATGTTTTAAGTGTATGTTTGTGTTCTTTTTTGGCAATCAATAAACATGTATTTCTGTAAGACCCTGTAGAGCGGCACATCTGTTTCCAACAGGTGGGGGATCTAGTGGGCTGTACTGGCAGCTCATCCTTCCAATACATTCATATACCCCGCATGTCAGGGTTAGATTCACCCATAGCCAGCATCCAGGAGTATACACAGTATTTCAGACAGTGCGGGACTCCCCTTTGTTGTGATATTTAATATTACACAATTTCGCGATAGTGCTCCTTTAAGTCCTTGAAGCACAGCCGACACAAACATCCACTGCCAGCGACACACATGCAGTGACAGAGAATTGTGCTCATTCACCAAGCAGACATAGATGGACACAGGTCCCTTGTCTGCCAACACACTAGTAGGAGCAGCTGCAGGCACATCCAAGCTTACGACCACAGCCTCCCCTGCAATTTAAAAAACAGTGCCATGCGCAGACAGCAACTACTCTAGGAAGGGGGGTGAGGACAATAAAAGTTTATAGCAGCAGCAGTCGCTGGCCAGAGAAGGGATTTCCTTGTACTGCCTTGATCCACCATAGTCCCAAGTCCCACAGCAAGAGCATTTGAACGCTGAACGCTGGTAGCTCCTGAACACTAACAGCTGTGGGGGCACAAAAGCAGCACACTGTTGAGAAGTTTTCTGATGCGGCCGCTGCTACTGACACCAAGGACGCAGCCTTCATAGATTGGGTGCCACAGCGCCTCTCCATCATCAGCAGCTGCAGGGCAGTTTTGGACTGCTGTCCTGCTCTCCGGGACCCATCCAGGAGCATGTGTCAGCCCTCTACTCTCCAATTATCTTTTCCGGCTGCACATATTAAAGTGGACCAAAACCCATGCCAATCTTATAGATTCCTGGGATGATCGATTGCCCCCCCCCGGGCATCCAAAACCGGGATACCCCGCTGTGTGAAACCCCCCCAGGTCACCGCATACACCTACCTTGTTTCCCGTCCCAACGGCACATACGCAAGCCACGGCCACATCCCCACTATCCCTTTAGCAGGGGGACGGAAGCGGGGGATGCGGCCGCCAGCCTGCTCGGAGATGTTGGCCTTAGACGAAGGTTTAGATGATGTGACATCAGCGGCTCTGAGCGTGCTGATTGGACGAGCGGCCACGCATGCGCCGTAGGACGGGGAAGAGGCGAGTTGGTATCGGCGATCTGGGGGGTTTCACAAAGCGCGCCACCCCCGATCGAGGTTCCTCTGGGAAAAGGACCAAAACCCAGGATAATCAAAATCCTGGGTTTTGGTCCACTTTAAGATGCAGCTGGAAAATTTTCTGTCTATGTGCACCCACGCCAGTTACAGCAGGTGTGCCCGAGCACAGCGTGAAGATGATGAGAGTGATGTCACGGTCAGCTGGGCATGTGCTGTGGGCTCGTTGGTTAGGTGAGCATATAGGGTGACTGGGAGAGTTTGGCACAGTCAGGCATCTCAAATAGGAATGCCCCAGGGAGAGGAAATCATCCTTTAGACACCAGGGTTATTATTGGTCTACTTTAAGCAAGATTATCAGAAAGTTCCTAGTGGGGCATGATTTATTGATACCGCTTTTTCCCATTTCAGGCTTGAGGTTCACTTTAAAACACACGAGTGCTAGCAACTACTCCCTGCTACATAACTCCATCAAGCAAGTGGTAACAGATCTCTTCTCTGTATGCATAAATGATACATCTATGGTGTCTCCGATGACAAAATGCTTTGAAAAAAGCACAAGGGAGAACTTCTTGCTATATTTGTGTTGTAAATGAGCTTCACTTAGGCATGCCCCCCTATAGTGTGTTGACAGAGCCTATGGGAAAACGGAAGAATTTTACCAACGTTCCATTGGACAAGCTGTTCGTGAACAAACATCATTAATTTTCGCCATAGCATTTAACAGTTAGATGGCAAATTTGTACTGTCATAGTGGATGCCCTGAAAAATCAGCTTGTTACATGATGAAAATTGTCTGGGAAGTAATAAATATAAAATAATGTTTTAAGACTGCAGCAGAAATTCCCAGCAAAACAAACTCGACATCGGTTTAGGAATACAAAGCTCATCTTGCACTTCCCATCCCATGCTCGAGCAGTTTCCTGTGGTCCTACAAACCATAAAAAAAAGCTGGCGCACATCTTTTGCCTTCCTTGGTTCATCTAGACTCGAGGAGCTTTGTTCTGATTTAATGCCACCGAAAAATAGTAATAAACAATATAGCATAGGAAGTCTGTCAGTGTTATCTTGTGAAAAGATAAGGCCTCCATCGTTTGAGTAAATGCACTTTACAAAGCGTGAAAAATGATATACTGGTATTATCAACAAAGCCACAGCTTGGCCCACCACACATCAGTGGGGAATGGCACAGCTCTGCACTGGTTCTCGCTTTACTTCGTGCTGCAATTTGCTCTATAGAAGATAATGGCCAACAGGAATATGAGCAGAAAGACTGTATAGGAAAGGGGTTTATCACAACAGAGCACTGTACCATAAAAAATAGATTTTTATTTTATTACTTACTTTCTGTGTTTATACAGCACAGATCTTTTTTTCCCGCAGAGCTTCAAGCGGACCAACAGTCAATAATGACTTACACCGGACCAACAACAAACAAACAGTGCTCATATGCATCTCTGCCCAGGGCAATTCAGATTGCTGCACATAAAAATGCATTTACCTTTTTCTGTCTCCTGCTGTTAAATTTTAGAAACAAAATGATGGCTTATGGATCTGCGGGCCGTCTGCCGAAGTGCTGCTGGGTTTCCTGTCCTGGGGGGGCATTTGGGGGGGGGGGGGGGGGGATTTTAAGGGTTAAAACCCCTTAGAAATCCCCCAAAAATGGTGTGAGGTCCCCCTTACCCAGCATAACCAACCCAGGACCAGCTATGGAGGCTTGTAGAACAGGGTGCAGGGGCCAGCTTTGGTGGCCCCTGGCCCTGCAGGCTACAAGTCAACATAGCCTGATGGCCACGGGCTCTTCTGCCCCCCTGGCCTTTGGGGAGGCAGGTAATGGAGGGCTTGGGATTAATGGCAAGTCACCCACTAGCCACAGGTGACTTGTCAGACCTAGAGCCTTGTGAACTAGTATGGGGTCACATAGATGCCTTACCAGTTCACAAAGGGTTAATAGTAAAAAAAAAAAACACACACAGAGAAAATGTCTTTACTCAACTCCGATTGTCAGCTCCTGTGCCCCTTGCCGATCCAATTATAGATGCGGTGATCGCTGGAGGGAGGGGGGGGCAGGAGATCAGAGGATTCCTCCTCTGGCCGGCGATCATCGCAACTGACAGCTGAACCACTGGGAGCTGGTATGACGTACACTGGGGTTACCTCATTCGTGGCTAGTCATGAAGATGGTGGAGCTCATCGGGAAAGCAGGGGGAGAAGGCCTGTCAGGCTCTCTGCTGAAGACTGAAGAGCCCTGGGGGGGGGGGGGGTTGGAGGCCCCCCGTGGAGTTGAGGGGAGCAGGCTGGAACGAACGAGGGGACAGGCGAGTGTTTTTTTTACTTTTCTTTTACTGAAGTCAGAAGCGATACTAGAAAGAAAGAATCGATTCTAGTATTACCAAATGAAATATCGCGATACTTGACAGAATCGATTTTTTCTGACACACCTAGTTGATTCCAGGTAGCAGCATGGCTGAGATGCTGGGAAAGGAAACCCCAAAATACTGCAGATGCTACAAAATTACAGCTTTGAGTGAATGCAGGAGCAAATGTAAGTGCTGACAACTGAACCTGGAACCTTGAAAGTGGGGGGTTTCCCACAGAACCCTTGGGGAATAGAGGATACCAGGCCGCACTGGCTTCCAGCCTTTCTAATGGTGATATTCTTTCATTCTGTTACTTATTAAGCATGTTTAAATGTTTGTTTTCCTTTTCTGTATAGTGGATAGGATATTTTGCAGTTAGCACTTTGAGGGCACTGACACTTTGTATTATTAGCTAGCTAGTTAGCACTTGCACTTTATTTAGTACTTTTTTGATAGCTCATGATGAACCCTGTCTGCACTTTCTTGGCTGGTAAATCCCCGTTGTGGATTATAAGATTTTAATTATTTGTGGTTAGGGAGTTTTTTTCCAACTTTGGCAGGCCATTGGACTAGTTTAACAAAGTACATATAAGCATTTACGATCCCTAGGAGGTTGGAGGTAAGGAAGGAATGCTTTGATTTTAAACTTTACCTGGACAAACCCTTTTAAGCAGACCCATAACCCCTGCATTCCTCATACGACAGGCAGTACCTTTCGGATGGTTCTGCCATTCTGTCTTCTTTACCTTCCAAGCAATAGATCTGGCAATTTCCGTGCACACAAGGCAGATTTTAGGGGGGGGGGGGGCGGGGGCGAGATGCAGGACCAGAAATTGCTAGATTGCATCATGACCCAGTACCCGGTATTGAGGAGAGGAAGGAACAGTGGAGGAAATGCATAGCCTTTCAGAACTGGCAGGGAGTGCTTGATCTAACTGGCACCTTGATCTGAAGACGAAAGAGCCAGGGAATAGAACACCAAAACTGGGGTTTACGATATTTCAGGATAAGCAAAAATAGCTATTAAATGTTCTACTTGCAGGGAGACTGGCGAATTTGGTTTTGCATCACTTTTTGTTCCACTTTAAAGGGAAGTCTATAAAAAAAAAAAAAAAAAAAAAAAAAAAAAAAAAAATCACCCGGTCCTGCCTCTTTGGCCACACCCCTGATATATGTCTGCTCCTGATCCACAATACTGAGAAACAAACCATTTCAGCACCCAACTACAAGCTAAAAGCAGAATATGTTTTTTTTTTTTTTTACAGGCTCCTCGGACATTGCTGGTGAGAAATTTTTGATTGTGACCATGTGGTTGCTTGTAGGTGGCTTTTCAATAAAAGTCTCACCACCTCAGTTAAAGGCATTGTCCAGGCATAGTCAAGTGTTAGCCCATTGTATAGGGCTACATTAGGCAATATCCTAAATAGCCATTGGTTTTAAAAAACAATAAAAAAAAGTAAAAGGTCTTAATTATAGAAATATAATGGTTTAAACGTTTACATTCGCTTACAGCCTGTGATTTGAGTGGAAGTAGAAATATTTGTGTTCTTTGCATTTCATTTTCCAATAGGATTATTAAGTAACTGTGGCCTGGATGATTTTTCTCTGGCATTTGAGCCCTAAACTCTACAGGTAAGGCATTCTCCTATGACAGATGGAAGGCAATACAGGAGGTAGTGGTATTGGCACACATGTCGCACGGTTTTCTTTACCTTTCAATTTGAAAAAAACAGTTTCTTAGCATAAGACATTAACTTTAAAAATGGAATCTAGGCCCAATCAGTGACTCGAAAAATACAAAAAAAGAAAGAACGGACTGTTTCTGTCAAAACAGCAAAAGTAGTAAACAGACCTGAAAAATAAAACTAAAATGTCCCATTTTCAAGGCTGTATAGTAATGGAGCCGTAATACAATAAAGGCCGTCTCTAGGAGGTGAATTCACAGCTTTACAATAGGCCAAATAATACTCTCATTGCAATTAGGAAGCAGTTTCCAAAGAAACGAGCGTCACTGGAAATGGCTGGCACAGGACCTCACGGCTACTGTGTGACTTTTTTTTTTTTATACCCCCTCCCAAACCTACCTAGCACTGTCTATAATAAATATATATATATATATATATATACACACACACACACACGCTTGATCCCACAGCATCCTATAGGGATACTGTTTCAACTATATTGGCTACAGCTATGAATGTGATCCTCAATTACCCACAAAAATGTTGGGAAATATTATTTTCCTGTGGCCACTTCATACCTGCATCAGCCATTTGCACACCTCAGAAGGAGGAAGATGGTCGTGGGCCACACATACCATTAGCTAGGCGCACACCTGCCGGCCATTCTGAATGCTCAGGGCTAGAGGTGAGCAAGAATGCAGAGGATGGCTGTAGCTTCATTCAGGAAATTTAAATGGCAGATTTTGTTTGCCTGCGCAGGCGCTGTGGGAATGTGAAAAGGAGAGTTTGCATGCGATCTTGGGGGCTTTACACAGTGCAAGTCGGGATGCCCCACCAGAGAGAAACAATAACCAAGAGAATCAAATTCTTGAGTGGTGTTCCTGGAATTTCTTAGAGCCATTCTAATTCTAACATCTATAAGATTCCTGGACGAGCGGCCGCATATGCGCTGTAGGACCGGGAAGAGGTGAGTTGGCATCAGCAATCTGGGGGGTTTCACACAGCACCCCCCCCAGATCGGAGTGCCCTGGGGGAAAGGACCAAGGATAGTCAAAATCCTGGGCTTTGGTCCACTTAAAGCAGCACTGAGCTGGCAGCACAAAAAAAAGTCTCCCAATGTGCTTTCATGCACACAACCACATGGAAGGCAGTGCATGTAGCTGCAGGCAGTTCATAAGTTCCTTCAGAAAACAAAGGAATCTTCTGCTGTCCTAGATCAGCAGGTCTAAGGTTAAACCGGACCAACAGCCTGGCACAGTTGGAAAAGAAAGGTAGCGGCCATTTTGGAGCTTCCTCTCCCAGCATCTCAGCCATGCGGCTGCCTGGATTCAGCTGACATAACTGATAATGCACAGTAACAGGAAGCCCAGCAGCACTTCCTGTTTGCAGGAGGCCTGCAAATGCATGAGCCGTCATTTTGTTTCTAAAAATTTATACAGCAGGAGTTGGAAAAAGGTGAGCAGTAATCTAAACTGCCCTGGAGAAGGATGCATATGAGCACTCATTGTGGTGTTGATTGTGGTGTTTCATTTTTGACTGTTGGTCCGTTTGTATCAGACTGTCAGCCTTGCACAGTTGATAAAAAAAACTCCCTAAAACTCACTTGCTTCATCTGCACGCATAATACTAAACCATTGTCAGCACTTACATTTGCTCCTGCATCCACCTTCTCATCAACTTTCTCCTGCCACATATCCACCTTGGAGTATGCAGAAGGTTTCTGCATTTCCCAGCTTCCCAGTCATGCTGCTGCTTGGGTTATGCTGACATAACCCACAATGCAAAGCATCAGGAAACCCAACAGCACTTCCTTTTTGCAGGCCGCCGACAGCTCCATTGGATGCCATTAGGGGGGAAAATCGGCCACGGCAGGAGAGGCGTAAAAGGTAAATACATAAATTTGAATAAATGTTTAATAAGTGGGGATGCATATGAACATTGTTTATAGTAAGAGTGTTGGTCCAGTGAAGGTGATTATAAGCATTATCTTATTCACATTCACATCAGACAGGCTTTTTCTCATCAGTTAGGTGGACAATTGTAGCAATATACCCATAATTGTGCATAAACTGAAAATAGCCAGCAGACTAGCTGCTATGTCAGTAGTAGTAGTAGTAGTTGTCCGCCCCAGTCAATGTTTATAAACTAGACCCGGATATCATATGAAAATGTGCGACTGGATTAATTAATATTTATAATGGAAGTCAAAACGAAGATGACGGTGCTGTAGAGCCTCCTGGAAAATATCTTTACATGCTCCAGATCCTTTCCCCAGGCAGCGCACAAATCCAACGCTGAACGGAGCCTCCGGTGACAACACACCAAACTTTCCTGAGAACTTCACTAACAATACACTAGAGATGCACATTAATATCGAACACCATTAAACAGAACCGTTACCTTTTAAAAGTGAAGCTTGTTTTGCAGTAGCCAGCTGTTGCTATGCTTCTTCTGGCACAGATCTGGGGCACAGAGGGAAACCTGGTGACAACAACAACGCATTATTTATTTGGAAGGAAATAACACATCCAAAAGTGATATACAGTATGCTAGAATTGTGCAGAGACAAGAACGTTAAAATCAAATAATTAAAGTAAATGCTCACCTTTTATGCCCCACAGCAGCTAAATCAGAACTAGGCTGCTTAAAACCCATTAATGAGATCGGGCTCTGCAGCATGCAAACACCTGGGTAGCTTGTCCACCATTGGCATGCAACCCCTGCCACCATTACAGCGAGTACCACCTAATTCTCACTATAACAGGCGGCTTGCCAAGCACTGATAGGAGGTCGTGGCAGTGTGCCAATAGGAACATGTTCTCTATCTTCCAGTAAGTGAGAGCAACTGAGACCATGCAGGCTGCAGGGCGGATAAGAGCTATTAGTACCTTTCTTCCTCTGCAGCAGCTTCCCCTTTAGTCCAGGATCAGTAACTGACATCTGACTCAAGAGTTTCAGGAGCCCATCCAACATTTTCTAGCAATCCTGTGGATGTGGCCCTGCCTTCAGCCATCACAGTGATACGGAAGTATGCGCTATAGTACGAGGTGGTAAAGGCAGATCCATCCATTTTAAGTCTTCTACTTTTAAAGCGCAACAAAACACAGCAACTGCCAACCTTGGAAACTAGCAGGGCCGACTGGCTTTCCCTCAGAGCATCCCATGCTGTGTAACCCCCCCCAGGGCACATGTATTTGCTTACCTTTTCCCCGTCCAACAGCGCCTGTGTAATGAGAGCTGTCCGTGGTGTTTACGTAATTCAGCAAGCCGTTCAGATAGGCTCCCCATTCAAGATCCATTTGGCAAAAGACGTAAACAAAGCAAACGGCTCTCCTTGGCTGACCACCCGCACATGCGCCATTGAACAGAGGTCACACAGCGGGGCGCTCCAAATCGGGATTCCACTGGGGAAGTGAACAAAACTGGGGAAAGTCAGATTCCCAGATTTTGTTCCGCTTCAAAGCGGACCAATACCCTCCATGGTGAGGGTGTTGGTGGCCGCCAGTGTTGCTGCAATCTGACAGGATTGGGGGGGGCATCCAGAATGCTAGTCTATTAGATCCCAGGGGTGGTGGTCTCCCTCTTATATGGACATCCCGATTATATGTGTGTGTAAAATCCCTTTTATAGCGTGAAAATTATATTTCCAGCGATCCTGGCATGGTCCAGGGCAGCATCCCTGGCATCCCCCTCAGCTGATGCGCTCTCCCGCACCAGGTGTGGGCACACACAGCTGGACAGAAGCGGCAGCAGGGATACCTGTCACTCCCTCTTCTTTCAGCTTTCTATGCTGCTCATCAATATGCATGGCATAGAAAGCGGATTGGAGGAGAGCCCACAATGCACAGGTACAAATACTGGTGTCCCCTGGGGATTTCACACAAATTTTGCATTTTGAGATGCCCTCATGGAAGAGGAACAAAACCTCGGAGATTTGGAATGTCATTTAGAACACGAACCAATACCCAAGAGAGTGGAAAACCCAGGTTTTGTTCCTCCTGAAGGAACCCTAACCCAGTTGCCACTAATCTCCAAATTTAGAAGATGGTTACCTTTCCTATGCAGAGTTCTGCCCAACAGGGTACCTGGAAATTGCTGCAAACACGCGCAGCAGCTTCACCTTGCTTCGAGTTCCAGGTCGCATCTCCTCAATTGAAAGGCTAATTCAGGGAGCAGGACCTTTCGTAGTGCACAGTATCCAGGGAGGTTTTAGATTTATTTTAAAGGCCTGTTGTAAGGGCGTTAGGGTTATTATCTGATCATTCTTTTAATGAACATAATGTACATAGCAGGGCTACAGCCCACCATGTAGTTTAAAGACCTACAGTATTTGGTGCACAAAAATCAATTCTGTGACAGCAGCAATATCAAAAATGATAATTATTATGAGGCAGGCAGCCAATGGTAAAAAATCAAAGAATTCTAATAGCACAGCAGCATTGGCAAGGTGACCCCTCCAGCATCCCTCATGGACAGCCTTGTCTTGATCTACCTTTTATCAGAGGCAGGATGGTGTGAAGGTGCTCGGGGTGGCTTGCTTTTTATGTACAATAAGTAGAACATCAATAATAATGACAGCTGCTTCCACCCATATGAAGGCAAAGCTGTTCACACAAATGAACATCCGCACACGCCGACACTTCAAGGTCAGTTAGTTTCAGCCTAATCAAAGAGATTGCTGCGTTTTATATCCTACTGATTGCCACATGTACAAAAGGCATCAATTCAATGGTTATCATGTAAAAGGGTATTTAGAGCAGAAGGACTGGACATAATTTAAAACAGACCTTAAACTGGACCTTCACCGTAAATAAAAGTCAATCTTATGTTTCCCCCACCCTGTACATACAGATTGCTCACATAAAAAAAATACAATTCTGTGATTACTCACCTGTAGAATTGGTATTATGAGTATACACAGAATACTTACAGTTGGGACATCCAATAGCAGTGTCCATAAAGTAGGGTGGGATCCCCAAGAAAAATCAGCAGCAGTTTAAACCACTGCCGCCTGCAGAACCTTGCGGCCAAAAACAGCATCAGCTGAGGCCCTAACATAAACCTTGTAAAACTTTGAAAAGGTATGAACAGAAGACCAAGTAGCAGCCTTGCAAACTTTTTCAACAGAAGCCTGGTGCTGAAAAGAGGCACCAATAGCACGAGTGGAATGAGCAGTAAGGCGGAAGGGAGGATTCTTCCCCTTAGCAGAATAGGCCTGAATCACAGCCTGACGAATCCACTTGCTGATAGTAGACTTGGCAGGAGCCAAACCCTTCCTAGGACCAGAAGGGACCACAAAAAGAGCATCAGTTTTCCTGAAAGGTGCAGTAGCCACCAGATAGTACTTCAGACACCTAACCAAATCCAAAGAGTGCAAAACCCTCTCCTTAGCATTGCTAGGATTAAAGCACAAAGAAGGAAGAACAATATCCTGATTCAAATGAAAGGCAGACACTACCTTAAGGCAGAAAATCAGGTTTGAAACGAAACACCTTGTCCTGGTGTCTCTCGTAGTAGGGGGGCTGAATGGACAGCGCCGCCAACTCAGACACATGCCTGACAGAAGTGATAGCCACCAGAAACACAACCTTGAGCGTAAGAATGGCCAGGGCAGTATCCTGCACAGGTTCAAAAGGAGCACCTTGCAAGGCTGACAGAACCAAGTTCAAATCCCAAACAGGCACCATAGGTTTACGTGGGGGACGCACATGAGTGACCCCCTGGAAAAAAGTCCTGATCAGAGGGTGCTGAGCAAAGGACTTCTGGAAGAAAATAGCCAGGGCAGAAACCTGACCCTTCAGAGTACTGAGTTGGAGCCCCATCTCCAACCCATGCTGCAGGAACTCCAGAATCCTGGGAATAGAGAACACACGACAGGGAAGAGACTTAGACTCACACCAGTCAATGTAGGCACGCCAAACCCTGTAATAAATGGAAGAAGAAGACTTCTTCCTAGCTTTAATCAAAGTATCCACAACTGAGGAAGACAGCCCCTTCTCCATCAAGATGGAGGTTTCAGCAGCCAAGCCGTCAAAGCCAGAGTTTGTAAATTGGGATGGCGTAGTGAGCCCTGAGTGATCAGATCTGGCACCAAGGGCAGAGCGTACTGATCTACTGCCAGCTGCACCACGTCTGCGAACCACACTCTTCTTGGCCACCTGGGGGCCACCAGAATTGCTGGCACCCCTTCCAGAGCAATCTTGCACAGAACCCTGCCCAGCAGGGGAATTGGGGGGAAGACATACAGGAACTGAAAGTCCTTCCATGACATTGCTAGCGCATCCGAGGTCAGGGCCAGAGGATCCCTGGACAGAGAGACAAAAGCTGGAAGCTTGTGTGTGTGTGTGGCGGGACGCAAACAGATCCACATCTGGTTGGCCTCAACGTTGACACAGTGATTGAAACACCCTGCTGCATAGGGACCATTCTCCCTGGCGAGAGGTCCCCCTGCTCAGAGAGTCCGCCAGGTGATTTTCCACCCCCGGGATGTACTCAGCTGAAATGCAGGGGACATTGGCCTCCGCCCAAGTCAGGATCAGAGACGCTTCCTGGAGGGCCCCCTTGCTCCGTGTCCCTCCCTGATGATTGATGTAGGCAACTGCCGTCTGGTTGTCCGAGCGCATTTGAACAGGCAGGCCCTGAAGATGAGTAGTCAAGGGAGCCAGAACTAACCTGATCGCTCGCAGCTCCAAGACACTGATAGGTGTGTGGGCCTCCTGAACCGCAGGGACTTCCAGAAACCCCCCCCCAACCTGACAGACTGGCATCCGTGGTGACCGTCTCCCAGGAAGGGGCAAGAAAGGATCTGCCCCCCAACAGGTTCCTTGAGTCCATCCACCACAAGAGGGACCGCCTGACCAGGGGGGAGAGCACACAGACCCTGTCCAGGGACGCTGGGTCCTTGTCCCATACAGACAATAGGTGAAGTTGCAGAGGCCTCAAGTGGAACTGAGCATAAGGGACCGCTTCGAAGCACGCCACCATCAGGCCCACCAGCTGCATCCCTGCCTGATGGAGGGATGGGGACAAGCTAGGAGGGACTGGGCTTGTGCAATCAGACTGTCCACCTTCTGCTGAGGAAGGAAGATCCTTGCCTGAACTGTATCCAGATTCATTCCTAGGAATGGAGTTACCAAGGAAGGGAACAGTGAGGACTTGGGGTGATAGATCACCCATCCAAATGACTCCAGAGTGGACACCACCAGCTGAGTATCCAACTCTGCCCGATGTAGAGACTGGGAAGTGAGGAGGATTTTGTCCAGATAGGGAAGCACACGGACGCCCTGACATCTGAGCAGAAACATCACGCCAGCCAGCACCTTGGTGAACACCCTGGGAGCTGAAGTGAGGCCAAAGGGCAAGGCCACAAATTGGTAGTGTTGATCCATCAGAGCGAACCTGAGGAACCTTTGATGACCTGGAAATACAGGAATATGAAGGTAAGCATCTTTGATGTCCACAGAAGTCATGAAATCCCCTTGGCGCAGGGAACTGATGGCAGAGCGCAGAGTCTTCATGCGAAAGCGCCTGCCCCTGACAAACTTGTTGAGAATCTAAGTCCAGGATGGGCCTGACAGAACCATCCTTTTTGGGTACTGTGAATAGGCTGGAATAAAAGCCCTTGCCTTTTTCTCTTAAGGGGACCTGGCAGATGACCCCCAGCTCCAGGAGGCCTTGCACTGCTTGCACTAGCTCCTGAGCGGACACAGGGTCCTGAGGAATCCGGGATCTGATGAATCTTGGAGGGGGACAGGCAGCAAACTCCAACTTGTAACCGGGAGGACACTACCTCCTGAATCTACTGGTCTGAGACATGAAGCCTCCAGACGTGAGCGAAGTGCTGCAGCCGTCCCCCCACCCGGATGGGTGAGGGCGCCCCATCATGCCTGAGGGGGCTTGGGAGAGGATTTAGCTTTGGGACCCCAGGAGGAGCCAGGACATCCACGTCCTCTGCCTCTACCCAAGAAATCTACCCGGGCCCCAGGGAAAGACACCCCCCTTCCCTGTCTTGCACTGCGCTAAGGGGAGGAGAAGGAAACCCTGACCCCGAAAGGGCCGAGGTTTCCGCCTGCGCTGGGGTAACCTGCCTCCCTTAGCAAACATGTAGAGGCGGTCCCCAAACAGGCGTAGTCCTTTGAAGGGAAAACCAGTGAGGGCTTTCTTGGCAGCGTTGTCAGCAGCCCACTGGCGCAGCCAAACCGAGCGGCGTATAGCCACCACAAGGGCAGAGGTTCTGCCACACATTCTAATGGTGTCATCCAAGGCAGAGAGGACATAGGTCACAAAAACATCACAACTAGAGAGTGCATTAAACTCCTCCCTAGACACATCATCAGGGGCACCATCAAGGATACTTCTGAGCAGGGTCCTAATAGCCACAGCCGTAATGGCAGAGGCACAGACCGGGCGCAGTGCCGTCCCCACACATGCAAAGGCATGGGACGCCAGCTGATCAATGCGCCAGTCCTTGGCATCCCACAGGGTAGTCAGGGGAGTGCATGACAGAGGTGTTAGATAACCCTAGGACCGGGGCATCCACCTCAGGAGGAGATGACCAACACTTCACCACATCAGCTGGAAAGAGATACTTCTTATCCCATCCCAACTCTTAGGTACACCGGGAAGCCTGCTGGGGCGTTCCCATTCCTTGAGCACAAGGTTATTAAAATGGGCTTGCTCAGGAAATTCCAAGCATGACTTAGCAGTATGAAAAAGTTCCCCCTGTTGCCTGGGGGCTGCAACAGGGGGAGAAATAGACAGAACCTCAAAAATCTGAGCCAACAGTCTATCAGTATTATCTGGGGCCCAGGGGTCAGACCCAGAATCGTCATGACCCCTGGGCCTCTCATCAGATGACCCCGAGTCGGAGAATAGCTCCCCTTCTTCCAAAGGGGTATAGCCAGACAGTTTCAAAAACTCATCAGCTTCCATAGGGAAAAGAGTGACATCAGGCGTTAAGTGCTGCTTTTTTGCATAGGCCTTACGCACCAAGGTATTAGCAATTAACTTCTCAACACTAGCCAGTCTGGAAGACACATCAGGCTGAGAATCCGCACTTGTATGCAACTCAGTGGGAGTGAGATTTAAGCTTGGGGGAGTAGGTGAAGTGAAACGAAGCGCAGGCCCAGCCACTGGAAGGCCAGATTGCAGCATAAGCACCTGCTCGGCACAAGGTACACAGACCCGCGCATTGTCAGCACTAATAGGGGACACCCCACAAGCTACACACAGCCGGGCTTGTCCCGAAGGAACCCCGAGCACATTATCCTGAGACGCCTCCATATGGTGATTATAGCGGCACAATAGGCTGATAGGGATTGAAGCTATGAAGCAACCCGGGATGCCCCAATAACCCTCACAAGTAAATCAACTAAATAGAGGGGGTAGGGCCGGGAGAAGCCAAGAGGGTTCAGCTCGTCTGAAAGACATAAGCAAAGGGGAGCCGTAAGTATACAAATAAATAACAGCGGTAATAAAGTCGCCCGCGAGGGCACTCATGGACCGCGGTAGGTAGAAGCCCGTCACACAGCAGCCGGAACCAAAGAAAAAAAATGGCGTCGGGTATACCTCGAGGGGCGGGCCGCAGGGACAGTGACGCGGAACGCGCCAAAAGCGTGCCCGCCCCTTCTGCAGAGCGCAAAGCGACACACGTATCAAGCAGCCAATGACGGCGCACCAGCGCCTGAGGTAACGCCGCTGCCAAGCGCGGAACAGCGTGGCAGCAATTTTAAAACACAATAGGTGCAAACAAGTTGGTGTGGCGACTGACGCTAAGCATAATAAATAATGTAGTGAAGCACAAGCCCAATACACATACACACACACACCCCTCCCACCAGGGCTACAAGGAGAGCGAAGGAGGACAGCGGCCACTTAATATAGGGCCCACCGATAGACAGGGGCAATAGGGCGGGAGGGGCATCCCATAGAGGCTCACCATATGCCTATACAGCCTACCATTTGGTGGGGGATTGCGGTGGAGCAGCGCTCCTAAGCACCTGACAGCGGTGCTGCCTACCATCACCCAACCAGCGCAGCCAAGGCTGGGAGGCACATTAATAATGGAACGGGTGGGAATAGTCCTACAGGGCCGCAGGCTAATAGCCCCGCTCACCTGCGAGAAGAGAGCCATCTTCTTGTCCTTCGCAGTCCAGACTGCAGAGAAGATCTGGGGATTGTGGGAGGTCCCTGGGTATTTGAGGGGCCGGGAGCAGCCTATTTTCGATGTCTCTGCAGTCCAGCGCCATCTGGCGGAGTAATACCCAAGTGTAAGTAATCTATCTGGAGCAGGACGTACTGTATACTAAGAATATCATCCTACCTGCATCTACTGCATGTTATGAGCCTTTAAACATCCAAAATGGAGGGCCATGGAGGTGCAGGCTGCCTGCAAACAGGAAGTGTCTTCTGACTGTGCCGCTCTGCATTCTGGGATTTCTGACCCCAGCTCTGCTCTGTCTGAGCAAAGCACAGCTATGACCCTGCCCCCTGCACTTTTGACCCCTCTCCTCAGTATGTGATGCTACTGAGCCAAGATGGTGGCGCCCGTATCCTCGAGTCCAGAACAGAGTTGCAGCCCAGTGGGGGACAGAATAATAAGTGACTAAAAACATAAATTATATTATTTTTTGATGCTGGGGAATAGTTTTTAAAGGGTTTGGGCTTTTCATTAAATAATGCTGAAGGTCCGCTTTAAAGCAAACCTAACCCCCTCCCGTGTAACTATGTGCCAGATGTCAAGGTGTCAAGGTGCACAACTACTCCTGCCCCAAGCTAAAAATGTAGGATACTTGTTGTTTTTCTGTATGATGGAGAACCAGGAGACCACATTACTCCTACAGGAGGAGGTGTGGCTGTCACGTGTGCGCAGCCGTTTCTTGTCCCTCCTTGAAAGGCGCTCCAATAGGAAAAGGTCAGTATGCTTAAGGGCCTTTTCATTTTTTCTTGTGTCACACTGTAGTAGGAATATTACTTGTCAGCCAGTCACAGAGGTCACAGGGGGCTGCAGCAGATGTGACTGGACTCAAACTGGACCAACAGCCTGGCACAGTTGTGAAAGAAAGGTATCGGCCATTTTGGAGCTTCCTCTCTCAGCATCTCAGCCATGCTTCTGCATGCATTCAACTGACATAACGGACAATACACAGTAATAGGAAGCCTAGCATCACTTCCTGTTTGCAGGCACTATTTTGTTTCTAAAATTTACCTCAGAAAAAGGTAGAAAAAGGTAAATGAATTCTTATGTGCAGCAATCTGAACTGCCCTGAGGAGGGGGCATATAAGCACTGTTTGTTGTGTTGGTCTGGTTTAAGCCATTTTCAACCGTTGGTCCGCTTGAAGGCCAGAAACCAGCATCTGGATAGAAGCAGCTGACAGCTTGGCACATGTCCCCCGCTTCCTCTGTGAGAGTGGACATCAAGGTGAGACCAAGGGAGATTTTTTTTTTTACCCACCTCACTGGGGTGGGAGGGGAGTTCAGACAGGAACAGTCAATTTAAGCCTAACATACATTTCTCTCTAAGGCCGCTTGTTCTGTTCATAACCACTAAAATGAATATAAGTGGACCAAAACCCAGCATTTTGACTATCTTGGGTTTTGGTCTTTGCCCCTGGTCAGGGATGCCCGCTGTGTGAAACCCCCCAGGTCGCCTGTTCTCACTCACCCTTCCCTGGTCCTACAGCGCATGTGCAGCCCTCTCATCCAATTAGCACGCTCGGATCTGCTCCCGCCCCTTTGTCTAACAGCTCGTCTAAGGCGAGCAGATGCGAGCGCGCTGGTGGCCGCATCCCCCACTACCCTCTAACAAATGCCTGGCGCGGGCATGCGTCCTACTAAAGGGATAGCGGGGATGCGGCTGCAGCTCACGCATGTGCTGTTGCACCAGGAAAGAAGGCGAGTTTCCAAGCGACCTGGGGGGGTTTCACACAGCGGGGCATCCTGATTCTGGATGCCCCGGAGGGAGGGAATTCAGCAGCCCTGGAATCTTAAACTGGACCAATGCCCGGCTGTTGGTCCAGCTGTCTGGTGATCGTAAGAGCATAAGGTGACCCTCGCAGCACACCGCACACAAAGCTTGCAATACCCACCTTCAGTACATCCTCTGCACCGGCCACCGGCAGGACCTGCCCATGTGACCGCCCAGCGGCCAATTGCGGGACTCCTTTCTCGCCGCTGGCTCGTAATGAAGGAGAGTATTACAGGCTTTGTGTGCGGTTTGCTGCGAGGGGGGCTCCAGTATTCTGGATGCTGTGGCAAGAAACTTACTGAATCATAAGGCTGAGCCCCCACACTGTCCAAGTTACCAGGAACCATACTCTCTCTATTCATGGCTAAGGAGTGGGCATATCCAAGACATGACACAATTTTTTTTATTGCAGTGAATGGAGAGGGAGTGGCAGCGTCACTGTGAGTAATGGTGGGGGATAGGCCTTCATTGCAGAGGCTCCTGGAGACCCCCACCTGAGGGAATCAGTCAGCTGGAGGGTGAGTATCCTTTTTGTTTTTTTTTACTCAGGTGGACACTTACTTTAAGCCACAAAGCTACAAAAGACTGGATACCAAAAGGGCCATATACGTATACCATACAGCCAAAGCGTGGAATAAAGCTCCGAAACGGTAGCTGCAGCTTAATAGAAAGAAAATGTTATTAGACATACGCAGGATGTGCGCTACATCACGCTACATCACGCTACACATCTGTTGCTGGGAACTGAAGAACATTTTTCAGTATCTTCTAGTTTCCTTTGTGTGCACATCAAAAGTCAGATGTAAATATTTTAGTCCAGACAGGTCCAAAAAAATGAGGCATCTGGGTGCCACTGGAACAAAACCTGGGAAAGTCAAATTCCCGGGTCTGGTTCCGCTTTAAAGGAACACAGTCAGCTATCACAAGAATATGGCAACATCACAGTGTTGGTATTCCTAAAGTTGTTGTTATAACGCCTCTAGTACAATATGAGTGTAATCCAAGGCTTCTATGTTAAATAAACCTCAAATGTCCAGCGATTAAACTCTAGATTCAAACAGGTAAATTAGTATATTGAAGCAAACCTACACCTTCCATAGCAACTGCAACAGGGAGGATACAAGTCTGTGGGAATCCGAACCTACCCCCCCACACCCGTTCAGGGGTGTAACTATAGGAGGTGCAGAAGTTGAAACCACACAAGGGACCATAAGGCCGCGGACACAATTATAGTTTCTCCACCTTATTTCTAATATTTGTGCTCGCATAGTATTATGTACAGAAAAAAAGAAACATCATTTGTCTCTGGTGTTACAGTCTATAGTTGTCTAGCTGTATCCAATTTAGTTTAGAGGACAGGAAAAACTGCAGCAAAGACATGTATGGACTCTCTCCTCAACAAAAAAGTCGATTCATTGCCGATGCAGCAGTGAGATTGCGCACACTAATTGGAGCGTCAAGTCTCACTCGGGCTTCCGCCTGATTCATGGTTCTCAAAATGGGATATGCTTTCGTTTTAGCGTCAATTTGCGCACCAAACCGTGTCCTGCACCTGATTTATGGTATGTTTAGAGGGCAGCCAAGCGTGCGTAAATGTGGCAATTTTAAGAATGAATTTTTAATCCAAGTCCAGAACAAACAAAAATGTGGATATTGGGCCCCAAAGTTAAATTATTAAGCATTAATATGTAAACCAAACAGGGTTAAAGAGAACATCTGGGACAAAACATTGGCCAAAACCTAGGATTTTGACTATCTTGGGTTTTGGACCTTTCCTTGGGGCACCCCGCTGCGTGAAACTCCCAGATTGCCAACTCACCTCTTCCCGGTCCTGCGGCCCATGCGCGGCCACTTGTCCAATCAGAATGCTCGATCAACGCTGACGACACATACCCCGCTTCTCCTTTAACAGACATGCTGCTATAGGATAGAGACTGCGGCGATTCGCACGTGCACCCAGGGTGTGCAAGCAGCCATGAATCGTGTACCTAGGCGCATGCGGAATCTTTTGTGCTCCACTTTAATATGTTTGCGCACTGACCATGAATCGACCCGAATATTAGCATGGCACAGACTGCATCCAATCCCGTCCCCTCATTCCTTCTATTTGGGATTCCCCAGGGACAGCAAAGCAGCCAGCCCTGGAGTCTTTCCAAGGCCAGCCTAAAGGGGTTTTAATCTGCTTTACAATGATGACTCAAACAAGGATTTACTATAGCAAGCAATTTTTTTCTATTTTTTTTTCACTGGAGTTTCACTAGAAAATGTGAAAATAGACATTTACCATAAAAAAAAACAGATTATGACCTTTTATAAATTGCCCCCTCGTGTTCATAAGTTTACACCTTAGTCTTGAGCGCTGGCGTCCCCGTAGCTGTCAGATGGACCACTCCGGGATACAGCAGATGACATTTTCAGAGCTGAGCAGTCCTGCCAATTGACATGCATGGATGCTGACATTTCCCCCTGTAAATCCAGTTTACCAACACAGTAACCTCACATGTCGCTTCCATTTAGCTTCCGCCCAGTGGCTCTGATGCCGGACACTGCCCTTCCAGCTTCATTATCCTCTCCCGAGTCTCCCCTGAGTCTCCCCCCTCCACCAGTGTGAGGAGGTGCCATTCCCCAGAGACACCTTCTCTTCCTGATACACAGAAAACACTTGTCACTCCTATGTAACTACAGGTGTCCAAACACTGGTTGTTGTCACAGTCACAATAAAAATATATATATATATATATATTAATTACACACACTCATATATGCTACGCATTCTTAAGATCAGCCAATCAGCGACCTTAAATCCCTTTCAAGCCACAAGCCCCCCCCCCCCCCCCAAAAAAAAAACAGAAGCAGGTACTCGGGCAGGGGGTCACACTGAGGGGACAGGGCGAGATGCCCAGTCTGTCTACAACCCCCTGCCCACCTGGCACTGAAGCAGAGGGGTTAAAACAAAAAAAAAAAACACTCCTTATTTCATCCAGGATTCAGTGGCCGCACAGAGCTCTGTGTATATTCATACGTAACTATTCAAGTGAATGGACGGGCAGGGCCTCACACGGGGTCACACTGAGACCCCCTCTGCCATTCTGTGCAGCCTCACCCAGTGCTGGAATCTCCAGGGGAACGGTGCTGGATTCCGAGCAAGGTAAGGAGTTTTTTTCCCTTTTAACCCCCCACCTAGCCTCAACACCAGAGGAGGGATGCAGCATAGGTTAACGGACTAGACTTCTGCTTTAAAGCAGAACGAAATCCGGTCCTATGACGTATGCCGGAGCACTCATCCAATCAGCACAGTTTGCTGCGCATATGTAATGTTCGGCAAATGACTCCGTTTGTGGCAATTGGGAGCTCGAGTGGCCGCGTTCCCAGCAGCAGGCGCACTCTCGTCCCATCATCAGAATAGCTGGGCAGGAAGGCCAAACATGCTGGGGACACGGCTGCCAGTGTTTACAGCGGCAAGGGAGCCGCATGCACAGTTTACGCAGAGGGGCATCCCGATTTAGGATTCCCCCATAGGAAGGGCAGAGACCTAAAAGATTCCAGGGTCAGACCCATTAGGTTTTATTTCGTTTTAAAGGGGGCCAAAACCCCAGGAGATCGGCGCAGGAATCTCTAAGATTCCCGGGTCCGTTTATTCCCTCCCCCAGGTACCCTCCACATTCTTTTCCTTGCAACAGTGACACAAAACATGCGCGCTCCTGAACGAAGGGGCTTGAGCGTGCTGCGCATGTGCCGTAGGACCAGGAAGAGGTTTGTTCGAGCGACCTGTGGGGTTTCACACAGCAGGGCATCCCCGATCAGGGTGCCCCGGGGGGCAAGGACCAAAACCCAGGATTTTGCCTGAAATGTTCCTTTAAAGTCGACCAACAGCCATTTTTGTAAACATGATCAATGACCTGGCACAGGGGAGGGGACATCCAGACTTAGGATGCCCCATGCAAGCTTGGCCTTGATCCACCTGGTCCTTCTTGCTATACAGCATTTTACACTGACAGCAGGGAAGATTGTGTGCAAAAGGCACCTTCACTTCCTGGTATCTCTGCTGCAGACACCAATCTTCATCCCTTATAGTATAGGATACGTGCTGTGAGCAGGAAATGGGGACCCTACAGAAAGCAAGGCACCTACAGCAGCTGGCAGCACCATTTCCTGGTCGCATCCAGCCCTGCAGCGAGACCAGGAACAGGACCACAAGCAGAGGAATCAGGGGCCACAGCAGGACTGAGCTAGATGCCCCAATAACAGCTGGGCAATAAGCCACAGCAATGCAACAAGTACAGTGTGTGTACACAGTGTGTGTGTCTGTGTATATATGATCGTAGTCTTCTACATACAGACAGATTTGAATCGGCTCAGCCAGAATTTGATCAGATCTATGATAAATCCAAGCTCAAGCACTGAAGAGACAGCTGATCGGGTGTCCCACAGACTGATCTAGAGATAATCGTACGCCTTAGACAGCTGCCTGTAGCCCGAATGACAATGCTGCTGCCCATGCTGAGCCCCCTACACCCAGCTGCAAACTTGCCAGGGACCACGTGACTGGCAACTCCCAGCCTGGCTGGTACTGACCCATATGTTAGAAGCTTCGGACGCACCATTCGGCTCACTCGCCCCTTTATAATTACGTACCTTCGCAAAAGCTATAGCCCGCAACTTGATTGGCCGACATTACTCCTCCACGGGGTGCTCATGGGAGCTGTAGTCCCGAACTGTGGCCGCTCCAAAACAAAGAAAGCGCCTTCCGGAAAGCCCTGGGCGATAATGAATAAACGGCACCAGCTACAGCACAGTAAAGCCATGCTTGTAAACACTAGAGGGCCAAGTCCCCACAGCCGTTTGGAAACAAGGCGGAAGCCACGTTTGCTGTGACCAGCTTAGCAGAATATACTCGGGCTACATAAACATGGCGGCCGTCTTTGCATTCAATGGACATTTCTGCAGACAGGTGTTCTGAGGAGACAGCCGAACGTAGAGCTTGTTTTGTGTCAATAGAATTAGAGAAGAAGGCAGCAACTCAGACACCTGATTAAATATTTACATTTCCTGAAAAACCTTCCAAAATGTTTTCATTCTTGATGCCGATTTTTTGACTGCCAGACCTCAGAAAGCCCAGGCTAGTGCAGGCAGTAGTGCCAACAGTAGCGTGCTCTGCTTTCAGCTTTGCTTGCTGCTTCGAGCACGCCATTGATTGGTCAATGGCCAGTGCAGGCACTGTTGGAGCAAAGGGCAAGTAGGTCTACGGGCGATTTAGGAGAATACACACAGTGAGCCATCCCCAATCAGAATGCCCCAGGTAGGAGCAGGGCCAGCGCCAGTACAGGGCAATCCTGGGAAATTGCCAGGGCCGCTGGCATCATCAGGGGCCCACTCAGGCTCACACTTGGCCATGGTATTATTTAACAGTGGACCCAACCACAGAATACCGGGTGCTGTGTGAAGACTTGCTCATGGCTGGTCTCAGCAACAGGGGATGATCAGCAACAATGGAGAAGCTGACATGGAATGGAAGGCAATTGATAGAAGTGCAGAAGGTGGAGAGAACCAGGTGACAGCTGACAAGGACTGGAGGGCGATCAGCAGCAAGAGATGACCTATTTGTGGCAGCGGAGCTGAAAGGTAACATCATGTGACTCACTACTTTGGGACCCGTTAAGACTCTCTTGCCCAAGGGCCCCCACAAATCAGGAGCCGGCCCTGGTTTAAAATATGTAATCATGAAAATCATTGGTTTTGTTCCTCTTTGTGTAAAAGAGTTAAAATCAGCTAAAATGCACAAAATTATCTTGCCGCACTTGAAGGGGAACTTCAGTCATCTAATGACCCCTGCCACCTTACTCTGGTGCTGAGGCAGGATGGGGGGGGATTACAAATATAAAATACAATTCTGTGATTACTCACCTGTAGAATTGGTATTATGAGTATACAGTACGTCCTGCTCCAGATAGATTACTTACACTTGGGTATTACTTCGCCAGATGGTGCTGGACTGCAGAGACATCGAAAATAGGCTCCTCCCGGCCCCTCAAATACCCGGGACCTCCCACAAATCCCCAGCATTGAAAAGCAGTTAACGAGAAGCCGGGAGAATTAAACAAACCAAAACTGGTAACTATAACAATGATAACAATCACCATACAGAGGATCCAAGATAATGCAAAACCAAGGGTGGGGTGGAGCAGGACGTAATGTATACTCATAATACCAATTCTACAGGTGAGTAATTACAGAATTGTATTATTCTTAGTATACAGTACGTCCTGCTCCAGATAGATTACTTACACTTGGGACATCCAATAGCAGTGTCCATAAAGTAGGGTGGGATCCCCAAAGGTAACAACAGACAGGTCAGACCACTGTCGCCTGCAGAACCTTGTGGCCAAAAGAAGCATCAGCTGAGGCCCTAACATCAACCTTGTAAAACTTTGAAAAGGTATGAACAGAAGACCAAGTAGCGGCCTTGCAAACTTGTTCAACAGAAGCCTGGTGCTGAAAGGCCCAAGAGGCACCAATAGCACGAGTGGAATGAGCAGTAAGGCGGAAGGGAGGATTCTTCCCCTTAGCAGAATAGGCCTAAATCACAGCCTGACGGATCCATTTGCTGATAGTAGACTTGGCAGGAGCCAAACCCTGCCTAGGACCAGAAGGGACCACAAAAAGAGCATCAGTTTTTCTGAAAAGTGTAGTAGCCACCAGATAGTACTTCAGACACCTAACCACATCCAAAGAGTGCAAAACCCTCTCCTTAGCATTGCTGGGATTAGGGCACAATGACGGAAGAACAATGTCCTGATTCAAATGAAAGGCAGACACAACCTTAGGCAGAAAGTCTGGCTTGAAGCGGAACACCACCTTGTCCTGGATGGGCCTGACTGACCCATCTTTTTTGGGCACTGTGAAGAGGTTGGAATAAAAGCCCTTGTCCCTTTCTCTTAAAGGGACCTTGCAGATGACCCCCAGCTCCAGAAGGCTTTGCACCGCCTGCACTAGATCCTGAGCTGACACAGGGTCCTGAGGAATCCAGTAATGATGAACCTTGGGGGGGGGGCGTGGCAGACCGCAAACTCTATCTCGTTACCGGAGGACACTACCTCCTGAATCCACCGGTCTGAGACATGAAGCCTTCAGACGTGAGCAAAGTGCTGAAGCCGTCCTCCCACCCGGATGGGTGAGGGCGCCCCATCATGCCTGAGGGGGCTTGGGAGAGAACTTAAGCTTGGAGCCCCAGGAGGAGCCCTGGGGCAAAAGCTCCCTGCGCTGGCAAAAGGGGCACAAATGGCAGCTTGTAGAAAGTACAATATGCTCGCACCAAGCCTGGTGGGCAGCTTGCATAACCTATACACGCCTCAGTAAGACAGCTAGCTTCTCTCTAGAGCAAGCCTGCTGTACAACACCACTCTTTTTCTGGTCTGGGGGCCACGTTGTCATATTATTTTACTTCAAGGAGCCACATTATCCAAACAGTTTACTGTAGGCAAGCTTTAACCCTAAAGCATTGCATATGCTACTATGTATATGCAAAGGTGAGAAGAAGTGCACAGAAGATGTAAGTTAGAAGAGGTAGGGAAAGGTGGGCAGAGTTTTTAGGTAAAAAGATGAGGTGAGCAAAGGTAAGGTGGGACAAGGTACAGTAGGTGGATGGAAATGAGGTGGTAAGAGGAAGGTAGAGGTAAAGTAAGCACGGGTATGGTGGGAAGTAGTGAGCAGCACTAGGATGAGTCTACATGGGCATCTCCAGACACACCAGTGTAACCCACCTCTACATAGAGGTTCATCTGTGTCTCACTTCCTGCTTTGGGAATTAGCAACACATTTCCCTCTAGTGGCCATCTGCTTGCACTACTGGCTAGGCAAGGACAGCTCCCCAATTGCTTAAAGTGGACCAACACCCAGGATTTTCACTATCCTGGGTGTTGGTCCACTTCCGCGGGGCACCCCGATGGGGTGAAACCCCCCAGAAAGCCCCAAAAACTCACCTGACCCCGCTCGTTCCACCAATCACCGCCGACGGACAAGCGAGGTCCGCCGACAGACAAGGTGAGAGCGCCCGCTGCCGCCGCCGCCTCTCGCGCGTCCCTCTTACAGGGAGCGCGCCCGCGCCGGCCATTCACAAACGGGAACAGGTAGGATTTGCGGGCGCCCTGGTGGGTGCCCCGCAGGCAGGGAGCTGATTGGCCCGGGAATCTTATAGATTCCCGGGCCGATCAGCATCGGGTGTTGGTCCACTTTAAACCGGACCTTCACCATGATTTAATGAAAAGCCCAAACCCTTGAAAAACGATTCCCCAGCATCTAAAATTAATATATTTTAAGTTTTTAGTCACTTATTATTCTTTCCCCCACTGGGCTGAAACTCTGTTCAGGACTTGGATATGGGCGCCGCCATCTTGACTCAGAAGCATCACACTTACTGAGGAGAGGGAAGTGGGATAAAGTACAGGTGGGCGGGTTATAGCTGTGCTTTGCTCAGACAGAGCAGAGCTGGGGTCAGGAAAAGGTCAGCAATCCCAGAATGCAGAGCAGCAGAGTCAGAAGGCACTTTCTGTTTGCAGGCTGCTTGATGTTCCATGAGCCGCCATCTTGGATGTTTAAAGGCTGATAACATGGAGTAGATGCCTTTAGGATGATTTTGAATGTGAGCAATATGTATGTGCAGGGTGGAGGAAACATATAAGATAGGCTCTTATTCAGAGTGAAGGACCGCTTTAAAGGCCAAGGCCACATTGTGACCCACTGGGGGGGGCGTTCAGATAGTTGGCGTCCCCCTGTGCATTGACCCCCATATCGCTTGGCCTGCTCCGGTCACAGTGATAGAGCAAGGGAGTGGATTTGCAAGCAGTGTACTGGTGGAATCTTTGGCTGTGTGTACATCACAGG
Organism: Gastrophryne carolinensis; assembly: GCA_027917425.1. Taxonomy (NCBI): domain Eukaryota; kingdom Metazoa; phylum Chordata; class Amphibia; order Anura; family Microhylidae; genus Gastrophryne; species Gastrophryne carolinensis. The sequence continues at coordinate 148,800,193 of CM051236.1, forward strand.
ATCTTGGGAGCAAGTGAGAAATACAGACCTAGACCAATCAGCTGCAGGGGTGAAGAGGACTTGGACTGTCCCTTTAATTATTTCAAAGACATTCATCATATTATCTAAACAGAACATGCATTTACTGCCTGTAATTACAAGATAGTACAAAATGTAAGCAAATAATTTAGGTCCACTAACCCCCCCACTGACACACACACACCAGGGGCAGGATCCCATCTAGTAAATACCTTGGAACCCAATAGTCACAGTTTAATATTCACCTTTCTGTGTTCCAGTGCTATGGCAGCTACAACCTACAAATCCCTTTCTCCACTGACAACCAAGACCAGATTAATTGCGGGGGATGCCCTCGAGCAGAAAGTTTAGTTGAGGCCTCCAAAAGTAACTGAAGATCAATCACTGCCCTTGTTTAAGTGGAAGTCCAAGCATTTTGTAACACCCCGCCCCTCCATCTGCACTAAGCCCAATTTGGGCAGTAACATAAAAAAACAACTCACTAGGGGGTGGGCAATCTACATGAAACTGGGACCATGAGTGATAGGTCAGTCACCCACTCCTGTGCAGTAGTGTGACTGTACTGGTCTGTCACCTTAAACCGGACCTTCAGCATATTTTAAGTCTTTAGTCACTTACTTATTATTCTTTCCCCCACTGGGCTGCAACTCTGTTCAGGACTCTAGGATACGGGCGCCGCCATCTTGACTCAGAAGCATCACATACTGAGGAGAGGGGGATATAGTGCAGGGGGCGGGTTATAGCTGTGCTTTGCACAGACAGAGCAGAGCTGGGGTCAGGGAAAGGACAGCAATCCCAGAATGCAGAGCGACAGAAGACAATTCCTGTTTGCAGGCTGCCTGATGTTCCATGAGCTGCCATCTTTAAAGGCTCATAACATGCAGTAGATGCAGGAAGGATGATTTTTAAATGTGAGCAATCTTTATGTACAGGGTGTGGGAAACATATAAGATAGGCTCTTATTCAGGGGGAACGTCCGCTTTAAGAAGAACTAAGTTCAGAAATGACCGGAGTCCTTCTATAACATAGAGGTGTCCTGTTGTGTATTGCCAATGATAAACAAAGAACGGGGCCGCCCGGATACTCAATTATTCCAGGATCCTGCACTCTGTGCAGCCGTTAAACAGCCTATCAGCTTGCACGGCCATCGGCTGCACTGTAATGTGTTTGGCCACCGGCTGCACTGATAGGCTGCGCACAGTCACATGGAATGTGCAACCCGAAAGAGGTAATTATCCGGGTGGCCCGTTCTTTATTTTAGAGGTGGTGATGCACAGCAGGGCAGCCCGTCTGCTGTATATTAAAGAGGGACTCCTGTCATTTTATTCCAACTGTCACCCCAGTTTATGGCTGCCCCCCCCCCCCCCCCCCCCCCCCACTGGCATCAGGGGAGCATTTCAGTGATCAGATTAGTTGTTTTATTATTTTTAATGCTCAAAATGTGCTTCGCACAGGGAAAGGGCTGGGGGGGGGTTACAAAAAGCTTGGACTTCCTCTTTACAGGGGCTGGAGGCACTAAGGTGGTCGGGGTCCCAGGGAAGGAGACCCCCTTCTCCCATTCTTTGATCTGGCCCTGGTGATAAACAGAAGGGTACGCCATGTGGGTATGTATGTGTGTGTGTGTGTGGCCCAGTGAGCTCCAAAAATTGGCTTCCAAAAATATTGTTAATTTGAGGGAACCCCCAGATTGACTTGTGGGTTAAAAAAAAAACGGAATACCGAAGGATATGGAATTGATCCTTTCTCTTTTGCATGTTTACAGAGCTTTTTAGTATTTAACAATTCCCATGACCATTTCCTTTAAGGGGAAATTAGGGGGATAGCGTTAACTGCGTTAAGGCTGTTTCTGGCTGTAGTGTTTTGTTGCTAGAAGCGGCCAATGGCCTTCTTCTACAGGCACACCAATGACATCACTAGAAGTGACAGCCAGCCAGCCAGCCAGGGAGATGCAGGCCATTAAACATGGCAGCCTTGAGCACAGCCAGGAAGTCTATTACTTTTAGCTGAATTAGATTATACGATTCATATTCCGGTCCTGTCATAGGATGTTGAACGCCCAGCTATAAACATGGGATGAGAATTTTTTGCATTCACATTCTTTGTGTAGTTTATCCGACTCCTTAAATACAGTATACTTTTTCTTCTTTTGTAACAAAAGGAAACACAATCAGTCAACCATAATTCAGATGCAGTCACAGCTGTAACAATTGATTCTGCTCCAAACCCTTCCAGCTCCAGGAGTGAGACGCCACTTCCTGGAATAATCCTTATTCCATGCTTAGCAGAGCATCTCCCTATCTTGACACCTCAGCACCAGACCCGATGCCATAGCAGAGTAAATATAATTACTGTTGTCTTGGAATCCAGGCTGTGTTATTACCAAGGAAGCGTCGCTGCATAAACCTGACCTTCTCCCTTCAGGTGAACAAATCTATACATTGTTTCCCTAGACGTACAAAGCGCTTTGACTTCTATTTAGAAAAATCATTCATGATCGCATTTTCTATTCTTTACAAGCTCTGATTTAACGTGATTAGAGAATGTTTGGCAGCAACTTGTCCCAAATATATTACTTGGTGCTGCATATTTCTGCTCATTTCCACCGCTCGCACTCAGCTAGGAAGATTTCTGTTCCTTTTGCATTGGGGTGACAAGGGACTGTTTCATTGTTAAAAGTGGAACACCATGCAGCTAAAAAAATAGCGGTGAGGAATGTCAAGAAACACCATAAGGGTGCTTTTTTGGTGTATTGCACTGTGTCTATGTTAGTGATCTTGCCATGCTGGGTGGTAGGAAGGTGTGAAAGACTGGGAAAGATGCCAGTGGGAGCGGAGAACAATGTAGTGGCAGGACCTGGCAATAGAAGAAGGTGGTGGTTGCAGACAGTGGCGAACTGGGGCCAAAAATCAGCCCAGTAATTTACAGGTCCCTGGCCAGCTCATTAATGGCCTGCTTAGCCTCTTACTGGTCAGTCCACAAGTGTGCTTTAAGGCTGAGGCTATAACATTGTAAAGACAGATCATGGGCAGGGGTGGATATGGACACTCTTAAAGTAATGGTACAGAAACAAAATAATGTAGGGCAGATAATATGGTGGGCAATTGATTAACGCGGCGAGGGCGTGCATACCTATGCAATGGAAGGAGGCGTAATTCTGTGGCTCAACAGGGTCTCGGAGATGGAAAGGTATGAGGGCATAATTGCTGAGCGCAACGAGATGTCTGAGGCACATAACCGCAGATGGCCTGGGTGGGACTCATTTGTGTACTCCCCTGATCATAAGACTTTGGCAGACGTAGCTCCGTGAACCTGGGGGGGGGAGGGAGCTGTCCCCTCCTCGCACTCTCTTTATACCTTCTACTCTCTTTTCTCTCTCTTCCTGTCCTCCTCTTTGGACTGCTTTTCTGTTTACGTATTTAAGACAGGATTGGGGACGCCGGACACTGTCGAGACTATGGGATGGGCCTCCCTGGTCTGTCCAGGCGAGGTGATGACATATTGGCGGCGTCCGTTATCAATAATAATAATAACGAATTCTCAGAGATGCCTGTTAGAGATTCCCTTTATTGTGTCTATCCCAGTACAAGTTTATTGACTCATTTTATTTGTAATGCCTGAATATCCTGTACCTTTCTTTTGTACTGATTTATGCTAAATAAAGAATATATAAAAAAAAAAAAAGATAATATGGAGGGTGGGCATGGACCTCTATAGCAATAAAGTTAAGTTATAGCATTGTAAGAGCAGAACGTCAGCTTAGGGCATACAAAGAGCTAGCGTGGAGGCTAGTGAGGCAGGCATTGAATGTAAATGTTAGAGGAAGCAGCTCAGCCAGACCAAAAGCAAAATCTCTTGGCTCCTTATGACCAGTCCGCCCCTAGTTGCAGATGACACCACTCACTTCCAATGAGTGACAATACTAATTTAAAGCTTAAAGTGGGCCAACACCCAGGGGTGATCGGCCCGGGAATCTATAACCCCCCCAAACACCCCGAAAAACCTTACCTCTCTAGACGCTGCTTCCGCCGCCGCCTCACTCGCGCTCCTCCAGACGTGTGCGCGCCCGCGCCGGCCGTCTCTGAACTAGTCCGTCGGCGGGCATTGGACAGCGCAGTCACGTGGGATCGTGGAGAGGTGAGTTTTCGGGGTGTTTGGGGGGGGGTTTTAGGCAGTGGGGCACCCCCGATCGGGGTGCCCCAGGGAAGTGGACCAATACCCAGGATAGTCAAAATCCTGGGTGTTGGTCCACTTTAAAGCGGACCTTCAGCATCATTTAATGAAAAGCCCAAACCCTTAAAAAACTATTCCAGCATCTAAAATGAATATATTTAAAGTTTTTAATCACTTACTTTTTATTCTTTCCTTCACTGGCCTGCAACTCTGTTCAGCACTCTAGGATACGGGCGCCGCCATCTTGGCTCAGTAGCGTCACATATTGAGGAGAAAAGAGGGGCCATAGCTGTGCTTTGCTCAGACAGAGCAGAGCTGGAGTCAGGAAAAGGTCAGTAATCCCAGAATGCAGAGCGACACAGTCGGAAGACACTTCCTGGTTGCAGGCTGCCTGCACCTCCATGGACCGCCATCTTGGATGTTAAAAGTCTCAGAAAATGCAATAGATGCAGGTAGGATGATTTTTAATGTGGGCAATCTGTATGTACAGCGTGGGGGAAACATATAAAATAGACTCTTATTTAGGGTGAAGATCCGGTTTAAGAACGGCCAGGAAGCAATAGCAAGCACATGGGATGGCCAAGGGCAGTTGAAATCCCGGGCTGATTTTTGTCCCCAGAATGCCACTCTCTGCAGCAGTTATAGAAGAGACATGCTCCTTACCAAACGTTTTTTATTGTTATCCGGAATCCCACTAAAGTAAAGGCTGGAGGCTCCACACAGGAATGTTAGCCCTATCCCCCGGAACCAATATCTCATTAAAAGCGCTAGCTCATTAAGCAGTCATGCCGATGTATAAATCAATATATTAATCAATGAACTATGAGGGCATTTTACGTTTTTTCTCAAAAAGCATTTTCTAATTTTCATCTTGGAAATAATGACATTAAAGGACCATTGTGTCAAAAACAGCCTAATGCAGACATCAAAAAATAAACTGGAGTCTTGCTCGCTGCAGCTTGGGGGCATCCCAAAATCAGGTTAACCTAACATTAATGTGCCAACAGTAAGGCCAAAACTCGACAGAACTAATTACCACATTCCCTTGCTGCTAGGAGCCAATTTGGCATTTACTTGCCTGCATGTGGGGATGGGGGGTTGCTTGCCAGACTTGCCCTCATTATGCAAGCCTGCCCTTTGAGCCCAAATGGACTCCAGTAAGGATTCGTAGGATAGGAAAAATTCCCAGTAAACATGCAGTCTGTGGCTCAGCTGAATCTGAGGGAGGATTCTTCCCCTTAGCAGAGTAGGCCTGAATCACAGCCTGACGAATCCACTTGCTGATAGTAGACTTGGCAGGACCCAAACCCTTCCTAGGACCAGAAGGGACCACAAAAAGTGCATCAGTTTTCCTGAAAGGTGCAGTAGCCACCAGATAGTACTTCAGACACCTAACCACATCCAAAGAGTGCAAAACCCTCTCCTTAGCATTGCTAGGATTAGGGCACAAAGAAGGAAGAACAATATCCTGATTCAAATTAAAGGCAGACACTACCTTAGGCAGAAAGTCAGGTTTGAAACGAAACACCACCTTGTCCTGGTGTCTCTCATAGTAGGGGGGCTGAATGGACAGCGCCGCCAACTCAGACACACGCCTGACAGAAGTGATAGCCACCAGAAATACAACTGCCGTCTGGTTGTCCGAGCGCACCTGAACAGGCAGGCCCTGAAGATGAGTAGTTAAGCGAGCCAGAACTAACCTGATCGCCCGCAGCTCCAAGACATTGATAGGTGTGTGGGCCTCCTGAGGGCCCCATCTCCCCTGGAACCACAGGGACTTCCAGAAACCCCCCCAACCTGACAGACTGGCATCCGTGGTGACCGTCTCCCAGGAAGGGGCAAGAAAGGATCTGCCCCACAACAGGTTCCTTGAGTCCATCCACCACAAGAGGGACCTCCTGACCAGGGGGGAGAGCACACAGACCCTGTCCAGGGACGATGGGTCCTTGTCCCATACAGACAATAGGTGAAGTTGCAGAGGCCTCAAGTGGAACTGAGCATAAGGGACCGCTTCAAAGCACGCCACCATCAGGCCCACCAGCTGCATCCCCTGCCTGATGGAGGGATGGGGACAAGCTAGGAGGGACTGAGCCTGTGCAATCAGACTGTCCACCTTCTGCTGAGGAAGGAAGATCCTTGCCTGAACTGTATCCAGATTCATTCCTAGGAATGAAGTTACCAAGGAAGGGGACAGTGAGGACTTGGGGTGGTTGATCACCCATCCAAATGACTCCAGAGTGGACACCACCAGCTGAGTATCCAACTCTGCCTGATGTAGAGACTGGGAAGTGATGAGGATGTAGTCCAGATAGGGAAGCACGCGGACGCCCTGACATCTGAGCAGAGACGCCAGATCACGCCAGCCAGCACCTTGGTGAACACCCTGGGAGCTGAAGTGAGGCCAAAGGACAAGGCCACAAATTGGTAGTGTTGATCCATCAGAGCGAACCTGAGGAACCTTTGATGACCTGGGAACACAGGAATATGAAGGTAAGCATCTTTGATGTCCACAGAAGTCATGAAATCCCCTTGGCGCAGGGAACTGATGGGCAGAGCGCAGAGTCTCCATGCGAAAGCGCCTGCCCCTGACAAACTTGTTGAGAATCTTTAAGCCCAGGATGGGCCTGACAGAACCATCCTTTTTGGGTACTGTGAATAGGCTGGAATAAAAGCCCTTGCCTTTTTCTCTTAATGGAACCTGGCAGATGACCCCCAGCTCCAGGAGGCCTTGCACTGCTTGCACTAGCTCCTGAGCACAGGGTCCTAAGGAATCCGGGATCTGATGAATCTTGGAGGGGGATCGGCAGCAAACTCCAACTTGAAACCGGAGGACACTACCTCCTGAATCCACCGGTCTGAGACATGAAGCCTCCAGACGTGAGCGAAGTGCTGCAGCCGTCCCCCCACTCGGATGGGTGAGGGCGCCCCATCATGCCTGAGGGGGCTTGGGAGAGGATCTAGCTTTGGGACCCCAGGAGCAGCCAGGACGTCCACGTCCTCTGCCTCTTTCTATCCCAACTCTTTGGAACCCCGGGAAGTTTACTGGGGCGCTCCCATTCCTTGAGCACAAGGTTATGGAAATGTGCCTGCTCTGGAAATTCCAAACGTGATTTTGCTGTATGGAAGAGCTCCCCTTTTTGCCTGGGAGCCTCAACAGGGAGAGAGATAGACAGAACCTCAAAGATCTGGGTCAATAATCTCTCAGTGTCATCCGGGGCCCAGGGGTCAGAGCCAGAATCGTCATGACCCCTTGGTCTCTCATCAGATGAACCTGAATCAGAAAAGAGCTCCCCTTCATCAGACGGGGTATAGCCACACAGATTCCAAAATTCCTCAGTTCCCATAGGGAAAACAGTAACATTAGGCGTCAAGTGCCGCTTCTTAGCAGGGGCCTTACGCGCTAAGGACTTCGCAATAAAATGTTCTACAGTAGCCAGTCTAGAAGACACATCAGGCTGAGAATCCCCACTAGTATGCAACTCAGCAGGAGTGAGATTTAAGCTTGTGGGAGTAGGTGAAGTGAAACGAGGTGCAGCCACTGGCAGGCCAGATTGCAATGCAAGCACCTGCTCAGCACAGGGTACACAGACCCGCGCCTTGTCAGCGTCAGCATGAGGCTGCCCACACGCTACACACAGCCGGTCTTGCCCCAAAGGGACCCCGGTAACATTATCCTGGGATGCCTCCATATGGGGATTACAGCGGCGCTATACGCCGATAGGGAATAACGCTAAATAGCAACCCTGGATGCGCCAATAACCCGCTAGGGAAGTGGGAGTATAATGTTTACAAGGCCTACAAGTAATATACTAAAACAGGGCCGGGAGAAACCAAGAAGGGTTCGTCCCGCCTGAAAGACATAAGCAGACAAGACCTTAAGTACATTGTAACAAAAGTGAAGGAGATAAAGCTGCCCGCGAGGGCACTTACGGACCGCGGTAGGTAGGAGTCCGTCGCGCATTGGCCAACCAAGCAGAAAATATGGCGTCGGTATACCTTGAGGGGCGGGCCAGTAAAAGCGTTGACGCGGAACGCGCCAAAGGCGGGCCCCGCCCCCCCGAAGAGCGCGAAGCCAGAAAGGGCAACAGCCAATGAAGGCGCACTAGCGCCTGAGGTAATGCCGCCGCCAAGCACGGAACCAAGACAGCGCGCGGCGGTGGTAAATTTAAAAAAGTAGTAAAGACAAGTCAGCGCGGCGGCTGACACAAGAATAAAAGCATGTGAAAAGAGAAAGCACAGACTGCATAACATACATATCTATACACACCCCCCCCCCCCCTCTTTTCCCCCGAAGACTACAGGGAGGATGAGGGAGGACGGTGGCCACTTAAATAGGGCCCACCGATAGGCAGGGGCAAGGGTCAATAGTGCGGGAGGGGCATCCCATAGAGGCTCACCATAAGCCTGAACCGCCTACCCTTTGGTGGGGGATTGCGGTGGAGCAGCGCTCCTAAGCACCAACGGTGGTGCTGCCTACCTTCACCCGACCAGCGCAGCCAAGGCTGGGAGGCATATTACTAGTGGAACGGGTGGGAATAGTCCTACAGGGCCGCAGGTTAAAAACCCCGCTCACCTGCGAGTAGAGAGCCAATTTCTCGTCCTTCGCAGCCAGACTGCAGAGAAATTCTGGGGATTTGTGGGAGGTCCCTGGGTATTTGAGGGGCCAGGAGGAGCCTATTTTCGATGTCTCTGCAGTCCAGCGCCATCTGGCGGAGTATATCCCAACTGTAAGTATTAAATTTGGAGCAGGACGTACTGTATACTAAAAATAAATCAATAAATCAAAGTCCCTAAAAGTCAAAATTTCTATGGCAGTATAAATATGTATGGTAAAAAATCAAAACCTAAACCGTGTTTTTAATTCCACACCTCTTACAAACTTCCCCATCATGTGGTGTCTGCATGCAGGGAAATAAAATATTGTTGGTCCCATTTCAGGTCTAGAGAGCTGACGCCAGACATGTGCCACAATGAGTTATATCACTGGATTATATTTTCTTGAGACAAAGCAGGCAGTATCTATAAATCTTTAGATCAGGATAATATAATTCTAAGTCTATTTGCCATAGAAAATGACAGAAAGCACAGAATTTGATTTAGAAAAAAATAAGTGCTGCCTAATGCCAATTAATGAATTATTCATTCATGGCATACTTCTATGTATTTTGCACTCCTTCCTAGAAGCAGCATTACATTCATACATAAAATATGTAGATAAATGGTGTGCATTGCCTTTCAAGTGACCTATCATTTTAGATCATAAAAGGAGTTGTACGATTAAAACCTTATGCTCTTCTTGTCTGTACTTAAGGTGGTAACAGATGGGAGTTAACTGAAGCAGCAAATGTGTACCTGCTGGCTTTTCTGGTAGACAACCTAGCACTAAAGCTAGTTTAATGGCAACAAGAAAATATTTAAAATTCAACCCTTGTGAAGAAAAAATATCAAATATAACAGCTTGCTAAAAACTCGAATGTTTGCTAGGTCTTATTCAGTGGTTGACAAGAGCCAAAAATTACCCCAGGAGTTTACCAGCCCCAAGCCAGCCCATAACCAGCTCATGACACTTCCAGAGAGTCACCCCCGCCACCATTGTGCTTTCCAGACAGTCAGAGTGTGTTCCATGGATGAGGCTATTGCATTGCAGGGCCAGATCATCATTAAAGAGGATATGGGCGCTCTTAAATCCATTGGGGGACAGAATATGGGTTGGAGTTTTTTTGGTTGGGAGATACAGTAGGATCAGCTAAAGGGAGACGAGGGAGGGCGGGACCACTAGAGATTAGTTAGGGATGTGAGAAGCAGTAGTCCCAATGGCTCTTTCAGCTGCAGCTCACAGATAATTCTCACAGGTCTCCCTATGGCCAGTCCACCCCTGTCAAATCCAATGGATGTTTTACTGGTGTTTCGCAGGTAGCTTCTGGCCTTTTGGGGGCTTTTAAATGGAATGTCCCAATAAATAAAAAATGCATTGTATTTGTCCTGGCAAAAAGGCTACACAGCAGCGCATCAGTTTACATTGCCCTCTGTTATGCTCTGACCCTCGCCCAGGAACAGGACATTCTCCCAATGTTTACTGTGGTGCCTATACAAGGCCAGCGGTTGAACACATACGGGGATGCAAATTTGTGAAGCCGTCATGCTATAATGGTTTAGGGAACACGCTGGGCTTGCAAACATGGCGCAGCACCAGAATTCCAAACGCGTATGTTTTAGAGCAACAGACTCGAATGTGAGTGACAGTAGGTTAGTATAGTAACGTTCCTTTCCCCAACAAGCTGTTTAAGACAAATGTTGTTGTGTAGTACATATCAATGGTATTTTCTTGTGATCTATCTTCATAAAAAACAGTGGAAGGGGTCAAAGTGTTGGATCAGGGATAAGGCTGAGACAGCTGTGACTGCTGCCCGCTAGACATGTACACACACAGTGAGATTTAAAAAGGTGAAGGTCCACTTTAAGGCAGCTGAAACTGTATACGAAACAATAATAAGCAAACTGTTCTGTAATTAAGGCAATTTACAAGATTGAGGTGGCTTTACAGGGCTCAACAGGAAGATATACACCAGAGAGACTTTGATCAATATGATGAACAACCTATTTTTTTACGATTTAGCAAAGAACATTTGTGGGACTTGGGTTTACTTAGATAAGGTAAAGGTTTAGCAATGTAATGAGGATATGTTGAATTAGGAATTATATGACAGTAATATACCTAGGTTGGACACGAGGAAAGGGAGACCTGGATTTTGAATTAAAAGTTTCTGTCCAGACAAACACCAACTTTCTTCCACCTAATCCCCCTTGGGGAACAAATTACCATGTGCCATTTCTAAACATTTCCAAATATTCAATGATATGTAAATACCTTATGCGTTCTAAGAAAATACACTTTCTTTGCTCTAATTCCTGGGTTAAAGTTGGGATGGGAAGGATCAGGCCTGAGTATGCTCAGCTGTGGGACCACTGATGCTTGCCACGCTCACTCACACAGAGCAACAAGGGACAGAGTGGATGTTAGACCACTTTATTATGTGATCCTGGACGAATGAATTCGAATGGTGGAAAAAATTTGGAGCCCTGCTATGGATTCTACCTGGAAATGTAGGTACATGGGACAGGCATTAGGTAAGCTGCTTGCTGTCTAATTATTGCCATTGGGTTTATAGTGCTTTCGATTGGGAGTCTGGACTTCCACTTTAAATGGAACAGGGCTTCCATTTCAATGTATTTATTGAGAACTGTTACAATTACAATTGATTATATTTTGCAATATAATGTAAGCACAAAACAGTTTTAGAAACCACAAGAAACATTAACAGCACTAGTTTCTTATAGGACTGTTGAACTGTAGTGTAGTTTTGATTTGTTTCATAAGTCAGAATTCCTCAACTGTCTTAGTATTTTACTGGCTGCATAGAGTTATTTATTGCCATCCCTCTATATATTTATAGATATAAAAAAAAATGATGGAAAGGACAACCAGCTGATTTTTTTTTCATCACTATGGTCAGTCATTGAATTGAAGGTGAAGGGAATAAGAATAAAAGCAAACCTAGGTGATGAATGTGTTCTAGACTGAGGCAGGTGGATAACATTGATAAAATAAAGATGCTGATGATGTAGAGATGAAGGTCAGAGAGAAGATAAGAAGCAAGACTGCTGATTTCATGACAAAAGGACCGAATAAAGTCATAAGAATAGGTAAAGATGCAAAGGATACAGAAAACAATTGCCATTTTAAACTTCAGTCACCAAGTAACCCCCCCCCCCTACCATGCTATGGGGGGAATTCAAAGAAAAAAAAACTTACCATACACACGGGCCCGCACTCCTCCTTAAGTGCTCCGGACTCTGGGCACCGCCATCTTGAATGAAAATACAGAGCCACATCCCCCATATGGGCTGCGGGAGTGTGCATGGACCCAGGGGATGAGGCATTGCATCAATTACAGTGGTGCTGGCCCAATGGTAAGGAAAGGCTTTTTGTTCCTTGTAAGCCCCCCGTCCGGCCTCAGCCGGACAGGCCGATATGGCCGATATGGGCCAAGGCTGATGTGCGCGTGACCACTAAGTGTGCTTTGCTGGCAGGTGCAGTTATGTGCAAGCCCAATAGGTTTCCCGGGCTGTGTTATGCAGAGGGGCATCCAGATCAGGATGCCCCCATGCTGCCACAGTTAGGAGTTCCCCAGTCACAGTTAGTAGAAGCCAATATGAAAGAAAGTTTAATGACCAGATTTAATCATGCATGTAAACATTTTTTTATATATGCTATTCTAAAATGTACCCCAAACTAGGATTCTTTGATAAGACCTGTGCTAATTCATACAGCAGCAATGAGGATGGTGCTGATTTTTGGTTAAGCATGGTGCACTTTGAGGGTGCCCAGTGGTGTAAATTGCAACCCGCATCTCATTAAGCTTCTTCAATTTAAAGTGGACCAAAACCCACCCTGAGGTCTATGAGACTCCAGGGCAGGCATACACACTCCCCCCAGGGCAACCAGATTCAGGATGCCCTGCCGTATCAAACCACCCAGGTCACCTGAAAACTCACCTTCTTTCCAGGTCCAACAGCACATGCGTGAGCAGTGGTCGCATCCCCGCTTTAGCAGGGCGCATGCCCACAGCAGCCATTTGTGAATGTCCAGCGCGAGTGTGCTGCCTGTTGAAGGGTAGAGGGGGATGCGGCCGCCAGCACACTTGGATCCGCTCGCTTTAGATGAGCTCTTGGATGACGGACTGGACGAGAGGCTGCACATGCGCCGTAGGACTGAGGAAGGGTGAGTGAGATCGGGCGACCTGGGGGGGTTTCACACAGTGGGGCATCCCCCGATCGGGGTGCCTGGGGGCAAAGACCAAAACCCAGGATAGTCAAAATCCTGGGTTTTGGTCCACTTTAACACACAAAAAAGTGCATTCAAAAATGTTTGTTCCAGTTTTTCCCCAAAAATCACCTGCGTCTGCAGTGGGGCATTTTTACAGCACCCTATAGGGCATGCAGAAAACAAAATGCCATAATTATTCTACCTAGCCCATAGGGTGCTATTAGTTCCAAATTTACAAAAGTGATTCTTACCTCACTGGAAAAATAATGGACCTCATCTGTAAAAATGTCCCATCTCGGGTACAGGTTAATTGCAGTTTCTTGGGTAGAATTAAAAAGTTTATACAGAGATGCAATACTCACGGATGCACCTTGCTTCACCAAATCATTAGCATGACCCCCAATATATGTTTATAGTTTAGGATCCATTATGAAAAATTGTCAGTCAGCAAACATTCACTAGTAAAACCTTTATGCGACATATTAAATGAAACAGAGCAAAAAGCAACAATGTTTCTGGGATTAATCATATTTCAAGCTTCAGCTCTAGTTCAATTCCACCAACAGTTAACGCATATGCATTTTTCTTATCTGCTGATTGATTTATTATATGCAATTATAAAGCACTTACATATTTTGCAGAGTTTTACAAAGCAAACAAAATCATTCACGTCAGTCTGTGCTTTTGTTTTGTTATAAGTAAAATCATCATTATAGTTCATCCGAGTTGTCAAATACTTTGTGACAAAAGAAGAGGGCACCGGCCTTGGCTATGGAAACTACTGGAGTCCAAGAAAGCACCACACACTGAGCTCTGCTGGTGCTTGGTGTCTATGCTCCGGCATCACCAGATCAGCATTTTCAACTCTTTTAGTTGTACAGTACATAGCATAGTCCAAAGGCATTAAAGTGGACCAACACCCAGGATTTTGACTATCCTGGGTCTTGGTCCACTTCGGTGGGGCACCCCCGATCGGGGTGCCCCGCTGTGTGAAACCCCCCCGAACTCACCTCTCCCCGCGCCGACGGACAAGCCGCGGACAAGCGGCTCCTCCGCCGCCGCCTCCCGCGCGTCCCTCTTGACGCGCGCGTGCCCGCGCCGGCCATTCACGGACGGCTGGCGCGGGCACGTCTAGAGGGGCGCGAGGGAGGCGGAAACTAAGGTAAGGAGTTTGGGGTGTTTGGGGAGGGAGGTGATCGGCCCGGGAATCTAGATTCCCGGGCCGATCACCGGTGGGTGTTGGTCCACTTTAATCCGGAAGTGGGGCACTGAGTGTTACCTTTCACCTTTCCACCTATTTGTATTGACTGATCACAGACAAATGCAACCAATAGTTTATTATTATAATACTGGTTGGTGGAAATTAGTTGCATACCCTATTCAGTTAGGATGTGGTTTACTGACCTCATATAGGTTTGGCATCAGCTACTAATAGCTGCAATATGCATATGCTCCAAGAAGGCATTTTAACAAATATAGCCCCACTTTTTTTGTTACTGCTACTAATCCCTTTGCCCTCTTTCCTTTAGGTTGCTTTTTACAACTTATGCAAGACTGTATTTTCACATTCACGTACATTTGTATAAAAAGCTACATTGCTTTAGCTCTAATTTCAAATCTGGCTACTCTAGGACTCTAAATTACATTTAAAAAGACGGTGTACATACTCCCTTGGCAAGTGGTAGATGGTGCTGGGGTGATGCCTTTTCCCCACCTACCCACCTAGGTCCATATGGTTAATGACGGGGGAGGCTGGGATGGAAGCAGTTCTCTACAGCCGGTTATGGACGCTTGGCATCGGCACTATTCTCTGCACCTCGTGTTCACCCAATGGAGTGTATCATAGAGGGGAAGGACGTGCCGCCATGACCCACCCACAACATTTGGCATTCTTATTAGAAACTTTTTGGGCATAGCAGTTTCTTTAATATACAAAATACATTATTGTGCGTGACGAGGATCATTGTTTGCGTCACTTCCGTGTCTGCACCAGTTCTGGGTTCTGTCATAATGCGTCACTTCCGTGTCTGCGCCAGTTCTGGGTTCTGTCATAATGCATTAACTCTTTTGTTTAGACACTTAATCGCTTGACAGCTTAATCGATGTAACGAATCATGATACAATTACCACATATAGGGGACTCTTTTTACATTTTCCAGTAAAGGTTACATTTCACTTCATGGCCTTTGGATGCTGATGGGATACCTTTTTTCTTTGAACCTTTGCCACCATAGCGTTTGATGCAAAATGCAATCAAAGTGGACTTTAGTTTTTAATTACGCTTACAAATGCTAATAGACCAAGCTCCTAAAACATATTATTTCTCACACAGTGTGAATATCACGGCCTTAAAATATTGGTGCAAGCATCAAGAAAATAATATTGCCCTTTAGAAGAATGGAAATTGGATTGGGCTCCTCCATATACTTGTAAATAAACCGTTCAGCCCTCTTCCTTTGCTGCCACACAAATAAATGCAGCAAGAAATATTGACCTTGTGTTGCAAACAACGTATCGATCTTCATTCAAGCTGTGTCAGCCCTTCTAGATTGTAAACACTGCACTGCAGGCCTGATATCCTGATTGCTGTCAGGAAAGGGCTACTAATTACAAATATCTCTCTCTCTTTTGGCCTACAATGTTTTTGGACCTGTAAACCCAAAGTGCATCAAGAAGGGGGAGGAATACATTAACCATTAAATGAATCTACTACAGATATATATATATATATATACACACACACACACACACACTGCAGACGCTTCTTCCCCATTAATATTTGTCCTGTAAATAATTGTGCCTAGAGGGAGGACTGTAAAATATTGGACACTGAAATATGGCCTAATATTTGCTCCACTGTTAATTAAAAAATGCCTGAAATCCAGCCCTATATCACGGGTTCGTGATTTTGCATCATGCTGAAAAAAATGCCTGTTAGACAGTAAACGGACATTTAAGATTACTTTGGCAAAACACATCCCTGAGCATCGATGAATCAAGCTTCATTAATTACACCTCCAAATGATTTCTCTCTCTTTACTTTCATCATACATTAAAACGGCACTCCTGTGAGGCGAGTGCTAGATAGATCATCCAGTATAATAGATTTGGAATCAATATATTTTATAATTAGGTGTTAAGCTCCTGTGCAGGAAGAGTGCTGATGGGCAAAGTGTTGTGGGAGTTTTAAATAGGTCCCCTTGACAAGAGGATTTGTTTAAAGGAATGACTCAGTTTCCAACTCACTCTCTCTACGCTATCTAGAAGTTTGCAAATAGAGATACACGACAAAGCCTATGCTACAACACTGCTGATTTGCGTGTTTTGCAAAAGCCCACAAGAACACTGGTCAAAGTTGGTTGGAGAAAGCCACAATCCGTTTCGCATTTGATTACAAGCTTGCAAAGACTAGACTACTTGGGCGCTGGAAAACTGCCACAGGCCCAAATTGGCAGCAATCTCAACACATCTTGGTGGGAGGTCCCAGGTATTTATGGACTGGGAGGAGCTTCTTTTTTTGCATTCATCTCTGCAGAAGTTCGCCCTCTACTGGAGAATAACCCAACTGTCATGAAGAATTGAAGCAGAGTGTATGTCACACTTGGAATATCCCCATTTTTACCTTCATTTAGCCCCTACATTCCGTGAACTTTTCGTTTTTGTGAGATTTATACACGACACTGTTTTTTTTGGTGGATTCTACACATATGCAAGCCTATTTTTTAGGCATACTTAGTATGCCATGCATTCTTCTTCTCCTAAAGCATACCATAACCACTTTAATGCATTCTTCTTTTTAATTCATAAAGCATACCTTAACCACTTTAATGCATTCTTCTTTTTAATTCATAAAGCATACCTTAACCACTTTAAAGCTTGCCATGCATTCTTCTCTACTTCTTCCTAGTTGAATATCTGGGATGCCCACATGGATATAATGTAAAAATTACTGAGGTAATGCTATCTAGCGGCACGTAGCGTCTGGTGAACACTGGCCGCTGTACGTAAAACCACATTTAATAAAGTGAATCTGGTGAGAGCCTCTAACAGCTCCATGTAGCGTCACATGTATTACTACAGGCAGCTCAGCAGGTTCAGGAGCGCCACATATTAACTTTCGCTCAGTGTCGCTCTGCCATACATTTCAATGGGGTTTCATTTGTTGGTGTTTAAATAGTGTGTTGGGCAATTAAAATGAAAATTTTTATTGCTCAAATCATTGTGTGACCTCTCCTGGCTGCAAACAAACACTTTTGTAACACAGGATTAGGTATTTTTTCTTGTACCTAGGTAAAAAAAAAAAAAAGATAAAAAAAAATCTAACTCCCTGACCTGTTGCACCAGGCCAAGTTTCCCCCTGCTCCCCAGAAAAAAAACATTCCTACTTCCAGGCAAGTCACCTAAGCAATGTGACCAAAATGTTAAATAATCACCTAGGTAAAAAAAAAAAAAAATCTAACTCCCTGACCTGTTGCACCAGGCCAAGTTTCCCCCTGCTCCCCAGAAAAAAAACATTCCTACTTCCAGGTAAGTCACCTAAGCAATGTGACCAAAATGTTAAATAATCAAATGGGGATAATTTGATAACATTCAAGGAGACCTTAAGAGTTGTATAAAAACATAAATATATATAAACTATGAAATTATTATTCTTAATGTATTTTTATTTTTAATATTTCTAATATTTTTTTGGGAGGGTGGTTAATTTTTTTTTTTTTGAAAATGTAATTTTATAAAATATAAAAGTAAAAAAAATATACCTTATCAAAAAATAGGTCACATTTTATTCAAAAATATTTAAAAATGTTTATTTTGGGGGGTGTTTAAAAGAAGGTGACAGCCTCCCAGTGCCTTAAAGTGGACCAACACCCAGGATTTTGACTATCCTGGGTCTTGGTCCACTTCGGTGGGGCACCCCCGATCGGGGTTCCCCGCTGTGTGAAACCCCCCCCGATCACCCGAAAAACTCACCTCTCCCCGCGCCAACGGACAAGCGGTTTGACAGCCACGGACAAGCGGCTCCTCCGCCGCCGCCTCCCGTGCGTCACTCTTGACGCGCGCGCGCCCGCGCCGGCCATTCACAGACGGCCAGCGCGGGTGCGCGCACGTCTAGAGGGGCGCGAGGGAGGCGGCGGCGGGGATTTGGGGTGTTTGGGGGGGGTTTCACCCCGCAGGACATCCCGATCTCGGATGTCCCGCGGGGAGGGAGGTGATCGGCCCGGGAATCTTATAGATTCCCAGGCCGATCACCGGAGGGTGATGGTCCACTTTAAGAACTCAATTCTGTTTTCTAACACACCACGAAAGCACAATCTCACCAACAAATAGTGCCTGGAAGTGCCATCGGAAATTTCCCGTTGTAAAGCCTTCTCTCACACGCTAAATCTGGGCTCTGACTCATGTGGAAGTCTCGCTCATCACGAGTTTTACACATGAATGTGAAAAAAATACAACGCAATTACACACAACGGAAAAGAGAAACTGGGCCATTTGTGAGTTTCTCGTTTCTGATAGGTGAATTAGTGTGTCTTGGATGGAAGATATGTTTCATACATTTTGCTGATCACTGGCCCTATAAAGTCCAAGGCAGGGTAAGCTAGGGAGCAAAGGGGGGGGGGCAAGAGGAAGTAGTTTACTAGAGAGAGGTACAGCTCTGAAATGCTGAATGCATACAGGTAAACAAGAGAAGTAAAAGTAGAAAACACCCCCAAAAAAATCGCTTTGTAGGTTTAATTCAGACAAGACTGGCGTATTAATACACAGAAACGGCAATTTACAGCAGACTATCAAAAAGCGAAAACGGAGAAATATACAGTGTGACCGCCAGGTGGTGCTGTTCCCTGAATGCAGCAATATAAGCTATATCTTTATTTGAAATACAGATACCATAGTTTAAGTAATGATTAGTCCATGTACAGCACATAATAACACCTGGGTAAAACCCATCATGTGCCTATTGCCTTAGTTCAGGCTAATGCGAATAAAAGGTAACAAAGGGTAATAAGAGACCAACTTACAAACAAAGCAACCAGGTGGACATCAACAGTTCGACCCTCGACATTTTCACCTTTTTCAAGGTGGAGCGGTATCCTAACGCTGATCTGGCTAGCATATAAATAGAAATTAGGGCGTGTGTGTGTGTGCTCCAGTGTATGTATGCTCCAGCGTGCCAACGGCAGCGCTCATGGTGGTGCCGGTTTGTGACGTCATTCTCCAGCTGTCACAAGCCATCCCAACCAGTCAAAAGCTGGATGGTAATCCTACCAAATCAGCTTTCATCTGGCGCATCGGGTGGAAGTGATACTGTTTGTGGGCCTGGTCTGACAGGGAAATAAGCCGCATCAATAAGATGGTGGCCGCATCCCAGTGTGTCTTAATGTGAAGTGACCTAACTTCCTGTACATAAAGGGATGAGGCAGACCAACCAAAAAGATGGCTGCCTGCATCTAGGCAACATAGCGAACCTGCTGGCTATGCAGCGGTTAAAGAAAATGAAAAAGTCCAAAGGCGAATATAACCCAAGAGTTGGCAGTCTGCTTTATGGGCGACACCTGCTATCCATGCGGCCAAATGTCAGTTTACTATAGGTGGTTGGTGGGAACGCCGGCGGGGCAGGGGATAGGGAGGTGCTCATATAAATGTAAGTAAGACAATGCTAGACTTCACCTTCACCCTTCTGAAGCCGCACGGGGGTGGCGGGCGCGGGTGGCCGGGTTTCGTGTGGTCCCTTTTCTGTGATGCCTTGCTGACATGCTTCTTGCCTGACATGAGTACTTTGGGCACTGGTAGGATAATAATTGCTTACTGTGCAGACATATTTAATTGTGCCTTTTGAGCTTGTTGTGTATCCTATACCACCTGTCATATTGATCATTATATATGCAGCAGTTTTTGTAGGATTGAGGGTTTGCATACAGCTTATCGAGTGTATAGGTATTTAGCACTTAGTTTTTGATCACTTATATTTTAAGAGATAGATTAGTTTGGGGCATGGACTTATATAGACTTTATGGATGTATATAGGATGTATTCATGGATATATCAATTCAGCATTTAGCACTTTAGTTCAGAGATATTGCACAGCGGTTTTGCTTAGTAGTTGTAATTCTGTAAACATTTGTGTCACTATTTTTAATTTGCATATTTTAATATATTACTGTACATAGGGGATAGGATTGTGGAATATAATAGAGACCCCATTTTGGGTCCTTAGAGTGCCGGCACAGTCACTGTGGTAAGTGGGTGCAGAGGTTGTCTACCTCTGCATGCACAGACCCCAGTACTTCATCTTTAGGTATTCATTTGCCCATTATTAATTATATAGTATTGGAGCTTTGTCTGCATCACAACACATGTTTATATCAGATTCCCCAGGATTGGGGCTTGGAGATATATTGAGATAATAATATGAATTGGGACCCAACAATTGTTTTTAATTGTCTTGTGTCATGTGTTATTTAGTGTATGTGTATTTTATGAATTTACATGTAATAATACATTTTGTATAAAGAGATTCGGTATATCTTTGGTGCTCCTTATAGGGAGGGAGGTGTGTTTTTCACGGCCACTCCCATTGGACTGGTCAGTTTACTATATAGTTAATTTCCACAGCAGATATTCAGAGTCAATATAACACTGTTATCTTGTAACCATATTTGTCTGGGATCACAAACGCCCATCTCCTAGCGGCTTAAATGGGAACACACAAGGTGTAAAGGGATCCATTCGCTGTACTATAATCCTAATCAGGAAAAACACAGAGAACGGCTTGTACATGAGATACAGGTCTGGGAGGGATGGGCTGGGAGCAGGGCCAGATTATGAGGGAGGCGCATGCCCCAGGGCCTCCACCCCTTACCCTGCAAAGGGGGCCTCCACCAAACTTTGGGTTATGGTCTGGTTCAGGAGGTTTTTCAGTCTTTGGTCTGATGGGCTGCGGGGCCAGCAACAAAACTTTGGCAGTGGGGGGCAAGCCTTTTTTTGTTTTTGCAAACATGCAGCCCAAGCCACCACAGGGCAAAGCTACAGTGATGGGTGGGTGCAGAGTTGTCAATCAGCGGCCACTCACTGCACATAAGCCACCAAGCACAGCCGCTGGACCAGCTGGGTGACTACACTCCGCCCACCCGCACAAGGGTGGCACAAGGGACTCAATCTGATGTTCCAGTAAGTTGGCGGGTGCCAGACAACCACCAATCAATCAGTTACTTGACTGGACTCTATATTATAAGGAAAAAATACTGTACCTGGGCCTCCACCAGATTTTGTGCCCAGGGGCCTCCATCACACTTAATGGGAGTACACCAAGTCTGATGGTGGACAGATACCTGAATATTGGGATCTCTTATTTATTTAGAGCGGCTCGTGTAATCAGGAAGTGGAAGAGCCATCTGGGAGTGTAGAGACCATGTGGTGCTGGAAGAAAGGAAATGACCTCTGTGGATCCTTTCAGGTGCTTGTTTACAGCCACTGCCCGAGGGTCTGGAGTGTCTTGATAAAGGAGTGCAGTGCATGCTGTCAAGCCAAGCAAAGCCTCAGGTGTTAGCTATCTCCATGTGTGAACTGTCAAGCTCTCCTTCATAAATAAGTATGCTGCTTCCAACAGAGTAATGGTACCTATGGATTTCATCCAATCAATTGGATGCAGCAGAACTTTTGGGAAATCTGGTATATCTACAGCACTGGTATATTCAGCCAGCCTTTGAAGTCAGCGTGCAATTTACCCATAATAGATCTAAATGGAATCTGTATTGTAATGCAAAATTTCCAGGAAATTTCACTCTGAGTAGCTCTTACAATATGTGTGTGCCAATCATCTGCTATTCTCCTCCAATCTGTACTGGAAATGGATAACTACCTGATGATTCTACAACAAAAATGAAAATCACTCCGCCAGCGGCAATATTAAGATGCTCCCACAGGGTATTTGGACATGATAGATATAACATTAATACAAGTCATTATTGTTGTATCAAGTCAAAATGCTGGAATTGATTTGAATTGATTACCGACAAAGTGAATAAAGCATAAGGGGAATTTTAAGGAGACCTCCAGAAATAACTATTGACTGTGAAACGAGGAACGTTAAATTACATATACCAAATGTAGCCTTTATTGTACTTGGTGCACATGGTAAACCAAGGAACACAGATAAACACAACTGAGAAAACCAGCAAAATATCCTCAAAGTGGAACTTAAACTGGACCAATACCAGTTATTACTTTAACGGGTGTTGGTCCCTTTGTCGGACCGCCCGGCGGCCAATCGCGGGACTCCTTTCCAGGCGCTGGCTCGTAAGGAAGCGTCCCATGCAGTTAGGTGCAAGGGGGCTCCAGCGTTTTGGATGCCCCCCGAGCTTCTTGCTAGCAGCAAAGAGAGGGACCAACACCCGTTAATGTAAGTCAAAATTTGACCCTAGACCTGCCACCCTACCCTGGTGCTGAGGCAGGACAGGGAGGGGGGTTACAAATTAAAAAAACCCTTAGCTGACCCTCAGGCCAGCGCCGATGTCGGTTTTCTGGCTGCTGACAAAGAAGAGTCACATCCCCCGGCTCCGTGTGCACCCGGGGGCTGCGGCTTTGCGTCTTTTCTGCGGACGGCCGCACAGAAACGGGAGAACGGTGCTGGCGTGTGGATAAGGTAAGGGTTTTTCTTTGTAATACCCTGTGGGGGGGGGGGGGGTCATAATTTGACTGAAGTCCCGTTTCAAAGCAGAACAACCCCCCCCCCTTTTTGAAGCCTTCCAGTCCCCATTTACCTGAGTACCTGCGGGGGGGGTTGGGGAACAGCAGAGCATCCTAAATCTTTTAGGCTCCAGGGCAGGTTTTAGTCCCCTTTAAGAAATTAAAATAGCCATAAAAACTCCATTTGCCTTGATTACTACTACAAATTTACCAGCAAATATTAAATAACAATAATACTAAAAATAATGGTTTAAGTGTTGTAAAGCTTTGTTTAATGGACACTTCTAGGCTAACACGTATTCACCTTAAAGGGGAACAAAACCCAAGATTTTCACCATTTTGTTCTTCCTGCCCACTGTGTGTATGCCCCAGGATTCTCTGAGTTTAGAGTGGCAAGAAAAGCTGACTGTAATGCGCACTGCAGGCCACATTCTCTCTCATCTCTAGCTACAGAGCTTGCCCATGCCAGCCATTCAGAAACGACTAGCGTAGGTACCCGCCTAGGCTAAAGGTATTGTGACCATAAAGCATGGTGAGGTGAGTGTACCAGGTGATCTCCAGGGGTTCAGACAATTGGGATGCCTCTTAGGCAAACTGGTAAGTTCTTATCACACTTTAGGAGCACCTTAAAATAATTTGAAGCTTATGTTGACCTTTACATTAGCCACTTTTACCATGCTCTAACAATGCTTTGATCTGATTTTTCTAAGACCACTGACTGGGGATAGAAAAAAAAAAAGGTTAAAAAGGCAATTCCACTCTGTGGAAAAACATAATTCCTATCTGTATTGCCAACCTATTACACCTTTCATGGTTGGAACAGTGATTAATGTTTTTTAGACCATTGGTGACCTAAACCCTGTTAGGTGCTGAGGGGGAAGGTCGGTCAGTGTTGGTCTATTTAAATAGATCTTATAACAAGTATGCAGGGCTGTTTAGGTTTTTATTACAGAGCTTCCAGTTTTTTCCCTCGCTTAGTGAAAGTCTTCTCCTAATGCACATATATTAAAGTGGCACTTGTCATTTAACAGAATTCTTATTTAAGCGGAGACCTGTCATGCTTTCCATAAATCACCGAGGGAGAGATCTTGGAGAAAATCTGTGATGCTAATTAAACCATAAAATACGTTCAGAGTGCCAAGTACACTACCCCCACATTGGAATGCCTGCCAAAAGCCATGCTACCCTCATCCTCATCCTGCCTGCTAAGTCATTACCCACTGCTACCTACTGCAGATTCACCAGCTTCACATCACAATGTGCGAGGAAAATGGTGACAGCCCAGCAACCTGCAACTGTGATTAAAGAATTGCAGGCGTTTCACAGGCAGTCATTTTCCAAAGAACATCCAGCATGGCAGCTGTAGGAAATATCCAACAAAATATGCATGCTGGAATATTCTAAAATAAAATTCTCTTCCTGTAGTAACAACTCTTTTATGCTTCCTACAGACCTAATACACAAAGTGACTTGTTGATTTGAGTTTCTTGACCAGAATTTCCTAGCAGAGTTCAAATAGAACTGGTGCCTGCAAACCCTCATTTTCCCCCGCCATTTTCCCAAATGTACTAAGATGTATGTCCTTTGGCACAATATGGATACACACTGTTTTCCATTTTAGAGAATCAAGAATTTTAGGCTATATTCAGAAATACTTTTGTGCGGGTTTAGCCTCAACCCCTGTTCCTATGTTGCAGTTTCCATTCCCAGCAGCGCTGTCAATTCCAGCTTGTCTGTAGCTTCTTATCACAGACGACTGGCGATACTAGAAGTGCTTTTCCAGGTGAGCGATCATCAACACCCCTCTGATGCTCAAAAATAGGGCTTCCCCATCAGTGGTACTAATACCTCTGGTTGAACAGAAGGCCACTGGGGGTGAAGGTGGTATGACATGTGGAACTGCAGAAAAGCTATAGCTCCAATGGGATGTGACATGTGGCCAAGCCAACAAGCTACAGGTGTGCAGGAGTGGGGCATCTTGGAGTAACTGCATTACTCACAGACAATCCTACATTCTTGGGTCAGTAGAGGACCTCTAGTCTCCCAGTGAGATCATTGCAAAAAAAAGTGCTACTCTATGAAAAAAGGATGAGAACCTTGCTCTAAGGCATATCTGCAGACCAACTTAAAGCAAAGCATGAGGCCATGTGAGGTGGCCACCTCAGGTAGAAGTGCAAAGGGGGAAACAATCAACCT
The DNA here is from genome assembly GCA_027917425.1 of Gastrophryne carolinensis. NCBI lineage: Eukaryota > Metazoa > Chordata > Amphibia > Anura > Microhylidae > Gastrophryne > Gastrophryne carolinensis. The sequence continues at coordinate 148,825,088 of CM051236.1, forward strand.
GCTTTTTTATTTCTTTTTTCATTTAAAATATATTTAACATTTTTGTACTCTTTTTATTCTCTCTCATTAGTGATTAGGTGGAGATTGTGGTGCGGCATGTTTGTAAGTCTGTTATTGGTGACTGAGCAACCACGTACCCCTTACGTTGCTATGTTGAGGAGTGGAGGGGCTTCTTTCTATGGTTCGCTTCAGGCAGCAGAAAGGGTAGGTTTACCCCTGAGTGAAGCACCATCCAAAAATACATGCCCACTTGAATCAGGTTAATAACCATATGCTTAACATCCTGGGTAGGCAAGTAGTGAAGAGAGAGCTTTTCTACTTCTAATATATCAGTTACCCAAGGCTAAAAAAAAACTAAACTGCAAAATAGTTATAGAACTGCAGAATAGTTATGGGATATATATCCCATATATATGTATATATATTATATGCACACACATACACACTAATTACAACATAAAGGTAAACTACAAGTAAAAAATCCAATTAGTCAATGAAAAGAAAAATCCCATATTTACTCTTAAGTTTCTGGGGGAGGCTAAAATTCAGATTCAGATAATAAGCACCTTGCAATAAGTTTGGGGAAGAATACAACTTCTACATTATGAAAATGACTAAGCGCTCTTTGGAAAAGTGCTGTAAGCAAAAATTAAATAATTGTATGCAGTTGAAGGGTCTAGAAACGCCAGTGAACTTTTAAAAGCAACATCACTTCCATGGTCATATGATGCGGCGATTTCTAAATTCACAGCACTTGGCAATTTAAGGTATTTTAGGTTTCAGAACTGGAACAAATGCACCTTACAGTTTTATTCCAGTGACCTCTCACATGCTCCCAGGAGCTCCCAAGTAACAGCTTTATAAGCACCTGCTGTTGTCAGCCTTTACACTTAGTACTGTAGTGTGGAACTTGAACATTTTATTTTGGTCTTCTTGGCGAATTCAACAATTACACCAGAATCAAATATTGCCTTTCTCTATACTACAAAACACTGTACTTCAGGGTATGGATTGCACAGAAAAAATACTAAAATAAAAAACGTTTAATTAATTTTGTCTTAGACATCTAGACATGTGTTGACATGTTACAGTCTGTAGGTTTTAGTCATGGTAGACTATTGGCAGCCAAAAACTAGTAAAAAATGGTGATGTATGGGGATAATGGATCCCTACATGCCACAAGTAAAATAAAGGGTTAATATAGTAAAAATCATGATGGTTTCTATTAGAAATAAATGAAAGAAAAAAGGAAAGTTCAAGGATGGCTGATATAAATACTATAGGTTTTCTTTGTTATGAACCTGGACCTCAGTAACCATGGTTTCTTTAGACAGTAACAACGGTTTCCAGCAAAGAAATAACAAGTACTAATATCCATGACTCTCATGCATAGCAACAAAGTAAAGATGAAGTGAAGTTTACCCAGACACTTAATGCATTATTAAATACACAATTGTGCAGAACATTCTCTTGGCATCTTCAATGCTTTTCAATGGCTTTTGTGATATGTCAACAACTTTTCAGTGTCAAGTTAAACTTCTAAATCTGTATGTCTAGTTTTGATCAGACATGAAATCAAAGGTCAAACATGGATGTCAATAAAGCACAATTTTCCAGTTACATGTTACTGGATTTGTGCCAATAATTGTCACATGATGCTGATGAAAATCCCATAACCAATGCTTAGAAATTAAACCAGACCACCAGCCTGGCATAGTTACAAAAGAAAGGTAGCGGCCATCTTGGAGCTTCCTCTCCCAGCATCTCAGCCATGCTGCTGCCTGGGTTCCACTGACATAACTGACAATGAACAGTAACAGGAAGCCCAGCAGCACTTCCTGTTTGCAGGTGGCCTGCAAATGAATGAGACGCCATTTTGTTAGAAAAAGGTGAATGATTTTTTATGTGGAGCAATCTAAATTGCCAGGGTGGGTGTATATGAGCACCATTTGTTGTGCTGGTCTGGTTTAACCCTTTCGCTGCCAGCCTACCTGCAGCATTTGCCACTCCCTGTTGCCAGACTGAGTTTGACTGTTTTGCGCTACACATGTTCAACTGTCATTTTCGAAGGGATTTCCAGGGATTTCCCAGGAAAATTATATATTGTTTTTTTCAACAGAGTCTGGGCTTTAACATGAAATGTCTTGTTTGTGTTTTTTAGGTGTATTCTCAACATTTTTGGGTGAAATGTGTGAAAAAAAATAAAAAAAATATATTTTTTTACAATTTGTAGAGTTTTTTTGTAATAAAAAATGTAAGTTTGTCAATAAAATCTTATTGCGTGAGAAACCCCAATTTCTCCCGCTTACAGCGATACCACATATGTATAGGTAGACACCCTTTCCTGCCCAGAAGTCTTTTATAGCTGCTGGATGACAAATGGTTAATTAAAAAAAAAAATGACATAGGGTCCCCCTTCCCGGGGAGGGGGACCCCATTTTTTTTTGGATTTTTAAGGGTTAAAAACCCTTAAAAATCCAAAAAAAAAAATGACGTGGGGTCCCCCTTACCCAAAGTAACCAGCCCGGGACCAGCTATGGGGGCTTGTAGGCACAGAGTGGGGGGGCCAGCTTTGGTGGCCCCCCCACCCTGCAGCCTACGAGCCCACATAGCCTATGTGGGCCCGGGCTCTTCTGCCCCCCCCTGGCCTTTGGGGAGGCAGGTAATGGGGGTGCGGGGGTTAATGGCAATGCCACCCCCCCAGCCATGTGAACTGGTATAAGGGGTCTCATGGACCCCTTACCAGCTCACAAAGGGTTAACTGTAAAAAAAAAAACACCACACAATAAAAAAAAGTATTTTATTAAAAAAAAATAATTTTTTTTTACTGTACTTACCTTCGATTGCAAGCTCTTGTCCCTCGCCGCTCAGCTGACAGATGCCTGTGATCGGCATCCAGAGAAGGAGAAGGCAGGAGATCAGAGGATCTCCTGTCACCTCCTTCCAGGGCACCGATCACCGGCATCTGAGAAGCTGAGAAAGCTGAAGCCGGTGATCGGGACCGGGATGACGTCATAAGCCCCGCCCCCAAGGGGGCGGGGCTTAGAGGCAAGATGGCGGTCGCCATCTTGAAGAAGAGAGGAGAGAGCCTCCCAGGCTCCCTCCTGAAGATCGGTAAGTCCTGGGGGGGGATCGGAGGCCCCCCAGGTGAAGAGGAGGGACAGCGGGAGCCAGCGCACATGGAGGTAAGTGAATGTCATTTTTATTTTTTTTTTTTTTTTACAGTTAGCAGCTGCTGCTGCAGAAGCGGGGGGGGGGGCGGCCTATTCCGGGGGCTCTCCTGGAGCCATCCGACCCCCCACGGGGGATCGGATGGCACCAAATTAAAGAGGAGACCCGGCCGGATCCAACAAGGGGTCAGGTGAGTATTTTTTATTTTTATTTTTTAAACTAGAAGCGATCAAAGTCAAGCACGTAACACCTACGGGCTTGGCACTTAAGGCCCAGCCAAGCCAGCACGTAGGTGTTACGTGCTTGGCAACAAAAGGGTTAAGTCATTTTTGACTGTTGGTCCACTTTAAACCTTTGTTGAATGTGACCCTAGTGGGCAGATTTCTTGTCTGGTCCTATGACATTATTAAAGAAACACAGAAAGCAGCAACAAAGTCCAAAGTACTCCCTATAGGTCATGCCGACCAATCGTGCAGACGAATTCAAGCTGGCGCAGTCATAGCAACAGAAAATGAACCAAAGTAGAATATGACAAGATACACATGCTGCACTGGAAAACCACAGTAGTCAGAGGGGGAGGCAGAGAGGCAAATGCGAAGTAGATGGAAACCTATCCATATATATTAAGGGCTAGGTCTTTAGGAAAGCATCATCTGCCAACTTCAAGTCATCTCTTCCACCCCAGAGGGGTGGCTGGTTACCAGCAGAGCATGCTGGTTATCACCTGGATGATTCAGACTGATAAAGAAGAAACCCGGAGTAATTACTAACCAAAACTTGAATTCAACAATATTCAGCAATACTGCCGGTTGCATCCACCTCCTCGCATGGACATTTTAAAAGTCTATAGCAGGTGTGTCAAACTCATTTTCACCAAGGTCCACCGCCTTTGAAGGGTCAGTTAATAACAGACAAAAAACAAAACGGAAGAACAAAGCATTCAAATGTATGGTTACAGATACTGAATAATTTTGCCCAGGACATACGCAGACCCTTAATTATTTTGCCCAAGACAGATGCTGCATTTTTGTGCCCAGGACAGATGCTAAATTATTTTGCCCCCAGACAGCACTTCAATAAGAAGATGTAGCACCCTCTGCTGTGGCATTAGTTTTGGTGGTTGAGAGCTGGTTGCACAAAGACACAGACCAATTGAAGACACTCCTCTCTACTCCTCGCAACATGTTAAAAAGATACATACCAGCTGTTTTTATAGGATTAGAGGCGGTACTGAGCTCAAAAGTGGAGTGCAGTGAACCAGTGCATTCCCCGCAGCACCTCACATGGACCCAATGAACTGCTGCCAGGGTGAGAAGCCTTGGAGTGACCGGGAAAGTTTAAAAGGGGCTTCAACCAGCCACCAGAGTCTCCTACCAGTGTGGGGGCCACATAAAAAGTCGTGGAGGGCTGCATCCGGCCCCCAAGTTTTGACACATGTAGTCTATAGCCTTTCTTAATCTAGTGGGGATATATATCTCTGAAGAAACCGCTTTAAAGTGTCAAACTCCTGGTAAACATAGCTATAACCCATCTGATTGTTCTGTGGTGTCATTATCAGTCATATCATGCACCCAACTGATGGCATTAAAAAAAAGGCAAATACAATTTCAGCTGGCTAGTTCTATCCAATGTGTTTTATTTTGAAGGTGGTATTTATTTTGTTCTCCAATTTACCTTTAAAAATACCCAAATAAAAAAGCTTGGTAGGCTAAGGGTGTCAATCTTAAAAGGGGAAAAAGTCAGAGCCACTTGCGTAAATGACGTAATTTGGCAAACAGCTCTGATTGTTGACCAAGGTGAACGCATGCTCCCGCATCCCCTGCTTCCCCAGCGTGCGCCAGAAATGCAGGGCATGTGGGAGCGTGTACTCCACATTCATGGCAATCGAAGCTGCTTGCTGAATTACATCATCACAGCAAGTGGCTCTAATTGGACTGGAGTTCGCGCATTTGTCGTCGGACCAGGGGTAAGCAGATCAGGCAATTTGGGGGTAGTCTTAGTCTTACACACCGGGGCATCCCAAATCGGGATACCCCAGGTGAGCAGAATGAAACCTGGGGAAAGTAAACAAACCCAGGCTCTGTTCCGCTTTAAGGCATAAACTAATTGACGGATATGGTCAACAGCTCCACTTTTTAAGTAACGTCATGGAAAAAATGTTGGACAGATGGGTAGTAGGCTAGGCTAGTATGTAATTATCTACCCTGAAAGGGGCACAAAACCCTCATTTTTTGTGTCCTCCGTGGCTTAGTACCTACGGTGAGGAGCCCAGCTCGCTCGCAAAAAAACATGTTTTTCCACTAATGAGACCAAGCCAACATTGAAGCCCCAGCCTATCTGAATGACTTGGCACAGAAGCATGCCGCAACTACAGCGAAGCCGGGGAAGAGGCCGCAGGTGAAGGCAGCACCATGGAGAGTTTCACACAGAGAGGCAACCCGATTACAGGGGCCCCAGCGGCCTGGAGTCTGAGAGGTGCAGCTTTGAGCTGCCTGATTTCAATCTATACAATCACTGCACTGTAGGACAATGCCATCGGGGGATAGGGTAAAGCCAGTGGTGTTATTGGAATTTTCTGTAGTTAAATACCTTGGCTGCAAGGACACGCCAAGTACTACAGTCGAAAAGTAACTGCTGCACAATGAAAGCTGAATTTGAACTTTCTAGCAGATAAAAGACTCCTTTAGCAACTGTGGCACAGAACTAGCCCATGAGAACAAAAGTAAAAACATGAAATAGAATTCAGAACACCACAGCTGGGTACAAATGAAAAGAAAAAAAAGAAAGCAGAGCTGTGTCGAGCATCCATCATTAGCCTCAAAAGGAAATGTATTCTTGAAATAAATAAATGAAAGCACTTCAATCAGAGCCATGCGTTGCCATTTCTTTAAACAGTGTAGATTATTTGTTCATCTTCCATTATGGTATGTGAACTCCTGCAGCAGGGCAGAGCTATGTCCTTAGGCGGTACATGAAGCGTGCCCCATTTCTTTTTAGATAAAAATGAGTGTTATTTAACACAATTATATCCACGGCCTGCGTTGCAATTTAAGGAATGTGCAGGAATGTAGCAATAATGGCTTCTCATATGGTAGCACATAGATAACAATGCTTGTGTATTATCTCTACAAAAAGATTTAGGGTGTCTAGCCCTGAACCTTTCGAAATACATGTTTTACACAGTAAATGTGTCTTAAAAACAACTGGTTTCTTTTTTTATTTACATTTATTTTTTTCTTTTAAATGGACTGTAAGCCCAACGACAATAAAGAGCAAGCAGCTCTCCTGATGCCTGTTCCATGTGCCTCTCCTTCAATTCATGCAGTGCAGGGCAGAAGCTGCAGCAGGGCTCCAAAGTTTGCCCCTTTTTTCAATTTCATTTCCCTAGGACCACACAAAAATGTGGTCTAAGAGTCACTCTGTCCCCTGGATCTTCCAGAATACATGAGCATGGCAAGTCACTGTGGTCCCACAGCTGTCTCTGACCACAGCAGAGCATGCTCATAACTCTACACTATTACTTGCCTTCCCAGTAAAAACCACAACCCATAAATTAAAGTGAAAAAAGTGGCTTCGCTTCATATTAATAATAATTCATAAGGTATTTACATATAATCTGGTATTTGAACATGCTTTGAAATGGCCTATTTTACACTTTTCGCAAGTGGGATAAGGCAGGAGAAAGTTAGTGTGTGTCTGGATAGAGACTAAAATGTGAAAAATATCTTGTCATCCAAACAGGCTGACCTATGTGAATCACATATAGGATCTAAAGCAAGATGATCTATTACAGGAACCAAGTAAAGGTTTAAAGTGGGAAACCTGGTATTTCGGCTTTCCCGGGTTTTGTTGCTTATCTGCAGGGCATCCTGAACTGGGATGCTCTACTGTGTGAAACCCTTCATATTGCCCAGAACAACTCACCTCTTCCCAGTCATAAGGTGCATGTGAGGGCTCTCATCCAATCAGAGGAGTCTAATTAAACCTTAAGCCACAGCATCCAGTCCATTTTTAGTCTACATTGACACAACTGGTTATCACTCTCTTTCAGTGGCTTCAGTCAGCCTGGTTTCAGCCCCAAGAACCCAATAACGTGCTTTTGATGTTAGATAGGAGGTTTGACCTGTGATATTACTATTACTATGTCAGAACACCTGTAAAGATTTTATCAAGCAACCATCAACTTCCCAACCCCTATCCCTCAATTCTAGGATTTCATCACTATAGACACAACTGTGGCACACTTTCAATAAGTCGTGAAAACAATCTGGTTTCACCCAAGTAAGGTGCTTTTGCTCTAGTGATTTCCTAAGGCAAATGCTAACGCAAATGTGATCTCATTTTGCATGTGATCTGCAAGCAAGTGCTCGCAATCACACAGCTGAGATGTGTAAGCTCCAAGGCCGGCCCCAGGTTTATGTGGGCCCTTGGGCGGCATAGTCTCAGTGGGTTTGTGGTGAAGAGTTGCGTCGCATCCCAAATCTGGATGCCCCCTGAGGATCAAAAGAAAACAAAAAGAAACCTTCTTTTAAAGAAAAAAAACGTACCTCTACAGTGCTATCCCCTCCGGCACGCACTCCCGGTCTTCTTGTTGCCGCCTGCTGTTTGATCACCCCCAGCCCACCGGCGTGCGTGTATGTGAAGGCTCCTTCCTCTCTCCCCGGTGGGGACAGCACAGCGGAACCATACTGCTGCATACTGTTGTCCCCACCCAGTGGAAAAAAAAAGTTCCACCTCGGTCATCGCTGGCGCGTCGCAGGGAGATGTGGGCACCAGCTGTGGCGGTGCCCTCTCAGTCCACCGCCGGTCAAGCGCCATTGCACACCCCAAGAGCAACCCGGTCAGTGGGGCCCCCGGCAGCAGCTCCGCCTTACTGGGTGCCGACACCGGCCCTGGTAAGCTCCCATGGGTTAGGTATGATCCCATAGGGATGACGATCGCCCCTAAATCGCCTTGGTGCAAACACAGCCATAATGTAATCCATGCAAATGTTCTCCAGATCTTATTACTCCTAACTGTAACAAATCTCCTATTCATTTTTTAATTTCCTATTTTATTTTTAATTTCCCTAATGGCCAGAACGTGTCTACCACCAACACCATACACACTAAACCAATGCAGTAAACCCCAAAATGTAGCATCTAATGTAATTTACTTGAATGTTTATTCACATTAACAGCAACGTCTATTGAGTTTGGTTACCATGTAATCACTCTTGGCAAACACATTCGTTGTCAGCATGCGGGAGGCCAAGCTGGCACCAAGAAAAAATGCACACTGTATCTGAATATTAATCTGTATCCAACTCATGGGCTTCCACTAAGTGAGGCATCCCAAGGTTGCTTGTTGTGCTTGGCATTTAATACGGGTGACGTGTTAAATTGCGGCTCCTCACTGTTAATGCAGAACGCTGATCTGCAATGAAACAAGAGACCATGATATTTAGAGGAGGGATAAGCACTGCATGTTTTGTGAATATCTGGATGATATTTGTATAATCCCACTCTGAGAGGTCCAACGCAGCTTGTTCGGGCAGCGGTATATTTTAAGCTCTTCAAGGCTATCATATATATAGTAAATATTGTTATTTATAGTATTGTTGTGACAGAACACTTTGTTTACATGCGTTTATACTTTTACGCTATCATTGGTATGACCAATAAGATATTACTCAAAACACAGAACTCAGGCTTTTTATCACAAGTTATGGTAAGTACTGGCACCAGGGCTGCAAGGTTACAAGTAAAGCATTGGAGAAAAGCCTGGAAGATATCTGGAAGGAGTAAAAGATGGGTGGACTATGTATCAATTCTGGTAGGAAAAGCCCAATATAGGAAGATCTGATGCAGAGGTATCTGTAGATGTTGAAGCAGAAAGAGCTGATAATTGGAAAGAAGAGTGGCCTTAGAGTGCTGCTAAAATGTGGAAGGAAGGTACAAAACAGGTGTCACACACTTGGACACGTAGTAGAGGATTGTGAAGTGCTGTGTAACAGGATGAAAAGCCCTAAAGTGGAAACCACCTGTGATTGTCCAGAGGGGGGTGCACAGAGTTCCAGATGTATAGGACAAAGTATGCCCTGTCCTGTATTGGGAGTATTAGCAAAAAATAAAAAAGGGCAAATTGTATATCTGGCTCTGCACATTCGTAGTAGGAATGCCTGCCCAAATAAACCTTCAGAACAATACTCAACAGTGGCCAACTGCAGTTACACAAGACACACAAGCATATCAGCCTGTTTTTTGGGCTTTGGTTGGGGTTTTAACCAGATGGGAATTAGGACAGGAATTTCCACTGGAGTTCTTCTTTTAGTAGGAGTGTTGCTACCTGACTGTCTCACAGGTGAAGTCTGTATTACCTTAATGCTTAAGAATATTATGGTGCTGCTACCCTTAAGGCATTGTCCTCTGTCATATCATTTTTCCATATAACTAATCCCTCAACTGCTATATAAACATATATTATAGATGGGAACAAAATATTAGCTTGTCAAAAATAGTCTGAGAGTCACATTTTTAAATACTTTATAAAACACAGCCTACAATATCGTTTAACTATATTTCTCCAAATGAGCATTTAGGAATTAGCGGACCTCAGCATAGAGAGACATGTCACCACTCTAATTATTAATATAGCGTGCACTCTCATTTAAGGAAAGTTTAAAGAGCAATTGGTTAGCCATATGGCTAGGGAATCTGAAATAGGAATAGAAGGTAATTACCTTGTCATCTTTCCAAAAGGGGTCCTTCTGCTAGATGTCAGGATTCAAAAGTATTTTTAAAAGAACTTTACTAAGGGGTATAACAGTTACCCACTTTATTGCTGGAGCAAATATAGCAGCTAAATATGTTATGCAGAAAGTTTCAGCCTCCCAGCCTTGGTGATGGGCTGTAAACAGGAGGCATTTATTCTAGACATTTGCCTGGTTCAAATGTCAGTAGATTGTTTCGCAAAGACAAGGATCGTGTTCCTTTCTGGATACATAAATTCCCCCCACCTGGTATCCAAATTGATTGTTGGCTGACAAGAGAAAATGTGGGGGCTGACCAGTATCAGACGTAACTGAAGCTATGAAGAAATGAGTGAGAGCAACAGATATCCTCCCTGCAGCTGGTCATTCTCATGATGTGCTGAGACACAAGAAGACAAGAGTTCAGCTTTAAGGTTTGTTTAAGCCTTGCACTTTTACCACCAAAAAAAACTTTCCTGGAGGAATAATAACAGTTAACTGGCCTCCCGTGTTGGACCTCTTACTAAGCTCACCCTACTGATGGCCATAACCAAAGAATATGTGGTTTTCCACCATTTGAATTCTTCACTAGCTTATATACATCTAGGTAAAAGGGAGATCCACAGCCAGAAGTGGGACAAGCAAGGCTGAAAAGCCCACTACTACAGGTTCAAAACGCAAAAGAGATCATTCGCTAAACAGGTGTTTTGCTCCTTTATTATGGTGCTTCCAAGTTTCACCCCCAAAAACCCATAGCCTTGTCCTCGTACAGATGAGGGCCAAAGCCCAAACACATGTCCGAAAGTAGGAGGTGATGGGCTATGTAAATATTAAAAGGTTACACAAGCATTTTACACGCAGAGGCTTTCTGAGGAAATAGCAAGGCAAATTATTATCTGTATAAAATTGTTCACTCAGAAAAATGGGTATCCAAAAGGTCTCATTAACAAGCAGGTAAACAATTTGTCCCAAGTGATCTTCCAGTGATTAGTGGAACTAGGTCTTCTGGTGCAACTCTTTGGTTAATTCCATCATACATAGTATCTTAACCCTCCTCCTCAAGGGCCACCAACAGGTCATGGTTTGCAGATTTCCACACGGATACACATGTGATGTAATTAGTGCATAGTTTAAAGCTTTGCCCGAGCTCTAATTCCATCACCTGTGCATCAGGGTGGAGATCTGAAAAATACAATTCTGTGAGTACCCACCTGTAGAATTGGTATTATAAGTATACAGCACGTCCTGTTCCTTACACATGGGTTATACATACACAAGATGGCGCTGGACTGCAGAAAAAGACTTGTGGCCACTCCCGGCCCCTTAAATAGCCAGGAAACTCCCACTAATTCCCAGTATTGACAAGCAGTTAACAAAAAGCAGAGATAATCAAAAATGAATAAGAATCCAAATGAACAATCACAATACAGAGGTAACCAAGAACAATGATAACAAAGGGCGGGGTGGAACAGGACGTGCTGTATACTTATAATACCAATTCTACAGGTGAGTACTCACAGAATTGTATTATTCCAAATATACAGCACGTCCTGTGCCAGAATATTCCTTACACATGGGACATCCAATAGCAGTGTCCGTAAGGTAGGGTGGGATCCCCAAAAGTAACGGCGGGCAGTTTAAACCACTGCCGCCTGCAGAACTTTGCGGCCCTAACATCAACCTTGTAAAACTTTGAAAACGTATGAACAGAAGACCAAGTAGCGGCCTTGCAAACTTGTTCAACAGAAGCTTGGTGCTGAAAGGCCCAAGAGGCACCAATAGCACGAGTAGAATGAGCAGTAAGGCGGAAGGGAGGCTCCTTCCCCTTAGCAGAATAGGCTTGCACCACCGCCTGACAAATCCACTTACTGATGGTGGATTTAGCCGTTGGCAAACCTTTCCTGGGTCCAGAAGGAAGAACAAAAAGCGCATCAGTCTTCAGTAGCTACCAGATAAAATTTCAAAGTCCTAACCACGTCCAGAGAATGTAATACCCTCTCCTTAGGGTTACTAGGATTAGGACACAAGGAAGGCAAGACAATGTCCCGATTGAGATGAAATGCAGACACAACCTTAGGCAGAAAATCTGGCTTAAACCGAAACACCACCTTGTCCTGGTGTCTCTCAAAGTAAGGACGTTTGATGGAAAGCGCCGCACTCAGAAACACGGCTAACAGAAGTGATAGCCACCAAAAATGCTACCTTAACAGTCAAAATGGACAAAAGGAGTGGCACGCAGAGGCTCAAAAGGAGAACCCTGCATAGCAGACAAAACCAAATTAAAATCCCAGACTGGTAACATAGGCTTACGTGGGGGGCGCACGTGAGTGACCCCCTGGAAGAAAGTCTTAACCAAACGATGATTAGCAAATGATCTTTGGAAGAAAATGGCCAAAGCTGAAACATGTCCATTGAGGGTACTGAGTTGAAGACCCAAGTCCAAACCATGTTGCAGGAACTCCAGGATCCTGGGAACAGAAAACACCCGACAGTGAAAAGATTTAGACTCACACCAGGAAATGTAAGCATGCCATACCCTATAGTAGAAAAAGGATGAGGACTTCTTCCTAGCCTGAATCATGGTATCAACAACAGAGGCAGGCAGCCCCTTGTCCATCAAGATGGAGGTTTCAGCAGCCAGGCCGTTAAAGCCAGCGTTTGTAAATTGGGGTGGCGTAGCTGCCCCTGAGTGAGCAGGTCTGTATCCTCGTATTGATCTACTGCCAGCTGTACGATGTCTGTGAACCACACTCTTCTTGGCCAGCAGGGGGCCACCAGAATGGTTGGTACCCCTTCCTGGGCTATCTTGCGCAGCACCTGCCCAGCAGAGGAAACGGAGGGAACACATAGAGGAGCCGAAAGCTCTTCCAAGACATTGCTAGGGCATCCATGGCTAAGGCCAGAGGGTCCTGGGACAGAGAGACAAAGGCTGGAAGCTTGTGATTGTGACGAGACGCAAACAGATCCACATCTGGCTGACCCCAACGGTGACACAGGGAGCGAAACACCCTGCTGCTGAGGGACCATTCTCCCAGAAGAGACGTCCCCCTGCTCAGGGAATCCGCCTCCAGATTTTCCACCCCCGGGATGTACACCGCCGAGATGCAGGGAACATTCTCCTCCGCCCATAACAGTATCAGGGACACTTCCTTGAGGGTCCTCTTGCTCCGGGTCCCTCCCTGATGATTGATGTGGGCCACAGCCGTCTGGTTGTCCGAGCGGATCTGAACAGCCTGACCCCGAAGGTGTGGAGTCAAATGGGCGAGAACCAGCCAGTCTTATCGCCCTCAGTTCCAGAATGTTGATAGGGGTATGGGCCTCCTGAGGGCCCCACTGACCCTGGAATTTTAAGGACCTCCAGAAGCCCCCCCAACCCGTCAGACTGGCATCCGTAGTGACAGTCTCCCAGCAAGGGGGCAGAAAGGTTCTGCCCACCAACAGGTTCCTTGAGTCCAGCCACCACGAGAGGGACCGTCTGGCCAGGGGGGACAGAGCAAACACCTGATCCAGGGACACAGGGTCCCGATCCCACACTGATAAGAGGTGTAGCTGAAGAGGTCTCATGTGAAACCCGATGGAAGGACTGAGACGTGATGAGAATGTCGTCCAGATAAGGAAGGATGCGAATGCCCTGAGATTTCAGCAAGGCCATCACGCCCGCCAGCACCTTGGTGAATACCCTGGGAGCTGAGGTGATACCGAAAGACAAGACAAGACAAGACAATCGGTAGTGCTGATCCTCCAGAGCGAACCTGAGGAATTTCTGATGACCTGGAAAGATTGGTACATGTAGGTAAGCATCCTTAATGTCTACAGAAGTCATGAAGTCGCCCGGGCGCAGTGAATTGACCGCTGAGCGCAGGGTTTCCATGCGAAAATGCTTGAACCTGACAAACTTGCTGAGACGCTTTAAATCCAAGATGGGCCTGAGGGACCCGTCCTTTTTGGGGACCATGAAGAGATTGGAATAGAAGCTTCTGCCCCTTTCCCTGAAAGGCACTGGGCAGATGACACCCAACTCCAGAAGGTTTTGGACAGCAAGACACAAGCCCTGAGCTGACAGAGGATTTCGAGCCATCCGGGATCTGATGAATCTTGGGGGCGGCCTGGCTGCAAACTATCTTGTAACCGGGAGGAAACCACCTCCTGGATCCACCTGTCTGCTACACGTCGCCTCCAGACATGAGCAAAGAGCCGAAGCCATCCCCCCACCCGGATGGGTGAGGGCGCCTCCTCATGCCTGAGGGGGCTTGGGAGAGGATTTGGTTTTGGGACCCCAGGAGAGGCCGGGGCGGCCACGTCCCCTGCCCCTGCTCCAATAGTCTCCGCGTGCTCCAGTAAAAAAAAGAGACCCCTCGTCCAGCCCTTGGAGCCCGAAAGGAGGGGAGAGAGGCACCAGACCCCCGAAAGGGCCGAGACGGCCTCCTGCATTGGGGTAACCTACCTCCCCTTGCAAACAGGTCCAAGCGTTCATCAAAGAGGCGCAACCCCTAAAAAGGGGAACCCAGTGAGAGCCTTCTTAGCAGCATTATCAGCTACCCAGTGACGCAGCCAGACAGAGCGGGTATAGCCACCAAAAGGGCAGGTGTCCTTCCACACATTCTAATGACATCATCCATGGCAGAGAGGATATAAGCAACAAAATCATAGCAAAGCAGGAGAGATCTATAGTCTTCTCCTCCCGCGTCATCAGAGGCCCCATCTAAGAGACACTTAAGCAGCCTTTTAATAGCAATACCACAAACCGGAAGCAGCGCAGTCCCCACACAGGCAAAAGCATGACAGGACAACTGGTCCATGCGCCGGTCCTCACCATCCCGCAAGGTAGTAGTGTCAGGAGAATGCATGACAGAGGTATTTGACAACCCTAGAACGGGCGCGTCCACCTCGGGAGGACAAGACCAACACTTAATCACATCAGCAGGGAAGGGATACCCATTGTCCCAACTCTTGGGCACCCCAGGTAGCCTACTAAGCCGTTCCCATTCCTTGAGCGCCAGATTATTAAAATGAGACTGCTCAGGGAACTCCAAGCGTGGTTTAACTGTATGAAGAAGCTCACCCTGCTGCTGCAGAGCCACTGCAAGAGGGGAAATACAAAGCACTTCAAAAATGTGAAACAACAACCTGTCAGTGTCAGTGTCATCTGAGGACCATGGGTCTTCTTCAAAGGGAGACCCGGTACCACCATAAATCAGAGTCAGAGAATAATTCCCCCTTCTCAAGGGGACAATAACCAGAAATGTCAAAAAATTCCTCAGCCTCAACAGGGAAGAGGGAAACAGCAGGGGATAAATGCCGCTTCTTGACAGAAGCCTTACGCGGGGCTGACCCAGCAATATGTTGTTCAATGCTGGTCACCCGTGCAGCCAAATCAGATCGAGACTCCCCGCTAGTATGCCCCTCACTGGGGGTCAAATGTAAGCGCGGGGGGGTAGGCGAAGCCAGAGGGGGCGCAGCCCCAGGGCCAGTAACAGACGACCCAGGCTGCAGCGCAATCGCCTGCTGGGCACAGGGTACACACACCCTAACATCATCACTTATAGGGGATACCCCACATGCCACACATATCCGGGCTTGTCCCGAAGGAACCCCAAGCACATTATCCCCAGAAGCCTCCATATGGTGATTTGAGTGGCACAACAGGCCAGTATAGGGTTAACGCTAATAATAGCTACCCGGGATGCCCCAAAGGCTCGCTAGGGAAGAGGGAGATTGCCAAGGGGAGAGGGCCAGGAGGAACCACAGTACTGAAGTTCACCCTGCCTGAAAAACATAAGAGACAACCCCATAAGTATATACACGAGAAAAAATACACAGAAAAAACCACCCCGCAGGCACCAGAGAGGGGAAAATGGCGACCGCATAGACCTCGAGGGGCGGCCCGTGGAGATGTGATGCAAAAGGCATCATCCACAGAGCACGCCCCCCGGAGAGCAGCCCATGTGATCCGGCCAGCCAATCATGGCACCGCAGCATTCTGAGGAAAAGTCGCCGCTGTCCGCGGAGCGCTGTACAAGCGAGTGGCGGCGGCGCACAAGTGAAAGTAAAGTAAAAAACACACTCAATTAAAGTGATCACCGCCAACCCCCCCCCCCCCCCCGGAGATCTCCCGGGGGGAGAGCGAGGCAAGGGAAAGCAGCAGCGTCCTAAGTAAAGATAGGAGAAGGGAGGTGGGATGGGGGGCACCTAAAGGTATATGTTAAAGCAAAACCCAGAGTGCGGGAGGGGCATCCCACAAGGCTCACCAAAAGCCTAACCACCTACCCTGTCAGAGCAGGGACTGTGGTAGGAGGCCCCTCTCACCTGCGCAGAGTAGAGAGCCATCTTCTATCTTCGCAGTCCAGACTGCAGAGAAGAACTGTGAATTAGTGGGAGGTTCCTGGCTATTTAAGGGGCCGGGAGTGGCCACAAGTCTTTTTCTGCAGTCCAGCGCCATCTTGTGGATGTATAACCCATGTGTAAGGAATATTCTGGAACAGGACGTGCTGTATACTTGGAATAATCCTTGGTGGAAAGGTTGGAGCCTGTGTGCAATATTATACTGATTATTTTGTTGACGCAATGCTCACCTGAGCCCTGAAGCATGGCCCAGCAACAACTTTTCCGGGGGCAAGTCCTGGACTTTGCCCTTCCCCAGGAAGGACACCTGCTTCTGTACAACCTTCTTTTGCAGGCAATAAAATCCCAAGGAGACCCATTGGATATATGTGGGGAGCAGTGCCCCTTGTAATTGCAGGCAACATAGGTAGCAGGAAATTCTCAAGATATAGTTCCATTTCATATTCCCTCCCCATTTTTAAATTCATTGTCAAACTCAAATAGCCCCCCCCCCCCCATGCAGTACAAAAAAAAAAAACACCTTACCTTGATCTGGAACCAAGTGATGTCCGATGTCCTTGGCAATGTGGAAGGCACAGAGAGGCATGCTGGACTCTGTGCATGCTCCCAGCCCCTATTTAAGTCAATGGGCACAAACACAGAGTGGGGGGATAAAGCTCTGCGCAGCCTCATCAAGATGTCCCTGTCCGTGGTTGGAAAAGCGGATGGGATGGTTTTCCTAGACTCCACACCACAGCCCTTACAGATGTCATGGCTTTTGTAAGGACACCTATTTTTCAGAGTAATTAGAGTAATGCAAAGCAGATTATTTAAAACAATTGGCTTATCCTGCAATGAAGTCTTTTACAGGTCTCGACTTTTCTAGCTATTACACAGCTGCATTCCGATCAGGAAAACCATTTCTCTCTAGCAACTAATTGATGCCAGCATCCTCAGACCATTATGAATTTGCAAGCTCAATGCTTTCACCATTACTTTTTCTCCCTGTGTGCTTAATCTCCAGAGAAAACTTATTTTCCAGCATTTGTACTATCATTTGTATGGATTGCTTTAATATACTGTCCTCTTCTGGCTTCCTAGATGAGCTCTACATTCCAGAAATGCAGCAGATATAGATAGATAGGCCAATTACACAGCCCGTCAGTACAGGCAATAAAATGCCGACTGACTTAGTGTCATTTTCTTATTCTGATTGTCCTACTTCAGAAAATAGGAAGAAAGCAAATTGTATATAATAAGCAGACTGTGCGCACTTAGGCTTTCTTGGCTGGGTTTAATTTTTTTCTGTATTGTACACAGTCTCACTTCCACCAAAGCTCATCGAAAGCTGTTTTATTACTGAAGGAAGAATATATTTTAATAAAAATATTAGCTAAATATTTAATTCCACAATTCTGTGTCTATTGAGAATTCTTCAACTGTGAAATTGCAGGAACAGAAAGACTGACACTCCACTAATCTACAGTGTTCTAAGCCAGACTCTTCCCTATATTTTTATCACTAATCCAGCGATACCAACCCAGATGCAACTTCTGCTTTGCCTCTTGGCCTTCTACTGTCATTCACCCTGGTCACCCTCCCCTCAGTCCCACCTCCAGGACTCTTCACATGCCTCTCCAGTTTTCTGGAATGCCTTCCCCTGCTTAATCAGACATTGCAAGCCTTCCAAAGCACCCTTAAAACTCACCTCTTCAGACATATAACCTGGGTTAAGTAACTCTTATAACCTCCACAGGGAAGATGCCACCAAACTCTACCTGTGATCTGTAACCTTTGTCGCCACCCCTTATCAGGGCCAAATTAAGTGTGGTGGAGACCCTTGAGCACAAAATCTGTTGGAAGCCCCAGATACAGTTTTTTCTTTCCTTTAAAATAATAGCCAGATGGTGATTGTCGGGCACCCGCCTACTTACTGGAACGTCAGATCGCGTCTCTTGTGCCACTCTTGTGTGGGTGCGTGCTGCTCAGGAACTCCTGCTTTGCCATTCTGGGTGAGGAGTAGTTTAGTCGCCCAGCTGGTCCAAAGGTTGGTGGAGACCCCCTTTGCAGGGCAAGTGGTGAAGACCCTGGGGCACGCACCGCTTGCTCCAGCCTCATAATCCAGCCATGCCCCTTTAGCCTGTAAGGCCCGAGTTCTCTCATCTATTGTATCATGTTTTCATAGTATCTGAGTTGAACTTTGTAGCACATTGGTTGTAATAGCCTATGTAGTGTATGTTTACCTATAATCGCTATCTGTAATTACTACTTTGTACAGTACCACGGAAGAAGAATAAGACCTAAGTCAAATCTGTCTGTCAAAACACTGTACATTGAACTCTTCTATAATGAACATTAACTATTAATACATGTATAATCCAGTCAATACAAGACATTTAACAGAAATGTGACCTGATGCCTCCCATAGGATGTAGGTACCTGAGCAGAATTTAGACACTATATTGGGTTGGAATATACCATACTTGCAAAAATACAACACTGATGGCATTGTATAGATTCTTTATTTTACAGTGAAAAACAATCCCTTCCTAACATAGTCATTAAAGGCTTCTGTGGCAAATTACAGTTGTCACACCTCAAGTGTTATAGTAAAGCAAGTGCACACCTCTGTGCAATTGTCCCTGTAAAGCATTGGTCAATTAAAGTGGACCAAAACGCAGAATTTTGATTATCCTGGGTTTTGGTCCTTGCCCCCAGGGCACCCTGATGAGAGATACCCTGCTGTCTGAAACCCCCAGGTTGCCCACTCCAACTCACCTTTCCCTGGTCGGCGAATGCGTGGCCTCCTGTCCAATCATTGCATTCGACTGTGCTGACGCCAACTCGTCTGGTGGCGCATCACCCCTACCCTCTAACAAGTGTGCCCACACTGGCCATTCACAAATGCCCGGGGCAGGCCTTGCTAAAAGTATAGCAGGGAGCGGTGCCGCTCACACATGCTCCATTGGATCAGGGAGAATGTTTGTTTACTGGGCCACTTGGGGGGGGGGTTTACAGAGGGGCATCCCAAATCTGGATGCCCGTGGGGGGGGGTCAGCAGTATGCCTGTCCTGGAGTCTCAAACTCCACTTTAAGCTGTCATGGCAGCTCTCTGCAACCTTGGATTATTCTATCTACACATATATGGGATCTTGTTAATCACATGGACAGGGAGCTGGGCTGAAAAAAGTTGATCCAGAGAGGCTGCATTGGGGACACCCGACATTTCTGACAGAAGGTACTCCAGAGGTATCTTGTGCATGCTTTTCATATAAGTAGTTAACATTCACAACCTGGAACTCTCAACAAGGGCATTTTATAGGACTAGTCACACAGTAAAGGAAGTTTAATAAATATGTAAATGCAATATTTTCCTCTATTATGAAACAAACGTCAGTTTACATTACATTAGTAAGAGGCTTAACATAGGTTGTCTGCTGTCTGGAAGGTTTTTAACCAAACTAGTATTTACGAAGACGTAAAGATTTGCCTACTTCTGGCTCACTGTCAAGCCTGGATACGGAGCACAAAAGTCTCGTTCTGGGATGGTGAACAGCAATGGCCTTGTCACCCAATCCCAGAAGAAAGTGGGCTGCTGCAGCAGTGATGGCACCGTCACTCTTTATTCCTGTGCAGCTCGGCACACCACAACATGGGATTGCAGCACTAAGCAGGCAAGATGCCAGGACCACATACAGTTTTTAATATAAAATCCAAATTTGTTTGATGGGACAATCATTAGATAAAATAAGCTTGCATTAAGGCAATGGTGCTGAATATGCAGAGAGCCTCATCACCCTTACAAAGATGCTGGTCAATGAAGATCTTGAATGTAGTCAAAAGACTGTGACCATAGGCAACTTACCAAATAGGTAGACAGCCACCAACAAGCAAGCAAGTTCCTGCCAAGCACATGGTCATCAATGCAGAAAAAAAAAAATAAAAAAGATTCTATACATTTGCATCCAAGCCAAATGACCATTGATGTACAAACGTTGAGTATTTATTTATTTTTAGCCCCCAAAAACATTTTAGTAAATAGAGTTGTTGCAGGTTCTTAAAGTTTTAACAGAAATGTGCATTCATGAACAATTCAATGAACCAATATAGCATTTAGATTTGCTGAATCAAAACAATGGCTACAATTTATTAGGCTGTATATAGACATTTGAGGAAAAACAGGACAGCCAGAGAGCTTCAGTCTTGTTTGCCAGGATCTAAGTCCAGTGTGAATAACTTGCCTGTGTAACATGGTTTCCACAAGGATATACTGCTTGACGTTATCAGTGATTTGCAAATAGACTGTTAAATAGCTGTTACTTGACGGTCAAGAAACTTTAGCAGTAATGAAAGATTTAATAGGATGAAGGGAGTTATGGGAATGTGGGATACGCGCACATGAATGTTTCTGTATTGTATGTACAAGCTAATGTTAATTATGGCTCTAGTTGATAAGCTGCACTTTAAGGTCCTAATAACATTTAAAAAGTAAGTTTGTCACCCTGTTGTATACAATTTTTTTTAAGATTGCCATTTATTTGAACTAATGCAACTATGAATGGATTTATACACAACTTTGTACTCTGAACTCTGATGTGTACTATTTTTCTGTCTTTTTAATACTTTTTCTATGAGCAAGTAAATCGTGCAACTGTTTATGTAATAATATAAAAAATTTAACATATTCTTAATAGTGGTAGTAGTAATAGTACTCAATGAACATTTTATTTTAGTTTTGGTCTGAGACCTCACTATGAGTGTCAAGCATCACTTTTTTATAATAAAATCCACAGGTTTTACCAGAAACACAAAATATGAAGTTCCTGTGGGAAGGGGGGTTAAACAGAGGGTAAGCTAAATTAGTTTTATCCATAACATCAGTCTTGACTGGAATTGGGCTTTGGGGTTTATAGATAAGATGGGCTTAGCCATTTTAATTACACTGCAATGACTTACAGATTTGTGGACTGCACAGGTTGTTTGTGGACTGCACATTCAAAACCAGGTTTATGAACTGCAGTACTGAGCCTGGTAATGTGACAATAATTATACCATTACCATGGCCAAACTTAGCAAGGAATTAAATAATTTCCTGTTCAACCACAGGGGCACAGAATGCAGATAAAAAATACAATTCTGTGATTACTCACTTGTAGAATTGGTATTATATGTATACAGCACGTCCTGTTCCAGAAGATATTCCTTACTCTTGGATTATACATCCAGTAGATGGCGTTGGACTGCAGAGACAGAAAAGTGGCTCCTCCCAGCCCCATATATACCAGGGACCTCCCACAAATTCCCCAGTATTGGAAAGCAGTTAAAATGGAACCGGGAGAACTATAACCATTACAAAAATTGAACAATCACCATACAGAGGTAACTAAGAAAAATGATAACAAGGGTGGGGTGGAACAGGACGTGCTGTATACATATAATACCAATTCTACAGGTGAGTAATCACAGAATTGTATTATTCTAAGTATACAGCACGTCCTGATCCAGAAGATATTCCTTACTCTTGGGACATCCAATAGCAGTGTTCGTAAGGTAGGGTGGGATCCCCAAAAGTAACAGCAGACAGTTTAAGCCACTGCCGCCTGCAGAACTTTGCGGCCAAAGGCAGCATCAGCTGAGGCCTTAACATCAACCTTGTAAAACTTAGAAAAAGTATGAACAGAAGACCAAGTTGCGGCCTTGCAAACTTGTTCAACAGAAGCTTGGTGCTGAAAAGCCCAAGATGCACCAATAGCACGAGTAGAGTCAGCAGTAAGGCGGAAGGGAGGCTCCTTCCCCTTAGCAAAGTAGGCTGTATCACAGCCTGACGGATCCACTTGCTGATAGTGGACTTAGCTAGAGCCAGACCCTTCTTAGGTCCAGATGGGAGCACAAAAAGACCATCAGTCTTTCTGAAGGGTTCAGTAGCCACCAGGTAGAACTTCAGAGTCCTGACCACATCCAGAGAGTGTAAAACCCTCTCCTTAGAAGTACTAGGATTAGGAAACAGAGAAGGCAAAACAATGTCCTGATTGAGATGAAAGGCAGAAACAACCTTAGGCAGAAAATCTGGCTTAAAACGAAACACCACCTTGTCCTGCTGTCTCTCAAAATAAGGAGGCTTGATGGAAAGCGCCGCCAACTCAGACACATGCCTCACAGAAGTGATAGCCACCAAAAAGACCACCTTAAGCGTAAGAATGGACAAAGGAGCTCCTTGCAAGGGCTCGAAGGGAGACCCCTGCAGGGCAGATAAGACCAAGTTCAAGTCCCAGACTGGTAACATAGACTTACGTGGGGGACGCACGTGAGTAACCCCCTGGAAGAAGGTCTTGATCAGGGGATGCTGAGCAAAAGATCTTTGGAAAAAAATGACCAAGGCAGAAACATGGCCTTTCAGAGTACTGAGCTGAAGACCCAGATCCAAACCATGTTGCAGAAACTCCAGAATCCTAGGAATAGAAAACACAAGACAGGGAAGCGAGTTAGACTCGCACCAGTCAATGTAGTAGATGAAAGATGAAGACCGTTTCCTAGCCCTGATCATGGTATTTACAACCGAGGCAGGCAGCCCTTTTTCCATCAAGATGGAGGTTTCAACAGCCAGGCCGTCAAAGCCAGCGTTTGTAAATTGGGGTGGCGTAGGTGCCCCTGGGTGAGCAGATCTGGAACCCGGGGCAGGGCGTACTGATCTACTGCCAGCTGCACGATGTCTGCGAACCACACTCTTCTTGGCCAACAGGGGGCCACCAGTATGGCTGGCACTCTTTCCTGAGCCATCTTGCACAGCACCCTGCCCAGCAGGGGAAAAGGGGGAAACACATACAGGAGCTGAAACCCTGTCCAAGGCATTGCGAGGGCATCCATGGCCAAGGCCAGAGGATCCTGGGACAGAGAGACAAAGGCTGGCAGCTTGTGATTGTGACAGGATGCAAACAGATCCACATCCGGCTGACCCCAGCGGTGGCACAGGGAGCGAAACACCCTTCTGCTGAGGGACCATTCTCCCAGATGAGAGGTCCCCCTGCTCAGAGAGTCTGCCTCCAGATTCTCCACCCCCGGGATGTACACAGCTGAGATGCAGGGAACATTCTCCTCCGCCCAGGACAGAATCAGGGACACTTCCTTGGGGGCCCTCTTGCTCCGGGACCCTCCCTGATGATTGATGTAGGCAACCGCCGTCTGATTGTCCGAGCTGACCTGAACAGCCCGACCCTGCAGGTGTGGGGTTAAGGGGGCGAGAACCAACCTGATTGCCCTCAATTCCAGAATGTTGATAGGGGCATGGGCCTCCTGAGGGCCCCACTGACCCTGGAATTTCAGGGATTTCCAAAAGCCCCCCAACCTGTCAGACTGGCGTCCATGGTGACAGTCTCCCAGCAGGGGGCCAGAAAGGATCTGACCCCCAGCAGGTTCCTTGAGTCCAGCCACCACGATAGAGACCACCTGGCCAGAGGGGACAGGACAAACACCTGATCCAAGGACACAGGGTCCTGATCCCATACTGACAAGAGGTGAAACTGAAGAGGCCTCATGTGGAACTGAGCATATGGAACCGCCTCGAAGCAGGACACCATCAGGCCCACCAGCTGCATTCCCTGCCTGGATGGATGAGGACAAGACAGAAGGAGCTGAGCTTTCTCTTGAAGACTCTCCACCTTCTGCTGAGGAAGAAAGATCTTGGGACCTGAGATGAATCCAGAACCATGCCCAGAAAGGACTTCACCATGGAAGGAGACAGGAAAGATTTGGGGTGGTTGATCACCCAGCCGAATGACTCCAGCTCTGTCCAGCTGTCCAGCTCTGCCTGATGGAAGGACTTAGAAGCGATAAGTATGTCCAAGTAGGGAAGAATGTGAATGCCCTGAGATCTCAGCAGAGCAATCACTCCTGCCAGCACCTTGGTGAATACCCTGGGAGCCGAGGTAAGGCCAAAGGGCAAGGCCACAAATTGGTAGTGCTGATCCTCCAGAGCGAACCTGAGGAATCTCTGATGACCTGGAAAGATAGGTACGCGAAGGTAAGCATTCTTGATGTCTACAGAGGTCATGAAGTCCCCTGGGCGTAGGAAAGTCACAGCTGAGCACAGGGTCACCATGCAAAAGTGTCTGAATCTGACAAATTTGTTGAGGAGCTTCAAATCCAGGATGGGTCTGATGGACCTGTCTTTCTTGGGAATAATGAACAGATTGGAATAATAGCCTTTGCCCCTTTCCCTCAAGGGCACCCGGCAGATGACACCCAGTTCCAGAAGGCCTTGGACAGCCAGGGACAGACCCTGAGCTGACAGGGGGTTTTGAGCTAACCGGGATTTGATGAATCTTGGGGGCGGCCAGGTTGCAAACTCTATCTTGTAACCGGAGGACACTACCTCCTGAATCCACCAGTCTGAGACATGACGCCTCCAGACATGAGCCAAGAGCCGAAGCCGTCCCCCCACCCGGATGGGTGAGGGCGCCCCTTCATGCCTGAGGGGGCTTGGGGGAGGACTTAGTCTTGGGACCCCAGGGGGGGCCAGGGCGGCCACGTCCTCTGCCCCTGCCCCAAAAATCTCCAGGGGCTCCAGCAAAGGAAGCTCCCCGTCCAATTCTGGAGCCCCTGAAGGAAGGAGAAAAGGCACCTGAACCCCGAAAGGACCGGAGCTGCCTTCTACGCTGAGGTAACTTGCCTCCCTTAGCAAACAAATCCAGACGTTCACCAAAGAGGCACAGCCCCTTGAAGGGAAAACCAGTGAGAGCCTTCTTAGCAGCGTTGTCAGTTGCCCAGTGGCGCAGCCAGACCGAGCGGCGTATCGCCACCAACAAGGCAGATGCCCTGCCACACATTCTAATGGTATCATCCAAGGCAGAGAGGACATATGCAATAAATTCTTCACAACGCAGAAGAGCTCTATACTCTTCACTACCTGCGTCATCAGGGGCCCCATCTAAGAGACCCCTGAGCAGGCTTTTAATAGCAACAGCCATAATGGCAGAGGCACACACCGGACGCAGCGCAGTCCCCACACAGGCAAAGGCATGGCAAGCCAGTTGATCTATGCACCTGTCCTCCCCATTCCTCAGTGTAGTAGAGTCAGAGGAATGCATGACGGATGTGTTGGACAACCCCAGAACTGGTGCATCCACCTCGGGAGGACATGACCAACGTTTAACCATTTCAGCAGGAAAGGGATACCGCTTATCCCAACTCTTTGGCACCCCGGGGAGCCGGCTAGGCCGTTCCCACTCCTTGAGCACCAGATTATTAAAATGAGCTTGTTCAGGAAACTCCAAGCATGGTTTAACAGTATGAAACAGCTCCCCCTGCTGCTGTGGAGCCACGGCAGGAGGAGAGATACAGAGTACATCAAAAATGTGAGCTAAAAGCCTGTCAGTATCCTCTGAAGCCTATGGGTCAGGATCGGCACCATACACCCTAGAATGTTCCTCAGATGATTCTGAATCAGAAAATAATTCCCCCTCTTCCAGGGAGGTATAACCAGTAACATCAAAAAAATCCTCAGCCTCCATAGGAAAGAGGGAAACACCAGGTGATAAATGCCGCTTCTTAGCAGAAGCCTTACGCGGGCCAGAGCCAGCAATATGTCTCTCAATGCTGGCCACCCGAGCAGCCAAATCAGGTTGAGACTCCCCACTGGTATGCACCTCACTAGGAGTCAGATGTAAGCGTGGGGGGGTAGGCGAAGCCCGAGGGGGCACAGGCCCAGCCACCGGTAACCCAGACTGCAGCGCAAGCGTCTGCTGGGCGCAGGGTACACACACCCTGACATCACTTATAGGGGATACCCCACACGCCACACACAGCCGGTCTTGTCGCGAAGGAACCCCAAGCACATTATCCTGAGAAGGCTCCATATGGTGATTATTGTGGCACAGTAGGCCAATTGGGATTGATGCCAATAAGGCTACCTGGGATGCCCCAATAGCCTGCTAGGAAGTGGGAGATATAAAATACAATAGCCCTCCAATAGGGAGTTAACACTAGATAGAGTGGATAGGAACGGGAGAAACCACTAAAGTTTGACTCGCCTGCAAGACATAAGTAAAAAGATCCCATAAGCAAGTATGCAATACAGAAAATACCAAATAAATCAGCCCGCAGGGGCACTTACAGACCGTTATAGGGAGACGCCAGACACACGCAGCAGGGAACTAAAATGGCGCCCGCATATACCTCGAGGGGCGGGCCACAGAGACAGTGATGCAGAACGCGTCAGCCGCAAGGCCCGCCCCCCCGAAGAGTGCGAAAACGTGCCCACACGACAAACCAATGATGGCGCAGCAGCACCTGAGGCGATGTCGCCGCCGACCGCGGAGCGGAGTACAAGCGTGCGGTGGTAAAAGAAATCAGTGCAACCAAACAAGGGATCATAACATACATAATATAGACAAGACATGCACCCCCCCCCCCCCCCCCAAGAGATCTACCAGGGAGAGCGAAGGGTAAGCGACTAAAGGGAGCCAACTGCGGGGACAGGGGGCGAGGGGCATAAGACGCGGGAGGGGCATCCCATAAGGCTCACCATGGGCCTGTACCGCCTACCCTTTGGTGGGGGACTGCGGTTGGAGCAGCGCTCCTTAGCACCTGACAGCGGTGCTGCCTACCTTCACCCGACCCATTGCAGCCTAAGCTGGGAGGCAGTAAAAAGGAAACGGTGGGGAATAGTCCTACAGGGCCGCAGGCTAATAGCCCCGCTCACCTGCGAATAGAGAGAGCCATCTTCTAGTCATCGCAGCCCAGACTGCAGAGAAGAACTGGGAAATTTGTGGGAGGTCCCTGGTATATATGGGGCCGGGAGGAGCCACTTTTCTGTCTCTGCAGTCCAGCACCATCTACTGGATGTATAACCCAAGAGTAAGGAATATCTTCTGGAACAGGACGTGCTGTATACTTAGAATAAATGTTCTGAACACTGCTTGATCTGGGCTGACCTAATATTGCAGCCAGTAAGCTGGTCTGCAAGCTAACAGGGTTGAGTGCTGTGGCTCCTTTAAGACTTTTGTATCCTAATTGCCCTGCTAACGTGCACCTCCCAGGTTAGTTATAAAATGGTCCGAGCGGCTGCCACCCCTCCTTTTGTTTCTTTTGAATTTGTGCAAGCACATGGGGTGTAGGGTCTAGGCTGTATTGCAAGGTCTTCGACCCTTCCACCCTATGGCTTGCACTTGAGGTTTAGGGCAACCTCAGGTAAGCCTGCTCACAATTTATCTATTGCATTGTATGTCCCAAATGGGGCTCTCAGAGATTAGAGTTAGGACTGCATCCTACAGAGGCACCTTGGCGTGGTGGTGCAGCTTAAGCATACTTCTGCAGATGTGTGTGACCGAGCCCTCAGATTGTAAGCTGGTCTGCAAGCAACAGGGTTGAGGAGTGCTGTGGCTCCTTTAAGACTTTTGTATCCTGGCAAAGTAAAGCCATTAGTTTTGGACCCAATGTAATGTTTGGGTTCCTATATCTAACAAGACTACTGTTGTTTAAATATATACAACCAACAAGTGAAGTCCCACAGATCAATCAATATGGCTTTTAAAAATACCATATAGAACAGTCAAAAAACTGAGTATATATAGTATAAGTATATTTCGATGTACAAATAATACATTATGATGATAGAATACAGTATGGGTTAGTAACAACTTGAGAAGGAAGACATCCCACAGCATTAGTCTTTGTTAAAGTGATATTCCAGACATGTAAATAAAAAAATCTTTATTCATATTTTGTCCTGCACAGCTCCTCCATCTTGCTCTGGTTAAAACTTACCTCCAGAGATCAGGTCCTGTGCGCAGACAAGCTGCAGGGAGTCGGGGGCCACCCTCCAAGATGGACTCCTGTCCCTGTGTCACTGTGTCCAGAGCATGTCCACCCCATTCACAACAATGGAGGGGATGTAACAAGCCTTGTCTGACCCTTTTATTGCAATGAATGGGCCAAGCATGCTGCTGTCATGGGGGGCATCCATCTTGGAAAGAGCGGCTATCCCCCTGAACCATGGGCATAAATAGAGGCTGGTAATAGGCATGAACTCTGTGCCCAGTAAATTTTAATGCAGGGGTGGACGGAACAGCTATGAAGGACAATATATATATATATTTTTAAATGTCTATGTCCATTGGACTTCCTATGGCTGATGGGAAGTAACTGCTCTTGTACCTGGAGATTTCTGTATGGAGGAACTGTAAAGCATCTTTCAGGCTTAAGAATGAGTTACCCGCATGGTTGGTTGTCAGAGAGGATTCAAACTATTGCACACCAATAGCCAAAAGTAACTTGGGGCCACAACAGTGTTTGGGAGGCTTTACATATTTCAAATGTTCCAAGTATTGTGAAGTAGATGTGGAGCCTAAGAATTTAGTACAATGATTTTTTTCAGAGCTAGACTTTCATTAAAATACATTGCTGTAAACTGGTATAGAGTTCAGATATAATTGTGGAAAGTTGAAAGTAGTAAAGGTATTTCTTGTCATGTTTCCAAGTTGAAAATCGCCTGTGGCATAATACATGTATTAAGCACCTAATATTGAGTAAGGGGAATTGAATTGAATTGGGTTGTTTCCGTCTTCTCCTAGTGGGAACTGAAAGAAATTGAAAACATACTTCTCTCAGACTCGCATTACTGATGTCGGACTCTCACAGAGATTGCTAGGACCGCAGAAAAGAGATGGCCAGGACTGCTCAAGCAGAAGATTACACAATGAGAGCAAACTTTTCATCCAATGACCCTGGAGTGATATGAAAATCTTTCACAGAAACTCATCCCCCATTATGAGAACAATCTTCCAATACAAACAGACAGATCGGGTACTTAAACATTTCTGTAAGCTCCAGCTGCTGCCCAGTGATTTCCACATGCACATAGAGGTGGAAAATGACACCGATAACCTAACAGAGACGGGCAGATATACATCAACCTACTTTTTAATGCGCTGGGTCAAGGCAGCAATTGAAATTCTGGGTTATCATTTCATAAGCAAAAATAGAAAAAGGGAGATATTTTTACTGGCTCTTACACCGACACCAAGAAATAAATGAGTGTTTCTACATTAAAAAAAAAAAAAAAGATAAAGATGATTTTACAGATTCCAGTATATGAAATATGTTTAATGCGGTTACTAAAGAAAAGGAGATAGATAGATATATATATATATATATATATATATATATCTATCTATCTATCTATTATGCTGCAAAAGCCTGAAGTGCAGGACGTGTCCCCAGGTGGAAACTTACCCCTGATAGTAGGCTGGATATGTGGGGCTTGGCAGGCACTACTAATGCTGGACACCATTGTAAAAAGCAGCTGTTTGCATAAGCTTCTAGTGCTTCCTGCAGGCATTGGGAAACACAAATACCTAAAGTGTATATTTTTGTGTTGCAAAATGAGGTCTTGCTAGTGGCAGCGTACACCAAGTCTGCACTTTGCCATTAGCGACAGATTGCAGATAGTTGCACAGAACCGTGCTTCTGGGCATGTGCAAGGTTGAGAGAGCTCCCTCATCTCAGCAGTGGCCATAGCAGCAGTGTTTTGTGTACAGGGTCACTTCTCTCTTCTTGGTGTATAGACTTGTTGTACGTTGCCAATAGCAACTGATTGCAGGTGAAAACTGCTTCTATAAAACACCCTTGCTAACATAGAAAAAAATAGTAGATCAGCTCAGCACACTGAACACATCCTTTTGGAAAAAAAAAAAAACTTTCAAAAACAAAAGTGAACTTACCCTTTAAAGGGACTGTACACCTAACGACAGCAATAAGGCAACAAGCAGCTCACCTGCTGCCATTCCCATGTGATTCTCCTATGCCACAGTGTAGAAGATATACCAGAGTTACAAAGTTTGCCCCCTCCTTTCAATTTTGTTTCTCCATGGCCACACAAAAAAGGTCTAATAACCATTCTGTCCCTTGGTCCATCAGCACAAGTGCACACGGAAAGTCATTCTAGTCCCACAGCTGTCTCAAAGCAGAGCATGCTCAAGACTCATAAGGCACCATCATGAAAAGACCCTTCATAGCTCAGCTACAACTTCGAAATTGAGGCAAGGAAAGTGACATTGCTTAGAATACATAAGGTACTTACATATAATTGGAGATTTGGAGGTGCTTTGAAATGACCGATTTGACTTTGTTCCCAAGGGGGATAGGGGGAAGTGTGTTAGTGTGTGCGTGTACAAGGACTTTAAAAATAATGTAGGCAGGGGTTATGCCTCGGAGGCTGCTCTGCCTAACCAATCACATATTTAAGGTAACCTGGCATTTTATTGTATCTCTGTTTTATCTGTACTCTGTATCCCACTTCTTAGAACAGGTATTTGTAATATTTCCACCATATTGAATGCTGTATAACTGTCTAGTGCGCCTTCCGCATGAAAATATATATTTAACTTGAGATATCTTTTTGCCTTAACCAAGAATCTGTGTGTGTCTGTGGCCTTGTTGGACCTTGTAGTCCTCTGGGCTGGGGAAAAGGCTGGTAATTTAGAAAAACGTGATCATATGGGTTGTATTTTTAGCGTGATACAACAGCCTACTTTACGCATTAAAGACCAGAACCACAAAAAGGCTACAAGCATAAACAACAGGCTGTTTCTTTCTTGAAGAGTATAATTGTCACATCTATTATTAAGCTGTTCTTAGATGAACATATGTGGCCTGTCATGATGAAAGCACGCCGGTATCAGGGGGCCCACTATTCACAAACTAAGCGGCACCAGGCATCAACTACTGCCTGGCCTCTCTCTCAGATCTCTATTTAGAGGGATTGTCAGAGATACCAGGAGGAGGTCGTCTAAGAAATCTTTAGCACAAAAAGAAAAGAAACCAAGTAGAAAGAAAGCCGCTTATGAGCACTAGGAAAATGCACCGAGGAATGGCTTTCCAGTCAATATTTCTTCCTGTACAGTAACATCTATATAGGTCTTTGTGCTACACAATATTAGAAAAGTAAGAATAGAAAGTTTAATTGCCTTGCGTGAATTTGCACATCAAAGAAGGGTCATTTCAGCGTGGGCTGCTGTAAGAAACGCAGAAGGCTGTTTTGGCATGCAATTATAAAGTGGAAATTGGGTACACAGCTAGCGTTTCTTGGCTGTCTTGTGGCGGTGAATTTCATCAGTAAGCAAGCGTCTAATATGACAGCGTTCTGCTTCTGCTGCATGACAGAAATTAGAGGGATTTCTCCAGGTGTCGCAGCAGAAAAGAGAGAGACATTAACCACCCTAATGAATGCTATGATACCATTATCAGCAAACCAGTGAGAAATCCTAGGCTGTGTTCTCTCCTGTCATACACTTGTCACACACACTATTTCATATTAATTTATGCTCCACATTCAGCTTATAAATTTAAAATAAATTACATAGAAAGAGAAATTGAACATTATATGTCATTCTCTGCATAATACATATGCAGATCACCAGAGGTTTATTATAATTTTTCATGTAATATATGGGGAATGTTATGTGAATTCACAAATGGGGTTATGGATCCATAATTTAGCATAAGGCTATGGAACCGAGTTCATAAAAACAAAGCCTATAAAAAGTGTTAGCATTTTAAATCAATCAATTTACAAAGAAGATTGCATTAATAAGGTGTAGTGTAGAACTAACCCTGTCAAATATGGCAAGGATAAAGGGCTGTTTCTGTAAGGTGTGGATATTGGCAATTACAACACTTGGGAGTGGAGAGAACTAATACAACAATAGGGCTAAACATGAAGACTTTGACGAGGCTGGAATTAGGCAAGTTTCCTGCGGTGCCTGTTTTTTTATCTGGGCTTATGGTTTTACAGCATAGAGGTCTGTGTTGCTGGCTGTTCTCTGCATTTGGTGCAATACTGCAGCAAACCAAGTGAATTATTTTTATATGTACTGTACTGCACAATAACTATTGATGGACATTTGATCCTACCTGAAGATTGCTTTCAGCTGCATTGCTTCAGAGCCTTACTGTTCTTCTTCAAGAAGCCACAATAAAACATAAGCTCCAAAAACGCTTACAGAAAACCGCAAGAAAGCTGTAACCTCAAAGGCACATGGAGGCAGAGGGATGCATAGGTGAGGTGAGGAGGGTAAAGGTGAGCCTGGCCTATGAAAAAATCTCCTAGCCCAGTCTATTAAAACTATAATGCCCCCCCCCCCACCTACTGGCCAGGAGAGACTACTGTATGCACCCATGGGTACACCCCTCCAGTTTGTGCAACACTGCTTTAGAGCTTTTAATGATACATGATCTATTCCCCTACCATTAAAGAGGAGCAACCAACGGCCTATATATATAAGACTCTAGTTGTCAGTGGATGCCTTCTTTGTGCATACCCACACAAACCATCCAGAAAAGCTGGAGCATGCTCTCCATTCGGTCAATACCCTATCCCCAAAACATCTTGATTTTGGATTCTCCACAGTGCAGATCACTTGAAAAACTACCTTTTCGAAATCCCACGCATGGCCCAGGGGAACCCCTAGAAAGCAGAGTCTCGATCTGGGGGTTCACAAATCGTAATGCCCTAGGAAAATGGCCCAATCACTAAGATAGTGAAAATCCTGGATGAGTGGTGGACTCAGAAATGGGTTTTCATCCACTTTAAAAGCACCACAAAACCATTTTGGGTCCCCCATGCCCCCACCCAACCAAGTACTACGGGCGATGCAGCCAGCCGAGGCCATGCCCACCTGGCTGTTTTGAGATCACCAGTTGGCTGATCTCAAGAATGCCATCTTTCCCCGCTCCAACAGTGCATGCACAGGCTCTTGTCCAATCAGAGCTCTGATTGTTTACAATAGGGAGTGCGCGCTGCTGCATCCCTGATGGCGTGTGCGCTTCCCAATAATTTCAATCAGAGCTCTTTTATTGTCAAGGCAAAGGGCTCTGACTGGACAAAAGCATACGCATGCGCCCTTGGAGCAGGGAAGGGTGAGTTTTATTGGCCGAACTAGGAGGATTTACACAGCGGTGCATTCCAATTTGAGATGCACAGGGGACACTAAACAAATCCCGGGAAAGTCAAATTCCCAGGTTTTGTTCTGCTTTAGAAGAAAGAAGGCCTCCAGGGGTAGAGTAGCAATAGCAGTTTCCCTACTACTAAATGCATGTATACATATAGCAGATCTGTCCGCTTCTTATATTATGTCTAAAGCCTCTGTGCAGCAAACCCCGATAAGAAGAATGGAAGAGAAATCGGTCAGCCAATGGCCACTAATGAACAGCACGGTGTACTGTATAAGAGATTACTTTTCACATGTAGTGAAGACTTAGCTATGCAGCAGGCAGTGGTGTTGAATCAGATGAGAGACTGAATAAAAGGACATATACTTTGCGGATACACAGTTCACATGCATGCATTTCAGTTTGGATGGTTTGAATGGATTCAGCATTTTAGCTAGGCTTCACTTTAAACTCACTATCTACCAAAAAAAAAAGTGACTGATACCTAAGCCCTGACGCAAAGGTTGCCTTCCTTCCCCCTGACCACACCACGTTAGGGCTATAACCTTTGGCCTGTTTTTTCTTTCTTTCATAAAACTTGCTTTTCAAAGTAAAATAAAAAAGTAACAACAATAATAAAAGTAACCATAATCGAAACAATAGAGACGTATATAGGATTGTTTATGCATCTATGTAGTGTCCCTCTCAGGGAATCTCTTCACACTGAATGGCAAACAATAATTCTAATCCCTATTCCAACCCACCACAGGAACGTCGCTAGAAGAAAAGTTGTTACCTTTAGCTGCACGTACGTTCTGCAATTCCGTGTCTGGTGTATTTCCGCAGGTCAAAAATTTTACAGAATGATAAGAGGCTTCAGGTCTGTGAAGAAACAAAAATAAAACAGCTTATAAACAAACACCTTAAAAGAGAGTTGTACAAGGAACATCATTGGGCAATTCGTTATCTTTCATCTGTATTTATTTATTCTTAAATCTTAAAGCGGACCTCCAGTCAAGAAAAAGCCCTTGATGATCAGTGGTGTATGCTGTATGAGGGGGCTTCACCCTATGCAAATGTTGTGTAATAGCTGTGCTCCTAGAATTACATGGGAGCAGCTATCTTGTATTACACCTGAGAGACCTGATTACACAGTTTGGGATTTGCTAAAATAAGCCCACACCAGAGAGGTGTACCTCAGAAAACTGATCAGCTTGTCGGTCATAGTACACACAATTTACGACAATGGCCTCGGCTGCCACTGAGCATTGCAACAGTTGTTTACATGTTTATGTTGATACAATGTTTTAAACGTTTTTTGGCTGTGGCACTGGGTTTTTTTTTTTTTAGAAGCAATGCTGTCAGAATTGTAGCAAGATGGCCGCTTCCATGTAGTTTGCATAGAATCTGCATGCTATTCCATAAACTCTGCATGAGTTAAGCTCCCTCAAATGGTTTACATCACTGATTGAAGGGGGCTTTAGGGGAGCAATTTACTAAACTTTAAGATATATTTGAAGGGGACATTAGGCCTACTGATTCCACATAGTCCAGAAGGCCGCCGCTGTCTAATTTCATAGCTTTTAGCTCTGAGACTGAGAGCGTTACAGCGCTCGGTCGAGGGGGGCAGAAATCAGGATGCTCCCCGCAGCGGACCAACACCCATGTTTGTAAGATGTATTTTAAGTTCATTACAATACATAGCATACAGGAATATACATGGGATCGCAAAAGAAGTAAGCAGTCCAAGTGAGCACGGGGGGGGGGGGGGGTAGGGGGCAATCCTGGTATAGTCCAAATCCCAGATTTTGTTCTTCATTAACATTGCTACCTACAGAGGTATACTAAACAATCAAGAAAATTCAGTTTGCAATAGACAATATATGCCCTCTGTGTAAGTGGGTTGATGTTATGACTATAAGACTGCTTGTACTTGGATTATAAAATGTAAAGTGATCTATTCCTAAAACATTACTGACTCCCCCAACACCACCACCATCTACTAATTTGTGGAAAATTAGAGCTCTCAAAATTTTCATGAATAATCTCCCCAACCCACCAAGGGTTATATATTTAGGATTTATTAATTAACTTAGTATTTCATTTCCTTAAACATAATGTTAACTATCTAGCCCATTTTTAAGCCAACCAAGGTGTTGTGCTACCTGTCCATATCCGGTGTTTTCATGGTGGATTTGCTGGGACTTTCAGAAAATATGGTCATTAATATATCAATCTGGCCATATATACTGTGTCTGTCACTCTATAAGATGCACTTTTTTAAAACCTGTTCACTTGGGGGACTATATGGCCACTTAAATTTTCCTAAGTGTAGCCAAAAACAGAAATTTTTACGATTATAATACACTATCATTAGCCTGGACACACACAAATACAAGGTTAAAATCAATCAGGGGATTGCACTCAAGCACATTTATCTCCAACAAATGGCATCAATATGCAGAATGTATGAATGCATGCAGAGTGTAGAATGTATTCATTATTAAAATATTGCTTTTGTATTAATCAGGAACAATCTGTTTTTAGCTACACTTAGGGGGACTATTATGAAGCCTGAATGGACAAATTAAGAGACTTGGAAGATGCTTCCCACTTCACTGTCTGTAAGGGGATGATTAGGGATTTGCACACTGTCTGTAATGGGATGATTGTAAGGGATTAAACCTTGGGTGTGTCTTATAGGGCGAACAATGTGGTAGTTTTATTGATGATCATCAAAATTAAACCCAAAAGAAGGGTGAAGGGAAATTCATTTGTGACCCACAGGAACTATCAAGCCATGTAGAAATTGCAGAATTAAAAACCATTAAATATATATTTACAGGTCATCTATAGATTAAATAACAGGAGTCGCAATGGGGTTAAAACAACAAATGCATTTGAAACATGGCACATCGTTTCTCATGCTGTCTAATTTAGGTTTACTCTGTGCACTCAAGTGGCCCTTTCTTCAATTATTTACGGTATTCTTGCTGTCTAGGTTTGCCAGATGTCTTAGACTGTCAAGGGCATTCCAGTAATTTCGATATTGGCCCCTGGAAATGTTTATCCTTCATCAAGCCCTTGCTTAGGAGCTGGGGGTAAGGGGATTTAAATGCTCAATTGCATTCTAATTTCTAAGTATCTCAGGGGAACCTGCCATTACTTTTCATGAAACAGTATATTTTAAAAGAAAAAAAAATAGAGTACTCAGATTGATCGTTGGAAGCTTGTGCAAAGGAACATTATCTGGGAAACCTAAATAAGCAACCCATCTGATCATAATAAATAACAGGCTCAATTTGCTTCATATCTGATAAATCATTATTTTGTGTTGGCAGTAAGCCAGACTAGACATGATGCCTAAATCAAGTTTTAAGCAAAGAAAGGATAGATTAGTGGTTATGTGGAAGACATAGATTCAGTTATTCAGTTATACTATGACCTCATTGACCGAGGCCTTCATTGTTTGAGTGAACTTATCACCCATTTTATATCAGGCTGTTCCTGATGAGCTAAACAGAGATAGTTTGGCAAGTCTTTTATACACAACTGCACACAGCAGAGCCAACAGAAACCTCTTTATAACCCTGAACAGAACAGAACTGCCCACCGGTCTAATAACATTTTGACAGTTTGGATTTGCAAACCACTACTTTAATTATTCTACCTCTTATACATGGTTATAGGTATGCAGGGCTGCTAAATATAAACAAGCAGTCCACAGCTCTAATGAAAACTCACTCCGGTAGGTGCACGGATTGCTGCCTAAGCAAGTAGCACAAGCCCAACAAAAAAGGTTCCAACGTCCACCAAGATGAGATGAATGAGGTAGCTTTATTTCTTCATTTACAATGTATTTCATCTTGGTGGACGCTGGAACCTAATTCAATGGACTAGGGCTGATTAGTAGCCTTCCACCACAGCCATTCTAATATGCAAAGGCCTGCTAATAACCCTGAAATCAATGCCTATCGTCATTCTTCCTCCAGCAGCCAAACCCCAAAGGGCTGTGAGAGTGGCGCAGAAGCACACACCAGACAAGAAAAGGAAGGTCTACTGTTATACATTTTCCCTACAGACTTAATTTCAGGGGTGCAATAGGAGGCACATGGTGGTCTAGTCACACTGTCCCATGTTGCTGGGTGCCACACTTCAACATCTCACACTTGAGATCTATGGCCATATAATATATTAGCTCAGCCAAGACCTCTATAAACAATAATGGGCAGCTTTGCGTGCAAACATCTACCTATAGCCTGGGATCCTCCCTTTGTTAACTGAGTGCAGACAAGCCCCCCTTTTTAACCCATAATTGATATCATACTGCCACGTATGGTGAAGACTGTCAATTTGTGTATGACTCCAGCTTGCCCTACATCGCCTAGCCTAGTACCTGGTTCATCCACCTTTACCCCGTAAGTCCACATCCTACATAACTCCTGGGAGCAACCATGCCCGGTGAGGCGCATAAAGCGTCCCGGCAAACGGGGACTTGTCTACAGGCTGAAGAAGCAGTGGAGTTTGGGTTTGCAGACTCACCAGATGGTGGGTGTCCCATGGGGCTCTAGTGTAAATATATTCCCACTCCTCTCACCATGGTCTTCTCACTGCTGTCTCGAGTGGTTGGTCATAAACCCTTTAGTCAATGTGTCATGTGTTGCCTAGTGAAGGAGCTCTCTGGCTACTCCCAGCTATCGGAACTAAAACATATTACACCCCAGCAGGTAGTTCTCATGCCATTGCATCCCTACACCCCTATCTTGGTCCTGTCTTGGGCTAGTCAGTAAAATGGACTCTGAAGGCCCACCTTATAGTTAAATGTTCACTTCACCCACCAATGTACCTATAAGGTTTGCTAACCGAGCATGTATTGTGTCGTGCATGTCCTGCAGATGAAACCAACTGGTGTGTGTCAATTAAATCTTTGGCCACTGCTTGAGCAAAAAGGATCTCTAGTCCCCTGGTTTTGCCCCATGCCTTTAGTTATTATTTGGAGGGTGGGGGCCCAGCGGTAGTGAATGCCGCTTATGACCGCATATATAATTTATAGTCCAGGGAACTGGTTTGGGGGTTTGCAGCGACCTTTTACTATACCAATGACTTGAAAGAGTTATGTTCTATCATAGCTTTTCTATCAAAACTAAAATTAAAAAACAGAACTATATAAAATAGAATTATATTAGGTACTTAAATGCTGTATAAATTATACCTACAGTATTTAAACTAATAACTGCAAAATCATTTTTATTTTTTTAATTACAATATGCTAACTTGACAGATTCTTATAAGGATTCTGGTAATAGAAGGTGCTCGGGAATGAGCTCTGCACAACCACTGCCATCACTAACAAAAGATAACTGGGGAGGGTAGCAATTAGAAGATGAAAGAAAGCCCTACAAAAAAAACAGGGAAGGCATTTATTAACCCAAGGAAATAAAGACAGGAGTGGACTTCTTGCTAGTGGAAATATAGTATATGTATACTGCACATTCATTCTGGGGAAAAGAAAGGCTTTAATGACCTCTTGTCACAGTCTTGCTGATTCATTTGGTCCCTGCGACCAGAGAACTGCCAGAGCAAATTCAAAGCCACAAGAGACAACTGGGATATCATGTGCATCAGTTTACAATCGATCCCTACTTGCCAAATTCAATAGCCATGCACTAATTGTAAAACAACTCCAAAAATCAGCCTAGCACTTTGCTGGACCTGGCCAGCGAACTGTGACTAACCCACAAGCTGCAGAGCCCCGTCCATTGGGCGATTTCCAGATGGTCAACCGAGGGGGTCATCAGAAGAATCTATAATACTGCAGGGGCAGATCAGGGCAGGAGTGGGAATGGACACTCTTGAAGCGATAGCGCTGGAGCTTTATTTTTTTGGGGGGGGGGCAGATAGATACTGTAGATAATGTGGCAGGGGTGGGTATGGTATAGCTGAGGCTATATCATAGCAGGGGCAAAATCTGGGCTGGGGTCTTGCCAAGGGGGTACAATGGGGCCATGTATGGGATAAGGGGTTGAAAAAAGTTAGGGAGCTGAGGTGGGTGTTAGAAGAGATTAAGAGTAAATTCCAGGCTCTGGGTGAGGTGCCAGCTCATTCGGTCCCAAAGCAGTGCAGCCCACCAGTAATCCTCCCTGTGCTCCCTATGGCCAGCCACCCCTGTGTACAGACGCTCCCTGTCCAGGGCTGGCCTTAGGTTGAAAAGCGCCATATGTAAGACTGCAGGATGGCAACCCACGTCCCCTGCAGGGACCCAGCCTTAAGTGTGTGTTCCACCCCCCTTGTAGCCCAATGAGCCATGAGTCTAACATTCACTAAAAATATTAAAGCATATTAAATAATAAACATCAACAGTGCATCAAATGGCCAGGTTGGTGAGGGGAGGGCATTGGCACTTGACAAATTTGCCATGTTCCAGCTACTCCCCCTTTCATCAATAATGGGGGGAAATGTTTGTACAGCTACACAAGACATGATGCAGGCGCAAGCGGTATGCAGTAGTAAAGTATAATACAAAAATGTATTCATAAAAACCCAAAAGCTCCCCCCTCAGCCAGGCACCCTATGGGGCTGCACACCCCAAAGGCTGACCCTGTTCCTGTGCCCAGATGATGCACCACAATAATATAACTAAACATTATTAAAATAATGTGCAATTAAAAACTTTTAGAACATACACAGCACACACCAATGTGTGTGTGTGTATACAACACTCCCCTGTGCCGACGAGAGAAAAATGAGCAATGGAATTCAGAATAATAATTGTGTCGCTTTAATAACCACATACAATTCCCTCACATTAAAGGAGCATTATTATTATTATTTACAGAGTAGTAATTACAGACAGGGTAGAAACATACGGTACATATACTATTTCAAATGCAGTTTTACAGAGTTGACAATGGATATTCTGAGTACAAGATACAATAGGGGAGAGAGCCCTGCCCTTGCGAGCTTACAGTCTAAAGGAAGAGGGGTGAAGACGAGGGGGGAGGATCACAACAGTCAGTATTGAGCTTTGTGGCATGTGCCCTTTAGAAGATTGGTTAGGCCAGATTATATGCTTGTCTGAATAAGTGAGTTTTAAGGGCACCTTTGAAGGTTTTGAGGGTTGTGGAGTGGCGGATTGGGTGCGGGAGGGTCCTGGAGGCGGGCGTGAGAGGAGGTGACCAGGGTGGAGGACAGGAGAAGGTCGGCAGAAGAGTGGAGGCTGCGTCTAGGTTGATACTGTTGGATTAGAGATGGATTAGAGATGAGATGTAGGTAGGGGCCTGGTTGGAAAGAGCTTTGTATGCGAGAGAGTTTTGAACAGGATTCGCTGTGGGACTGGCAGCCAGTGTAGGGTTTTGAACAGGATTCGCTGTGGGACTGGTAGCCAGTGTAGGGATTGGCAGAGAGGCGCAGAACTGGAGGAGCGAGAGGAGAGATGGATGAGGCGAGCAGAAGAGTTCAGGATAGATTGGAGTGGAGCCAGTCTGTTAGTTGGTAAGCCACAAAGAAGGATGTTGCAGTAATCCAGACGGGATATGACCAGGGCATGCACTAGCATTTTAGTGGTGTCAGGTGAGAGGAAAGGACGGATGCGGGAGATGTTTAAGTTGGAGGCGACAGGAGGTGGCCAGGGAGTGAATATGTGGTTTGAAAGAGAGGGCAGAGTCCAGAATGACTCCCAGGCACCGAGCTTGGGGAGTTGCTGGTATTGTGTAATTGTTGACAGAAATAGACATGTTAGAGAGGGGAGGGGAGTTAGATGGTGGGAAAATGACCAGTTCAGTCTTGTCCATGTTTAGCTTGAGGTAGCGAGATGACATGAATGAAGAAATAGCTGAGAGGCAGTTGGGGAGGTGAGATAGGAGAGAGGAGAGATTGGGGCCTGAGAGATATATCTGAGTGTCATCCGCATAGAAGTGGTATTGAAAGCCTAGTGAAGTTATAAGTTTGCCAAGGCCATGGGTGTAGACTGAGAAAAGTAGGGGGCCTAGGACAGAGCCTTGTGGCACACCAACAGAAAGGGAACGTGAGGATGAGACTGTGTTAGAATAGAATACACTGAATGATCTGTCAGAGAGGTAAGAGGTGAGCCAAGAGAGTGCAAGACCTTGAACTCCAAGAGAGGAGAGAATATCTAGAAGCAGAGAGTGGTCGACAGTATCAAAGGCTGAGGAGAGGTCAAGAAGGAGGTCAAGAAGGATGAGGATGGAGTAGTCAAACCTTTGCTTTTGGCAGTGAGCAGATCATTGGTGACTTTGGTGAGGGCAGTTTCAGTGGCCTGGTTACGGCGGAATCCTGATTGTAAGGGGTCAAATAAGTTGTTAGTGGATAAGTATTGTGACAGTTCTGAGTGGACATGTTGTTCAAGAAGTTTGGAGGAGAAAGGTAGTAGTGAGATAGGGCGATAGCTGGAGAGGGCAGAGGGGTCGAGAGAGGCTTTCTTGATTATCGGAGTAATAACTGCATGTTTGTAGGAAGAAGGAAAGGTGCCAGTGGAGAGAGAAAGGTTGATTATGGAGGTTAAGGCTGGAGTGAGGGATGGAGACAGTTGAGGAATAAGGTGGGATGGAATAAGATTGAGGGAGCAGGTAGTCAGGTGTGCGCTAGATATGAGAGTGGTTAGTCCAAGCTCAGTTATTGGAGTGAAGAAAGTAAGAGAGTAAGGCGGGGGGAATGTTTGAAGTGGTGAGGGATTCTGAGGGGCAAAGCCAAGTCGAATGTTGTCAATTTTTCTTTTGAAGAATGTAGAAAATTCTTCTGCTGTTATTTGGGAGGTTGGAGGAGGAGGTGGTGGGCGGAGTAGGGAACTGAAAGTGTTGAAGAGTTGTTTGGGATTCCGGGCTTGTGCAGAAATCAGTGAAGAGAAATAAGCTTGCTTAGCAGATGAAAGGGCCGTCCCGAGTTCCTGAATGGCTTGTTTATAGAATAGAAAGTCATGATTGGCTTTGGTCATTATCACAAAAATATAGTCCAATTATAAAAATCCATACAAAATTTGCTGGGTAGCGGGACATTGGGTTACTTGTACACCCGGCATCAAGAAATATCCAGCCAGGCTTATTTTACTTTCTTTTAATGGAAGGAGGAAATCCAGGGTGACAGGGTGGTGGGAGTGTTATTCAGTTCCGGTATATAAGTGTCACCTTCCTCTCATTAGCTGACGTGTTTATATAGATTTTTATCATTACACAATTTCTCAACACAGTTCATTTAAAAATCAAACAAGAGAATCTACCTAAATATATACTGTAAATAAAAAATAAAAAGGTAAAAACAGTATATACAGCAACCACACCCATAAACAACAACTTTTCATTGTGGAAAAGAGGGACAGTTGTTAAATTATCCCTGCCCCTCACTGATTGATGGATAGGAGATACAACAATAGAAACACTTCGAATAGGCAAATGAAACATTTATTGATGCAGCTCTGCATGTTATAGCTCAAAGAGGGACAAATGAGAACAGCAAGGGACAGGGGGACATGGATGCAAAAGAGGGACAGTACCTCCAAATCAGGGACACTTGGGAGGCATGAAGTACAATATAAGGGTGAATCAAACAGGAATAGAGCCCAATCTCCTTTTCGTGTCCCAGAAACAACAGTTTCTTAAAAAAGGACCAAAAGTGGCCCTGGAAGCCATAAGACTGATTCCCTCCCCGTGGCATCCAGATTCGGTATGTTCAGCTGTGTAAAGAACCCCAGGTCACCCAGTAAACTCACCTTTTCCCCAATCCAAAAGGCACATGCACAAGCCGCAGTCACCCTCCGCTATACCTTTAGCAGGGTTTGCACACGTGCCAGGCATTTGTGAATGTTAATCCCAAAACGTTATAGTCCACTTTAAAGAAGTCTGTGGGATGGGGCTCTTCTAGGGAAAGAGAGGTATCTCCAATAAAGGGCATTGGACATAGAGTGGCATTGGAGGGTTTAGGACCTGACTATCTTCACACCATGCCATATTTTATTTTTACCCTCTTTTCATGGTCATATTTTACCACGTCTCTAGAGAGAGGCTGCTCAACATGTGCTATGTCCAAGTTCCTTACCACCATTTGACATGTGTCTTGCTTTGTGCATAAACATAGATGTTCTACTAAACGCCAGAGAAACCCACTTCCTGTCCCTGTGATTTCTCTGCGGGGGAGGGGGGGTCACTTTAATTCAGGCATGACAGCCTAGCCCAAGAATACACGTCTGCTTATACAAGGTGTTTAGCAGTGAATACTTTTATGTATGCATGTTTATAATCTCAGCCCCACTATTTACCTTCCAGTACTTCAAAGGCAGTTTTATAGTCCCAAAGGCAGCTGCTTGCCATTTAATATGAAGGAGAAACATGTCTGCTGCCATGCAGATATACAAAGAGAAAGACATCACCAGGAAGCATCTGTTTAGATATAGCAGCATAAAGTCAACAAAAAGGTTAGGTTAGCTATTTATAGTGATTAGGAATGATGCCTTTACTTGAAAGTGGAGCTTTAGGGTTGCCATGCATTACTCTTCCACCCACTACCCCAAATAGGCATATGAAATAATGACGAAAAGCACCTGCTCTATGCCAGCTGGATGGTACATTTTGTGAGTGTCCTAAAACATGCTTTCTGATCCCACTCTTCCCCCAAAGGATTTACTTGGTACTGGGTCTCATTTCATGGAAAAATCCCCATCAGGCTCTCATTAAAGTAGACCATCACCCTCCCCGCGGGACATCCGAGATCGGGATGTCCCGCGGGGTGAAACCCCCCCTTACCTTGTCTTCGGCGGTGGCCGGCCGCCGCCGCCTCCCTCGCGCCCCTCTAGACGTGCGCGCGCCCGCGCCGGCCGTCTGTGAATGGCCGGCGCGGGCGCGTCAAGAGTGACGTGCGGGAGGCGGCGGCGGAGCTGTCAGATCGCTTGTCTGTCCGCGCTGACTGGACGGCGCGGCCACGTGGGAGCGGGAAGAGGTGAGTTTTCCAGGTGATCGGGGGGGTTTCACACAGCGTTGCACCCCGATCGGGGCTGCCCCACCGAAGTGGACCAAGACCCAGGATAGTCAAAATCCAGGGTGTTGGTCCACTTTAAAGGACTAGCGCAACAAAAGGTCCCCCACAAACTGATACGGATGCACAAGCAAAAATGCGTGACGAAAAACAAAAAAATATACGGCCATAATATGTTCTTGGAACTTTGCCATCACTTAACCTAACTTGAGTAATAGGAGCATTTCACTGTATGCCATGCTTATGT
Organism: Gastrophryne carolinensis; assembly: GCA_027917425.1. Taxonomy (NCBI): domain Eukaryota; kingdom Metazoa; phylum Chordata; class Amphibia; order Anura; family Microhylidae; genus Gastrophryne; species Gastrophryne carolinensis. The sequence goes on from CM051236.1 coordinate 148,869,460, forward strand.
ATGTTATAAAAAAAAGAACCTTGAACCACCCCTGGATTTTATTCTTTGCATGTGAAGAAAACCACAAGCTTGGTGGGAGTTTTATTCAATTCGGGTGTATAAGTGACCCCTCCTCTCATTAGCCGACGTGTTTACACAACTCCTTTAACAGGAAACTGTAGTGACCAAGTTCCACCTTATGGCCCATAAGTTCATGGCTACTCACCGGACTAGCCCTAGAAGCCATTTGCATTAGTATTCAAGGAAGTCAATAACAGACCAGTAAAATTATGATTAAATTATATTTGCAGCGATACATAAAGCACAACACCACGCTGCCTTAGTTTTAGCAACATTGTGGCTACTCCCAATTTATCCAAATGCAGGTCTCACCCTACTTTCCCTACTCTCTTCCCCCACAACTCAGTTCTTAAGAGTGTTTGATTTTTTTTATTTTTCCTTCTTCATAAACATTGCACATTCCTTGAGAAGGTTTTGCCGGTCTCCAGAGGAACCGTTTTTTAAATGTGACGCCATAATTTAGACTGTAAGCTCGCAAGGGCAGGGCTCTCTCCCCTATTGTATCTTGTACTCAGAATATCCATTGTCAACTCTGTAAAACTGCATTTGAAATGGTATATGTATCGTATGTTTCTACCCTGTCTGTAATTACTACTTTGTAAAGCGCTACGGAAGATGATGGCGCTATATAAATAAACAATAATAATAATAATAATGACCTCAGTACAATCATGATCCCCTCTCATGGGCTGCTGTTTCCTTTGGTTTTGTTTGTATGATTTGTAACTCATGTTACACTGTTAGATTCCTTTTTATTCAATTAACATGTGTTGAAACATATAAAAGTCCCCCCTCCACACGAGGAATACATTCCCTTGCTGGAGGCATGCAAAACTTAAAATCACCAAATTGCAATCTCCAAAGCGCCTGCAACTGAACTGCAAGCATAGGTGTGAATGTGTTCTAAATAAGATTCAGAAAGGTTTCCAGAAGAGACAAGAAGTAATGCAGAAGTCACGGATCACTGTGCTGGCAGGGAGACAGCTGTTTCCTAATATGAATTCCTTATGGCCGTGTGGGAGGTTTGTCAATATAAACTATAATATTAGATTTCCCTTTGCACCTGTCATTAAAGCCATATACACTTTATGTAAGAATCCTCCGTAGAATAATTACTGCATCATACATTTCCAGTTACTATTATGGAAATGATTCCATAAGCTATAGGCAGCAGTGCTACATTATATCTCTGAAAGAGAGAATAAGAAGTATGCTAATGTCTATTCAGTCCTAAGCTCTGAACATTGTCCCATGAGTATCCAGAGCTAAACTTAGTCAAACGACAGGATTACACCCTGGGAATCTCTTCCATGGATATGGAGTCCAATGTATTCTACAGCAAGCAATACAATTCTATTCAAAAAGAGCAGCCCAAAAAACAACAAATGTACATGGGGCGCTTAGGCTTTTTGATGGAGCCATAACCTATATATAATACATAAAAAAACAATGTGTAAAATCAGACCTTAACACAAACCAGATACAGTTGGCCATATTGCTCCCTGGCCCAAGCAGCCCTGCTCCCTGATGCTTTCCAGTGATAATACATTCAGTTACAGTACAGACAGCTCAGCATTGAGGGTCAGTCTTATCAGTTATAATAACTGCAATAAAACTAAAGGCACTTCAACCTATGTTGTAGCTTGTAACTAAATTAATTAGCATATGACATGCCATTCTACATCATACTGCTTCCTGCTTCTTATTTTTTCTTATGATTATTGGGCAAAGGCTTTAATACAAAAAAAAAGGAAAAAAAAGAAACACAGGCTGTTTGGGGTTACTGGGCTGGGGATAGAAGGTGAGGACCTAAACTTCTTTTCTGGGTATAGAATCACTTTAAGGGCGACCAAAACCCATGCCCCATCGGCCCGGAAATCTATAAGATTCCAGGGCCGCTGGACCCCCCTCGGGGCAACCAGAATTGTCAATGGCTGGCATGGGCATGCTCCCTGGTAGAGGGTAGCGGAGGATGTGGCTGCCAGAGCGCTTGTATCTGCTTTTATTAGACAAGCTCCTAGTCAAAGTGCTGATTGGTGCCCCGGGGGCAGGGACCAGAACCCAGGATAGTCAAAATCCTGGGTTTTGATCCACTTTAAAGGGCCATTCAGTATAGATTGCCCACTCTTCGCCCTGCCACCCTTTCCTAGGCCATGCATTCTCTGCTCTGTGCACACTCCCACCCATTCAAGTTGTAATGTCCCTGCCATTCCTCTGTGCTAGGTAAAGGTGGCAGGGTGGAGGGGGGACTTTTAAAAGGCCATCTGGATGGAATGGCTCTTTAAGTAAAGCAAGAGAAATGCCTTGCGAATTTGTCAGCAGGTATGTTGACCCTCACCATTTCAAAAGTCTCACAAACCACAAGCTGCTCTCAGCAAATGCGGCTTCATTGAGCTTAACCATCCACCCTATAGTCCAGACCTGGCTTCCAGCAATTACCTTCTCTTTCATAATTTCCTGATAATGAATGCACTCAAGGAAGCAGTACAGAAATAGCCTAAAGAAGACAGTATCACATCATTTACTTCTAGGTTCCACATTTTAAACTGCCATCTCCTAAAGCGGACCAATAACCACCACCAATTTCCCACTATAGGGTGTGGGTGTTGGTGCCTCTGCATTAAAACAGTGAGAGGGGGCATGCAGAATGCTCAAGCCCCCCTCATATTAGCCACCAGAACACCTGATATATTTATCTTATCCTCAAGCCCTACCGAGAATGCAGTGATTGGCCGGCGGGACATTCCTGTGGCTGGAACCGAGAAAGCGCCCCCTACCAATGTGAGCACTGTGGGTCAATCGCGAGGCTCAAGGATAAGGTAAGAATATTGGGCATTCTGGGGGGTTGATGCGAGGGGAGCTCCAGCATTCGTCATGTCCCCCTCGATGTCTTAAAGTGGACCAACACCCGCGGGACATCCCGATCTCGTGAAACCCCCCCAAACACCCCAAACTCCTTACCTTATCTTCGGCGGCAGCCGGCCGCCGCCGCCTCCCTCGCGCTCCTCTAGACGTGTGCGCGCCCGCGCCGGCCGCCTGTGAATGGCCGGCGCGGGGACGCGCGGGAGGCGGCGGCGGAGGAGCAGCTTGTCCGCGGCTTGTCCGTCGGCGCAGGGAGAGGTGAGTTCGGGGGGTTCGGGGGGGTTTCACACAGCGGGGCACCCCGATCGGGGGTGCCCCACCGAAGTGGACCAAGACCCAGGATAGTCAAAATCCTGGGTGTTGGTCCACTTTAAAGCAGTGTTACCAACACACGCACCTGATAGCAGGAAAATGGTTATTGGTCCTCTTTAAGTCAGATGCCTGTGAAAAAGTATTTTGCAAATAGTGGCAAATATAAGTTTTAATCTTACATTGTCATCTGACTGTCACACTATACAATTATAGCAACATCATGGTAGAATTGTTAGAAACTGAACTAGACTGAGCATGTGCACATACATAAAAAGCATGAGAATGGGAAGACAGAAGGTTTTTTAAATGAGACCTGCAAGGGGTAAGCACTTTGAGTGAATATGCATGTAAACATTTTAACACAGACCTTCCCCGATTTCTAACAGGCACATAAAAGCAAGTCTAAAACCAGGCAACCTGCAGTGGTATAGATCATAATGAGCTCCGGGCCTTTCAGCACAACACTGTGACAGGATACAAAAATCCTGTATGGAATTACTATGCTGCGGGATGGTTATGGTAATCGTCAGTGACATGGGATGTTTTGCAGCAGTAGTAGCTCAATTACTGCACAAGTTAAAAGGATGGTAAACTAACTATTTAATTTATACGTAGAGAGGAGCTTTCCTAGAACTGCAATTATTTGCACAGTACCCAATACAAGGACAGATAGCATTACCCATCAATCCTTGCAGCAGACACAGCTATGCAAATCATCTCTTTTTGTCTCTGTGCCATTCAAGGCCCTTAGAAACGCTAAGGGTGCAATGCCAAGGATTAGCTTTATATTTACACAGCCAAACACATCCAACTAGTGGACATGTGTTTCGAGCTTTAGGCTCTCATCAGCACTATGGCAGTTTCTGGCTGTATGTGGAGACCCATGTTAGGTCTCTTTAGCCCCCCTATATTAAGCCTGTCACGATCGCACTCTTATCAGCCCAGCCAAGACGCTAGAGAGAGTGTAATGGTGCAAGGGTTAAAACCATCAGACCCCTGGGTATTCACTACTAGTCACAGCAAGTCAACCAAATTAACCCTTTGATAAACGTGTTTCATCAGAACTTCCTTCAGAAAGGTGAGCTCATATATTTCGAGATCAAAGGCCAGAGCTGATTAACTAAACATTTAATCTGATAAAAAGGTATATCACAGTGCTAGATGTAATATACAGAAACAAATGACCTATACATACAAAAATACATAAAAAAAAAAAAAAAGTACAGCAAGACAAGTTCAGAAAACAAAAAGAAAGTCCTTACAGTATAATAGCATAGCAGTCCTTGTGAGTGAGTCTCCAGCTGTTGCTTAAGGCCTTTTTTTCCAGCTGACAGGCTTGTGACAAAGGTTTCTGATTCCAGAATGTCCTTAGCATCTAGGTTTTATTAGCTAAAATTTAGAAGGGAAAATCTTCACCCCCCTCCCCTCTGACCCCACCTGGTGAGGTCCCTTATCTCAATTTGGTTTTTATGGTGGGTCCAGAGACAGCACATCCTGCTGCTACAAATGCTTTTGACTTCAAAGAAGGAAGTACCACAAACAGAACCCCCAATAAAATTGGAATACACAAAACACAGTCTGAGTGACCCCTTACCCAGGTCTTGGACTATACATTATAGACAAATACAATCATAATACACATGCTTATTCTATAATCAGGCCTTGGGCATGACAAAGCCTAACCTGGGTCTCTCGACATACAGGCTTGTCACATACTTCGACCAGTATGAGAGAGCATGAGAGCAATGAATTTAACACACCTACTCCTCATCGCACCTGAGATGTGGTACCACTAACAAGTCACATGACTCGGGGGGGGGGGGGTGGATATTGGCTAATTGGGCACAATTTACCCATTTTCGCTTAGGGGTTTACTCACCTTTGTCACCAGGGGTTTATACATTAATGGCTGCATGTTTAGTTATTTTGAGGGTACATTCATTTTACAAGCTGTACACTGACTACTTTACATTGTATCTAAGCATGTTATCTTCAGTGTTGACCCATTAAAATATATAATAAAATATTTACAAAAATGTGAGGGGGTACACACTTTTGTGTATGTATATGTTATAGTATAGTATATAAGGATATATGGTGGCACCACTTACTATTCCAAAGTATCCAAAGTTTTTATTAATGCATATTTTTACAATATAATACGCACACACATTAAAAACATACTAAAAAACACATAACACACATTGCCTAAGAAGGGGAAAAGGGGAGGGGGGGGGGGCTAACCAAGCTGACACGTTTGCTGTTTGAGAGACCCTGGTTAAATCAATAACATATAAAATGATCAGCGCGTCACTTCTTCAGGGCAGAAAGATTACCACCCCCCCACGCTCCCCCACCCAGCGCCGCAGACGCTCGTGGTGCCAGACGCGCTCCGGAAGCGCTTCACTGGCTGGGCGTGCGTTCCACAGAGGGGAAGTGCGCGGCCTGTCTCAGACGAGTCGAGCTCGCGCCCGCCACCTACAGGAAGGACAGCGCAGGAAAGGAGCCCGAAGAGGTGAGTATCCGGAGACAAGGACAGAGACCTGTGTGTTAAACAGAAACATGTCTATTATACTATTATCCTAAACATACTACATAAATTAAACATATTTACATATATTCTACAATTCCAGCACATACTAAACATTAATACAAAAATTTGAAACTAACATCCATTTACATATATGTAGCACATATCCTAGGGACCCCATATCACAGAACCCATATATAACTGGGTATCTCAAACTATCTATCGCCCAACACTACATATCTTAGATAAACCAATAAACGAGGGAAACGACACAGTGGATTTCTCGTCCCTAACCGGGGACTTAGTCCTATCAATCCCCATATACAATATTGTCCCCTACCAATCAGGGACATAACCTGGTGATGGCCTCCAAAGCTAGTTATGGCATAACAAATATTGGTCTATACCTCCCCAAAAGGTCCCTTATTTAGTGACCCCGAGGACCTAAGCATATTATCAACCTGATGTACTTAATCACTATTTATCTCTGCTGTGAACTCCTATCCGCATATTAAGTGAATATACACAAAAAAGTACAATATAAAGGTGAATACTAGAACACAGCATGGCAAGGAGGGTAGCAATGGGATTATATCAGTTTGATCCACGAATTAATGGATAATTTAGCCCATACTTAGTAATATCACATTGCCATCCACCTCTGTCCATCCTTGTTGCGATACCCTGAAATCTTCAAAAACCGTATATTAGCTACATATGCATAAGGACTTAATACAAATGGAAATCTCCATGGTTCTTGATCGCAGTATCATCTTCTTTATGAGCACAGACCCTCCATCTGCTTCCACCGGATCCATGTTGGCTCGCAATGCCCATCTTCTCCATACAGGACTCTGGTCTACCAGGCCCCTTGTCTCAAAGCATGTACAACGCGTCAGGCCTATGACACCATCCATCTCATATAATGTGCTGAAGAACTAATAAAAAATATATTGAATACAGTGCTAAAACTACCACCAAATGATACTCAACCAAGAGTAATATACCCAACCACCAATGGTGCAACAAAGCGCATGTTCGGAGTGAAAAATCATAAAATTGTGCTACGGAACTCAAACATATACCACGCCAACAACTTCAAAGTGAAAACCCTACCTAACCTCTTAACTACGTGCCCAAAAATGGCGTAAAGGCCAAATCCTCGTTGAGACCAGTAGGGGCCTGAGACTCTAAATTATATATCCACCGCAGCTCCTTTTGTTGTAGGGCTTTTTTCAAATCTCCCCCACATGGACCCAAACTCACCTTCTCCATGCCGGTAACCCTTAGGCAGCTGAAATCGTGAAGCCACCGGAGGGATTGTTTTGCCCTGTTGTGTGTTTCTGCCTGTGAGGCGGATGCTCGAAATGTGTGCCTGCACTCTGGCCTTAAAGCGGACCTTCACTCTAAATAAGAGTCTATCTTATATGTTTCCCACACCCTGTACATACAGATTGCTCACATTAAAAATCATCCTACCTGCATCTACTGCATTTTATAAGCCTTTAAACATCCAAGATGGCGGCTTATGGAAGCTGCCATTTTTGCAGGCAGCCTGCAAACAGGAAGTGCCTGCAAACAGGAAGTGATTGTGCTGCTCTGCATTCTGGGACTGCTGACCTTTCCCTGACCCCAGCTCTGCTCTGTCTGAGCAAAGCACAGCTATAACCCGCCCCCCTATACCTTATCCCACTCTCCTCTCCTCAGTAAGTGTGATGCTTCTGAGTCAAGATGGCGGCGCCCGTATCCTAAATTCCCGAACAGAGTTGCAGCCCAGTGGGGGAAAGTATAATAAATTAGTGACTAAACATGTAAAATATATTAATTTTAGATGCTGAGGAATTGTTTTTTAAGAGTTTGGGCTTTTCATTAAATCATGGTGAAGGTCCGGTTTAAGGCTATTCCTGGTCTCTCCTATGTACATTTTCGGGCAATTACAGGTGAGTGCATAAATTACTCCTGTGGATCTACAGTTAATAAATTGTCGGATATGAAAATCTCTCCCTGTCCGTAAGTTCTTAATGGTTTTATTTTATATCCATGAGTGGGCATATTGAACAGTCACCACAAGGAAAATTCCCAGTCATCTCACTGCGGTCACGTAACCAGTTTGATGGAGCACTAAAGTGGCTGGAGCACACTCTGTCCTGAATAATTGGGGCCCATTTTTCTGTCATCCGAGGCCCCCCATCAACCCACCTAGCTAAAATGGGGATCAGCCTTCAATATATCCCAATGATTGTGAAACATGCATGAAAAAAGTTTATGCCAGTCTCCATTATAGCGGAAAAATACAATTCTGTGAAATACTCACCTGTAGAATTGATATTCTAAATATACAGTACGTCCTGCTCCAGATAGAATACTTACACTTAGGTTATCCTCCGCCAGATGACGCTGCACTGCAGAGACATGCAAAACAGGCTCCTCCCGGCCTCTCAAATACCCGGGGACCTCCCACAAATCCCCAGCATTGAAAAGCAGTGAACAAGAAGCCGGGAGAATTTAACCACCAAAAACTGGTAACCAAAAACATTGATAACAATCACCATACAGGGGATCCAGAATAATGCAAAAACCAGGGTGGGGTGGAGCAGGACGTACTGTATACTTATAATATCAATTCTACAGGTGAGTATTTCACAGAATTGTATTATTCTTAGTATACAGTATGTCCTGCTCCAGATAGAATACTTACACTTGGGACATCCAATAGCAGTGTCCATAAAGTAGGGTGGGATCCCCAACAAAAAAGGCAACAGCAGACAGTTTAAACCACTGTCACCTGCAAAACCTTGCGGCCAAGGACAGCATCAGCGGATGCCCTAACATCAACCTTGTAAAACCTTGAAAAGGTATGAATAGAAGACCAAGTAGCGGCCTAGCAAACTTGTTCAACAGAAGCCTGGTGCTGGAAAGCCCAAGAGGCACCAATAGCACGAGTAGAATGAGCAGAAAGGCGAAAGGGAAGATATTTCCCCATAGTTAGATAGGCCTGAGTCACAGCCTGACAAATCCATTCGCTAATAGTAGACTTGGCAGGAGCCAAAAACCTTTCCTAGGACCAGAAGGGACCATCCCATCCAAGTAATGACCAGGCCCAACGCTGCTAAGCCCCCGAGATCAAACGAGATCGGGCACAATCAGGATGGAATGGCCGTAGGCCCAAAAGGAGCATCAGTTTTCCTAACGGACGCAGTGACTACCAAGGAATACTTCCAACACCTGTCCAAGGAATGCAGAACCCTTTCCTCAGCGTTGCTAGGAATAGGGCACAATAAAGGAAGAACAATATCTTGAATCAAAAGAACAGTAGACACCACCTTAGGCAGAAAGTCCGGCTTAAAGCGGAACACCACCTTATCCTGGTGTCTCTCAAAGTATGGGGGCTAGAAAGACCGAGCCGCCAGCTCAGACACACGTCTGACCGAAGTAATAGCCACCAGAAGGACAACCTTGAGGGTAAGTACAGCCAGAGCAGCATCCTGAACAGGTCCAAAGGGAGCACCCTGCAAGGCAGACAAAACCAAGTTCAAATCCCAACAGGGACCATAGGTTTACGTGGGGGACGCACATGAGTAACCCCCTGAAACAAAGTCTTAACCAAGGAATGCTGAGCAAAAGACTTCTGAAAGAAGACGGACAGGGCAGAAACCTGACCCTTCATAGTACTGAGTTGGAGACCCGACTCCAACCCATGCTGTAAAAAACTCCATAACCCTGGGGACAGAAAACATCCGACAGGGAAGAGACAGACTCACACCAATCAATATAGGTACGCCATACCCTATAATAGATGGAAGAAGCAGTTTGCTCCTAGTCTTCCCATAGTCTCAATCACCAAGGCAGATAAGCCTGTCTCCATCAAGATGGATGTTTCAGCAGCCAGGCAGTCAAAGCCAGAGTCTGTATATTGGGATGGCGTAAGGGGCCCTGAGTGAGCAGATCTAGCACTCCTGGCAGAACGTACTGATCTACTGCCCTCTGTACCACGTCTGCGAACCACACTCTTCTTGGCCACCCGGGGGCCACCAGAATCACTGGCACCCCTTCCAGTGCAATCTTGCGCAGGACCCTGCCTAGCAGGGTGAATGGAGAAAAGACATACAGAACAGAATGTCCTGCCATGACATTACTAAGGCACCCGTGAGCACGGCCAGAGGATCCTGGGACAGGGAAACAAGGGGCGAGAGCTTGTGATCGTGACGGAACACAAACAGATCCACAACCGGTTGGTCCCCATAGTGACACAGGGATTGGAACACCCTGTTGCAGAGGGACCCCCCCCGGAGTATATACCGCTGACATACAGGGAACATTGTCCTCCACGCAGATCAGGATCAGAGACACTTCCTGGAGGACCCTCCTGCTCCGGGTCCCTCCCTGACGATTGATGTAGGCCACTGCCGCCAGATAGACCTAGCGCCCCTGAACAGGCAGGCCCTGAAGAGGAGTAGGCAAGCGAGTTAGCACTAACCTGAACGCTCACTGTTTAAACATTGATAGGTGTATGGGCCTCCTAAGGGCCCCACCTCCCCTGGAACCGCAGGAACTTCCGGATGCAAACCCCCCCCCCCAACCTGATAGATTGTCATCCATGGTGACCGTCTCCCAAGAAGGGACAAGAAAGGAACTGCCCCCAGACAGGTTCCTTGAGTTCATCCACTACAAGAGGGACCTCCTCACCAGGGGGGAAGGCACACAGACCCTGTCCAGGGATGCTGGGTCCTTGTCCCGTACAAACAATAGGAGAAGTTGCAGAAAGCCCCAAGGGGGACTGAGCATAAGGGAGCTCTTCGGAGCACGCCACCAACGGCCCCACCAGCTGCATCCCCTGCCTGGTGGAGGGACGGGGACAGCTATGAGGGACTGAGCCCGTGCAACCAGATTGTCCACTTTTTGCTGAGGAAGGAAGATCCTTGCCTGAACTGTATCCAGATTCATTCCTAGGAATGGAGTTACCAATGAAGGGGACAACGAGGACTTGGGGTGTTTGATCACCCATCCAAATGACTCCCAAATGGACATCACCAGCTATCCAACTTAGCCTGATGTAGAGATTGGGAAGTGATGAGGACGTCCAGGTAGGTCAGCACGCGGACGCCCCTTGATCTCATCAGAGACATCACCCCCGTCAGCACCTTGGTGAGCACTCTGGGAGCTGAAGAGAGGCCAGATGACAAGGCCACAAATTGGCAGTGTTGGTCTTCCAACGTGAATCTGAAGAACCTTAGTGTCCTGAAGACACAGGGATGTGAAAATAAGCATCTTTGATCTCCACAGACGGCAAGAAGCCCCCGGGGCACAAGGAGCTGATGGCCGAGCGCAGAGTTTCCATGTAGAAACAGCCTGTAATTGACGAAATGTTGAAAATCTGTGAATCCAGCATGGGCCAGACTGACCCATCCTTTTGGGGAACTGTGGAAAGGTTGGTGTAGCGTCCCCTGCTTCTGTCTGTTAAGGGCAATCTGCAAGTGACCCCCAGACCCCGCAGGCCTTGCATGGCCTGCACCATCACCTGAGCAGAGGTAGGGACCAGGAGTACCCGGGACCTGATAATCTTGGGGAGGCCGCACAGCAAACTCTATCTTGTAGCCGGAGGACACTACCTCCTGAATCCACCAGTCTGAGGCGTGATGCCTCCTGACATGAGCAAGGTGCCGCAGCCGCCCCCTCACCCAGACGGGCGAGGGCGCCCCATCATGCTTGAGGGGACTTGGGAGAAGATTTGTGCTTAGCCCCCCCCAGAGGAGCCAGGGCATTGTCTGCTGCTCCTGGGGCAGGAATCTGCGCGAGCCCCCGCGAAGGACACCCCTGGTTCCTGTTTAACACCATGGCAGGGGGTAGAATGGGTGCCCTGGCCCCGGAGGGGCCGAGACAGCCGCCTGCGTTGGGGTAGCCTACCCTTCTTACCAAACAGGTCTAGACAGGTCCAAACAGGCGTCGCCCTTTAAAAGGCATCCCGGTAAGAGCCTTCTTTGCAGCATCGTCAGCACCCCACTGTCGCAGCCAGACCAAGCGACGTATAGCCACCACAAGTGCAGAAGTTCTTGCACACATTCTAATGGTGTCATCCAATGCTAATAGGATACATTTTACAAACACCTCACAACTGGAGAGTGCATTAAACACATCCCAAGGGAGATCATCAGGGCGACGATCAAGCATTTTTCTGATGAGGGTTCTAGCGGCCACGGCAGTAATGGCAGAGGCACAGACCGGGCGCAGCGCCGTCCCCGCACATGCAAAGGCGTGGGAGGCCAGCAGGTCAATGCGCCCGGTCCTCAGCATCCCGAAGGATAGTATAAGCAGGGACTGTAATAAAAGGGGGGTTAGGTAGCCCTATGATCGGGGAATCCACCTCGGGGGGGGGGGGGATGACCAACATTTAATCACCTCAGGGGGAAACGGATACTTCCCATCCCAATCCCCTGGGACCCCGGGCAGTTTACTGGGGCACTCCCATTCCTTGAGCACAAGGTTATGGAAATGTGCCTGCTCCAGAAATTCTGGATGTTGCTGTATGGAAATGCTCCCCTCTTTGCCTGGGAGCCTCACCAGGGGGAGAGATAGACAGAACCTCAAAGATCTGGATCAACAATCTGTCAGTGTCATCCTGGGCCAGAGACTTCATGACCAGTCGGACTCTCATCACTTGTGTGCGACTCAGCAGGAGTGAGATTTAAGCCTGGGGAAGTAGGTGAAGTAACACGAGGCGCAGCCACTGGCAGGCCAGAATGCAAGGCCAGTGCTTGCTCAGCACAGGGTACGCAGACCCGTGCCCTGTCAGCGTCAGCATGGGGTTGTCCACACGCCATGCACAGCCAGTCTTGTCCCAAGGGGACCCCGGTCACATTATCCTGAGATGCCTCCATATGGTGATTTGGCGGGATTGACGCTATAAAGCAACCCTGGATGCCCCAATGACCCGCTAGTGAAGTGGGAGAATTTTACAAGGCCCAACTATCAATTACACCTGGCCGGGAGAAGCCAATGGATTCGCCCGTCTGAAAGACACAATGAGAGGAAATGAGTGTCAGAACCGAAACACTACAATGAGTATAAAAGCCGCCCGCAAGGGCACTTACGGACTACGGCAGGCAAGAATGTCACAGGCGCGCAAACTGACAAAATGGCGCCGAGTACCTCGAAGGGCGGGCCAGAGCGCGCCAGGCCGGGACCCCGCCCTCCCGATGGGCGCGAGATCCAACGAGCAGCCAATGAGGACGCAGAGGCGTCCGAGGTCACGCCGCCGCCCGGCGCGGAACATCCAAGGAAGGGAAAAAACGCACGCGGTGGCGGCGGCAGCAGTTACACAAGTTGGACCTCATGAGCTATGATACTGCCTCTGCGCAAACTAAAAATACAAATCAGCACGTCTGACACCACAAGTACAAGTCCAGAAGACATTACAAAGGCCATATGCATGAAATCACAATACAGTGACACCAAACACACCCCCCCCCTTTCTTTCCCCCCGAACTACGGGGGGAAACGCGGGATCATGGCGGCCCTTTGTACAGGGCCCACCGCTACACGGGGCATGGGGCAATAATGCGGGAGGGGTATCTCATTGAGGCACACCATCAGCCTATATCGCCTACCCTTTGGTGGGGGACTGCGGTGGAGCAGCGCTCCATAAGCACACAAGGTGCTGCCTACCTTCACCCGACCAGCGCAGCCCAGGCTGGGAGGCACATCACAAAGAGGACGGGTGGGAATAGTCCAACAGGGCCGCAGGCTTTAATAGCCCCGCTCACCTGCGAGAGAGTGATACTTCATGTCTTCGCAGTCAGCCCTGCAGAGAAATCTGGGGATTTGTGGGAGGTCCCTGGGTATTTGAGGGGCCGGGAGGAGCCTGTTTTGCATGTCTCTGCAGTGCAGCGCCATAAGGCGGAGGATAACCCAAGTGTAAGTATTCTATCTGGAGCAGGACGTACTGTATACTAAGAATATAAATCTTACCTCAGAGGTGTCACGTACTTTCTTCTTAGGTACAAGTAAACTAGTCCTGGGTGTATTTCTTGCCTGTACAAAGGCACCATCTACCACTTGCTTGGGGTATCCCCTTTTCTGAAAACAACAGGAGAGATCTCTAGCTTGGAGTAAAAATTCTTCTTCATTTGAGCAATTCCTACGGATTCTTAGGAATTGCCCCATCGGTGTGCACACTCAATAGACCTTAAAAACAGGCTGGTGCGGTCTTACCTATTTACCTTATAGTATAGTATATTTGAGTATTTGCATACTCTCCAGAATAGGTACATTTACTAATGTATTTTGTCCCTTTTGTTTTTAATATCTTAAAAGTCATCTGTAGATTTCAAACTACTTCTTGACTTTGAAGAGAGGGGCGTGGAAGGAGCTGTTTAGATCAAGCTCCCACAGTTGGTTGCGGTGCCTTGTTTGGGGTAGGGTCTAGGGGTCTAGGGGTGGACTTCTTGACTTTTCCACACCCACTAAATTCTACCATCAGTCATCATATTAGTTTTGCTGGGTGTCAAAGGCTTTCTGCATGTAATTCTGCAATGAGTGTCTATTATCTGCCACATGCAATTGAAAACCTCACTACAGACATTATTCGCTGGGTGGGCGTGGCTAGCCCAATAAGCCTGACTGATTAAAAACCGCAACCCTACAAGGAGGAAGCATCACCTCCATGATTAGGGGTGGGGGAGTAAAATGAGGAAGACAAAAACTGAGCTTTGGTCTGCTTTAAATGATTATTTACTATTTTTTTACACTTCCTACAGATGCCCTTTAAGTAAAGTAGGCTTCTTAAGATAAACACAGCAACTGATTACAAAAATAAACCCGCACGGTAAATATCCTCTACACAAGCATGCCAGCTGCAAAAATACAATTTGATAAACAATCAAAATCAAAAATTTAGCAGATCAGCCGCTCAGGCTATTGAAGCGTCTTCCAGCAAATATGATTAGCACAACATATTAACTTTCAGGATTTCACACATACATGCCTTTATAGCACAGGGCAACTAGATGAGGCGGGGCCAGGGGGCGGGCGGGCAGACATAAATGGAAAATGAATAGAGGTCATAATACATAGATATGAAGGAAAATACAAGCAGACGTGTCGGGAAGAGAACATAAGTGGATGACACTTTGAAGATGGAAGCAAAGCCTTGTATGTCATTTACAGCTTTTATAGGGGAAAAGATTGGGGGATAAATTGCAGTCTGCAGATGAAAGGCTGCAATATCAAGAAGTTGAAGGTTACAACAGTCTAAACATAATAGGTTAGACCATTTAAAAAGGAGAGCATCGTCTGCTGCTATGTTAAATTCTCAACTGCCACTTCGTACACACAGCTTAGTGACAAGAGAAGCCGCAAACCTCCTTTGTGACAATACAAACCTTTAAACCGCTAGTAAATGTGCTGTTTTACTGGAACTATTCACAAAGCAAAATGTGGAATTGCTTGATTTTTATACTAATTTCTTACTGACCTCATCCACAAAGGCTCTTCCTGCTGGTACAAGGACCATCCAATGCAGAGATACTCCATTTCACATGGGAAGTAACCCAACTAACAAACCCCTAAAGCATAGTGTACGGAGGCGCTCATTGAAGTCAACTTGAGAGCTCCAAAATCAGGCTCACGAGACAGGCTTGACATACCTGCAGTGCACGTGAACGCAAAGTGTTGCGCAAGCGGGTGGCAGGTTAGAGGGGAGCCTCTTGCACGCTGCCGTGTCAGATCTGAGGTCTATTAGAAAATCCAGTAAAGTCATACTTGCCCCTATCCCAGTCGCTTGCCCAACCCCCATCACCCCAAGCCATTACCCTCTCAAGTACATACTTTATATATCTCACTTTTAAAGCTGGCCTCTGTTATGACAAATCTGTGTCAGTCCTGGTTCACAGGGAAACTAAACTTAATGGGACTGTCTATGCAAGGGGTTAATAAAGTCTCACATCCTCACCTCTTAAGTGAATGTTGTTTAGTTGTCTTTGGTCCTAACGTGCAGTTTGAAGCAAGATTTACAGTGTCCGATTGTTCCCTCTCCCCCTGGGGTCTGCTTTGATGGTCAACAAGGTAAATGTCTGTCTCCTGTGGCCAAGGGCCACACCAGCTCCCTCTCAGCTTGTGCACAAGCCTGGCATTACATCTCCCTTGCTCTGCATGGCCACACCCACTCAGGGATTCAGGGGGTTACATATAGCGGGCAAGGAGTAAAACTCAGGATAGCGATAGTGCTACGCTTTAAAGTAGACCAACTACGTCCTATGGAAGGTTAAATTAAAAAAAGACGTATAAACTACCCTTAGTGTTCTGGTAATGAATTGGATAAAAAATACCAACAATTTGAGCTTGAAAGGAAAAATTGGAGGAAAAGGTTAAAACATCTTTTGGCTCTTATCTTCCTTCTAGCACTATTTTCAATAGGATCTGATTCCTCCCAGCATGCGATTGTGAGAAGGGGGGAGGTGGGCAGCAGCTAGTTTAGAACAATGGTATCCTGTCAGCAATCAACGGAATACAAATGGCATTGCTTGGGAAAACAAAACGTAAAATGCCTAAAACAGGAATACTAATCAGTATTGAGGGCAGAAAATATCCAAACGGTAATGTACCTGGGGTGGGGGGGCAAAATAGATTAAGTTGCTTTGGGAGGTTTTGGTCCGCTTTAAGTGAAAGTGGAGGGCCACTTAGTTAACCCCTCCCCCCACACACACAGGGCATCCAAACTTGGCCTGGTTGATGTTCTAATATCCTGGGAGAGCAGGAAGATTTACAGATTCGGTGCAAGCCGGCACATGACTCAAGTGCACCTATGCGCATAGGAAACAACATTTGAAATGCCTTGTTTCAGACAAAATTTCCTTTGCAGCCAATCACAATGCGATGCCATGTGACTAAAAATATGATTTTTCCTGATTATTACTGCATTTGTTGTGGCAAATAGTTGCATTGACCAGTGCGCAGTAATAAGGCATCACACTCCTCCTTTTATAAAAGGTCTATCCACCAAGCCCTTATTTTCCTGTGACTAACACAAATTACTCTGAGAGACAGAATAATGTGAATATTTTTTCATGGTTAAAGTGGACCAACACCCAGGATTTTGACTATCCCGGGTCTTGGTCCACTTCGGTGGGGCACCCCCGATCGGGGTGCCCCGCTGTGTGAAACCCCCCCTAACCCCCCGAAAAACTCACCTCTCCCCGCTCCCAGCGCCGACGTACAAGAACGTCTAAGCGGCAGCCGCCGCCGCCGCCTCCCTCGCGTCACTTTCGGCGCGCGCGCGCCCCCGCCGGCCATTCGCAGACGGCCGGCGCGGGCACGCGCACGCCTACAGGAGCGCGAGGGAGGCGGCGGCGGCCGGCCGCCGCCGAAGATAAGGTAAGGAGTTTGGGGTGTTTGGGGGGGTTTCACCCCGCGGGACATCCCGATCTCGGATGTCCCGCGGGGTGGGGGGTGATCGGCCCGGGAATCTTATAGATTCCCGGGCCGATCACCCGTGGGTGTTGGTCCACTTTAACGTGCCATGAAAAAGAATTGTAAAATATGAATGCAATCGAATATACAAATGGAAAATTAATCATTTTATTATGTTGCAAATTAAAAAAAAAAAAAAAACATAAAAATCATGGCTGATGTAGGTGTAAAAATGTTCCCAATATCAACATGACAATCTTTTAGCTTCAAAGCCTCCAGTTTCTGTCCATGGTCACATGGCTGTATCTTTTTTATTGGGGGGGGGGGCAATCTGTTGTTCTTAGATATAAAATATAAAGTTAAGCCGGACCTTTAGCATCATTTAGCTGCAGCCACTGGGCTGCAACTCTGTTCAGGGGGCAGGTTATAGCTGAGCTGGGTCAGGAAAAAGACAGAAATCCCAGAATTCAGAGCGGCACAGTCAGAAGACACTTCCTGTTTGCAGGCAACCTGCAGAAACCACACGCTATGTAATATTTGTCAGTTGGGGTGTAGTAGTAACCCCACCTCTCACTGCCTAGCATGTTTATATGGATTTTTAATATTAGACAATTTCACATTAGAGCTGGAGGTTTACATTTCTTGGCCATTTCTTGGCCTGATGGGTTTGTTAGCAACCCTTTTAAATGTTGTTTAGAGGAGCAATGTAAAATAGTCTGTGACTAAATGCTACCAATTAGTAACGTTTCTTTTATTTCATTTTTGTCATTTCTTTGACTGTAAAAAAATAGTTTGTTCACAGTCTTTCAAAGGTTACATAATAGCTGTATTTTTTTGTTTAGATCTAAATGAAATCTAAAGCAAAGGCTTAAAAATACGTAGCTATGAGGTTACTGTCTCTATGTCCTTGTGACAGGCCAATGCTGCGAGAAGAATGTTCTGGTTTCTCTCTGTCTACATATGTGTAGAGATTCTATTAGCAGGTATAATGCTGACGTCACCAATTCCCCATTGCAAGATACAGATAAAGCACTTCAGACAAAGAAGCAAGGACATCGGGCTCATGGAAGAGGCTGGGGATAACAGTGTGGGTCACACACAACAATAATGACCCACTCCAAGCAAGGTCACATACTAATCATGAATTCAACTGACTAGCGTTTACACTACACATTATTGTCTGCAACACATTCTATTACAGTACAATTATATAATAAATATTCATAAAGAACAAGACTGTATATAATGTATACACAGTCGTGTGAAAGACTGTATATAATGTAATAAATCAAGCCTTGTCCTCACTGCTCCCAGTACTTCCCTAGGTCATGGCCTATGTCCTCCTATCACATATCAGGGAAAATGGGTGTTACTAGTGTGGGGAGGGGAGGAATCCCATTTGCCAATGCCCCCTGTGGGAATTTTTCCATTAAACCCCTAGAACTCTTTCTTCTTGGTCCCCAGGCAGAATCGAGCACCGTGATTGGCCACCGGGGTCATGTGGTCCACAGGTTTAAACCGCGGCGCTCGACTTTGCAGCGGGATTGGGATTGTCTTTTAAAAAAAGGGCGTTGTTCCGGTTTAGAACATTATTTACACACATTTGCTGAAAGGGTTAACTAAGCGTTAAAGTTATTGTTGTGAGATTGTTGTATAAAAGTGCTATCAAAAAGTTATGGCCGCCTAAGGAAAAGTGAAATTGTGCTAAATAATGATTTTTAATACTAGACGATAACCAGCTGTTTGCAAATGGCCTCTGTGGGCCAAAAAATACAAAGAAATGATACTAGCACAGGGGTTCCCAGGCTTTCTTCATGAGGTACCGCGCCCCATTTTCTAATTACCACCTGGGTGGCGGATGGGTTATCAGGCATCTAAGACTGCTAAAATGTAAATGACAATTTGAATTGACCAATTATTTAAGCACTCCAGTGGAAACACTTCCGGGGGAACATTATAGTGTGCCAAAAGGAGTCAGAAACTAACCCAAAAATATAGCAACAAAATGTCTACAACCCGCACTCCCCACTACTGGTTACAAAAAGCTCACAATCCGCCTGTCATTTGGATCACTACAAAAAATCTTTATAAGTAATACATTCAAAACACACACCCCATCCAGATGCCCAATATACATCCAAAATAGACAGGGTATCTTTTGTCCCCAGCAGCTGATTAGTCCAGCCTGATTGCACCCCACTCGGACGGAGCCCAATCAGCAGTCGGAAATTTTGGCGTGTTGGACTCACGTTCCCAACCATCTTCGAGGTTGCCACACAGAGGAGCACTGCCACACCCTCTGCATCATTGCAATAGAGGGGGAGGTGAGGAGGCCTGACACACCTCCATTGTAGAAAACGCGGCTGTTCATCCCCCAGTGTCGTGAAGTCAGAGTCAGACCAATCAGTTGCAGGGGGCAAAAAGGGAGTAAGCAAAATGGATAAATGTTGTCTCAATTCACTATAAGCTCTTAATATAGTGGAGGAGCTCAGCTCACTTGCTCACAGGGCAACACAGTAGAAAGAGGATTGCTGGCTACTACTCCATATAAATAATGCACTTTAAAATGTCCATAAACTCCATAAATACATAAAAAATTTATGTCAATCATGCTTGAGATGATTCTGTCGGAAGAGCGACATGTTTCAGAGGCTACAGCCATCTTGACCTCACACAATGCCTCAGTTTAAATTACCTGCTGAACAGCTAAATGTGGCCCTCCCATCAGCATATCCCGCCCCATACTACAGCGTTACTTCCCATAAATCTCGAGCGCTTGTGGGTATAACCCAAAAAATTTCGCTGTACACGGACAGCGACCAAAAGGAACAGCGTGAGCGTGCAAACGCGGTTAATAGCCCTAAAGATGGGGGCACATATACCCAACAACAGAAGCTGGGAGCACAGTGGTTCTACCCAGAAGTGCTCAAGATGTATGGGAAGTGATGCTGAAGTATGGGGCAAGATACGGCACTTTGCTGATGGGAGGGCTGCATTTAGCTGTTCAGCAGGTAATTTAAACTGAGGCATTGTGTGATAACCTACACATGATTAAGGAGGCTGTAGCCTCTGAAACACATCTCGCTTCTGACAGAATCATCTCAAGCATGTAAGATTGTCATGTATTTTTATGTATTAGAGTTTCTATGGACATTTTAAAGCTTATTATTGAATGGAACTTTTATATGGAGTAGTAGCCAGCAATCCTTTCATTTTCTTTTGTATTTTTACACGGGTGGTCAGTCACTTTAGGGTACGGTAAGTATCCTGTTTTACTTTTTCACCAAAGGTGCGCTTTAGGCCAAGCATTAGGCACACTTGATTGCTAAATCCAAGGTGATGTTAATGAGCATGCCATTCAAGGGTGACGAGCAAGAGTTAAACACAAAAAATAATGTATACACTAACCCCTGGATTCAAAGAGCAAAAGTTAATTGATTTCGGATCGAGAATCGTAAGTTTGGGTGGGTGTTAGTCATTTTTTCCTGTTTTTTTGGCCATTTACGACTCGCACGAGCCTACGTTCGAATGCGTATATGCTCTTACGATCATCGCAAGTTCGTTCCTAAATTTTAGGATCAAAACGTAAAACTTAGGATCAAATCCTAAAACTTAGGATCAAAACGTAAAACTTAGGATAATCGAATGTGTTTAGATGTGATTTAGAGAACAGTTTTCAAACCTCTAAATACGTTTTAAAAGAAAGCCACTGCCGACACCTTTTAGCAGTCGTATTGCTGTTCTTGAACAGGTTTTTTGGCTATGTGGAGGAGTCTGCGCGTCTTGAGCTCCAATGAACTGCATGTATCAGCATGGCCGAGGCCATAAATTGTATGGCAATGCATACCTGATTCATGTATGCCTTATAAAAGCATTTTAATGTGGACCTTAATTAGTCCTTTGCATGTAAACCTTTATTTTGCAATATATTTGCGTTAATTAAAGAAACTTATGTCCTTTGGTATTTATTTTTAAATTGATGTACTAGAATAATATTTTTTAGATTGCATTTATTGGTGTAGTTGTTTACCTTTGCTTTGTTTAATTATTTAAGCACATCTTTGGTCAGATGCATCACACTTACTGAGGAGAGGAGAGCGGGATAAAGTGCAGGATGTGGGTTACTGCTGTATTTTGCACAGACACAGCAGAGCTGGGGGCACGGAAAGGTCAGAAATCAAAGAATGCAGAGCAACACAGGAGCCGCCATCTTGGCTGTTTCTAGACTCATAACATGCAGAAGTTGCTGGGTGTTTTTTTATATTTGAGAGCAATCTGTATGTAGAGGGTGTGGGTAACCACACACAAAATTTTAATGAGGTAAGTTTGTAGTGCGCAGCCGCAAGATCAGAAGGATTTACGTCCAGACAAAAAAGGAAAAAGGGCAAAACCAATGTTGCAACCTGAGAAATGAAACGGAAAATTCAGGATGGAAACTGACATAGGTCTGATTCCCGAACTGCCATACGAACGGACGTAAATTTTAGGATAGAAACGTATTTGCTTATAGAATCACTCGCAAGTTCATACGAACGCACGAGCGGACGGGAAAAATAGGATGATCGGCACCAAAATCAAAGCTGTTACATGTTTCTTTGAATCGACCCTTAAAAGTGCATATGCACATAAGCCTAGTTTCTGGGGGAAAAATACAATTCTGTGATTACTCACCTGTAGAATTGGTATTATACATATACAGCACGTCCTGCTCCAGAGATAATTCCTTACGTTTGGGTTATACATCCACAAGATGGTGCTGGACTGCAGAGACAGCAAAAGAGTGGCTCCTCCCGGCCCCTTATATTCCAGGGACCTCCCACAAAATCCCCAGTATTGACAAGCAGTTAGCAAGAGGCCGGGAGAATTACACCCATAAACAAACAAATTTAACCATGATAGCAGGGTGGAGCAGGACGTGCTGTATACGTATAATACCAATTCTACAGGTGAGTAATCACAGAATTGTATTATTCTAAGTATACAGCAAGTCCTGCTCCAGAGAATTCCTTAGGTTTGGGACATCCAATAGCAGTGTCCGTAAGGTAGGGTGGGATCCCCAAAAGCAACAACATGCAGATTAAACCACTGCCGCCTGCAGAACTTTGCGGCCAAAAGCAGCATCAGCTGAGGCCCTAACATCAACCTTGTTAAACTTAGAAAAAGTATGAACAGAAGACCAAGTAGCGGCCTTGCAAACTTGTTCAACAGAAGCCTGGTGCTGAAAAGCCCAAGAGGCACCAATAGCACGAGTAGAATGAGCAGTAAGGCGGAAGGGAGGATTCTTCCCCTTAGCAGAATAGGCCTGAATCACAGCCTGACGGATCCATTTGCTGATAGACTTGGCAGGTGCCAAACCCTTCCTAGGACCAGAAGGGACAACAACAGAGCATCAGTTTTTCTGAAAGGTGCAGTAGCCACCAGATAGTACTTCAGACACCTAACCACATCCAAAGAATGCAAGACCCTCTCCTTAGCATTACTAGGATTAGGGCACAAGGAAGGAAGAACAATGTCCTGATTCAAATGAAAGGCAGACACTACCTTAGGCGAAAATCTGTTTTGAAGCGAAACACCACCTGTCCTGGTGTCTCTCAAAGTAGGGGGGCTGGATGGAAAGCGCCGCCAACTCAGAAACACGCTTAACAGAGGTGATAGCCACCAAAAAGATAACCTTGAGAGTAAAAATGGCCAGGGCAGCATCCTGCACAGGTTCAAAGGGAGCACCCTGCAGGGCAGACAAGACCAAGTTCAAATCCTAAACAGGCAACATAGGCTTACGTGGGGGACGCACAACCCCCTGGAAAAAAGTCCTGATCAGAGAATGCTGGGCAAAGGACTTCTGGAAGAAAACAGCCAGGGCAGAAACATGATCCCATCTCCAACCCATGCTGCAGGAACTCCAGGATCCTGGGAATAGAGAACACACGACAGGGAAGAGACTTAGACTCACACCAGTCAATGTAGGCACGTCAAACCCTATAATAAATGGAAGAAGACGACTTCTTCCTACCCTTTCTCATGGTATCAACAACAGAGGCAGACAGCCCCTTCTCCATCAAGATGGAGGTTTCAGCAGCCAGGCCGTCAAAGCCAGAGTATGTAAATTGGGATGGCGTAAGTGACCCTGAGTGAGCAGGTCTGGCACCCTGGGCAGGGCGTACTGATCTACTGCCAGCTGAACCACGTCTGCGAACCACACTCTTCTTGGCCACCTGGGGGCCACCAGTATTGCTGGCACCCCCTCCAGAGCTATCTTCCGCAGAACCCTGCCCAACAGGGGGAATGGAGGAAAGACATACAGGAGCTGAAAGTCCTGCCATGACATTGCTAGAGCACCCGTGGCCAAGGCCAGAGGATCCTGGGACAGGGAGAAAAAGGCCGGGAGCTTGTGATTGTGACGGGACGCACAGGTCCACATCTGGTTGGCCCCAAAGGTGACACAGAGATGGAAACACCCTGTTGCAGAGGGACCATTCTCCCAGGAGAGAGGTCCCCCTGCTCAGAGAGTCTGCCTGCAGATTCTCCACCCCCGGGATGTACACCGCTGATATGCAATGAACATTGGCCTCCGCCCAGGCCAGGATCAGAGACACTTCCTGGAGGGCCCTCTTGCTCCGGGTCACTCCCTGATGATTGATGTAGGCAACTGCCGTCTGGTTGTCCGAGCGTACCTGAACAGGCCGGCCCCGAAGGTGATGAGTCAAATGAGTGAGAACCAACCTGATCGCCGGCAGTTCCAGAATGTAAACTGCACTGCAGGGACTTCCAGAAACCCCCCCAACCTGTCAGACTGGCATCCATGGTGACTGTCTCCCAGGAGGGGGCCAGAAAAGATCTGCCCCCCAACAGGTTCCTGGAGTCCAGCCACCACAAAAGGGACCGCCTGACTAGGGGGGAAAGCACAAAGACCTGGTTCAGGGACCGCCTCGAAGCACGCCACCATCAGGCCCACCAGCCTGCCTGATGGAGGGAACATGACAAGATAGCAGGAACTGAACCTGCGCAATCATACTGTCCACCTTCTGCTGAGGAAGAAAAATCCTTGCCTGAACTGTATCCAGAGTCATTCCCAAGAAGGGAGTCACCAAGGAGGGAGACAGAGAAGACTTGGGATGGTTGATCACCCAGCCAAATGACTCCAGAGTGGACACTACCAGCTGAGTATCCAACTTTGCCTGATGTAGGGACTGGGAAGTGATGAGAATGTCGTCCAGGTAGGGCAGCACACGGATGCCTTGAGACCTGAGCAGAGACATCACTCCTGCCAGCACCTTGGTGAACACTCTGGGAGCTGAAGCGAGACCAAAGGGCAATGCCACAAATTGGTAGTTCTGATCCTCCAGAGCGAACCTGAGGAACCTTTGATGACCTGGAAACACAGGAATATGAATGTAAGCATCTTTGATGTCCACAGACATCATGAAGTCCCCTGGACGCAGGGAACTGATGGCAGAGCGCAGAGTTTCCATGCAAAAGCGCTTGCACCTGACAAATTTGTTGAGGATCTTCAAATCCAGGATGGGCCTGACTGACCAATCTCTTTTGGGCACAGTGAAAAGGTTGGAATAGAAGCCCTTGCCCCTTTATCTTAAAGGGACCTTGCAGATGACCCCCAGCTCCAGAAGGCTTTGCACCGCCTGCACTAGATACTGAGCCGACACACGGTCCTGAGGAATCCGGGATCTGATGAACCTTGGGGGAGGGCAGACAGCAAACTCTATCTTGTAACCGGAGGACACTACCTCCTGAATCCACCAGTCTGAGACATGAAGCCTCCAGACGTGAGCAAAGTGCTGAAGCCGTCCCCCCACCCGGATGGGTGAGGGAGCCCCATCATGCCTGAAGGGGCTTGGGGTAGGACTTAAGGTTGGAGCCCCAGGAGGAGCCAGGACGTCCACATCCTCTGCCCCTACCCCAGAAGTCTCCTTGGGCCCCAGTAGAGGAAGCCCCCTCCCTTGTCTAGCACCACGGTAGGGGGAGGAAAAGGAGCCCTGACCCTGAAAGGGCCGAGACTGCCGCCTGCGCTGGGGTAACCTGCCTCCCTTAGCAAATAGGTCCAGGAGGTCCCCAAACAGGCGTAGTCCTTTGAAGGGGAAACCAGTGAGGGCCTTCTTGGCAGCGTTGTCAGCAGCCCACTGGCGCAGCCAAACCGAGCAGCGTATTGCCACCACAAGGGCAGAGGTTCTGCCACACATTCTAATGGTGTCATCCAAGGCAGAGAGGACAAGATTCACAAAAACATCACAACTAGAGAGTGCATTAAACTCCACACAAGGCAAATCATCAGGGGCAAGATCAAGGATACTTCTGAGCAGGGTCCTAATAGCCACAGCCGTAATGGCAGAGGCACAGACCGGGCGCAGCGCCGTCCCCACACATGCAAAGGCATGGGACGCCAGCTGGTCAATGCGCTGGTCCTCAGCATCCCGCAGGGTAGTAGAGTCAGGGGAGTGCATGACAGAGGTATTAGATAACCCTAGAACCGGGGCATCCACTTCGGGAGGGGATGAACAACACTTCACCAGATCAGCAGGAAAGGGATACTTCCTATCCCAAATCTTAGGTACACCGGGAAGTCTACTGGGACGTTCCCATTCCTTGAGTACAAGGTTATTGAAATGTGTTTGCTCAGGAAATTCCAAGCATGACTTAGCAGTATGAAATAGTTCCCCCCTTTGCCTGGGAGCCACAACAGGGGAAGAGATAGACAGAACCTCAAAAATCTGAGCCAACAGTCTATCAGTATCATCCAGGGCCCATGGGTCAGAGCCAGAATCGTCATGACCCCTGGGCCTCTCATCAGATGACCCCGAGTCGGAGAATAGCTCCCCTTCCTCCAAAGGGGTATAGCAGATGGTTGCAAAGACTCATCAGCTTCCATAGGGAAAAGAGAGACATCAGGCATTAAGTGCCGCTTTTTTGCAGAGGCCTTACGCGCCAAGGTATTGGCAATTAACTTCTCAACACTAGCCAGTGTAGAAGACACATCAGGCTAAGAATCCCCACTTGTATGCAATTCAATGTGAGTGGGATTTAAGCTTGGGGGAGTAGGTGAGGCGAAACGAATAGTAGACTCAGCCACTGGAAGGCCGGATTGCAGTTCAAGCACCTGTTTGGCACAGGGTACACAGACCCGCGCCTTGTCTGCATCAACATGGGACTCCCCACAAACTACACACAGCCGGGCTTGTCCCGAAGGACGGAACCATGCAAAAAATGCAGTCGGTATACCTCGAGGGGCGGGCCCGCATGAGCAATGACGCGGAACGTGCCAAAGACAGGCCCCGCTCCCCGAAGAGTGCGAAGCCAACACGTGACAAGCAGCCAATGACGGCGTACAGGCGCCTGAGGCAACGCCGCCGCCAAGCACGGAACACAGGAAAAAACGCGCGTGGCGACATTTTTTAAGCACAATAAAAGTAAAACAAGTCAGCGCGGCGGCTGACACCAAGCATAATGTAGTGAAGCATAAAGGCCAATACACGTATATACATACACACACACACCCTCTTTCCCCCCGAAGGCTACCAGGAGAGTGAGGGAGGACAGCGGCCACATAACATAGGGGCCACCGATAGACAGGGGCAAGGGGCAATAGTGCGGGAGGGGCATCCCATAGAGGCTCACCATATGCCTGTACCGCCTACCATTTGGTGGGGGATTGCGGTGGAGCAGCGCTCCTAAGCACCTAACAGCGGTGCTGCCTACCATCACCCGACCAGCGCAGCCAAGGCTGGGAGGCAATTACTGATGAACGGGGGGGAATAGTCCTACAGGGCCGCAGGTTAATAGCCCCGCTCACCTGCGAGTAGAGAGAGACATCTTCTTGTCCTTCGCAGTCCAGACTGCAGAGAAAATCTGGGGATTGTGGGAGGTCCCTGGGTATTTGAGGGGGCCGGGAGGAGCTAATTTTCGATGTCTCTGCAGTCCAGCGCCATCTGGCAGAGTAATACCCAAATGTAAGTATTCTATCTGGAGCAAGACGTACTGTATACTAAGAATATCAGAACCTATTGATTGCGGCCACCGACCAGGATCCAGATCATTTAAAGCGGACCTTCCCCCCTGAATAAGAGCATATCTTATACGTTTCCCACACCCTGTACATACAGATTGCTCACATTAAAAATCATCCTACCTGCATCTACTGCATGTTATGAGCCTTAAAACATCCAAGATGGCGGCTCATGGAGCATCAGGCAGCCTGCAAACAGTATCTTCTGACTGTGTTGCTCTGCATTCTGGGATTGCTGTTTTTTCCCCTGACACCAGCTCTGCTCTGTCTGTGCAGAGCACAGCTATAGCCCCCACCCCCTGTACTTTATTCCACTCTCCTCAACTGAGTATGTGTGATTCTTCTGAGTCAAGATGGAGGCGCCCATATCCTAGAGTCCTAAACAGAGTTACAGCCTGTGGGGGAAAGAATATTAAGTAAGTGACTAAAAACTTATATTAATTTTAGATGCTGGGGAATAGTTTTTACGGGTTTGGGCTTTTCATTAAATCATGCTGGAGGTCTGGTTTAAGTGTCCCACACTCAACTAAAGGGAGGGAGATGTGCAAGACTGCAAGCAGTTTAGATAATGGTATTCAGGTGTGCACCCACACTGCCGGACCCTGGGTGTGCATCCATCACACCGCCAGGAGCTCTGGTTCACAAATAGTTAACTTTGCTGGTTCCGGGGTTTAGGCCTCCCCCGGTGTGATTCTACACAGCCTATGACCGAGACCTCACCATTATAAGTTCATAAACATTTTATTATTATATACTTGTTCATAGATAAAACACCGCACATATTAAAAACACGTCATAATTGCTAACATACACATGTGATTTGTATTTGAATTCATTAAATTCTTCAAAAATGTATGCATGGCGCAAATTATGTCAAATATTTTGCCGTCCCATATATTCACTATCTTCCATCTGGTGATCTGATTTTCCCTCTCTGGGCAAACATGTTTCGCCTTTAGTGTTTGGCTTCCTCAGTGCCCCTAATTTTTTGGAAGATATGGTGGGACTATGTTAGCAATAAGTATCCAATGTAACATAAATATTTTGTGTCATTTTTCAAAACTTATTATGTGTACCTTTAAAGGGAATCTCATCGAATCACATTCAATCATTAGCATTTGTTTACAATCGTGGTAATTTCCCCTAGAGATCCAGTCCAAGGTCACCCTGGAAATAGATAGGGTCCTTCAGTGATACAGTGCTTAAAAAAGAGTGATTTGCATACTTGCATAAAGTTTGGCAGGTTTTTCTTACTTTACGCCCCAGGTTGTATCTCCAATATGTTGCCCGGATTACCATTGGCTTTTGATGTCCCCTTGACAAGTCACTGGCCACTATCTGGGAGTAAATGAAAATTCCCCTTATTATTCCCACCTTGGTTATTTTGGAGCTTTAGTTATTCTTTAATTTCTATGGTGCTGTACCTTTAAATTCCCGGAGTTGTGCTGCGCTGTTATGGTGGCTGCCCGCCCTGTGTCATCCTCTCCGAATGTAGACTGCTCGTTCGTCTAGGGGTGTAAGGCGGCGCCACCCGGGCGGCCTCTCTTATGCGCTCTGGGGCCGGGAGCGCGCCCCCCGCCCGCGTCCGCCGACGGCGCCGGTGCGCGCTCCAAGTTCCGGAGCGCAGGCAGCGTCACTCCGGCAACTGTGCCGGAAGTGACGTCACCGGCCGCCCGTCTATTGCACTTGGAGACTCCATTTTGTTGGAGCCTTTCCAAGCGTCCTATGTGGTACACAGTCATTACAACACCAACAGAAGGGAAAAATGCTGCAAACAACCTGGCACATACCGCTGCGGCGGGTGCAATATGTGCCGTTATATACAACCTGGAGACACATTCACAACAAATAAAAAAGATAGCTATAAAATCAAGCATTTCATTAATTGTTCATCTACCAACATTATATATATACTAACATGTGGCTGCGGATCCTTCTATATTGGTAAAACGAACCGCCAATTTAGACGCCGCATATACGAACACGTATATAGCATAAAAGTAGGTAACCTAAAAACACCGGTTGGCCGTCACTTCACGAAGTATCATAATCAAAACCCCAATTCACTAAAATTTCAAGGCATAGATAGGATACATGACCCCCAAAGAGGGGGAAACATAGAAAAATTGACATTGCAACTTGAGACGCGATGGATCTATAGGCTGGGAGCATCCCGGCCTCCAGGCCTAAATGACATGTTTAGCTTTAAATCATTTTTATGATAGAATAGCTGTAAACGGGTGACTGTGAAAATGCAAAAAGAATTGTATACAACTGTAAATAAGGAGAAAAGGGTTCGAGGGGGTTCTGGGGGTGGTTGGGAGGGTGCTGTACTTGAGAAAATGTTTGAATCGCATTATCAATGTGAAATATAGCTGATGAACTCTGTGAATATAAACACAAGTGTAAACCCTGGAGATTCAGGACCAGGAACCCTGGAATGTGGGAGGGTGATCCAGGAGCAGTGTTAGTCCCGTCTGTTAGTGCAATACATGCGCGAGAGTAGGTGTCATAATGCAGGTGGTATCCCTTTAAGTAA
Source organism: Gastrophryne carolinensis (assembly GCA_027917425.1). Classification (NCBI taxonomy): domain Eukaryota; kingdom Metazoa; phylum Chordata; class Amphibia; order Anura; family Microhylidae; genus Gastrophryne; species Gastrophryne carolinensis. Next base: position 148,899,181 of record CM051236.1, read on the forward strand.
ATCGATCATACAAACTGTAATAGAAAGCAAGGACCAATAGACATTTAATATAAGTAGTGAAGCCACAAATTGTTTCAGAGGAAACGAGTGGCAATAATACAGTGATTAAGTGAGCAATGAGGGTGACATGATGTTACAGCCACACAATAGGCAGTACACACAGAAAATGTAGGGACTCGGGCTCTGACAAAATGGCCCCCGGACCGCAGGAATGACACCACATAGGACGCTTGGAAAGGCTCCAACAAAATGGAGTCTCCAAGTGCAATAGACGGGCGGCCGGTGACGTCACTTCCGGCACAGTTGCCGGAGTGACGCTGCCTGCGCTCCGGAACTTGGAGCGCGCACCGGCGCCGTCGGCGGACGCGGGCGGGGGGCGCGCTCCCGGCCCCAGAGCGCATAAGAGAGGCCGCCCGGGTGGCGCCGCCTTACACCCCTAGACGAACGAGCAGTCTACATTCGGAGAGGATGACACAGGGCGGGCAGCCACCATAACAGCGCAGCACAACTCCGGGAATTTAAAGGTACAGCACCATAGAAATTAAAGAATAACTAAAGCTCCAAAATAACCAAGGTGGGAATAATAAGGGGAATTTTCATTTACTCCCAGATAGTGGCCAGTGACTTGTCAAGGGGACATCAAAAGCCAATGGTAATCCGGGCAACATATTGGAGATACAACCTGGGGCGTAAAGTAAGAAAAACCTGCCAAACTTTATGCAAGTATGCAAATCACTCTTTTTTAAGCACTGTATCACTGAAGGACCCTATCTATTTCCAGGGTGACCTTGGACTGGATCTCTAGGGGAAATTACCACGATTGTAAACAAATGCTAATGATTGAATGTGATTCGATGAGATTCCCTTTAAAGGTACACATAATAAGTTTTGAAAAATGACACAAAATATTTATGTTACATTGGATACTTATTGCTAACATAGTCCCACCATATCTTCCAAAAAATTAGGGGCACTGAGGAAGCCAAACACTAAAGGCGAAACATGTTTGCCCAGAGAGGGAAAATCAGATCACCAGATGGAAGATAGTGAATATATGGGACGGCAAAATATTTGACATAATTTGCGCCATGCATACATTTTTGAAGAATTTAATGAATTCAAATACAAATCACATGTGTATGTTAGCAATTATGACGTGTTTTTAATATGTGCGGTGTTTTATCTATGAACAAGTATATAATAATAAAATGTTTATGAACTTATAATGGTGAGGTCTCGGTCATAGGCTGTGTAGAATCACACCGGGGGAGGCCTAAACCCCGGAACCAGCAAAGATATATATAGGCTTGACCTTGTACCCGCCTGACAATATAACTACATGTCCTCAAGGGTCGCACAACAAACTACGAGTAGAGAATTCACAAATAGTTAAATCGTCACAAAGGCTGTCGGGCTAGGCGGACCCCCTAGGTAAAAATCCTGAGTGATCCACCGATGGTAGTGGAAATATACCATCAACACTCAAGTCAAACCTCAGTATTTGGTAACAAACAGTGAATTCTCATTGCTTCTGGGCTGTGATTGAGACTGATATTTGTTTGCTGCTGACATGGACGAAGCAATAAGGCACCGGATCCGGATGTCATTACAATGTATTTATATCCATGGAATGTAGGATAAGCAATCACACACAGAAGCATTTGTAACCCCCATAACCCCTCTGTCCCTGCACACTTCTGCAATACTGAATTAATACCAAATCAGTCCTTTTATTTTCTGATAAGAGCAGCAGCAATGGAAATCATATTCTGGCTCTCGGCTCCTTTTTCCATGATACTTCTCTGCCCACACTGTAATCAACATCTTACTTAAAGGGAGATAATATAATGACATTCTAACACTTCCAGATCTGGCGTGCATTCAAGAGCTGAGTGGTACACATCCGAGACAGCCAAGTCCGAGAGCGCGTTCAGTCTGCCTGCAGAAAACCAAGGCTCTTGCAAATGAATCTATTTAAGCATTAATGCAAGTGCATTGTGATTCTAAACTTTTTCTCCAATTTCAAAAGTCCTTATTCAACGTATTAATAAGTAGACCAACGGAAATGTATGTTCTCTAAAGATGAAGTGCATTTTATCAGAAAAGGAAAATCAGATCAACGTGTTCCAAAAGGGCACCAGTATCAAAGACGTGTCATTTGAATAATGTACCCGATTACAGCAAGACCACTCTGCTGCTGAGCTGTATACAGCAAATAGAACTGCAAGTACTGTACATGTCTGAAGCATAAACCACATTCAAAACATTATACGTTCCTAAACGGAACAGAGAAAAAAACAAAAAAATAGGATGTCAATGCCAATTTCCTCTAACAAAAACTTGGCTAGATTTATCCTCCTAGCATGTTGCATCATGTTAGTCCTCTCTGGTTGTAGTGGCATTTGAACAAAAGGCTGCCTGTGAAATACGCCTATTGCTATTTAAAAGAGGAACATTGGAGGCCCAGAAGTCTAAAATACTCCTGGGTCTTCAAAGTTCCTGTCTTGGGGGCTTCCCGAATTGGGATACTGCACAGCATGAAACTCTCCAGATGCCCAGATCCACTGACCTTCTCCCGAGCCCTCATCTCTGCACTGTGGCCACATCCCTGCTCACCTCTAGCTGTGCGTGTGCCCAGCTTTTCTGAATGAGCGGCACGGGCACGTCATGGCTGCAAGGTGAGTGGGGATGTGGCTGGAGGTGCACTAGGCACTTACCTGGGCCCTGGTCCAGCGTTGTCGGCGGCCGGCCGGCCCCAGCAGCGCCGTGCGGCGTCTGCTCAGGCGGCGCCGAGCACGGCCTCTCTCCCTCCTCGCGCGCGCGTCATCAGTTCCCGTGCGCGCGCGTGCCCGAGATGTATTTTCCCTCCGGCGGCGCTGTGCTCAGCGCGCCCGCCGGAGGCTGTAGATTAGCCAGGGGGCATCGGCACGCCCCCTGGTTCGGATTAAGGGGCCAATGAGCCCTAGGTTCTGTGGGGCTTACGCCCTCCTCCTTGTCTGGGCCAATGAGTCCATAGATGGGGTGGGCACTCCTTGCTCTCCCAATCAGTACTGTGATCCTGTGTACTCCAATCACATACACCTTCCCTTGATGTCTGTCCCTATATATAGTTTCCCCCTTCAGTTGCCCAGTGCCTGTTATAGCGCCTTGATCCTAGTCTGTTGCTAGCCTCCTGTGAATCGTTGTTATTACCGTTGCCGACCTTCGCCTGTTTTTGACGATCCCCGATCTGTGTTCCTGTTGCCGACCATCGCCCCGAACCTAGACCACGAACTGCCTACTCCTTTGTACTGCTGCCATCTCGGACCTCCCGTTGCCAACCTCCAGCCTGTTCTTGGACTTCCGTCAATCGCTCAGTATTGGGCTACTCAATACCACTTACAGCCAAGGGTTCTCCAGACCTCTGAACAGTAAGACTCCAATCTTTGAGCCATTGAAGTCCTGGGGGCAACCGATCCCGGGCAGGCGTGTTCTGCGTCCCGGCAAGCGGGGGCTCCTATAGGTGAAGCTGGCTGCGGAGATTGGGGGTTGAGGTCTTACCGAGAGGGCTGGAGTTACCTAAGTGGATTGTTGCAGTACCCAGAGCGTGACATTGCCGTGGCAGCAGAGGAAGGCGAATGTATGGGGTGACCTGGGGAGATACACAAGTTGGGATGCCACCACACAGGGGAACAACACACGGGAAAGTGAAATTCCTGTGTGTGTCGTTCCTCTTTAGTATAATCAAGTTTTACTGATTTTCAGAAAATACAAAAAAAAAAAAAGAAGAGAAGGAGAAAAGAAAAGGTGGGGCATACAATACAACAAGTAAGAAAGGGGGGTATATCGAACACCTAAGCAACCATAATACAAACATCGCTTCTGTAAATGGCTACACATGGGAAATGGGTGGTGGACTCGGAAGCTGTTCTAAGAGGGAGTCGAGCCTTGACGTGGCCCTGAAGGGATACTATTGGGGCCAGTTAATTGTCTTCTAATCCCTGAACTTAGTAATATATATGCTCCATATGTGGGTCTGGGTATCACTGATCGTGACTTGAAGTAAATTTTCTTCTGAATTCTACAATAGCTTGTGCTTAGAAAGGAAGAGCGGGGGGGGGGGGGCGGTGGGATTGCAGGAAGACGAGAGGATTGTGGGTAGAGGGGTTAGGGGTAGGGAACAACACACCAGGCATGCACGGGAAGGAATACGAGGCAGACCGGGTCGTTTCCCTTGATGACTTCTCATGTCCGCACTTTTCATAGGGGTGCCCAAGGCTGTCGTTAAAAGTGGATCTAAGCAATCTCTGAAAATTCTGTGCCAAACATAGTCTACTTCTGCAAAAGCCCTAACCCACATACACCTGCGTGATGATCACCTTTATTCTCCTGGAGACATACACAACAGGATACGGGGAACAGCTGCACTTTGCGTGTGTACATATGTTTATTGCCCCCCGATCAAACGTAGACATACTAGGAAAAGGCAAGTATCTCTTTCTAATGCAGGGGCTCACTGAAGGACTAAGGGAGGAGGTTAAAGCGGACCATCAGCATAATTCCAAGAAAAGCCCAAACCCTTAAAAAACTATTCCCCAGCATCTAAAATTCATACATTTTTAGTCACTCACTTATTAATCTTTCCCCTGCTGGACTGCAACTCTGTTTAGGACTCTAGGATACGTGCCCCGTCATCTTGCCTCCGAAGCATCACACACTCAGTAAAGGAAAGGGGGGAAAGTGCAGGGGGTGGGGTTATAGCTGGACTTTGCTCATAAAGAGCAGAGCTGAGGTCAGGAAAAAAAAGACAAGAGCGGCACAGTCAGAAGACACTTCCTGTCTGCAGGTAGGCCGAGAATCCATGGGCCGCAATCTTGGATGTTTAAAGTGGATCAACACCCAGGATTTTCACTATCCTGGGTGTTGGTCCACTTCAGCGGGGCATCCGAGATCAGGATGCCCCGCTGTGTGAAACCCCCCAAAAACGTACCTTTTCGGCGACGGATAAGCCACCGCCGCCGCCTCCCGCGTGTCCCTCTTACAGGGCGCGCACCCGCGACGGCCATTCACAAACGGGATGTCCCGCGGGGTGAACCCCCCCCAAAAGCCCCAAAAAACCTTACCTCATCGGCGACGGATCAGCCGCAGCCGCCTCCCGCGCGCCCCTCTAGCAGTGGGCGCGGGAGGCGTCTGCGGCTGATCCGTCGCCGATAAGGTAAGGTTTTTTGGAGCTTTTAGGGGGGGGGGTTCACCCCGCGGGACATCCCGATCTCGAATGCCCCACGGTGAGGGAGGTGATGCCCCGGGTGTTGGTCCACTTTAAAGGCTCATAACATGCAGTAGGTGCAGGTAGGATGATTTTTAATGTGAGCAATCTGTATGTACGGGGTGGGGGACACATAAGATATGCTCTTATTCAGGATGAAGGTCCAGGTTTAAGTAGCTTAGTGTCCCTGTTGACCAAGACCCTCAGTGGCACAGATCTTCAAGGGAGGATTTAGGTCTGCTTTAAATGATTATAGTATTTGAATTATATATCCCTATAACTAGAATTGGTTTGACTGCGTGCACTAGAAAATTTTTCTCTGGCCTCAAACAGCAGCTTCTATTTATTCTCTTTTTTTATATATCAAGTCAGTATTCCTGGATGCCTGTCATTGACTACAATTATTCTTGCACTCAAAGGATACTATTTGGAAAAATGACAAGCTCAGCTCCATTACTACAGAGCACAAGTGTCAACCTATCATTATTCAGGGATCTAAACTGGAGCTTCTGCAGATGTGCAAAACAACCAGGGCACCAATAATTCCGGGGTTCGGACAAACCGCGTTAAGCCACCCTTATATACCTGTAAATTAATGTAATAGCAATATTCTCCTGTAGTATTGGCAGGGGTTTTCGTCAAATGTTCTTCACAAGTTCAGTGGGTTTTGGTCCGCTTTAAATAACGTATAACTTTTTATCACACCATCTTGCTAAGATAAGCGGACCTACGGTCAAAAATGACAGAGTTACTCACTGTCCACATTCCTACTCCAGGGACATCCTGATATGGGATACCCACCCAGCTAAAGTGTAGAGGAAAGTCTGAGATCAGGAAACATAGGTTACCGGACCAACACTCCTCTGGCGTCCACATGATCAACAGCTGCCAATGGTCAATGGTGGAATAGGGACTGAAAGAGAAGTACAGGAACATGGACCAGACACAGCTGCTGCCAGGGAATGGTAAATTTAAAGCGGATGGAAGCCCATTTCTGGGTCCTATGCTCATCCCTCTGCCCCCCCCCCTTCCCCGTGCAGCTGGACGATGCTGCCAGCTCGGCAGTGGCACGATTTTCATAGAAAAGTTTTTTCTACTGCTGAAGCCACGCCCCATAGCACCATTGAAATCACCAGTCAGGTCATATCAATGGTGCCACTTCACAAGCCCCAGCCAGCAGGCCACATACCCAGCTCACTGTTTGGACATTTGCACGCACCCAGTTTCATGGGAACGGCCTGGAAAGGCGAGTCTACCGGCAACCCCGGGGGTTTCCCACAGCGTGGCATCCCTAAAGGCCGGGCCTGGAATATTTTAGAATCCAGGGCCTGGCCACTGGGGTTTTGCTCTGCTTTCAAATTGTTGTCTAGCTGGCATCCCAATTTGAGTAATGGTGGAGTTAATTTTTAACTGGAAGTCTTCTTTAAATGGCAGCTGGGTGCAACCAAGATTTTTGGAGTGGATATCTTGGTATCAGTCTTCTGCGGTTTTCAAGGCTTTTAAGCCTAAATGTAATTCACCCTGTTAACTTACATAAACAAAATAATCAGGTCTCAGGGTGGTGCCGGATATAAAATGGATGTAAAACTGAATAGACATACCCCGTTTCCCCAATATAATAAGATATCTACAATAAGATCTACCACAAAAATAATCCCTAGTAAGATTTTTGGCTGTAAAGGAGGGCGAGGACACATTACAGCTGTAAAGGAGGGCAAGGACCCATCTCAGCTGTAAAAGGAGGGCGAGGACCCATCTCAGCTGTAAAGGAGGGCGAGGACCCATCTCAGCTGTAAAAGGAGGGCGAGGACCCATCTCAGCTGTAAAGGAGGGTGAGGACCCATCACAGCTGTAAAGGAGGGTGAGGACCCATCACAGCTGTAAAGGAGGGTGGGGACACATCAAGTCAAGCATGTAAGCTTGTCTGTCGGAAGTGAAATGTCTGATCTTGCTGGTTTGGGCAAATTGCCGATTATCCCCGCATCCCCCCGCTGCCAGGCGGCTCCGTGCATGTACTGTACTGCCGCCACAATCTTGCCAGCCGGCTATAAGACATTGCCTGAAAATAAGCCCCAGCACCTATTTTTGGAGCAAAAATGAATATATTGTATTCAGAATATTCATTGTAAACTCTGTAACACTGCATTTGTAATAGTCTATCCCCTCGATTCAAAGAGCAAAAGTTAATTGATTTCGGATCGAGAATCGTAAGTTTGGGTGGGTGTTAGTCATTTTTTCCAGTTTTTTTGGCCATTTCCGACTCGCACGAGCCTACGTTCGAATGCGTATATGCTCTTACGATCATCGCAAGTTCGTTCCTAAATTTTAGGATCAAAACGTAAAACTTAGGATCAAATCGTAAAACTTAGGATCAAATCCTAAAACTTAGGATCAAAACGTAAAACTTAGGATAATCGAATGTGTTTAGGTGTGATTCAGAGAACAGTTTTCCAACCTCTAAACACGTTTTAAAAGAAAGCCACTGCCGACACCTTTTAGCAGTCAGATTGCTGTTCTTGAACAGGTTTTTTGGCTATGTGGAGGAGTCTGCGCTTCTTGAGCTCCAATGAACTGCATGTATCAGCATGGCCGAGGCCATAAATTGTATGGCAATGCATACCTGTACTAGAATAATATTTTTAGATTGCATTTATTGGTGTAGTTGTTTACCTTTGCTTTGTTTAATTATTTAAGCACATCTTTGGTCAGATGCATCACACTTACTGAGGAGAGGAGAGCGGGATAAAGTGCAGGATGTGGGTTACTGCTGTATTTTGCACAGACACAGCAGAGCTGGGGGCACGGAAAGGTCAGAAATCAAAGAATGCAGAGCAACACAGTCACAAGGCCCTTTCTGTTTGCAGGCTGCCCGATAATACCTGAGCCGCCATCTTGGCTGTTTCTAGGCTCATAACATGCCGAAGTTGCTGGGTGTTTTTTTATATTTGAGAGCAATCTGTATGTAGAGGGTGTGGGTAACCACACACAAAATTTTAAGTTGTACCATTTGAAGCCAAAATATTAAAATAAAATCCACAAGTAAAAAATGCAAGTTAACTAAAAATTAAACAAAGTAAGATTTACTTATGCAAATGCATTCATTAATGGTTGGTTACTACAAAATGAATGAAATAACGAAAAATAAGACCAAATATTTAGAATGCACTTTAATGAGGTAAGTTTGTAGTGCGCAGCCGCAAGATCAGAAGGATTTACGTCCAGACAAAAAAGGAAAAAGGGCAAAACCAATGTTGCAACCTGAGAAATGAAACGGAAAATTCAGGATGGAAACTGACATAGGTCTGATTCCCGAACTGCCATACGAACGGACGTATATTTTAGGATAGAAACGTATTTGCTTATAGAATCACTCGCAAGTTCATACGAACGCACGAGCGCACGGGAAAAATAGGATGATCGGCACCAAAATCAAAGCTGTTACATGTTTATTTGAATCGACCCTTATGTGTTGTCTGTAAGCACTGTTTTGTACTGCACTTTGGAAGATGATGGCGCTATATAAATTAACAATACTAATATAAGACCTGTCTTATTTTTGGGGAAACACTGTACTACAGATGAAGAAAAGCACAGATTAGCCTATCTGGTTGGCTTACAAATATTTACAGATTTCATCTCCCCAGCATGCTGCCATTGTTGACATAGAATATTTGCGCACTGTACTGCATTTTGATTCCTCAAGTTCCTCCTCATGTGGAAAGACAAGAAAGCGGTGCTGGAGGAAATGAGCTTGCATGCTGATAAGAGGCTTCAGGACTGTCAAGGTTTCCAGCAGTTTTATATCAAAGTAAAAATAATCTAGTAATGAAAATTAAAATATTCGGAGCACAAACATCAATACTTATTGTTATACAAGAACCAACAGAGAGGTATTATGTGATGTCGTCCTGTAGCAAGTCATCGGTTCCATGTGGCAAATCACAATATATCAGATATATGGGAGAATCTTTAGAGTTCACCAAGAACATACATTACACAAGGAATTCTTTGCAGCAGGTAGGTTCAGCACATTGAGTAAAAAGGTAAGATATATATAACTGACCAGGTGTCCCTCTTTGGAAACGCCTAAATGTCCCACTGCTGATATCGGGAAGACTGTCCCACCAAATGCAGAATGCTGGATGTCTGGATGGTTTACAACTGGTCTGACTCTCTGGTTTAATGATGGTAGTGGAATGCATGGACATCTGAGCACTGGACCCAATATTCCTAGCGCATGTAACCCATAATGAAGCCGCACCCCCACACCCATCACCCACTGCTCCACTTTGAGGAACTCAAATGGTGAGTTTATATATAACAGGATGATGATGCATCAGGAAGCCATGGAAGGGTGCTGCTTGGAGGAGTCTTAATCCAGAGACAAAGAGTAACAGGGGTGATTAAAAACTGATAGCATACCTTCAGCGTCATTTAATGAAAAGCCCAAACCCTTAAAAAATGATTCCCCAGCATCTAAAATTAATATGTTTGATGCTTTTAATCACTTACTCTTTATTCTTTTCCCCACTGGCCTGCAACTCTGTTCTACACTCTAGGATACGGGCGCCGCCACCTTGGCTCAGTAGCATCACATACTGAGGAGAGGAGGGGTCAAAAGTACAGGGGGCGGGTTATAGCTGTGATTTGCACAGACAAGCTGAGCTGGGGTCAGGAAAAGGTCAGCAATCCCAGAATGCAGAGTGGCACAGTCAGCAGGCACTTTCTGTTTACAGGCAGCCTGAAACTCCATAGGCCGCCATCTTGAATGTTTAAAGGCTCAGAAAATGCAGTAGATGCAGGAAGGATAATTTTTAATATGAACAATCTGTATATGAGAGAAACATATAAGATATGTTCTTATTCAAGGTGAAAGTCCGGTTGCAAAAGTGAGCATGGGTGGAGGTGGAGGGGATTCCTGGAATAGCTAGGGGAACCTAGCAGGCCTAGGAACAAGGGTAATGGTTAAATGTCTGGGTGTGGTTCTTGGTGGGGGGGGGGGGTATAGTCTGAAGTCATCCAGGGATAGATTGTGTACCTAATCTTCGAGGGGGTGCAACAGGCCATAGGGCCATAGACAAAGCAAGCCTCATGTGGGGGAAAGGCGGAGTGCATGCTCATTATGGTTGGGAGGGGTGCTATAGAATCAGCAGGCATGTGTGTAGTGAAAGGGGGGGCTGTAGACTAAACCAAGCAATCACCCCCTGCCATCCTTCCTTCCAATACAGCAGTCACCACTCATGAAAGTGTTGCTTTGCTTTGTTGCTATTTTATATATCTATTAAATAAATATACCTATTTATGAGAAACAAGCGCAAACATGGGAAGGTCTAAAGCTGAGGGGGGGGGTCAAGGTTTCTTGGTGCAAACGAGAAGAACTGTGCCATCACATACAATACCATGTACTGTAATGCAAAAGCTACATTATACAGCCTTCATGTAATAAGGCGTGAGCGTGTGGTGTGGGTAGCAGGGTTCATTTTGGATGTTGATGAGATTACACTAATTCTTTCATTCTGGTTTGGCGTGCACAGGAAACGAGCAGTAAGTTGCTATACTAGAGTGCACAATAATACCCAAAGTAAAGTACGGAGGAGGTCAGCTGTCTAGGAAGTCTCTCTCGTGACTTTTCCAACGACTTGCAAAACAAATGACCCCAGCTGCTCAACAAGACTGCGATGAGTGCTGGGAACCATTTTTCCCCCAACATAACAAGCGAAGTTGTTTGCCAACATATCTATCTGCCTATTAGAGCCAATTAGATGTACCCAAACAGTAATTATTAAATTACTGCCAGTCTGAAGCATTTTTTGTTTTCCATTTCACGATTACAACCCATCTATACACTGTATGTTTAAATACACTTATAATTTAGGTTATTATTATTACTACAATTATTTTAAATGGTACTTATGCTCTTAGCTATTGTACTTATTATGGAACCTTTTATGTAGTATTAAATAATCTGTGCAGGGTTATTTACCAGTATGTGAAAAATTGATTATTAAGACATACATTATTAATACATTTTTGATCCTTCAAGAAGAAGCTTTTTTAAAGCCCCAGCCACCCCTCCCTACCCTGTGCTACGCCCAATTCCGATGTTAAAATAATAAAAACAACTCACCTGATCTCGGCAATCCTCCCGATTCAGGCGCTATACACAAATTATATTATAATATATATATATATATTTAGCACCCGATTGTGTGACACTACAGCATAGATGAAGGCATTTGACGCAGAAAGCTAGTAAATGGTAACTAAGCATACAAAGCCCCCAAGGGACCTTGTAGTGTCCTGAGCGGCGAGCTTGATTGGGCTCCATTAGGTACCTAACAGCTTGCAGGAAAAAATATTAAGAACAGATCAACACAGTTTCTAGTGATAAAACTGTTATATATCAGGAAGTGACTGAATACTTTCTTTTGGATGAGAAGATTTAAGCTAGTTCATCATTAAAAATAAGACACATGAAATAGCTGATACATAGTAAAGAATCAGATTACTAGGAAAGATGACACAAAGAAACAGAAAACATACAGAACAAAAAATAATTTAGTTGTAACTCGAGGTACTGAAACAGACGACCTTCTAGTCATTCAGTAAGTACCTAATCCCTGCTTAATTAGCAGAGAACAATTGGAATTGCCAATTTTCCAGTTCAGCAGATCATCTTCCCAGCAGTCGGCTGTAGTCTGTTGTGATTGTTTAGTATTCACAGTCAAGCTGTTGCATGATGCATCAAAATCATCCGAACTCACATTGGATGCCCTAAAAATAGTCAGCCAACTGTTTATCAATTGCATTGCTTTATGAAATGTAAATTGTGCTGACCCAAATTTTAATGTTGTGCGTTTTGTATGTTGGCAACTAAATGCACGGCTTCCTATCAACCTAGCTTACAGTGGACCTCTGCCCAAGAGGGGAAGTCCCTACAATTTCCTCTTCACAGATGGGTCACATATTTTTCTATGGAATGTTTATTCAAAGCACACATTTTCAATAGGAGGTGCCAGCTAAGGTGCTCCAGTTGGCGGGGTTTTGGTGTACTTAGGGAGTAAATCTACATTAAAATACTCAAATGGAGCAGCTGTTCCTAGTGGTATTCAAGGCTACCAGGGAGTTAAATGCAGGGGGGACATAAAGCACTGTGTACAACAAGCTGCTGCTCGAGTAGGTTGCGCCAGATGACCATGTAGCCATCTTGCTAGCAGAAGAGTTTGCTCCACTGGGCCAAGTAGAGCACATACAGTGTATATCAGGGGTGTCCAACCTGGTTTCATCAACCACCACTTTCCATTTTCTAATTAGCTCCAGTACCACCTGGGCGGTATGTATAGGATGTCAGTCACCTAAAACTTTAGTAAAAGTGGACAAAACAACTACACAAAATGCACATAAATAGTTTTACTGCCTCCTAGAGTAAATCAGGCTTAGGTAAAGTATAATTTGCAGCAAATCAGGTTGGGATACAAGTCAGTCTGCAGCCTCGCCAAGTACCACCTGCTAGGCTATTGAGAACCCCTAATGTAGGTCCTTTTCAAATAAAATGTATCAACCGCCCCAAAAACTTGTACTGGGTGCTACACAAGATATTTGTAAAATGCCAAGTGCAATAAAAGTTTGGGAGACCCCGCAATAGTGCCATCCAGAGCTATAAGCAGCAGAATATTCAGGTGTAGACAAATCACTTGCAAAGGAGAGGCTAGAACAATTAACAAATCTCTGTGTGATTGCCTGTACACCAATAATCACACAACAGATGTTTAACAATTTGTCTATTGACGGCTTAGGTATGTTTACTGACCTTGTCTATATATAGGTCCCCCATGGGAAGGAATACTATAATAAAGGCTCTTTCTGGGGTTTCTTCCTATTCATTGATTAGCAGCTGCTTTTGATCTCCTGACAAAAAGATGCCATTTGACAGATGTTAACATACAAGCGGGGAAGCGGAGGAGGGGTTTCATAGAGGAAAAATATGTCCTTGAAAGTATCTGCTATCAAGGAAATGCATTTTAATGGTACAAAACTATTAAAGAACAGACATCTATTTTAAAAAACAATTTAAAAGAAAAAACATTTTAGAGTTAGAGTAATAGGTTGTATTACTATACGATCAAAAGACATTTTATAAGTACCGGTATATATATATATATATATATATATATATATATATATATATATATATATATATATTATATATTTCTGGCATTATGGTTGCAGCATTTTATGACTACTGGTTAGACAATACAAGAACAAGACAACTGGATTTTGTGAGATTCACATAATTTACACAACACTAACAAAAGAAACATATTACATCGTTAAGGGCCAAAAGCCAAATGTTACTTACCCCTCTAGACTGAAGCCAGCTACGGAAGATTAAAAAAAATAAATAACTAAAACCTTATCTGGTCCTGTTTTTTCCACACAACTCCAGAGTTAGAAGTTGTCAACCATTATTCAGAGACATTTCCTAAACAAATTTGCCAAAGCACCTCACCATCCCAACAGGGGAAGGTGTTACCGGGCTGCTGCATCCACCAGAATCTTTGTGAATGGACCAACACCAGTGCAGCATGGGTGGTGGTCCCCGCCGCTATAAGATAGGCTGGGGGGGGCGTCCAGAATGCTGAAGCCCCCTCCACACATAATTTCCCAAAACGCCAGTAAAGCTTACCTTAAAGTGGAACAACACCCAGGATTTTCACTATCCTGGGTGTCGGTCCACTTCCGCGGGGCACCCCCCAGAAAGCCCCAAAAACTCACCTGACCCCGCTCCCACATGACTCGCTCCACCAATCACCGCCGACGGACAAGCGAGGTCCGTCGACGCACAAGGTGAGAGCGCCCGCCGCTGCCTCTCGTGCGTCCCTCTTAACAAACGGGCAGCGCGGGTGCGCGCCCTGCTAGGGGGATGCGCAAGAGGCGGCGGCGGCCCGCGCATGCGTCGTTGGAACGAGGAGCAGGTAGGATTTGCGGGCGTCCTGGGGGGGGTTTCACACAGCGGGGCACCCCCGATCGGGGTGCCCTGCAGGCAGGGAGCTGATCGGCCAGGGAATCTTATAGATTCCTGGCCCGATCAGCGGTGGGTGTTGGTCCACTTTAACCTCAGTCCTCCGTGGGGGAATCTGGCGCAGCAATTGGCCGCCCAGTGGTCACATGGGTAAGTCATTCTAGCATCGGGAACAATGGCGGTGCTCGCTACCTACATGAGCACCGGACAGCCAATCGCTGAATTCCAGACGGGAGGACCAAGAGGATTGAGGTTAAGGAAAGCTTTACGGGCATTCTGGAAGGTTATGTGGGGGGGGGGGGTGGGATCCAGCATTCTGGATGTCCCACCCCAGCCTAATAGCAGCAGGGACCAACACCTGCAACCGCATGTAGAACAAAACCTTTTCCGGTCCCGCCCATCTAAATATCTCGGGCGATGCAACCGACTCGGCAGTGGCCTAGTTTTAAGAAAAAATGCGTTTTCCCACTGCCAGGGCCACATCCACCTGGAATTTTTTGAGACAGCCTATTGGTGATCTCAAGAATGTCAGCTGATGTGACCAGTCCGCATCCCTGGCTTCCCTGTAGTCTGGGAAGCACTCCGATCGCCAGCCCATATGAATGGCTGGACGCAGCGGCACACCTGACCAACAGCGAAGCAAGGGCCACCCCAAGGGGTTTCACACAGCAGGGAATCCTAATTTCGGAGCAGGCATCCATGAAGTCTTTTAGACTCCAGGACTGCACCACACAGTTTTACACAGTTTAACCTTATGCTCTCTCTCTCTATATCTATCTATCTATCTATCTATCTATCTATCTATCTATCTATCTATCTATATATATATATACACACACACACACATACATACAAACATACATATTAAACATAAGTCTGCAAAGCTATACTAAACTATATAGAAGTCAGGCATACAACCATTTTACATGTGCACATACAGATTCTAATTTCTAATTTTTAACACATGAAACTGCTGTAACCTTAAGAAAAGAATCCATGGAAATAACAATCCAATTATATGGGAAGAATTTCTACATCTCTGGTGGGTTTTGGGATTACTTTACATCACTAACCATTTTCCATAACATCAAAGGGAATATTTTCAATTTCCGCATAAGCCAGTGAACAGCTCAGACATAAGTAAAGGCTTGGTAATCAGGCTCAGGAAGAGCATTGCATTGTATGTATATTTAGTGGTGTCTGTCCATGGTGAATGAGGTAGAATAGACACATCTGCCACTAAATTCCCAGATGAGCAGTTCAGGACCACATGGAGATCTGTCACATCACAAAGTAAGGGCTTTGTCAATCACTGATGGTCTAGCAAGCTTGTAGCACAGGTTTGAGATCTTCGCTAAGGAATACACTTTTTTTATACTTTACCATGGATCTGCTCTCTTGCTGTTATCGCAAATTCATTATGTTTTCATATACGACAACAAAACAAAGGCATTAAATAGGTACACTTCTGTAACAATTAAAGCATCTAGAAACGAAGGATGAAACGCAGCCTGGCAGAAGCAGGGTACGCCATTTAAATATGTGATACAATTATCCTCAACCCAAATTCTCAGTACATGTTATTAAGAGGTGATCTCTCATATTAAATATCCTTTTATCGTTTTCCTGATACCCAGAGGCCAAACAAGTGCTTAGATTCTGACCTCAATCACCGAACTCCGAGATGGAGAAAAATACAATGACTTTGGTACAGTAGCCCTTAGTGTCACAATATCTCCCGTTACCACAAGGCTATCGGCAGCTCCACAACCACTGGCAGCCAATGGAGTTTCCGGACGGCATGTGTGGCACCGCGCATTACATGTAATATTGAAACTTTTGCCCAGTACCCATTGTAGAAAACACCTATGTACTGTACAAGCACAAACAATAACAGGGGCCACACATTACAAACTAAGACTTGTTAACAATTTCACATTTTTCATTAATTGAAGTTGATTCAATCAACAAACAAAGAGCACCCCTTTAATACTGCTGATAATTAGAAGCAGCATGCAGGCTCAGCAAGACCAAATAAATAACTAGAATCTCACCACAAAGGACCACAGTATGGTCCAAAAGCCTCACCATACAGACTGCATAGCCGTAACATTGGATCTATCAAAAGTATACAGGATATTTATTAGCTGAAAACATAATAAAACATGTACACATCAGACATTCAAAACTGGGCATTCGCCACCCCACCAATCATAATAGCCATCACAAACAAAGTGCACACAAACACAGCAGGTGGGTGTGGCCTGCATCAAGCATCCATTGAGGACCTGGGTGTTTGGGTGTTGAGTAGCAGCGGTGGCGGGGTAGCAGACAGGGATCAGTTACCCTGCCCACCCGCCGCTCCCCCATGCCTGGCCTTCCGGTGGATGCAGCAACCCAGCACATGAGTGATGGTTAGAGAAGGCTCATTTTTTTTTATACTTGCCCCATAAGATGAGCTCACATTTTCCACCCACTTTTTGGTGCGAGTTATGGGGCACTAGTTCCCAAATTTGAAAGATAACCAAGAATGCTAAGAGTTCCAATCATAAGTTTAAACTCTAAAATACATGATCAAAAAAAATAGAAGTGGGTGGAAAAAGCAAGGCAATACATAAATAGTGGGGGGAGTGTAGTCATCGATGTTTATGGTCCTTTCGCTGGAACTTTCATCTGCCACCCAGGATATTTATTATATTTCGTGATAGTTCTCCTAAACTGATAAACACTCATGCATTAAATCAGGACAACAATAAGAAGAAGCTTTTCAATGGTGTAGCACTTTGCATGTACTAAAATTGATTGATGGTAGCACGCTTAACTATACTCCCTGTTTATTGGACTTTATATGGGGTTTTACAGGGCCTGGCGCTCCAAATCTGGATGCCTGAGGGCAGTAGCAGACTGGGGCCAAAAATCAGCCCCTGGCTGGCCCAAGACATCCTTACTGAAGCTCACCATGATACCAGGGCTATAGCATTGGGGGCTTGGGTTCCTTGGCTTGTGTGTACAGAGGGACTGGGTACAGGGGGCTGAGAGGGAGACTAAGGGGGCAGGGATTGAATGTGGGTGTTAAAAGCAGCAGCCCAACTGGCCCCAAAGCAGTGTGGCCCACCGGGCATTGTCCTGGGTCTCCCTATGGCCAGTCCAGCCTCTACCTACCTAAGGGAGTGGAGGGTAAAACACCTATTTTCCAATCAATAAGAGGAGCCAAGAATGAGAAGCTATGACTTGTTAACGATTTTGCATTTTACATAGTTCATGAAGTGAAGCTGATAGATGGCTCTGCATTTTAACAAATCTCCCAGCTTGTGCTTTGTGCTCCACCGGCATATGGCAATGACAGAGCATTGGTCAAATACTTGAGCAGCTATTAGACCAGTAATGCTGATTAGTTGTCTTCAGGGGGCTGTATAGACTTTACATTAGCAACTTTTCTTTGTAGGCAGCTTAGATAACGATTTCCCCGCAGAGCAAATCACATGTCTTTGATGAATGACAGTTCTCACAGTAAAACCAGAACACGAACATTCACAATTAATCTAATACAATTGCCTGAGCTGAGTCCTGAGCCGTCCAATTCTGAAAAGGTTCTGTACACTATTAGAGATGTGGCTGCAAATGGCGGCTGTAGATTGCTTGACCATCAAAATCAGTTTTATACGCACGTCA
The DNA here is from genome assembly GCA_027917425.1 of Gastrophryne carolinensis. Taxonomy (NCBI): domain Eukaryota; kingdom Metazoa; phylum Chordata; class Amphibia; order Anura; family Microhylidae; genus Gastrophryne; species Gastrophryne carolinensis. The sequence continues at coordinate 148,917,120 of CM051236.1, forward strand.
TTTTCATTGGCGCCTGCTAAGTTTTAACACAGAAAAGTGTGTGTGCGTGTGTGTGTGTGTGTGTTAGCAATATGTCCTCAAGCTTTGGACCTGTGGAAAGTAACAATTAGTGAATGTTTGGGATGGTAGCATCCCTATATACGGCTTCTATCAGGGCCAGCCTTGGGGTAAGTGTCACCCAGTGCACGATTTCAGGATGGCGCCCCCCTAGACACACTCTGGAATGCGAGCAACAGGAAAAACATGGAAAAGAGAGAGACAGAGAGATGAGGCAAGAAAAACAGGGGATGAAGAAAAAATAAAGACTGAAAGTGGACAAGAGAGAATAAAAGGAAATATGGAAGAGAAATGGAGAGAGGGAAGAAGGAATCTACTATGAAGAAAAGGTGAAAAGAGAGAGGATGGAGAGAATGTGGAAAATATATAGGAGGAGAAAAGATTAATAAAAAGACAGGATGACATATAAAGTCTCTTTTTATGGGGACTAGGCATTCCCCATCCTATAGATAGCCTTTGTATTTCACCACATCAGACATAATAATTTCATATTTGTTAAAATTAATTTTGGGATTAAATATTGACATAGAAAGTGACAGAGAACGAGATTGAAGGAATGTGACAAGAGAAATTAGAGAATGGATGCGAGGAATGTAGAAAAACAAGAGTGGAGGAGAAAGAGTTAAGTAGGGCTAGAAAAAGTGAGGGAAATGGAATGCAGAGAAAGAGAGCGAGCGAAAGAGAGAGAGAAAATAAAGAGAAACAAAGAAAGAAAGGGGGAGAGAAAGAAATGGAAAAAAGAAAAAAAATGGAAAAGAGATGGAGAGAAGGTAAAAAAAAAAAAAAGGGGGAGTTGCGAAGAACCTGAAAAGAGAGGCCGACGGGAGAAAAGCGACAAGAGAAAGACGGAGGGTAATTTGGTAACGACATGATAACGGGGGGAAGGAATATGGAAAGAAAGTAAAATGGAGGGATGTAGAAATATGGGAGAACAAATGAGAAAGATTCAAATAGAAGGAAAAAGTTAAAAGATAATTATAAAAAGATGTGCACAAAGAAAGATTTTTGAAAAGTGAGGCTTGCTGGTCCACTTGAGAGCTTCTGGCACCCCTTACAGAGAGGCTGGAAATCTGGGTGAGCGCACACCTCACACACTCCGAAGACTGGCCATGGCTGCTATACACATTTAACCCTTTAACTGCCAGCCTAGAGATTTTGTCACCAGGCTATTTTTTTGCGCTATATATGTCTGACAGTAATTTTTCCAGAAATTTCTAGGAGAATTATATATTGTTTTTTTCAGCTGAGTTTGCGCTTTGACATGAAATGTAAATAATCTATTTAAAAAAAGTTTAGCTTATGTTTTGAAATAAAAATGTAAACATTTTCAAGAAACTCATTTCAAATATAATAACACTTAATAAAAAGCTCAGCTGAAGATCCCGGACTCAGAATTGGAGGCCTCTGGGGGAAGAGGAAACCCCCAGTGCTGGATCCTGGATGGAAGGGAGCTTTTTTTTGGCCATAAACAGGTGAAACTACGGACCCGTGATATAGACATGGTTTGTTGTTTAAAGAGGAACGTTACAGGAATTGGAGGATTTTGATAAAAACTTTCCAAACCTGGCTTGCTTGCCCCCCCTGGCTTATACATTTGGCAATTTTAAATGTACCTGTGCCGGTTTTCGTAGGGCAGCATAATCTTGTCATTGCGTCATGCACTGTACCGCCCCTCAAATCTCGCCCATGCGCAGTGTCACCGCTTAGGCTGCAATGACACTTGGCAAAATAGGTCTTATAATAAAGTTTTATATTTTTCAAGTTGTCCCGCTGTTAAAGTACATTTTCAGTCAAAACATGAAAAAAAAAACAAAAAAAAAAAACACTATACTACTCACCTTTTCTCCCACACAGACCATCGGTCCTAGTCCCGGGCTTGCAGCGCTTACCATGCGGTGAATGGAGGTGGGCCTGGGAGCTCACCATGACTAACATCAAAGGGAGACAGGAAGAGAAGCCTGATGAGAAAGCGACACCGCGTGAGGTACCGATACAGCAACGGACCTGGATAAAGCCTTTCAGGTAAGTGCTGCAGCCCCGCACTAGGAACAACGGTCTGCGTGGGAGAAAGGTTGAGTATAGCTTTTTTTTATGTTCTGACTGAAAATTTACTTTAATAACCAGCTTCATGGAGTATTTAGTAGTCGTTCTGGCTTCCATTAAAAGGATCCTTCTACACAGCCAGCATAAAAGAGACATGGCAGATGCCGCAGGTGTCTTTTACAAGGCAGCCACTTCTACTAGTCATTATGGGGGCTGCAGCTGTTGCTGTTAGTAATATAGATGGTAACCACTTATTCTCCTATCTGATGTCAGCCATAAACCTCAAGTGATCACAAGAGGCTCACAATAGCTATATTTGGTCTCCCTTCTAAGTATTTTATATAAAATGTAGGAGCCACCAAGTTTTAACACCGACTAGCAGCTTCTTGGGACAAGTCACATAGCACTATGTTACAGATTTATCATCCAAGTATAAAGCTGTTCTAATGATGTGACAAGTTGCTGGCCAATATGTGCCTGTCACTCAGCAGTAAATTATTTCCAGGGCACTGAAAGTTGACAGGCCCTGTGATTACACACTGCTCCTCATTACACCCTGCATGCCATTACTTCCCTTATTTGCATACAATGAGGTAGCGCCATGTCAGGAGCTAGGATTTTTTTAGTGGACTCATGGGTGCCCCCAGGATATCTAATGTAGGAATCAGAGGTGTCCCCAGGAATTCTAATAAAGGAATCATAGGTGTCCCCGGGAAACCTATTAAGAGGAATCATAGGTGTCCCCGGGAAACCTATTAAGAGGAATCATAGGTGTCCCCGGGAATTCTATTAAGGAAATAATAGTTGTCCCCAGGATTTCTATTAAAATTACCAAGACCCACCATTAAGTCTATGATGCTCCAGGGCAGGCATACTTGCTCCCCCGTGAAACCCCGATGGGGGGGGGGGGTTGCCTTGCTGTGTGAAACCCCCCAGGTCGCCCGAAAACTCCGGTCTGCCTGTCCAATGGCACATGTGCAAGCAGCAGCATCATCCCTTCTATCCTGTTAGCAGGGCTCATGTCTATGCCAGGCATTTCTTAATGGCCGACATGGGCATGCACTGTTCTGTTAAAGAGTAGCGGGGGATGCGGCCACCAGTGCACTCAGATCCGCACGCATTAGATGAGGTCCTGGACAAAGGGATCTGAGCATGCTGATTGGACGAGAGAGGAGAGTTTGTTCAGGCAACCTGAGGGGTTTCACACAGCAGGGCATCCCTGATCAGGATGACCCAGGGGCAAGGACCAAAACCCAGCAGAGTCAAAATCCTGGGTTTTGGTCTACTTTAAGGAAATAGTAGGTGTCCTCAGATATCCTGTTTTGTTTCTGCATGGGGCAGAGGTGGCACTAGAAGGAGCACACAATTTGTGAGAATTAAATTAAACAATATAGAGCTATACGTGGTTTTAAAGGGACATTCCAGGCAAAGGGTTAATTTAGCTGCTTTCCCTGTAATGGCTGTCAGAGGCGGAATCTTTTATTCAGGCTGCTTTATTTTCTAACAAGCCAAGGCAACTCTCTTGTATTGGACCTCTCACGCTAGTGAAAATCCTGGGTGTTGGTCCACTTTAAGGAGCATGAATAATTTTTCAAGGCACTGTATTTGGCAATGCAGCCTTCTGTGTTGTGGTTTGTTTGAAGCAGAAGCCCCAAAGACTTTTAAAAAAAGATCTCTGACTTTTATATATAAAAATCCAAGTTACCAGTGACAATATAACAAAGTAAGAATGTTTTTTAGGTTAAATTATTCCAACCCTGTAATTTAGCCATCTGGCTCAAACATGTATCATTGCAAATAACGGTACCCTACTTCGGCCAGATGGCCAAGATTAACATTGCTGGGACATCTCTCTAACCCAATGCCATTTGTTGCTCATGTAAAAAGGGACCTACCTTCTTTCTTTATGCTCCTGTGACTGCACAGTAAATATTTCACCCATGGTAACCAATAGTGATAGAGTAACAAATGCTAGAGTACTGATGGAAAGCAGATATTCCTCTAGAGCAGTGGTTGTCATGTCCCACGACGTGTTTTTTTTTTTTATTTACCTGGGGTAACTGTTTAATATAATGTTTATTTACATAGGTTGAGCAGTGTGCCTTTAATCCCCCTTGTCCCTTCCTGGCTCCCATAGTCTTGCTCTGATGTGAGTAACTCCTCCCTTCTTCTCCTCTCCTTCTGCCATTTCTAGTCTGACATCCATGCAGTGAACACCTGCTGCTCCTTTCTGCAGCTACAGTTTTCTACCTACTGCTTTTGTAAGGGTTACATCACAAGTTCTCCTGCTGCATTGAACGTGCATGTCTGCTGTAAGAAGTTTTGCTGCAAGATTTTGTACTGAAATAAAGCTTTTAAACGTATCCACGTGATCCTCGAGCAGTTGAGTAAGCAATCTGCCAAGCCATGGCCATGCCAATGGAGTAAAGAAAATGTCCATCACAGACACACACAAGGAATGTGGAGCTGGCTACAGGATTCACATTACTGCCATCTGGTGAGTCAGAATAGTGGTTCTCAACTGTTTTATGCCAAGTACCCCCTAACTATATAAAAGGTCTTATAAAATAAAATATTTTAAAGAGGAACAACACACAGGAATTTCACTTTCCCGCATGTGGTTCCTTTAGTCGGCGGCATCCTGAAGTGGGATACCCGCTGTGTGTATTTCCGCAGGTTTCCCAATAAACTCACCTTCCAGTTGCTCCTTCAGTGCAGGGTCAAACTGAAAGCGAGTGCGCTGAGTGTCCTGTTCAGCCAATCAGTGCGTTTACTCTCACTCAGCTCTTTTTGGCACTGCTGGCAGCTAAGCAACCTGGATGGGTAAGCACTGTTTGGCACTGTCAGCTGCATGCCCCGCTCACCTTGCAGTCGAGACGTTCCGACGCCGCTCATTCTGAAAGGCAGGACGCGGGCACGGCTAGAGGTGTGTGGGGATGCGGCGAGAGCTTGGGAAAAGGTGAATGTGGGGGTTCACACTGTGGGGCATCCCAATTCAGGAAGCCCCAAGCACAGGAACTTGGAAGGCTCAGAAGTCTTTTAGACCCTAGGGCCTCCAAAGTTATTATTTAAAGTAAGAAGGAATAATGTTTTTCTGTTAAAATGATGTACCAAACCCATCAAACCCCTGAACATCTTTGTGTACCCCTTCAAGCTGTGTGGTGTATACCCCACACTGATTGAAACAGTGCTCTAGAGAAAGGACAATTAGCTTAACTGTTTTACATCTTCACTCAAGGCTCTGTACACTGAATGCTCTTTTCATCCCATGTGGGATCTGACCTTTTGAACAGCTGTAAATCCACAATAGTGCTCCTATCCAAGAAGCAATGTTAGCAGAGCCATTGAAATAGTGGAGCAGGAAATAGAGCAGGTGCAGCCAGTCACTGTGAGTGAGTGTGCCCGTCATGAAGGAGGCAGCCAGATGACCCCAGGCCATGGTTGTGTGTGGCAGAATAGCAAAAAAGCCAGATACACTGTATAAAGTTGTTATAAATGTTGCAAACGCATGGCCTTGGGAAACCCTACTCAAACAAAGCCCAGTATCAGTAGATGAGGCCAATGCAAATCACTTTTACTGTAGACATATTAAAATCATCAGCCCACCAGGCCAGGTATTAAAAGCATACACAGAAGCTCCCTTAAAGTGGACCAACACCCAGGATTTTGACTATCCTGGGTTTCGGTCCACTTCAGGGGGGCACCCCGATACTCACCTCACAACGCTCCCACGTGGCCGGGTGACAGCGACGGACAAGCGCTGACAGCGACGGACAAGCCAGCACGTCCGCCGCCGCCGCCTCCCGCACGTCCCTCTGACAGCGCGCACGCCCGCGCCGGCCATTCACAAACGGCCGGCGCGGGCACGACTAGAGGGGCGCGCGGGAGGCGGCGGCAGCCGCAGCCGCCGCCGACGAGGTGAGTTTTTGGGGGGTTTTCGGGGGGGTTCCTCACCGCGGGACATCCCGATCTCGGATGTCCCGCGGTGAGGGGGGTGATCGGCCCGGGAATCTTATAGATTCCCGGGCCGATCACCCCAGGGTGTTGGTCCACTTTAAAGTGATCGACGCGTTTGTCTGTGGGGAGGTTGCGGTCTAGTCTGTGGTCCACTTTATTTACTGCAATTGAGGGTTCATGCAGCCCGCAGCATGCCACATCCAAGGCAGGGAATGGAGCAAGGATGCTACAGGACAGGCAACAGTTAGGTTTAGTTCAACTGGACTAGGACAGGAAAGCTGTTTTTTTTTGCCCAAAGCGGGACTTTGATCTGTAATGCTCATTATGTCTTTTGCACAGATGTTAAAGCAGTCCTTCACTCTGAATAAGAGTCTATCCTATATGTTTCCCACACCCTGCACTTACAGATTGCTCACATTAAAAATCATCCTACCTGCATCTACTGCATGTTATGAGCCTTTAAACATCCAAGATGGCGGCTCATGGAACATCAGGAAGCATGCAAACAGGAAGTGCCTTCTGACTGTGCTGCTCTGCATTCTGGGACTGCTGACCCTTTCCTGACCCCAGCTCTGCTCTGTCTGAGCAAAGAACAGATATAACCTGCCCCCCTGTACTTTATCCCACTCTCCTCTCCTCTCCTCAGTAAGTGTAATGCTTCTGAGTCAAGATGGAGGCGCCCGTATCCTAAAGTCTAGCCCAGTGGGGGAAAGAATAATAAGTAAGTGACTAAAAACTTAAAATATATTAATTTTAGATGCTGGGGAATCATTTTTTAAGGGTTTGGCTTTTCAATAAATCACAGTGAAGGTCCGGTTTAAAGTTAAAATCACACACAAAAGCAGAAACGGATACCAGCAGAGGTCCTAAACCATTGGTGAATCCTCTGCAGTGGCTCCCTTATAATTATAATGATGGGACTGGGCTTGTTCATCAGTGATAAATATTTCATGTCAGCAGCTGAGATTCCCCATCATAGTTTCCAGGAAAAGCCTGCTAAAAATACTCCCTTCACTCTCAGTATAGGGTCGCTGCAGCACCATACTACAAAGCAAAGGGAGCACTAATTATCTAACCGGGTGCATGGTAGTGATTCATGACAACCGCTGCACAGCAATGACTGGAAGCTGGATTCAAGTTGCTAGGTGGCCCAGTCTCCAGTGATGTGTCTAACTGGGGAAGCCGTGATTAATTCAACTGTTACATGAACACTGAAAAGAAACCCTAGAAGAAACAGATAGCAACTAAAAATCCCGTCCCATAAAAGGCAGAAAAATACCCATAATACCCAGTGTTGAAAAGCAGTAATGCAAGAAGCCGGGAGGCAAAGACCATGTAATGAAACACAGCTAAAAAACTCTAAGAACTCTCTAAAGAAATCACCATAACAAGGCAAAAGAGGATAACAAAAAACAAGGGTGGGATGAAGCAACCCCCATAAAAACAATTCTACAGGTGAGTAATCACAGAATTGTATTTTTCTTAGTATCCAGCACGGGTTGTTTCATCTCAATTCTTCACATTTGGGACATCCAAAAGCAGTGTCCAAGAAGAAGGGTGGGATCCCCAGTGAGCAACAGCAAAGTCACTACCGCCTGAAGCACTTTGCGACCAAAAACAGCATCAGCTGAGGCCCTAACGTCAACCTTGCGTACAGAGTACGCGTACATGCCATGTGCGGACCACCACTGGGACCCCCCAAGATCCCTGCAACGCGTTTCGTGACCTAAAGTCACTTCTTCAGGCAGAGTACGTACTCTGGCTGAAGAAGTGACTTTAGGTCACGAAACGCGTTGCAGGGATCTTGGGGGGTCCCAGTGGTGGTCCGCACATGGCAAGTAAGATACACCTACCTCTTGGCAGTAATTCTTGCACTGTTATGTTTATATATACATTGGGATCTGATGCACTTCGGAAGCACTTGGCACTTTATGATTTGATTTGTAAATATAGTATTATTAATTGTTTATTGATATATTAGGGTCCCCCACTGGGCACATTAGAATTTAACCCCCTCGCCCCTCAGTTGATGGCAGTTTACATATGTGTTACATGTTTTTAATAGATTTTAATGTGTCTCGATATGAAATTGTGAACTCAATAAATTTGATATGAATTATAACTAATAGATTGCCTTTGTCAGTCTCTGGTTATATCCCCCTTTGGGGTTGGGGCACCCCTTGTGTTTGTATTATATTTATCCTAATAAGGATTCACCAGAGTAGGGCACCTGCACTGTAATTTATTGTTTGGTGCCGCCCATTCCCCTTGTTTGTTAAATATCATCTGGACGATGTCCGCGAACCAAACTCTTCACGGCCAGCAAGGGGCCACCAGAATGGCCGGCACCCCTTCCTGGGCTATCTTGCGCAGCACACGAGGATCTCTTGACAAAGAGACGAATCTTGGGAGCTTGTAATTGTGACGGGACGCAAACAGGTCCACGTCCGGCTGACCCCAGCGGTGACACAGGACGTGAAATATCTTGCTGCTGAGGGACTACTCCCCCAGGAGAGACGTCCCCCTGCTCAGGGAGTCTGCCTCCTGGTTCTCCACCCCTGGGATGTAAACCGCCGAGATGCATGGAACATTCTCCTCCGCCCAAGACAAGATCAGGGACACTTCCTTGAGGGCTCGTTGCTCCGAGTCCCGTCCTGAAGATTGATGTAGGCAACCGCCGTCCGATTGTCCGAGCGGACCTGGACCGCACGACCCTGTAGGTGGGGAGTCAACTGGAATAGAACCAACCTGATCGCACTCAGTTCCGGGAGATTGATAGGGGTATGAGCCTCCTGAGGGCCCCACTGACCCTGAAACCAGCGATTGCCAAACCCCCCCCATCCGGACAGGCTGGCATCCGTGGTGACGATCTCACAGCACGGAGGCAGAAAGGATATGCCCATTAGAAGATTCCTTGAGTCCAGCCACCACGAGAGGGACTGTCTGGCCAGAGGGGACAGGACGAAATCCTGCTCCAGGAACTCCTGTGTCCGATCCCAAACGGAAAGAAGATTCAGCTGAAGAGGTCTCATGTGAAACTGGGCGAAGGGAATGGAGAGGTGTGGACACAACAACAAGGCCCGCGCCTGCGTCTGAAGACCCTCCACCTTCTGCTGAGGAAGGAACACCTTGACCTGAGACGTATCCAATGTCATGCCCAGGAAGGACCTCACCAAAGATGGAGTGATTGAAGACTTGGGATAATTGATCACCCAACCGAAGGCCTTGAGAGTGGACAAAACCTTCTGGGTATCGCTCTCGGCCTGTTGAAGAGATTGAGCAGCAATCAGCAGGTTGTCCAGGTAAGGAAGAATGCGAATGCCCTGGCCCCTCAGGAGGGCCATGACACCCGCCAACACCTTGGTGAACACATGAGGAGCCGAAGAGATACTGAACGGCAAGGCCACAAACTGGTAGTGTTGATCCTCCAAGGCGAACCTCAGGAACTTCTGATGTCCCCGGAAGATAGGAGCGTGCAGATATGCATCCTTGATGTCTACCGTGGTCATGAAATCGCAAGGCCGAAGGGAGCTCACCTCAGACCAGAAGGTCTCCATGCGGAAGTGTTTGAATCTGACAAATCTGTTGAGGCCCTTCAGGTCCAGAATGGGTCTCAGGGAACCGTCCTTCTTGGGCACTGTGAACAGATTGGAGTAGAACCCCCGACCCCGTTCCTTAAGGGGCACAGGACAAATCAGTCCGGACGACAGAAGCCGTTGGACAGCTAATCTCAGGCCCTGCGCCGTCACGGGGTTCTGGGAGATCCGGGACAGAAGAAATCTCGGGGGCGGCCAAGCTGCCAGCTCTATCTTGTAGCCGGAGGACACCACCTCCTGAATCCACCGGTCTGAGACGTGTTGTCTCCAGATGTGAGCAAATAGCAGAAGCCGTCCCCCCACCCGGAAGGGTGAGGGTGCCTCCTCATGCCTGAGGGGCCTTGGTGGGAGGCTTGGATTTAGACCCCCAGGAGAGACCAGGATGCCCGCGGGACCTACCTTGTTCCTAGGAGTCCCTGCGACCGCCAGAAGAGGAAGAGCCACGTCCCTCTCGGAAGGGGCGAAGAGGACCCCCAAAAGGGCCAAGATTGTTTCCTGCATTGAGGGAGCCGGCCGTCCTTGGCCAGGAGATCAAGGCGCTCTCCAAAGAGGCGCAGTTCCGTGAAGGGGAGACCAGTAAGAGACTACTTGGCGGCAGTGTCAGCTGCCCACTGCCACAGCCAAATGGACCGACGGAGAGCCACCAGTAGAGCCGAAGCCCTACCACCAAGTCGGACAGCATCGTCCATGGCTGAGAGCACGAATGCAATAAAGTCAGTGCAAACCAACAGATCCTTATACTCGTCCGCTAGCTTGCGGGATGGGGCGGCCTTCCCAAGGCACTTAAAAGAGCAGTATCGCAAATTTTTCTTGATGACTTATATTTAAATGGTACTTTGAATGTAGGTAAGTGTTGGAGTAAGAATTACAAATTTAGAAAAAAAACGATGTCTGTGTTGAACAGCTGGAGACTAATAGCTCATGTTTATGTCTTCTGAGTGTCGGAGCCTGACACTCTGGCCTGTTCCATGCTGAGAAGAGGGGTGAAACAATGTATCAAAGTATCAGCTGTTCAGTGCTGGCAGCCATCCAGCATAAGATAACAACATTGCAACATTGCCTGGCCAGAACTTAGAGATATCTATCTATCTATCTATCTATCGAAAAGCTCTAGAAGTCATTTAGCTGATTTTGACGGTTTTCCCTTCATGTTGGCTCTGCTGCAGAATCTTTCAGTTTACCATTTTCTCTTTCATATTCTTATTTTTCATTTTTCCATATGATCTTTCTTTCAGCTTTGTGTGTTTTGAGCAAAGCCCAACCCAGGATTTTCACTATCTGGAGTTTTGTTTTGTGCCCCTAGGGGCATCCCGACTTGGGATGCCCTGATAGGTGAAATCCCCAAGTTCGCCTGTGAAAACGTACCTTTCCCTGTCCCACAGCGCATGCGCAGGCTCTCATCCAATCAGCTCTGTTTGCACACAGATGGGGAGCCTGAGCAGTAACCTTCCTGGCCGCCCGGCCTGTCTAAATGACTATCTGCGTGAGCACGCCAGAAAAATGGGGGGATCTGTGGTTATCCAGGGGTTGTTTCACACAGTGGGCATCCTGATTTAGAGTGCCCAAGGGGCAAGGACAATGGCTGGGTCTTATAGACTTCAGGGTCGGCCACTCAGGGTTTTGTTCCAGTTTAATACCTTTAGATTTTCCTGCACAGTTATTCAAAGAAGAATTTCAGTCGTTTTCAGTCAGTTTAGTTTATTTTGTATAGATTTTACACATTTGAGTCACCTGGTCTCATAACAAAAGCAGCACCTCACACACACACGGCTGTTACCACTGATTACAATGTCAGCCTCTGAGGTAAAGTGTTGCTAGGAGACCAGTGGGCTAAATGAAGCAGCTCACTAAAAACAACCCAGCAGATCCCCCTATTCAGCAAATGGACTGAGCCATTGTAATTATACAATTTAAAAGAAAGGCATATATTTTTTCCCTTTTCGCCAGATTATTTATACACATGTTAGAAGCTATTGTGTGGCTATTTAATTATTTATCTTTTTTAATGCAAATTTCGCGATACTGCTCCTTTAACCTTCTTCTTTATGGCAATATCGACAATAGCCGCGGCACAGACCGGGCGCAAACCAGCCCCCACAAAAGTAAAGGCATGACAAGCGAGCTGATCCATGCGCCTATCCGCATCCATTATCACGCAAGGTGGTAGTGTCCGGCAAAGGCATCACAGACGTATTGGAGAGCCCTAGAACAGGAGCGTCCACCTCCGGGGGACAAGACTAACGACAGCCCAGTTCCTCCAAAAAGGGATACAGTCTGTCCAGCCCCTTGGGCACCAAGGGTGACTTATTGGGCCTCTCCCATTCCTTGAGAACCAACTTGGAGAAATGACCCTGCTCCGGAAATGCGAGGCATTGCCTATTAGGACGGAAAAGCTCCCCCTGCTTCATTTTGGATGCCTTAGGGGACACAATGTGCAAGGTCTCAAATACGGCAGCCAAAAGTCTATCCGTATCATCGGGGAGCCCCGTGTCCTCGTCCGAGGAAGACCCCAGGGTCACTGTCAAAGTCGCCTTGACGGTCCCCGGAGGAGTCAGAGTCATGGAACAACTCACCCTCCTCCATGGAGTCATGGCCGCTGAGAGTCCCGTAAGCATCATCATCATCAGCAAAGAGAGAATAAGCTGGTTCCAAATGACGTTTCTTACTAGAGGCCTTGCCGGCAGCCAGGCAGGCCAATTGCCGTTCCAGGCTGCCCACGCGCAACTCTAGATCCGAGTCGGAACCCCGTCTGATCTCCCCCTCCCTAGGAGCTAAGTGCAGGAGCGGGGGCGTCAGCGAGGCCGCCGGTAGAATTGGACTGGGGAGTGGGATGCTAGGCCCATCCTGTTCTGCAATAACACTCTGGGCGCAGGGGGCACAAACCGCGCTGCGACCGCTCAAAGGGGAAGTACCACACATAAGGCACAATGGTGCTGGCCCCGAGGCGCCCCCAAGCTCGCTATCCCCAGAAGCCTCCATTATGGTGATTATAGACAAAAAATATATTTTATAATATATATATATGCAATATCTGCGGGAAACCGGCGCTAAACCCGTCCCGGGGTCCCCCCACAAGGTCCCCTGGAATGTCAGAGAAGGGGGGGGGGGGCGGATTGGACCAGGAGAAACCACAAGACAAGATGGGACCAGCTTGCAAGACATGAGGAAAAAAACGTAATCATCCCACAGCACATGCACAGCGTAAAAATACACAGATGATATCATGAACCACTCACGGACCGCAGGGAAGTTACCCCGAGGAGGGACCTCCGGAAGCGCCGGCTGTCCCCAGGAGAAGGCAGCAGACCAGTTCCAGAAGAACCTGGGCAGAGACACCACAGCGCAAGAGGCGAGGTAAGATGGCGGCCCACAGGACAATGCCGCCCGGAGAGGTGAGGAGGGAGCAGGAGTGAGGAGAGGTGAGTAAAAGATGCAGCAGAGGTCCCGAAGAAAAGTAAGCACAAGCACACCAATAAAGCTAGTGGGACAACAAGAACAGCAGGCAATAGGGATCCCAGTGGTTTCCCCCCCCCCCCCCCATAGGCTCACCATTAGCCTAAGGCCGGCTACCCTTTAGGTAAAGGGTATGCGGCCCGAAGTATGGCTTCATGAACACCCAACCCCAGGTGTTCCCCTACCGTCACATGAACCTGCAGCCATGGCTGGGAGGCAGGATGGGTCCCGGAACAGGTGGGAAAAGGCTTGGGGTGCCCCGCTCGCCTGTGAAAATCCAGAGAGAGTAATCTTCTGCCTTCACAGTCAGGACTGCAATAAAAAACTGGGCATTATGGGTATTTTCCTGCCTTTTATGGGCCGGGAGGAGCAACAAGTCTTCATGCAGTCGGCTGCGCCACCTTGTGACGGATAACCCAAATGTGAAGAATCGAGATGAAGCAACCCGTGCTGGATACCAAGAAAATAAACACACTGTTTTGGGTGCCCTTTCCTAAGTACACTTATGTAATACACCTTTAGTACTCCGAGCGCTCTGCAAAAGCCCTGCCAGCAGCGTCCTGTGGGCGCAGCGCTAGTGATCTCCATCCATGTGAGTGGACAACAGCACTAGCGCTGAACACCCTCCACATACTACACACATCGATTTCGGGCAACCGCACTGCAATGCACTTGTCTGAAACCAGCCTCCGAAGTAGAGGAAGTAGTATGGTCAGGCCGGATTATGAGAGGGGTGTGTGCCCCGGCGCCCCCACCACTTGCCCTACACAAGGGGCCGCCACCAACCTTTAGGTCATGGTCTGGTCTAGGAAGCTTTTCAGTCTTTGGTCTGACGCGCCATGGGGCAGCCAAAGCCACCACAGGGCAGGATGGAGAGTCTAGAGCAGCAAAGCAACGCTACAGTGATGAGCGAGTACAGAGCCGTCAATCGGTAGCCTCTCACTGCACATAAGCCACCAAGCACAGCCGCTGGCAGCTCAATGCAGGGAATGGTTTTCTGCTAAACCAGCTGGGCGACTACACTACCCCCACTCAGTATGGCAAAGCAAGAGTTCCTTAGCAGGATGCACCCGCACAAGGGTGGCACAAGGGACTCGTTCTCACGATACAGTAAGTAAGTGGGTTCAGTTACTTGGCTGGACTATTATTTTAAAAGAAAAAAAAAATGTATCTTGGGCCTCCACCACACTTAATCTGGCCCTGAGTGTGGTGCTATTCTATATCTATTTTTGTAAAAGCACAGCGTTTGATCAGAGAGGTAGAAATTAGTTATTTAGCTGTATTGCCTGTAAGGTATTAATCTCAGCAACAATAACTGGCTGACAGCCTCACTATACATACAGTTAGGTCCATAGATATTAGAAAAGAGATAACGTTTTTCTAATTATGGTTCTGCACATAACCACAATGTATTTTGAACAAAATTCAGATGGAGTTGAAGTTCAGACTTTCAGCTTTAATTCAGTGGGTTTAACAAAAAGATTGCATAAAAATGTGAGAAACTAGAACATTTATCCCTTCATTTCATTGGTTCAAAAGTAATTGGACAACTGAAATAATTGTAAATAAAATGTTAATTTCTAATACTTGGTTGAAAACACTTTGTTGGCAATGGCTGCCTGAAGTCCTCATGGACATCACCAGCCACTGTGTTTCCTACTTTTTGAAGCTCTGCCAGGTCTTTAGTGCAGTGGTTTTCAGTTGCCGTTTGTGGGCTATTTGTCTGAAGTTTAGTCTTTACCAGGTGAAGTGGGTGCTTAATTGGGTTGAGATCATGTAACTGACTTGGCCATTCAAGAGCATTCCACTTCTTTGCTTTAATAAACTCCTGGGTAGCTTTATGTTTTGGATCGTTGTATTATGAAATGCCGACAAATCATTTTAGCTGGATTTGAGCACACAGTATGTCTCTAAATATCTCAGAATTCGTTCGGCTGCTTCTGTCCTGTGTCACATCAATAAACACTAGTGACCCAGTGCCACTGGCAGCCATGCATGCCCAACCATCACACTGCCTCTGCCATGTATTACGAATTATGTGCTATGGTTTGGATCATGAGCTGGACCACGCCTTTGCCATATTTTTTTCTTCCCATCATCCTTGTAGAGGTTGATCTTGGTTTCATCTGTCCAAAGAATGTTCTTCCAGAAGTGTGCTGACTTTAGATTTTTTTTTTTTTTTTTTTTTTAAACAAAGTTCAATCTAGCCTTTTTATTCTTGAGGCTTATGAGTGGCTTGCACCAAGCAGTGACCCCTCTGTATTTACTGACATGCCATCTTCTCGTTATGGTCAATTTGGATATTGATACACCTACATTCTGGAGAGTGTTGTTCACCTGTTGTGAAGAGGTTTCTCTACAACATGGAAATTATTCTGCAATCATCCACCATTTTTGTCTTACATGGGCGTCCAGGTCTTTTGGCATTGATGAATGCTTTCCTGTAATCAAAGTGTAGATTTTGCCACTCCTAATATTGTAGCAAGCAATTTCTTCCTTTGCCTATCTCAAATTAACTCCAGGCCCTTTATCTGCTTAATTGAGAATTACATAATGAAGAGGTATCCCACACCTGCATATGAAACAGCCTTTGAGTCAACTGTTCTATTAATTTTGGTCCCTTTAGAAACAAGGTGGCACATGTTAATGAGCTGAAACTCCTAAAAACTTTATCCACTTTTAATGTGGATACCCTCAAATGAATGCTGAAAGTCTGGACTTTATGTCCATTATATTACTAGAACTTGAATTTGTTTCAGTAAACAGGTATAAATAAAAAAAAAAAAAAGCAAAATTCGTGTCGGTGTCCAAATATTTATGGATCTGACTATAACTGCCATACAGTCAGTGTTAACTAGCTACTGAGTACAGAAAAAGTTTGTAAAAAAACCAAATAATTTAACATCTATATATTTTATAAAAATACAATGACATAGCTTCTACTCTCCAAAAGACACTAGAGGGTCATGTTACCACTTGATCCACTGTAATAAACTCCTGTGCAGCCTGTACTTACCCATGGTGCATGCTTGGACCCCTAGCAATTTCCCTAGTCTGTGCGCTCTTAAACATCAATGGTAAGCATGCAACCAGGCATCCCAAAACCCTGCACATGTGCTGTGGTTTTCCTGAATGTAGAGGAGTATAAGGTGAACCAGGCAGTCTCACACACCGAGGCATCCCAAATTCAGGAACAGACCAAAATGCAGGGGTGGTGGCAAAAAAAAACAAACACTTTTGGCCTGGGCAGGAACTTTCCTTCGTCAGAGGTCCACAATCAAAACTGCTACTAAGCTCCATTCTCAAGAAGGACATTCACCTATCCAGTATCCAGCGCTGAATGTAGGGGAGTATAAGGTGATCCAGGCGGTCTCCCAAACTGAGGCATCCCAAATTCAAGAGCAGACCAAAATGTGGGGGCGGTGACAAAAACCAAACACTTTTGGTCTGGGCAGTAGTTTCCTAAGTCAGAGGTTCGCAGTCAAAACTGCTACCAAGCTCCATTCTCAAGCAGGACACTCACCTCTCTAGTATCCTGCACTAAGGCCAAATGCAGAAGCAGTGGTGCACATAGCAGCATCCCTGGCCCCGATGGTTCATCAACCTGTGTGGCACATTGTTGGGATCCTACGGAGGCAAGTGTGCTGCTGCGCGGTGGGGGTTAGTAGCAGTCCCGACTATGAGGTATCCAGAATCGGATGCTCCCTAGGCAAGCTACTGCCCGATCTTACAGATCTATGTACAGCGCTCTCTAGCTGAGGAATGGTAATAGCAAGATTTATATACCAATAGAAGTACATCTGGTAAAAGCCCTGAACTAAGTAATATTTTACTTAGCTCACAAGCTTGACCCTATTAAATCTCATTGCATGGAGTGTAATTATATTTTTGAAAATGGCCAGATTCCTGGCACTTCATGAGCACTTTCAACTGCAACAAGTATGTGTCCGGTGAAATCGGAGCTGCTCTGCTGCAAATTTGTGTTATGCTAATAACACAAAGAGGGTTAATTGCTAAAAGGCGGTAATCAGTCAATCCCATGCAAGCGTGCTCATTTCAGTCCCCAATATAGGCCAACAGATTTAGTCATAAGCACCTGATTGGGTCTTGATGTGGAGACGTTATAAATTGGTTTGAGCGGTTGCCACCCCTCCTTTTTGATTTATGCCCCACTGTATATGAAACCTGCCAGTTCGCCTGTAACAGCTTACCTTTCCCTGGTCCAATGGCACAGGCACTGGCTCTTGTCAAACATGCAGCTAAATCCCTGCATCTTTGGGCCATTCAGATTATCTGGGATGGGAGTGTGCAAGCTGCTGGGGACGCATCTGCTTGTGGTCCAAATTTTAGAAGGGCAGATGCTTTTGCCAAAGGATATAGGCACGGCGAACGTCTCTGAATGTACAAGATCCCGCGCATGCGCTATTAGACTGGGGAAACGGAAGCTGTTACAGCAGGACATCCCAAATGCTCGGGAAATCCCCAGGAAAGGCCATGCTACACTGGGTTTTGTTCCGCTTTAAGTGGGACCAGCTGTTTCCTCTCCCCCATCAGATGCAATACCACTAGGTGTGAGAGGTAAAATGAAATAGTTTAGTCCTCATGTGAACCAGGTCCTGCAAGGGAGGGTTTAGGTCTGCAATAAGGTGGTCATGAAAAAATGATTTGAATTATCAGCTGTTACAGAGTACAAAGCTGTCTTCTTAGCAATGCCAGAGGGAACGAATATTACTGCATGTCAAATACAGGGGGAAAAACAAAGAAAGAAACAAAGGCTGTAATGAATATTCACAGTTTTATCATTTTGCTCCCCTCTGCAATGATCTTCAGTTTCACACACCAATCACACAAACACATGTTGACAAACGCCTCTGGGGACAAGAGTGCGAGCAATTACCTGACTGCAACCACAAAGAGCTGAATCATACAAGACCTCTGCCCCATTCACATCAGGAGCCATATGTGCCAGATTCATTAACCTAGCGCTAAAATGATTCCTAACACAAACCTGTCATGAACGTGAGAGGATACTTCTGAAACATTCTACTCACTCTAGAGAATACACATTAAAGCGACTCGTCTAGCAGTGTTCCACAATCCTAAACTGCGGCAGCATACACAACATTTTGGAGACCTGGAAATAGAGAAGATGCACATTGAACAGGCTTAGAATGAGAAAGAAAGCTCCTTGCTGCCATATAATGGCTATTTCGCGGCCTGCCACATCCCTCCCTTGTTATTCTTGGGCCATGTTTGACCATCATTCCTCAATTGTGATGTATCATTTAAGACTTTCTACAGAAACATAGCCTTACATTGCAGGTAAGCAGACATGACTGGCCTAGAGCTCCATGTTATCTCTCGTTAATCCCCCAAACACCCCCCCTTCAATAAAACACTGCACAACCTATATATCTTTGGAATGATACAATTTAAATCGTCCAAAGCTGGAAAAAAAAAAAAATACAAGACAACATAAATCTCCAACCCCTCAATATGGTGCCCCTCTGGGCTTGTAGGTTGAGATATATCCTGGCTGGTTTGAGATGCTGTTTTGAGCTTTATAAACAAATGTTAAACAGGGAGACCTAAAAGCTTGTGCAATTGTTCCAATACTTTCTCATTTTCTTTTAAAAGGGTCAGTCAAGGCAATAGCAATAAAAGGGCAGCCATAAGCTCATCCTAAGACTGTTAATGTGCCTCTCCTCCATTTCGAGGTCTCCAAAATGTTGTCCTTTCTTTTAATTCCATTCCTCCACGAGCATACACAAATGTGGTCACAAGGTCACCCTGCCCCTTAGGACCGCCTATACTACAGTGTAGGACAACCTGCTGAGAAGAGGGGATCCAACCAGACAGCCCTCACAGAAGCCCCAACCTGAGATCCGCTGGACGCCACAAGATTTCTGTTGGTGCAGATAATTATGAAAAGCACTTGCCCCTCCATAACCTATTTGCAATTGCTGGGCCCCTATATTAAATTGGTCCCAAATTCTACCAGGTTGTTTTTTTGGGCCCAAACTAGGGGCTTAGCCATCACATATAGGGGCATATGGAGTGGGCAGACTCTATAGGGCCAATATTGTGATGGCCCCAAGCACCCTGTGAATTATGAATATTTAGTAATAAAAAAGATGAACAGCAAGCACCCAAGAGAACCAAGCGATTGCCAGGAGCTACATTGACATTATTTAGCCAGACAATATGTGCTGATGTAGATGGAGAAATTATTTATTTTTTGGCACAGGGGCCTCTGTTGACATAGTCCGCCGTGGTAATCTGCTTTAGAAAAAGGACAGCTGACTGCTCTGAGCAGTCTGGGGCACACTAACCTTATTAAAGAGGGAAGACGAATAGAGCACGATGGTGAGAGGCGCTTGCGATGGTAATTAGGTGGCGTACAACATGCAGCATTAAAGAGGATATGCATATTTTATAATGTATAAGCAGAGGCAACAGATTTTCAACAAGGCAATGACTAAGTCACAATCTGATTATTACAGCTGAACATAAATCTAGCTAGTAACCCGCGATTTTGCACAGCCACAATTCAAGCGAAATAACTAAAAAGGCCCATCCAAACAAGTCGGTGCTGACAGTAAAGGGACATGCCACTCAAAGCTGATATTTCACTTCTGGTGAAATCTAAAGGAGACCAGTACCAAAGTAGTTCCGTAGTTGTGACTTTTAGGAGTTTGCAAATACATGGAATTACTAAGCGGTAGTGTACTCGGCGTGCCAGGAGGTGTGTAACTCCCTCCGGCCGTCTTTCCACACCGCCTTTCATAGACCTGCATGATGGGTACAGATACTAAAAGCCTGGTAGATCCGTTCCTAAACATGATGGGGGGGGGGATTCCGGTCAAAATCCCCCCCTCCCAGCACCACACGAGAAATCTATATATTTCTGTATGTAAAACAGCCACAGACATAGAACAGGTGCACAGAAACCAGCTCAGGATGTATAGAGGCTCTCTAGGCATTGCAATCGGGTGGGCAGCTTGGTAGCCAGGTAATTAGCATTGTTTAGAAGCCTTAATTATTTCCGTTTAACCCTGTCTCTTTAGACACTGATCTGAGCAGTAATGATCCCTGCCTGACCTAAAGTGGAAGCCTAACAGTTTATTATTTACAAGAATAAACAGTATTCTGGAAATATGTATTAGAGGCGATGCCCACAATTAAAAATACATTTTCTGTGCACAGAATTATCCGCGTGTCGATACACTGGCAAGTTGAAAGACTGATTTTTCTTATATCTTCTTATACTGAGACAAGAAGAGGTAAGAAGAAATAAAAGAGTGTGAAACAAATAGGTACAGCTGCACACACCAAGTGTGAATTTGGATTATGGTAGGTAAAAAATGTCTTGCAGCATATACTACACTAGTGTTTGAAGTATGTATCTCCAGCTATAAATAACTATCAGTGAAGTTGCCTAAAACAAATCATACTGTACATTATCGATTCATGTTATAAGCATCACAATTTATATACAGTATAACGTATTCAATAGCAGCGTAGTGGTATGCCTGCTCAAATGAACCGATTGTAATGAATAAAGTCTTCCTTGTATTATTGCATTGGTGTATGCAAGGTGGTTCAGTTTGACAACTATGTCCGGTCCTGGGAATAGGGTCAGTGGTCACACCAAGTCTAGATAGATGCTTTGAACAGTGAGTGGGGTATATGTGGCAGGTCCCAAATGGTTTTAGGCACATAGGTGTTAGCCTCACAAAGTCCTGTGGTCCAGGTTAGTCACTTCATAGGCTCTGGTCACTAGCGGCTGATGCAGGGGGTGCCCGAGGCCACAGCAATGAAGCAGGAAACAGTGTGCTGTGGCGTCTCTGCTGCTTACCCGCCATGGACTTGGGACTCTGCCACTTGTGAGCAGGACTTCAATACTGTACGATTTGTTTCTATATATATTTTAAATATACAACATAACTGATTTTAAGCAACTTCACTGATGGTAGTTATATTTTTATAACTGGAGATAATTACCTCAAACACTAGTCTAATATCCAACATTTTCTTACTCTCGGTACAAGGGCGAGGCCTTTTTTAGAACCTACACATTATATTCCTAAATATTGTACTTTGTTCTTTCTTACAGAACAAGTGAGAAGAATACATCTGAAGTGCTGTGTAAGTTTAATCACCCGCAGTAATGATGCAAACAAGCGATAGAAAGAAATAGATGGCTGACGGACATTCTATTATATTTATCTATCACAAAAAAGGAAACATTCTTTCATAAGAACGGAGATAAAGACTTTGTGATCAGTTCAGCAAATGAATTACCACATGGGACACAGAGCAAGCATGGAGCGCCCACTCCCCACAGCCCCACCAGCCTCTGGCCAGCTGTCACCACACAATGGAGCCAGCCCTGGTGAGAAGCCACCTCAGGTCACCTCTCAGCATCCAGGACTCAGTAGACACACCGCTAACCGCACAGTCAGGTACCAAGCAGCAACAGGACCAATCACACGGTCAGAATCACAGGAATATATTTTGTTAATTACAGTTTACAATGATCATCACAACAAATGTTTACCAACACAAATATGCAACCGATGCCATTCATATAGATACTACTGGATAAACATCAGACAAAGCCCCCCTGCAAGTCACAAAGTGGCTGTGAGCAGCCCAAGGGTATAATGCATATTACTCTTCCTGCCAGAGAAGCCTTATCCGTCATGGAATAGGTATTTTAAAGCTGAGCCCACCACCATAAGTATGTATGGAAAACCAGCCTAGTGCCCACCACTGCAGAGAGCATGGGGCTTAATGCCTATCACTCATTATCACAGTGCCAAGTGAGATGTCTTTCAACATGCTAATCCAGAATAATAAACCTGGGAACACTGAAGCCCACCACTTCTCTGCTGGTCATGGAAGAGCACCCTATAGACTAGATGCCCACCACCACTGCTGCCCATCCTGCTTCCAGTCCTGGGAGGAGGAGCCTGTGTACATGATGTCCTGGAAGAAAAGCTAAGGACATAGTGCCCACCAACCCCACTGCCAATCCTGGGAGAAAAGCCTGTGGACATATTACCTACCACCTCAGCTGCCAGTCCTGGAAGAAGAGCTAAGAACATAGTGCCCACCACCCCTGGTGCCAGACCTGGAAAAATAGCTAAGAACATAGTGCCCACCACCCCTGGTGCCAGACCTGGAAAAATAGCTAAGAACATAGTGCCCACTACCGTTACTGGGAGTCCTGAAAAAAATGCTAAGAACATAGTGCCCACCAACCCTGATGCCAGTCCTGGAAGAAGAGCTAAGAACATAGTGCCCACCACCCCTGGTGCCAGACCTGGAAAAATAGCTAAGAACATAGTGCCCACTACTGTTATTGGGAGTCCTGAAAAAAATGCTAAGAACAAAGTGCCCACCAACCCTGATGCCAGTCCTGGAAGAAGAGCTAAGAACATAGTGCCCACCACCCCTGGTGCCAGACCTGGAAAAATAGCTAAGAACATAGTGCCCACTACCGTTATTGGGAGTCCTGAAAAAAATGCTAAGAACATAGTGCCCACCAACCCTGATGCCAGTGCAGGAAGAAGAGCTAAGAACATAGTGCCAACCACCTCTGGTGCCAGTCATGGAACAAGATCTAAGAACATAGTGCCCACTACTCTTGAAATAAGTGTTAAAGCCAAACAAAACCCATATTTTTAATTAGCATCCCCTGAATTGCTCCCCACATGAAAATTACATTTTGCCAATTTTTACTGCTCTTGTTTCAATCTAATACCAGATAATGGCGCCTGTTTTAGTGGCAAAGCCCTGCCTCCTCCATGTATTATCACTGTTGTGTGTGGCAATGATGTCATTGCCACACCTATGCAATGACTAATCACCTGCGATCTGCGGCCTGTGGGACAGCAAAGAAAAAATGTTTCCAGGGCGATTTGAAAAAAAACAAAAATATCTATTTCTAGTTCTAAACACTAAGAAGGGGCTTTGGCCAAATGTATTTCACAAGTTAAGTGGGTTTTGGTCGGCTTTAGGAACATTGTGCCAACTACCCCATTGTGCCAACTACCCCTCTGCCCCAGACATCTCTTTGGAACACATTTTGGAAAAAAGTCTGGAAATATAATGCCAAGCATTTCTGCTGCCAGTCCCGGAGAAGCCCCAGCACCCTGCTGCCAGTCCCGGAAAAGCCCCAGCACCCCCGCTGCCAGTGCCCGAGAAGCCCCAGCACCCGGCTGCCAGTCCCGGAGATGCCCCAGCACCCGGCTGCCAGTCCTGGAGAAGCCCCAGCACCCTGCTGCCAGTCCTGGAGATGCCCCAGCACCCGGCTGCCAGTCCTGGAGATGCCCCAGCACCCGGCTGCCAGTCCTGGAGATGCCCCAGCACCCTGCTGCCAGTCCTGGAGATGCCCCAGCACCCGGCTGCCAGTCCTGGAGAAGCCCCAGCACCCTGCTGCCAGTCCTGGAGATGCCCCAGCACCCCTGCTGCCAGTCCTGGAGATGCCCCAGCACCCCTGCTGCCAGTCCTGGAGATGCCCCAGCACCCCTGCTGCCAGTCCTGGAGAAGCCTCAGCACCCCGCTGCCAGTCCTGGAGAAGCCCCAGCACCCCTGCTGCCAGTCCTGGAGAAGCCCCAGCACCCCTGCTGCCAGTCCTGGAGAAGCCCCAGCACCCATGTTGCCAGTCCTGGAGAAGTCCCAGCACCCCTGCTGCCAGTCCTGGAGATGCCCCAGCACCCCTGCTGCCAGTCCTGGAGAAGCCCCAGCACCCATGTTGCCAGTCCTGGAGAAGTCCCAGCACCCCTGCTGCCAGTCCTGGAGATGCCCCAGCACCCCTGCTGCCAGTCCTGGAGATGCCCCAGCACCCCTGCTGCCAGTCCTGGAGATGCCCCAGCACCTCTGCTGCCAGTCCTGGAGATGCCCCAGCACCCCTGCTGTCAGTCCTGGAGAAGCCCCAGCACCCATGTTGCCAGTCCTGGAGGTGCCCCAGCACCCCTGCTGCCAGTCCTGGAGAAGCCCCAGCACCCCTGCTGCCAGTCCTGGAGATGCCCCAGCACCCCTGCTGCCAGTCCTGGAGATGCCCCAGCACCCATGTTGCCAGTCCTGGAGAAGCCCCAGCACCCCTGCTGCCAGTCCTGGAGATGCCCCAGCACCCCTGCTGCCAGTCCTGGAGATGCCCCAGCACCCCTGCTGCCAGTCCTGGAGATGCCCCAGCACCCATGTTGCCAGTCCTTAGCGAGTCTGGGCATGGCAGCGGGCAGTGTGCAGCATGGCAGGCTGGAGGACAGGAAACTTTCCAGCTGAGGGCAGCAGGGCACAGGGCTGCTCAGTGTTTGGAGCCCGGTAGGAGAAGCGGAAGCTGGTAGCGAGGGGCACCGCGGAGATGCCGCTGTCACTCCTACCTTTGTGCCAGTTATGCTCCCTCGTCTCCCCGCTGAGCTCCGTATCCCGGCTCCCGGACACGCCGAGTGCCGCTGACTGACGCCCGGTGGCGGGAACACTGCAGGAAGCCGATGCCGCTATGAGCCGCGCAGCTGTAAGCAGCGAACCCGGATCCCTGACTCCGACGCCGCTGTCGCTCCGGAGGCTGCCTGGAGTCACACATAGCCACGCCCCGGCCACGCCCACTAAGCTCCAGCTTGCGCGCATTAACCCCTTCCCAGCTGAGGGAAATGCCAGTGCTTTCTGCTTGCTGCAAGGCGCTGTTGTTCCCCTACCTGCCCCGCACTATGATATCTACCGACTTTTCAGCGTGTGAAAGGGGGGCATTTGTTAAATTAGGCCACACACCCTCATTGAGTGATGGATACGAGATAGGTTGTTAATTCATATCTGCATAATACTCCTCAAAGAGAGACGAAAGAGAACAACGACGGACAGGGAGGGGGACATGGATTCAAAAGAGGGACAATCCACTTGGGAGTTATGAGTGCCCTCACTGCCAGTCACTCTATACATTCTTTGCCATCCTCTGTTATCCTTCCCTCCATTGCCAGTCACTGTTGCCTAACTGCCTGCTACCCTCAGAAGTCGCCATGGCGTTCATGACAGAAGAAAATATTAGACAAGCTAACTGGGCAGCACTCGCCTACGAGCCACTAATGCTAATTATATCAAAAATATTCGTGTGCACACTCAACCCAGCACCAAAATATTTAGAGCAAAACAAAAGAATGGGGGAACCCACCCTCCCCCAAATAGATGCCAGGTAACTATTGAGTTGCACTACTCATAAGTGTAAAAAAGTATGAAAAGTTTATTATTCTTAATGGCGTTCATGACAGACGGCGCTTGACTGGCGGACTGGAAGCGGCACCGCCAGCAATGACCGAGGTGGTGGTGCATACAGGGGGCATCCAGATTTGGGACGTTCCTCGGTGATGTGACGCGACTCTTCACCACAAAGGGGGCCACTGAGACCATGCCGCCCAAGGGCCCACATAATCCTGCAGCCGGCTCTGCTGTCCCTTCACTACATAAGAGAGTGGACCTGATTCCCATCCTCATTTGGAATGCCCCACTGTGTAAACCCCTCCAATCCCCCTGTAAAATGTACCTTCTCCAAAATCAAATGGTGCAAAAGCAAGCTATACCTCTAGCTGGGCGCACGCTAGCGCCAGGCATTTGTGTATGGCCGGTGCAGGCACGCTAGAGGCATGGGCATGTTAGAGAGCAGCATGTGGCCACCAGATGAAACTTAGCTGCTTTTGACAAGCACAGCCGAGTGCGCTGATTGGACAAGAGCTCATGCATGCCCTATAGATCCAGGTAAAGGTGAGTTTGCTGGGCGAACTAGGGGGGTTTCACAAAGTGGGGCACCCCGATTTGGGGCAAGATCCTAAGCCCAGTATAGTTAAAATCCTGGATTTTGGCCCCTATTAAAAGGGAAAAACTCCTCCCCCCCACTCCTACCTGAGTACCTCAGGTGATTTTACAAGCAAGGTGGTGGCTCATTTAAAAAAAACTTATTTTTGTCACCACCGTAGCTACGTCCAGACAGCAGATGTGAGAGCTCTGAGAAAGGTGAGTTTTCTGGGTAATCCCAGGGGTCTCACACAATGAGGCATTACAAACAGCTGGCGTAACAAGAATAATTTTTCCCCAAAAGTGGGGGAAAATGTCTGTGCGCCTTATCGGGCGAATGCAGCAGGTGGGCGTGGCGGTGCAGGCCACACCCATCCGCTGGCCTGACCTGGGTGTTCACCCATGCCCAGGAAGAGGCAACAGATGTAGGAGTGACGGGCGCTGTTTCTGTCCCTGCCGCTGCTATTGCTGCCGGAAAAGACAGCAATAGCAGCGGCAGGGACGGGTACAGAGCCCACTGCTGCTTCTTACTAGCCAGCCCATAGAGCGAGGGGGGCGTGGCCTGCGCCGACACTGGTGGGCGTGGCCTGCACCTACGCGGTGCAGGCCGCGCCCACCCAATTCACAGAGCCGGCCGCTCAGCGGAGAGGTGAGTTTTTTCTTTTTACTTCTACGGGAATGCCACACTGCCTATACTAATGGGGGGAGGGCGAATGCCACACTACTTATGAGAATGGCGGGGCCACACGGCCTATATGGGAAATGGGATAAGGGATGCCACACTGCCTATATGGGGAATGGGAGGGGGGAATGCCACACTGCCTATATGGGGAATGGGATGGGGGGAAGCCACACTGCCTATATGGGGAATGGGATGGGGGGAATGCCACACTGCCTATATGGGGAATGGGATGGGGGGGGGATGCCACACTGCCTATAAGGGGAATGGGATGGGGATGCCACACTGCCTATATGGGAGGAGGGAATGCCACACTGCCTATATGGGAATGGGAGGAGGAATGCCACACTGCCTATATGGGGAATGGGATGGGGGGAAGCCACACTGCCTATATGGGATAGGGGATGCCACACTGCCTATATGGGGAATGGGAGGGGGGGATGCCACACTGCCTATATGGGGAATGGGATGGGGGGGATGCCACACTGCCTATAAGGGGAATGGGATGGGGGGATGCCACACTGCCTATATGGGGAATGGGAGGAGGGAATGCCACACTGCCTATATGGGAATGGGAGGGGGAATGCCACACTGCCTATATGGGGAATGGGAGGGGGGAATGCCACACTGCCTATATGGGAATAGGCGGGGGGGAATGCCCCACTGCCTATATGGGAAAGGGAGGGGGGAATGCCACTATCAAGCTCGGGAAACTCCATT
Source organism: Gastrophryne carolinensis (assembly GCA_027917425.1). NCBI lineage: Eukaryota > Metazoa > Chordata > Amphibia > Anura > Microhylidae > Gastrophryne > Gastrophryne carolinensis. Next base: position 148,944,417 of record CM051236.1, read on the forward strand.
GGCGCACTCAGATAACTCCAGCCCTCCGGGTAAGCCCTCAACACCCAATCTCTGCAGCCAGCTTCCCCTGTAGGAGCCGCCGCTTGCCGGGATGCAGTACATGCCTGCCAGGGATTGGTTGCCCGAAGGACTTCAATGGCTCAAAGGATGGGAGCTTACTGGTTGGAGGTCTGGAGAACCAATAACGAAGAGCGGAATTAGAGTCCAATAGTTGAAGCAGGCATCGCTAGGAAGTCCGAAGACAGGCCAGAGGTCAACACGGGTAAGCAGAGATCGCGACGGTACAGTAGGATGAGGCAGCTCGAGGTCGGGGGTACGAAGCAGAGGTCACGGCTGACAGCGGGCAGGATGGTCGTGGATAGCAAAGGTCGGCAACAGAGATCAATCAGAGAGAGTAGTCAGTTCAGGCAGGGGTCAGCAACGGAGATCAGACAGAGAATGGTCGGTTCAGGCAGGGGTCGGCAACAGAGATCAGACAGAGAATGGTCGGTTCAGGCAGGGGTCGGCAACAAAGATCAATCAGAGAATAATTCAGAAGACAAACAAGTTACAAGGCTCTATCACAGGCACTGAGTAACGGGGTGAATCCTTTATAGGAACCAGATATGATTGGAGATGGGGAAAGTGGGTGCGTGATTGTTGTTTACTACAACTCAGAATACAATTGGATCACAGCCAGAACAGGGCGTATAGCCCAACAGCTCCTTTGGGCTCATTGGCCCTATCACTGCAAGGGGCGTTCTCCCCCCACTCCATCTGGGCCCATTGGCCCTTTACTTTTCCTCCGGCGGCCGCGCTGAGGCCGCGCTGAGGCGGAGGGGGGCGCACTCGCAGAAGTGCGAGCAGCCGCCAGGTGCGGCCGGCAAAGGAGTGGGGAGGCGGCGGAGACACAGCTGTAACGCGGCACAGGTAAGCTAGTTGTGACACTACCCCCCCTTCACGAGGGGCCTCCGGACCCTTACCAGGTTTCCCTGGATTGTGACGAAGGAATTTCTTAATAAGAATTTTAGCATGCACATCTTTCGCCGCAACCCAACAACTCTCCTCCGGACCGAAGCCCACCCAGTCAATCAAATATTGCAATGAATTATGGATTTTACGCCAGTCTAGAATCTTGTTAACTTCATATTCCGGTTCGTTATCAACTAGGATTGGTGACGGGGATGGAAGTGGTGTATTCTTAGCTGGTTTTAGCAGCGACACATGAAAAGAGTTTGGGATTCTCATGGTTTGAGGAAGTTGGACTTTAAAGGTTACATTGCTCAACTTCTGAATAATAGGGAAAGGGCCAATAAACTTGGGTCCCAACTTACTGGAAGGTTGCCGGAGAGAAATGTTTTTAGTAGAAACCCAAACGAGGTCCCCAATCTGAAGTGCGGGTTCTCAAGACCTGCGTCAATCGGCAAATTATTTGTATCTGTATTTGTATCTCAGTCTCCTGGACGCGGGCTCAGATGTTCTTCCGCTCCTGGAGCCACTCTTCCAATGCCGGTAAATCGGAAGGTGACCCCGAGATAGAAGAGCCCCTGGGATTTTTCCCAAAATTGCAGAAAAATGGGGACACTCTCACTCGGCGCATTATTGTATGCAAACTCCGCAAAGTAAATGAATTCTGACCACTGTTCTTGAGCGTCAGAAATGTAAATACTGTTCAAGACTTTGATTGGTTCTTTCAGTCTGCCCATTGGTTTGAGGATGGTATGCAGACGACAAAGATATCTGAATACCCAACCTCAAACAGAAGTTCTTCCAGAAACGCGAAGTAAATTGTACACCCCGATCGGAAATTATATTAGAGGGTATGCCATGGATACGGAAAATATGTGAAATAAATAGTCGAGAGAGCTCAGGAGCCGACGGGAGTTTAGGTAAAGGAATGAAATGTGCCATCTTACTAAAACGGCCGACGACCACCCAAACAACAGTGTTCCCATGTGAATGTGGCGAATCAACTATGAAGTCCATAGAGATATGAGTCCACGGTGCTTTAGGAATCTCTAATGGAACCAAACACCCACTAAGGGCCTTGTGTACTCCTTTACTTCACGCACACATACAACATGCATCGATAAAGGTAGATATATCGCGCCGCATAGTAGGCCACCATACATGGCGTCGGGCTAGGGTAAACGTTTTCCGATTTCCCAGGGGACCGGCAGTTTTTGCATCATGAAATTCGCGGATAACATCGGAACGCAGGTGCGGCGGAACAAACTGACACCCCAAAGGTACATCTACAGGAGATTCGTTCTGGAATGGCGCCAAAGTATTAGATAGATCAGGAAGTAATGCCCCCACCACGCAACCTAGAGGCAAAATTGGTTCACCCATATCACTCCTATCTTTACATTCCCCGAACATGCGGGACAGGGCGTCTGCCTTAGTATTTTTAGCTCCTGGCTTAAATGTGATTAAGAAGTTGAACCGCGAAAAAAAAAAGCCCAACGCGCCTGGCGAGAGTTTAGTCTTTTTGCTAAACTGATGTATTCAAGGTTTTTTTGATCGGTATAGATCGTGATCGGATGCAATGAACCCTCCAGCCAGTGACGGCATTCGTCAAAGACCAGTTTTACTGCCAATAATTCCCTTTTTCCCACATCGCAGTTCTTCTCCACAGCGCAAAATTTCCGCAAGAAGTAGGCGCAAGGATGCAAACGCTCAGGATGACCAGAGTATTGTTATAAAACTGCCCCCACACCCAACTCAGAAGCATCTACTTCAATGATAAAAGGCTTGTTAACATCAGGGTGAACTAAAACAGGCGCCGAGGTAAAAGCCTTTTTCAAAGTCAGGAAGGCCTCGCTGATGGACGGTGACTGGTTTTTAGTAAAGGTGCCCTTACGGGTAAGGTTAGTAAGAGGTGCCACAACATGGGAAAAGCCCCTGATAAAGCGTCTATAGAAATTTGCGAAGCCTAAGAAACGCTGTAACTCTTTCAATGTCTTGGGTTGAACCCATTCCCGCACTGCCGAAACCTTCACCGCATCCATCTCCAGACCCTGGTTAGAAATGACATACCCCAAGAAGGGAACAGTGGTGACCTCAAACATGCATTTAGAAATCCTGGCATACAAATTATTTTCTCTTAATTTTTGAAGAACCAATTTTACATGACGTCTATGCTCAGACAAAGTATTAGAAGTAAATGACCATGAATCTACCTAAATAATCACGAAAAATATCATTTACGGAGTCTTGGAAGACGGCTGGAGTGTTACAAAGGCCAAAGGGCATGACCAGATATTCATAATGGCCGTCCTTTACGTTAAATGCCGTCTTCCACTCATCCCCTTGCCGAATACGAATCAAGTTGTAGGCCCCTTTTAAATCTAATTTGGAAAAGATCCGAGTGCCAACAACTTTATTAAATAAATCCCCGATCAAAGGTAGGGGATACCGGTTCTTTATAGTGATTTTGTTCAAGGCTCTGTAGTCTATACAAGGTCTTAAACCGCCATCTTTTTTTTCCACAAAAAAAGAACCCAGCCCCCGCAGGCGATGTTGAGGGGCGGATAAACCCCTTACTCAAATTTTCAGAGATGTAATCCCTCATTGCTTGCTCCTCAGGCCGGGTAAGGTTGTAAATTTTCCCTCTAGGAGGAATAGTCCCAGGGAGCAAGTCAATGGGGCAGTCATAGGCCCTATGTGGGGGAAGAGTGTCAGCTGAACATTTGGAAAAGACGTCAGCCCAATCAGCGTACGGCTGAGGTAACCCTTGGGCCAACATCTGGAAACTTCTGAGGGCAGTGGAAAAACAATGATTCGTACAGAAGTTACTCCATTTAACTAATTCCCCAGCCTGCCAGTCTAAAATGGGGTTGTGGAGTTTCATCCAAGGGTATCCCAAGACCACCGGAGTTTCGAGGCAATCAAAGCCGAAGAATTCAATGAACTCGGAATGGGAGGACCCAACGACTAGTTTGGGAGGTGGAGTAGGTAGAGGTGGGGTCTTAGTATTGACCGGACCCCCCTGAATGGCCTTCCCATTAATGGCCAGGACCTGCAGAGATTTCCCAAGGGGTACCAATGGGATCCCCAAAATGGAGATCAAGCTCCTATCCAGGAAGTTGCCCACAGCTCCACTATCTACAAAAGCGGAAACTGGCTGTCTGGAAGAGCCCCAGGAAAGGTCTACAGGGATTAACATTTTATTCAAGCGAGAGTAGTAAACAGACCCACCTAGATCAGCACTCTCCCCCTGATCTAGGCATGAAAGTTTCCCGCCGAGTTCCCCTTGTTAGGACAGGATCTAGCAAAATGTCCCGGGTTCCCACAATATAAACATAACCCCAAGGAGCGTCTTCGCTGCTTCTCATCCTGGGAGCGAGTTCTCCCAACCTGCATGGGTTCCTCCTGAGAGGTGGAAGGTGTATTTTCCCTAAGGGAAGATGGTGGGTTAGGGTTTTGGAAGGGCTTGAAAGACGTGGGAGCCCTAGCTCTCTCCCTAAGGCGTTGGTCTATCTTAATGGTGACCTGCATCAATTGGTCTAGGTCCGAAGGTGGAGGGAAATTCACAAGCGCATCTTTGATGCTCTCAGACAGGCCCATTCGGTATTGGCTACACAAGGCAGGGTCATTCCACCTGGACTCTACCGCCCAACGACGGAACTCAGCGTTATAATCCTCCGCCGTATTCTGCCCTTGCTTCAGGGTTCCGAAGCCTGTTGGGAGGCAACCTAAATGCCCAAGACTGAGGGTCTCCTTGTAACAGAGAGATTACCAACCCCACCCACTGGGTCTCGGTGCCCGAAGATACAGGCCTCAACTTGAAATAAAGTTCGCAAGAATTCTTGAAATTGGAGAACTTGTCACGGTCTCCATAAAATTTCTCCGGTAGCGGGACCTTCGGCTCCGACACATGAGGTGGTACAGAAGATGCTGGAATCTGTCTGGTTTCTTGAGTGGCCACTCTTTGAGCTAGCTGATAGCTAGCCATGGCCTGCACTTGCTGTACCAGGTCATCTATGGCGGCCTGTGATAATATCACGCTCAGGTAACTCCAGCCCTCCGGGTAAGCCCTCAACCCCCAATCTCCGCAGCCAGCTTCACATGTAGGAGCCCCCGCTTGGCGGGACGCAGTACACGCCTGCCCGGGATTGGTTGCCCCAGGACTTCAATGGCTCAAAGGATGGGAGCTTACTGGTTGGAGGTCTGGAGAACCCTTAACGAAGAGCGGAATTAGAGCGAGTCCAATAGTTGAAGCAGGTATCACTAGGAAGTCCAAAGACAAGCCAGAGGTCAACACTGGGTAAGCAGGGATCGCGACGGTACAGTAGGATGAGGCAGCTCGAGGTCGGGGTACGAAGCAGAGGTCACGGCTGGCAGTGGACAGGATGGTCGTGGATAGCAAAGGTCGGCAACAGAGATCAATCAGAGAGAGTAGTCGGTTCAGGCAGGGGTCGGCAACAGAGATCAGACAGAGAATGGTCGGTTCAGGCAGGGGTCGGCAACGAAGATCAATCAGAGAATAATTCAGAAGACAAACAAGGTACAAGGCTCTATCACAGGCACTGAGTAACTGACGGGGTGAAGCCTTTATAGGAACCAGATATGATTGGAGATGGGGAAAGTGGGTGCGTGATTGGTGTTTACTACAACTCAGAATACAATTGGATCACAGCCAGAACAGGGCGTATAGCCCAACAGCTCCTTTGAGCTCAATGGCTCTATCACTGCAAGGGGCGTTCTCCCCCCCCCCATCTGGGCTCATTGGCCCTTTACTTTTGGCTCTTTACTTCGCGCGCGCAAGCACGTGTACGGATGCCAGGGACGCTGGCAGAGGAGGAGGCGGAGGGGGGCGCGCTCGCAGAAGTGCGAGCAGCCGTCCGGCGCTGTCGGCAAAGGAGTGGGGAGGCGGCGGAGACACCGCTGGAACGCGGCGCAGGTAAGCTAGTTGTGACAGCCACACTGCCTATACGGGGAATGGGAGGGGGGAATGCCACACTGCCTATATGGGGAATGGGAGGGGGGAATGCCACACTGCCTATATTGGGAATGGGAGGGGGGAATGTCACACTGCCTATATGGGGAATGGGAGAGGGGAATTTCACACTGCCTATATGGGGAATGGGAGTGGGGAATGCTACACTGCCTATATGGGGAATGGGAGGGGGGAATGCTACACTGCCTATATGGGAGGGTGAATTCCACACTGCCTATATGGGGAATGGGAGGGGGGAATGCCACACTGCCTATATGGGGAATGGGAGGGGGGAATGTCACACTGCCTATAATGGGGGGAGGGGGAATGCCACACCACCTATGGGAATGGGGGGGCACACTGCCTATATAGGGAATGGTAGGGGAGGAATTTCACACTGCTTATGATACTCGGGGCAGGGGGAATGCCACACTGCCTATGGGAATGGGAGGGCACACTGCCTATATGGGGAATGGGAGGGGGGAATGCCACACTGCCTATGATAATGGGGGGAGGGGGAATGCTACATTGCCTATGGGAATGGGGGGCACACTGGCATTCCCCCCTCCCATATGGGAGGGGGAATGCCACACTGCCTATATGGGCAATGGGGGGGCACACTGCCTACATGGGGAATGAAAGGGGGGCACACTGCCTGTATGGGGAATTGGTGGGGGGAATGCCACACTGCTTATATGGGGAATGGGAGGAGAGAATGCCACACTGCCTATATGGGGAATAGGAGGGGAGAATGCCACACTGCTTATATTGGGAATAGGAGGGGGGTGCCACACTGCCTATATGGGGAATGGGTGGGGGAAATGCCACACTGCTTATATGGAGAATGGGATGGGGGGCACACTGCCTATATGGGGAATGTGATGGGGGATGCCACACTGCCTATATGGGAAATGGTAGGGGGGAATGCCACACTGCCTATGTCATTGTTGTATCCCACATGGCCTATTGGAATAGGAGGGGGAATTCCACACTGCCTATATGGGGAATGGGATGGGGGCATGCCACACTGCCTATGGAATGGGGGCATCCCACACTGCCTTTGGGAATGGGAAGGGGGAATGCCACACTGCCCATGAGGAATGAAATAAGGGGGATGCCACCCTGTCTGTAATGGTGCGTTTTTGGTTTAAAATATTTTTTTCTTATTTTCCTCCTCCAAATCCTTGGTGCGTCTTATGAGCAGGTGTGTCTTATAGGGCAAAAAATACGTGTGTGTGTGTGTATATATATATATATATATATATATATATATATATATATATATATACAAGGTTTAGGCTTTAACCTTATTTTTTCAAGGCTTTCTCAATATGTTTTTGTGAAATAAGTTGAAAAAAATCTATTTTTTATATTTTGTAGTTTTTTATAAATAATATACATTTCTCAATTAAATCATATTGTTAGTCCCATTCCTCCCGATTACAACAGTACCAAATATGTCATATATATATCAGGAGATACTCCAAACTAAAAAGAGCTTTATATGAGATTTCCAAATAAAATCCAACTATCTGCACCTTGCTGTTAAACCTTCAGCATGATTTAATGAAAAGCCCAGACCCTTAAAAAACTATTCCCCAGCATCTAAAATTAATATATTTTGTCGCTTACTTATTATTCTTTCCCCCGTTGGGCTGCAACTCTGTTCAGGACTCTAGGATATGGGTGCCAACATCTTTTCTCAGAAGCATCACACATACTGAGGAGAGGAGAGCTGGATAAAGTACAGTGGGGGCTTTGCACAGACAGAGCAGAGCTGGGGTCAGGGGAAGGACAGCAATCCCAGAATGCGGAGCGGCACAGTCAGAAGACACTTCCTGCCTGATGCTCCATGAGCCACCATCTTGGATGTTTAAAGGCTCATAACATGGAGTAGATGCAGGTAGGATTATTTTTAAGGTGAGCAATCTGTATGTACAGGGTGGCAGAAACATACAAGTATAAGGCTCTTATTCAGGGCGAAGGTCTGCTTTAACTATAAAGCCTTAACCCCTTAAAAAAAAGTTGCGGGGTCCAGCAAAACCAGCTGAGCACTAACTACATAGCCCACATGGGCACAAGCTCTTGGGGAGGGTTTTGGCAAGTCACCTCCTTGCCGGCAGGTCATCTGTCATGCCTATTAAACTGGTATAGGGGTTTGAAGGACCCCTTACCAGTTCGCAAAGGGTTAAGTGTAAAAAAAGATACACACTTGCAAAAGTCTATTATTATTAACTTTTACTACTTACCTCCTTCCTTCTCTGGGTGCTGTCCCACGCTGTCGATCTCAGCCGGAAGTGAGTTTCCGCAGTTCACTCCCACTGCATGGAAGGGACCTTTTTATACCAGCGGAGTGAGATGATCACAGGTTAGGTTTTTTCTTTGGCCCTAAACAAGAGAAAACACCAAGTACATAGAATCTACAAGGCTAGCAGTTAACGGTTGGAGAAGCAGCCTCGTAGATTCTACATGCTTGGTGGTTAAAGGGTTAATGCCCACCCAGCAGCGTAGATATCCCAGGTGGGGCCCCCTTCACGGGCCATCACAGATGGAGGCGAGCAGCATGGGGCAATCGGCACGCAGAGTGGTGGACAGAAAGAGGTGCACTATGTGCACACGGCAAAAAGGGTGGCAGCGGTATGCGCAGGGCAGGGTGAAAAGGGTGTGGAACATGCATGGAGGCACGTGCACAGAGTCTAGAAGGAAGGAGGCGGCATGAATGGCTAGGTGACTATGTATGTTGGCATACCGGGCATACATACTGCTTGTGCCGGGCCCCGGATCCAATGGCCCGGGGGCAGGTGCCAGCACTGCCTCTATGGTATGTACATCCCTGTGCCCATCCATTCCCCTAGCTCTTTTTTTCACCCTCCCTAGCTGTCAGGGCCGGCCTTAGGTTGAGGGGCTCCCTGTGAAAGATGGTGTTTCCAACCCTAAAATGCACCACTCCCACCCATTGCAGCCTTCAGTACATGCAGCCATTGTGACTGTACAGGGCACCATCCCAAACTTTCTGTAGCCGCAGCATAGAGAAAACTCTCAGCGGCTCTCTGTTTTCCACATTTAAACATTCCCTTCATAATCTTCTGTCTCTTTATGTCCAGAATTCTACTTTTCTTTTCTTTCTTCCTTACTTCTTTTTTCTTCATCTTTAGCCTTTATTTCCATGATCCCTAGATGTTTTTGTCGTTTGCTACCCCTGTTCATCTCTTCCCACATTCTCAACACTTTTCTTATTTCAAGTTTTTATTTTCATCTGTTAATTTAATAATCATTTCTTATTTTAATATATTTTCCACATTCTTTTCACCTCAGTGCATACTGCCCTGTTTGGAACACAGCTCCGACATAAGTGGGAGCAGTTACATCTCTGGCCGCCCAGGAGTCTGTGGCGCTTCCTCCACCAGATATCAGATGTCTTCTGGATACACGGGAAGATGTCAGGAACAGGACATACAGGAAAAGAGATACAGGATAGTAGAGTTTGCTTACCTGCCATGCAGAGGATGTTGTTGTGGTCATGAATAAATCAAATCCAGAGGCTGGATTACTGAAAAGAGGCTGAATGTCAGCAACAGCAGCTTTATTCAGCAGCTCACCAGAATGAATATTGCATGCCAGGTAAGCCTTGAATCCTCTGGCAAATGCCTTCTAGGCCCTTCCCTCCTGTAACATCGTTAGTGACGTGGGGTCATGAGGGTCATTGGACCCTTGTTCGGTAGCAAGGATGGAAGAAGTGGGGACCCACGTACCCCCTTGATCCAGGTGGTGGTGGGAGGCGTCACTTCTGATGCCCCCACCACCACAAGAAGACTTGGAGGGGCAAAGAAAAGCCCCGAAAAGCATGAAGGAAGAAAGAGGACAGAACCAGTGAGTAGTCAAATCGAAAATAATAAACTATATTGTGTTGTGACTTTTTTTTACAGTTGGGGTCCAGGGGACCCCTATACCAGTTCATCAGGGTCGAGGGATGGTATGGACCTTGTCAGACTCGGTGGTGACATGCTGGTAACCCGACATATTACCTGCACCCCCATTTGAGGCTTCGGGGGTGTGGAAGAGCCCCGTACCCATTGATAAGGGCATGGGGTTGAGCACCCCTGAAAAAGCCTTGTAGGGCTTGTAACTCTGAGCCCTTGGTTCTTATGTCTGGTGCCTGGGCTGGTTGCCTTTTGGGCGGACCACATGCAATTTTTTGTGAAAAATAACATTTCAACCTAAAAATCCATTGATAAAATGTGTACAGTGAATGATTTAACTGTCATGTGAGTTGCAATACACATTAATTTGGGTCATGTCATACATATTCATCTGGGTCGGAGCTACCTGCTGTTTATTCCCTGTGTTTTATGAATGTCCATTGACTTGCATTGAGCTGCATTGAGTTCTATTGTAGATGCTGCCATCTTGTGACAATTTACCAAATTGCAACCTCATTCAGGTCACTTGCAGTCTCTTAAAATCCATGTATCTATTATCATGCTCAAATTGTTACAGTCTTATCAGCTTAGCTAGAATCAACACCTTTGGCCTGACTACTCAGTCTCCCTTGTGCTGTAAGTCCAACCCTTCTTCAGGGTCAGAGTGTATAAGACACACATTCCTTTGCTGTTATCTGTTCCCCATGCTGTTTCCATTCACCTAATGTGTTTCTTATTTGCTATTGCTGTTCATTACCACTTTATTGCTACTGTATATGCAGCTTCACTGTACTTTGTTTGATAATATGTTTGTTATAATGCATTATTAAGGGCCATCATTTGTTTTGCTCATAGTTTTACCCTACCCCTTGAATAAAAGGTTAAGCGACTCCACATCAAGTTACTGAATTTGAGGCGAGGAGCAAGCTGGCTGCCGCCAGGCTCTTTCACAGGCACGGTGTGACAGAACTATGGATGGAAGCGAGAATTCTCACCATGAATTCTCTCTTCAATCCTTAGATCCTTAAACATCTTGGGAGGAGCTATGAATCAGGCCAAAAATCTCGCCAAAAATCTCACCAGCGAGTTGCATTGAGATGCCTGGCAAGATTTTCGGCAATGGCTCTGAATCAATAGCCATAAAGGAAAAAATCCCTTTTGCTTGTCTAATGGCCTGACTTATAGAAATGCTTATAGACATTCTTCTTCATGTGACTCATCTTCATAGCACTTTCCATGTTTTTTATAAAGCGCAGGGTATCTAACCCTGAGAGGAGTTGAAAGCTCCACCATACCACCGCGACATGACCATCTCTCCAGGTAAACACATCAAAAAGCTCAAGGCTCAGCCAAATTTTTACATATTCTCAACCCTCGAATGTTGTAACATTTTTTGTATAACACAAGTTCCAGATTGGATAGTGGTTTGTAGATTGGGGAGGTCACAGAAGGTATGTCATTTCCTGATCCAAACATAGGTGTGACAGATGTGTCACCAAATTGAAATGTAATATAGTTTTACAATTTGTGTGTCTGAAGTCAGCACTGTGCTTAAAGTGGACCAAAACCCAGGATTTCCACTCCCCCCGCTGATGCCTGTTCCAAGTGCCTCTCCTCCATCCAGGGTAGATGTGTAGCAGGACTCCAAAAATTCCCCTTCTTTCAATTCCATTCCTCCAGGATCAAGCAAAAAAGTGGTTCACCGGCATTTTTGCCCATTACCGCTCTCCTGCAGCTTTCTCTGACCATAGTAGAATATGGTTAAGGGGTAATTCCAATTTCAATGGCATTTTTAAAAGTTGATGTAATCACTGTGCTGAACTTATCGGTTATTTTTTTTGTTTTCTATTTTTGCAACTCTGTGTTATAAAAGTAAACAGTTCTCCATAAATAAGCATCTAATCCTTTTTTTAAGCTGTCAGCGTTTGATGCTGTAACAAGCTTCTGTGGCAGGCTATGCCACAGATTTATAGTTCTTATGGTAAAGACTGATTGTTGCCTCTGGAGACTGAAATTCTTTTTTTCCAGAAGGGAGTGGCCCCTTGTCTTTAGAGAGGATTTTGCCTGAAATAGTGTTTCCCCAAATTTTTTGTATTGCCCATTTATAAATTTATACAGGTTAATCATGTTCCCCCCTCAGTCGTCTCCTCTGAAGACGAAACAGATTTAATTCCCGTAATCTATCCTCATAACTAAGATCTTTCATTCCCTTTATTAGTTTGGTGGCTCTCCTCTGCACCTTTTCATAGTCAGAGCGTCCTTTCTATGAATAGGTGCCCAGAACTGGACGGCATATTCCAGGTGAGGATGCACCAGTACCTTGTAAAGAGGCAAAATTACATTCCTATCCCTTGATTCCATCTTTTAATGCATGATAATATCTTGGTGGCCTTGGAAGCAGCTGCTTGGCATTGCATGCTGTTATTTAGCCTGTGATCTACCAATACCACCAGATTCTTCTCAACAAGTGACTCTCCCAGTTTTACTTCCCCGAGGACATATGTGGCCTTCAGGTTGTTAGACCCCAAGTGCATGACATTTCTCCACATTGAATTTCATTTGCCAAGTGGATGCCCAGACACGGGAAGAAAGAAAGATTGCGGGAATTAAATCTAATTAAGTCTTGAGAGGAGACGTCGGGGGGGGGGGGGGGGGGGCAGGATTAACTTGTATAAATATATAAATGGTCAATACAAAAAATATGGGAAAAATCTATTTCAGGTAAAATCCTCTTTAAAGAGAAGGGACACTCCCTCTGTCGGGAAAAAAGTATCTTTTTTTTATTCGCTTTTTAAAAGAAAATTACATTAACAGTTACTATTAGCTGTTATCAGTAAGTAATCCAAAATCATTTTCCCCAACCCGACCCTTGGTGGAACTTGATTGACATGTTTTTTTTTAACTAAATTAACTATATAACCTTGTCCTATGTCTCTCTACACTAACTAATATTAAATGTGACTAAAATATCTGATTGGTTTCCAAGTTTAAATTTACATTTTCCTTGGATGCCAAGTCTATAAGTGCACTGCTTGATTTACTAGTTGGTTGTGTGTTTTTATATATATATATTTTTTATATATATTTTTTATATATATATGTTTCCTGCAGGAGGATATTGAAGATAATTAAAGGATAATTTGAATCCGTAATCTATATGGAGCCACAAGATAATTGTTTGGTAAGTGGTGCTGCTAGGTAGATTATATACATTGTGTGCTTCATATATACAATACCTAACCAGGAAATAAGCATTGCTTTAGGTTGTGGCCTACTTACAATTAAAGAATAAGCTACTATTTGTCCAGGAAGTGCTACTGCACACATAAAAATGTTCTAAAACACAGAGTGACATAATTGCAATCAAGATCCTGTGAAGTAGGTTTTGCAGTAAAAAAGAATGATCTGCAACCTTCATAAAAGATAACAACACATCACGGAAGCCAAGGTACAAAATGTCCAGGAGACAATGAAGACAGACTTCAGGCAAACATTCAGTGGATAACTGTAAAAATGTTCAGGTTTTACAAAAATGACTAATCTTGTTTTTTTTTTCATTTCATTTTGGGGCTTTGTAAAACAGTGCTACATATCTACTCTGATTTCTAAAGTAACGCATTATGATAGAAACAATATAAAAACTATATTTTTTACAACATACAACACATTTTGGTATTTTTTGTAATGAAGATTCACAGAAAATACATTTTCAACAATCCAACCTTTCTCCTGTTCACCAGACAAGCTAGAGTATGATGATGGACAGGCCCAGCTGGCACCTCTGGCTCCTGATTCTCAACCATATTCCATGGCATATTATGTTTTTGACAAAGGTTAGGTAGAACGAAGCCTGCTGTTATGGGATTACACTTCTAGAAATAGAATAGAACAGTTTTCCTCTGGATCAGGTCAGGCACCAAAAATGTTTTTTAACCACTTGAGGGCCATCATCGGTGAAGATCAAACATACTTTTTTTTTAATAAAGTTATTTTCTGAGTAAAAAGTTCATTCTGTATACAAATCTCAGGCCATTCATTTGAAACTTATGCCGTTGAATATATATTTCATTAACACATATTTTATAGGTTGTATTTAAATAAAAGCAGAAACAATGAAACATTGTTTATTTTTTTCAACTTAAATCATAAACCCAGATGATTATCACAAAAATTACTCTTTAAAGTCAGATAAGTACGACAATAGCAAATAAGCCTTACAAAGTGGAGGAAAACAAGTAGCAAAAGTTACAAAACTAAGAATATTGATTCCTCACATCAGGAAACCCTTAAATACCCTTAAATTCCAATGTGTTTTAAGGTTCAATCTCCCTCATTGCCACAAGCCACTGGGAGGTTGCAGCAGTCAAATTGATAACATAGGACTGTGGTTTTCTAACTCTATTTCTTTGACAACCTATAAACAACTATGTAATAGACTAGAGGGCCCGTGACACCCCAGTCCTGTATATTGGGATAGTCAGAATTTTCTGGCTAGAATACATGGAAAGGAGAGAGATCCTCTGACACCTCAACACCTATGTTATGCGATTTACACCTAATATTTTTAAGGAAAAACAATTATTTGTGGCACACTTTCATAAACATTTCATACAGTTGATATATATGAGGTTAAGGACCCATCCCTTCCTGGGAAAAAAATAAGTGGCAACTAAAGCATTTGGGAATCCAGCTTGAAATATATGCTTTATTAATGTTGTCAATACAAAGCTGAACACATTACACCAGGTTTGATAATATGGCTTGAAAAACTGTTACACCGTTGATAGGTAGATTGCATGGTTAATGGCTCAATTATATCCCACGTGTACTGACAATGTACCAATATTGCATTGGCTTAGCTTGCAGCACCCGGACCTGCTCATCTGACCATGTGCACTGGCCAAACATGGCAGACAAACCAAGATGGATGGGAAAGGTTAAAGCTCTGCCTGGAGTGGAGGCTTTCTCAAATCTGGGCAAAATTATTTTCTAGACCTAGAGACAGGGGCGGGCTGGCCATAGGGCATACCGGGCAAAATCCCGGTAGGCCGGTGCCAGGGAGGGCCGCGACCCAATGGAAAAGATGCTGGAGGCTGCGGTTCCTGCCGGCGCCGCCGCCACTCTCACACACACGCACACAATAACACACATACATGCTTACCGGCACTTCCCGGCTGTTGCGCGTTGGTCGGTGGGCGTGCCCCATATGGCCGGCGTCCAATGAAAACAATGGACACAGCCATATGGGGCACGCCCACCGGCCGGTGCGCAACAGCCGGGAAGTGCCGGTAAGCATGTATGTGTGTTATTGTGTGTGTGTGTGAGAGCGGCGGTGGCGGCGTTGCCGGTTCGCTGCTGCTGCTGCCTCATCCTCTGCCAGACCTGCTGCCATCGCCTTCCACTCCAGGTGCCCACGCTGCTGGGGGACAGGAAATGCACCGCATCAAATCACAAGTCACAGTAAAATGGAGGGTGAGGCTGGTTTCACACTAGCGCTATTGCAGGATGATCACGATCGCCCCAGGATGCCGCTCATTGGCTGTACTGAGGGATGCCCCACTGGCTGTACAGAGGGATGCCCCTACTGGCTGTACTGAGGGATGCCCCTACTGGCTGTACTGAGGGATGCCTCCACTGGCTGTACTGAGGGATGCCCCTACTGGCTGTACTGAGGGATGCCCCACTGGCTGTACTGAGGGATGCCCCACTGGCTGTACTGAGGGATGCCCCACTGGCTGTACTGAGGGATGCCCCACTGGTTGTACTGAAGGATGCCCCACTGGCTGTACTGAGGGATGCCCCACTGGCTGTACTGAGGGATGCCCCTACTGGCTGTACTGAGGGATGCCCCACTGGCTGTACTGAGGGATGCCCCACTGGCTGTACTGAGGGATGCCTCCACTGGCTGTACTGAGGGATGCCCCACTGGCTGTACTGAGGGATGCCCCACTGGCTGTACTGAGGGATGCCCCTACTGGCTGTACTGAGGGATGCCCCACTGGCTGTACTGAGGGATGCCCCACTGGCTGTACTGAGGGATGCCCCACTGGCTGTACTGAGGGATGCCCCACTGGCTGTACTGAGGGATGCCCCACTGGCTGTACTGAGGGATGCCCCACTGGCTGTACTGAGGGATGCCCCACTGGCTGTACAGAGGGATGCCCCTACTGGCTGTACTGAGGGATGCCCCACTGGCTGTACTGAGGGATGCCCCTACTGGCTGTACTGAGGGATGCCCCACTGGCTGTACTGAGGGATGCCCCACTGGCTGTACTGAGGGATGCCCCACTGGCTGTACTGAGGGATGCCCCACTGGTTGTACTGAAGGATGCCCCACTGGCTGTACTGAGGGATGCCCCACTGGCTGTACTGAGGGATGCCCCTACTGGCTGTACTGAGGGATGCCCCACTGGCTGTACTGAGGGATGCCCCACTGGCTGTACTGAGGGATGCCTCCACTGGCTGTACTGAGGGATGCCCCACTGGCTGTACTGAGGGATGCCCCACTGGCTGTACTGAGGGATGCCCCTACTGGCTGTACTGAGGGATGCCCCACTGGCTGTACTGAGGGATGCCCCACTGGCTGTACTGAGGGATGCCCCACTGGCTGTACTGAGGGATGCCCCACTGGCTGTACTGAGGGATGCCCCTACTGGCTGTACTGAGGGATGCCCCACTGGCTGTACTGAGGGATGCCCCTACTGGCTGTACTGAGGGATGCCCCCACTGGCTGTACTGAGGGATGCCCCACTGGCTGTACTGAGGGATGCCCCCACTGGCTGTACTGAGGGATGCCCCCACTGGCTGTACTGAGGGATGCCCCACTGGTTGTACTGAGGGATGCCCCACTGGCTGTACTGAGGGATGCCCCACTGGTTGTACTGAGGGATGCCTCCACTGGCTGTACTGAGGGATGCCCCCACTGGTTGTACTGAGGGATGCCTCCACTGGCTGTACTGAGGGATGCCCCCACTGGCTGTACTGAGGGATGCCCCCACTGGCTGTACTGAGGGATGCCCCCACTGCCTTTATTGTAATGGGGTGATTCTGCGCACTGAATGGGGGAATTTAAGCACACCATTTGGTTCAGAATATTTTCTTTCTTATTTTAGTCCTTTAAAGCCTGGGTGCATCTTATGGAACAAAAATAAGTTGTGTATATAGTGCAGCAGGGCCCGTGTGCCCCAAAAGGTCCCGGGCTGTTTTTTAGCCCCAGTCCGCCCCTGCCTAGAGATTCAACAAGCAGGCACCTTCAAACACCTTCCAGAAGTAAAAAGTTGAAGCAGTGCATGGCCTGGGAGGGGGTCCACAAAGATCTTCCCTGCCCTAGTTCTCATAGCTCTTCATGTAGGGTTGGGAGGGAGGCCCCAACAAATATTTCCCCTGTTTTGGTTCTGTACAGCTTGGGATTCTCGCTTTTGCTCTCACCTTCAAACTACACAGAATGAGAATCTGAACACAGACCTAATTGGAAAATGTACAAATAGCACCTCCAGTTTCTTGGACAGTCCACCTACATTTTTGGGGGAAAGGATAATTTCTGCTAGGCTTTCTACAGGATAACTGTGATGTTTTTCTATGACGTTCAGTCATCTAAAGGGATGACTCCTAGAAATGTTTTATTTTTTACCTTTGTAATCTCCATATCTACAAAGATATCTTTGCTCAAAATGAGATAAGCACACCCAGTATACAGAGAAAGTGCTTGCACATCGGCTACTAATACAGGCCTAACAAAGTCCTAACAGAGTGAAATTCACCTTGTCCTGGGAATCAGCAGAATGCACTGGAATGCTGAGGCATCCCCACTCTGATGGACCCTTCCCTGCAGAATCTGCTTTTGAACGCTACAGGATCACAAGACAGAGTATCGGGTTATTGTTTGAGTTGACTTGGAGTCTATTTGGCTCTAGGTCTGGTGTTGGTTCACTTTGAGGAATAAGCAATAGCTACAATGGAGGGGAGGTTCCAAACTTTAAAATGCCACCTCAGTTGCAATGCGTTTGCACAAACCTTTCATTGCAGTGAATAGAGTGGGCATGCTCCAGACAGAGACTGATTCGTGCAGGGGGGGGGGGGGCAGCCCTGTTGCATCTAGGGGCCAACCCTGGGTAGCTAAATCTCTGCACCTCGTGGCTTTAACACTGAAACAGGACCTAACACCTGCAGGAGACAAAAGACAAGTATATACCTTGATTATCCTTTTGCTGTTGCTAAGGTGTGACATCAGAGGTCCTGGAGTCTAACAGAATCCAGGGCTGTACAAATCTCACTCCAATCTCACTGTGTAAACCCCCCAGGTCACCCTAACACCTTACCTCTTCTTCAGTGAGCATAACTAGTCACAGCGGGCCCACAGTTGTCTCTGACCACTTCTCATGACTCAAAGCTGCGTCATGACAGGCCCTTCCCAGCTCAGCCACAGTCAGGGCTATATTTAGTGTTCATGCTGCACTAGGCACTTCAATCACCGGCGCCCCCTTTTGTTCAGCAACATTCAGATTGGCCGGCTAGAGGGAAAAAAAGAGCTGGAAGGAGAAAAAGAATAGAAGGACTGACAGAAAAAGGAAAGGAAAGGATAGATGGAAAGAATAGAAGGAATGATAGAAAAAAAGAATAGAGGGAAAGAAGAAAGTAAAGGAATGGCACAGCAGATGAAACAAAAAACAAAGAATAGATGGAAAGAAAGAAAAAGACTGGAAAGAAGGAATAGAATAGAATAAAAACAACAAGATTAAAAGGATTGACAGAAATAATAGAAGTAAAGATAAAAGAAAGAAAGGGAATGGCAGAAAAACAGATGAAAGAAACAAAGAATACATGGAAAGAAAAAAGAAAAGAATAAAAGAAACAAAGGTGGGCCCTCAGAATGTGTAGCGGCCCTGGCACCTGCCTGGGTACGCCCAGTGCTGACGCTGGCCCTGATGACCCAGTCAGCTAATATAAAAAATAAATGTGTGTAGGGAGGAGAGGTTTCAAAGGGAGAAATGCAGAGGAGGATGCATTCTATTACTAATATATAATACCGTCTTCCTAGCTCCCAACACAAAGGTGTCACATGGCCGTAGCAGGATGAAGCTGCACCCTGCCTTTAAGCTGTTGCGCCCTTTCCCCCCTATACACACACAATGTGGCTCGGGAGCATTTGTAAGGAGGCATTAATGTGCCAACAACTTTTATTTTCTTCTTTTTTTTTTCTATAGCAGTAATGTCTGCACCCCCCTTCCAGGTTGCAACCCTAAGCACAGGCCTAGGTTTTCCTAATGGAAAATACAGCCCTGGTCACAGAATAAATTAATATTAAATAATTTACATATAATCAGAGATTTTGAGATGCTTTGCAATGGCTCATTTTACACTGTTCCCAAGGTGGATATTTACTTACTGACTTTACTGACTTTAAGAAACAGATTTTTGGTTTTAGCTCATAACATATTGTATATTATGTTTTCTATTTTTTTATGTTTTCTGGAAATCTTGTGGGAGCAATAAAAGGAGCAGTTTCACCATTAGTTGAAGATGGATTCTACAAGCCTAACACTCAATTTCACAAAATAAATGGCACTGAAGATGCTGCTAAAAACATTACAAGTATAGCGTTCAAAACACTGATGTATGACTAGCTGGTGTTGTGCGTTGTCATCTCTCCAGATAAGCTGTGTAGAAAGTTTTTTTTTTTTACCCATAATTGCTTTTTACCTATAGACATGATCTTTCTGGTGTAGATCCTTGGTGACTTTAGGGTTTATTCTAATTATTTGGTGAAGCAAGTTTAAATTTGAGTTTGCTTCTAGCAGGGCCAGATCATATATGGTGGAGGCTCCTGGGCACAAAATCTGGTGGAGACACCAGATACAGTATTTTTTTTTCTTTGAAATAATAGTCCAGCTAAGTAACTGATTGGTGGTTGTCTGGCACCCACCTCTTAATAGAACGTCAGATTGAGTCCCTTGAGCCACCCTTGTGTGGGTGCGTGCCATTCTGGGAGGGGGGTAGTGTAGTGGCCCAGCTGGTCCAGCTGAAAACAGCTCCCTGCATTGAGTTGCCAGCATCTGGACTTGGATGGCTTATGTGCACTGAGCGGCCGTCGATTGACATCTCTGCGCCCACCCATCACTGTAGCATTGCTGACGACAGTTTTGCTGCTCTAGACTCCTTATCCTGCCCTGTGGTGGCTTTGGCTGCAGGTTTGCAAATACAACAAAAGGCTTACCCAGGTGCGGGGGGCCCCACTGCAGCCAATAGCTTTGTTGCTGGCCCATCAGACCAAAGACTGAAAGCCTCCTGGACCAGACCATAACCCAAAGGTTGGTGAAGGCCCCCTTTGCAGAGCAAGTGGTGGAGGCCCTGGGGTGTGCGTCCCTTGCGTCCCCCTCAGAATCCGGCTCTGGCTTCTAACTATAAACTGAATCTTACAGCCAAGGGAGCTTTTTTACTTTAACACACAAAAATCATCATGTTTTAAAACAACACCCTATGGCCTATGCAGAAAACCATGGCCTATTCTTTAGCATAGGGTGCTATTTCCAAACTTACAAAATGTACCCTTTCCTGATTGTAAAAATGATGTACAGATACCCCTACACCATGTGCAAGCAATTTTTAAGGAGAAATTGTAACAAAATTTTTGTATATTGCAAGTTAAAAAGCTCACTTAACTGTATGTTTCAGTTCACATCCGAAGTAAAGCTTGCTTTACCAATATAATTAGAATGACCCTCAATATAAAGCTTTTATGTTGTGTCTAAAATCTATGATTAATCATTACAATTTCAAAAGGTGTATCAGATGCTGAAGTCTGGATTTTTTTAAAGCCTATTAGACAGTAAACCAAAAAGTAATGTTGAAAGGAACTGTGCACCATTGCACTATAGTGATTCAGATTGTGCCCGGATAATACACCTACTTTGAAAGCAAACAGCTTGAAATGACTCCTGAGATAGTAAATGTTGAGGATCATGATGATGAAAAACTAAAGTACTATTTTGTGGAATTGCTGAATAGAGTGCGGCTCTGTCCCTATTCCAAAACCTTTTTTTTTCCTTGCCTTGGCAACCTCAGTTTTCAGAATGACTAGCCTATTTTTCCTTGGTAAGTGTTGCATACACATTCTGGCTGGGAAATGGGAATTAAAGTTGGGAACCTTGTGTTCAGGGGGAACTCGGTAAGGTGTACATCAGTAGTCACTGTGGTAGCTAGCTGAGGCTCTCTAACATTGAAGCAGGCTGGACTCCAAGATAGAGATGTTGCACTTTATTGATCACTCCAACACCGAGGTTACTTGACAGGATGAACTGTACATTCAGAGATCTAGTTCTGTTTACCAGCAATAACACTTTCCCTTTAAAACTACTGAATCAATCCCACGGGTTTACTATAGACACTAAAGTATCTATTGTCTGACTTCCTGACTCCTTTAATCTCTAACTATATATTTGTAGGTAGGGGTCATGCTAATTATTTGGGGAAGCCAGTCTAACGTCCGGTGTTCATTGTAACCTGTAAGCTTCTAAATATTTAGACACAAAAGAAAGAAAAGGGGGGGGGGGGGATGTCAGTGCATCTTATTGGGCGAATGTAAAAAAAACAACAAGTAAACTCTCATCCTTTGCTCCCTTTGACCCTGCCATTTGCACTTTGCCACCGACCAGGTTGTCTGCTTCTTCTCCTGCAGCTCCTGCACACACAGCATGTGCACCTGGCTCCATTCAGCGGGTGGGCGTTGCTGGCGCTCGAGCAAATGGAATCAAACTCAGTGTTTGCCCTGTGTGTGCAGGTGCTGCCGGCGGAGACAGTGTGCAGCGTAGGCGGTGGGGACATCGGGAGCGATGGCTATGTGAGTTTATTTATTGGGAATAGGAGGGAAGAGTGCCACACTGCCTATGAGGATGGGATGGGGGAATGCCACACTGCCTATGAGGATGGGATGGGGGAATGCCACACTGCCTATGAGGATGGGATGGGGGAATGCCACACTGCCTATATGGGATGGGATGGGGGGAATGCCACACTGCCTATATGGGATGGGATGGGGGGAATGCCACTGTGATGCCCAGCAGGACACTTGCCTTCTGTAAGCTGACAACCCCCAATCTCCACCGCCGCTTCTGCATATAGACAAGTCCCCGCTCACCCGGACGCACAATATGCCTCGCCGGACACGGTTGCCCGCAGGAATTAAATGGTGCAAAGGATGCCAGCTTACGTTGAAGGCAGATGAACCACAAGGGGTATCCCAAAGCCGAGGTCATACACGGGTAGTCAGTCCGAAGGTGCATCTTCTCACAAGGATAAGGCAGAAAAATGGTCAGAAACAAGCTAGGGGTCAGGCAGAGTGATTGGAGGTATCCAAAGGTATCCAAAGGGTCAGACGGAGTTCGAGGTTGGGCAAGCAAAGGTTTGGTTTGGGCAGCTGGGATGGTCAGACTGAGCCGAGTCAATCACGGTTAAAGCACACACACTAAGGCCCTTATTTATCACGGGCTAGCGCCAGGTAGTGTCTGACGAGCACCAGGTAGCGACTACCGACTCAAGTACGCCCGGCGGCGGTCACAATGACGCATTTATCAAGCAAAATGAGACTAGCGCCGGCGAGAGCGACGGCTAGCGCGGCATTCATCATGAAGCCGCCTGGACCGAACAGCGCCGCTGCAAATTCCCTCACAGCGCCAGGTATGAGCTGTCGCTCCCTGGCGATGTCCAATGCATTTCAATGGAGCAATCTATAATTAATCATAATTAATTGGTATTAATTTGTTTTTTTTTTTTAATGTCAAAAATTCGGAGACCACTTCTGCAATGTTGGGATTTATTTTTAAGTAAAAAAAAAATTTATTAAAAATTTGTGCAGAATTGATCTAACAGGTCTGAGATTAATGTATTCATATTACAAAATGATTCTAAAAACATGTATAATGTTACATTCAAAAAATATGGTTGTTTAGGGGTTAAAAACTAGTTAATACCCATCGCCGCCAGCGCTCTGGGGTTTAAACAAGGAATGGACAGCGACAGCACATTCGGAGCGTGATTTGTTAATGAATATGAAGCTAGCCGTTCGCTCTGGCCATTCGTTGTCAGGCGCTCACATACAACGCTGAACCTGTGAAACAGCGACCCCCCAGCCCGTATTCAACATTACCGCACACCGACTGAGTCGCTGTCATCAAGCTAACGCCGGCCAAGCACAGCGAATACTGGCTGGCGCTGAAAAAATCACACTACAGTCGCTCATCTGGCGCTACCTGGCGCTACCTGGCGCTACCTGGCGCTATTAATGAATCGGCCTCCCCGTCACACTCTGAGCAATACTGGCTATAACGGGTAATGGGGTTAGGGCTGGACTTTATTTAAAAGGATGACTGGCCAATGGGAATACAGGGAATAGTGTAGTGATTGGTGCGACTGTGATAAAACCTGTGATTGGAACTGATCCCAGGGGCTGGACTGCCCTGACCAGTCAGGCTGTCCAGCCCCTGAGACTCACAGGTGTAATACACCTTTAATTAGACAGAGCAACATCAATTGCGAGCGTGCGCGCACCCATGCCACTGCAGGGGAGCGAAGGAGGCGGGCAGGGCGGCTCGCTGCGCTCTCCAGCTTCCGGGAGTGGCGAGTGCGCCCTGCTTCAGACAGCCGGGTAACGCTGCGGCGGCCGACAGAGGCTCGTCGTGGGCCACTTGGAACAGGTGAGTGCCTCACAGCCACAATGCCTATGGGGAATGGGAGGGGGGAGAATGCCACACTGCCGATATGGGGAATGGGAGGGGGAGGCCACACTGCCTATATGGGGAATGGGAGGGGGAGGCTGCCATGCTGCCTATAAGAGGATTGGGAGGGGGGACTGCCACACTGCATATATGGAGAATGGGAGCTAGTGCCACACTGTTTGTATGGGTAATGTGACAGGGGAAATACCACACTGTCTATGGGCAATGGAAGGGGGGGAAATACCACACTGCCTATATAGGCAATGGAAAGGGGGGAAATGCCACACTGCCTATATGTGGAATGGGAAGGGGAAATGCCACACTGCCTATATGGGGAATGGGAGGGAAAATGCCAAACTGCCTATATGGGGAATGGGAGGGAAAATGCCACACTGGCTATAAGGGGATTAGGAGGGGGGGCAGCCATACTGCCTATATGAGAATGGGAGCTAGTGCCACACTGTTTGTATGGGTAATGGGACAGGGGAAATACCACTCTGTCTGTATGGGGAACGTGAGGGGGGAACTGCCACACTGTCTACATGTGGAATGGGAGGGGGAAAGCCGCACTGCCTATGTGAATGGAGGGGTAAATGCCACACTGCCCATGGGGAATGGGGGGTTGAATGTGGCTCTGCCTGTAAATGGGGGATTCTGGACCTTGCCTATTTGTTTTTTTGCGGAACTTGTTTTAGCACACCACACGGTTCAGAACATTTTTCTTCTTCCTCTTTTACTCCTCCAAATTCTAAGTGTCTTATGGTCAGGTCCATCTTATAAGGCAAAAAATACTTTTTTTTAAACAACAGCACTCTATAGGCTATGCTTAAAACATTGGCAAATTAATTAGCATAGCCCATAAGGTTTTGTTATTTCTAAACTTTCCAAAGCTATCCTTAACTTATTGGATATATAATGTACCTCACATGTAAAAATGCCTCATCATAGGTACAGGTGATTTATGAGGGGAAAAAGTAGGACAAACTTTTTGTGAGTTAATACTGGTCTTAGATTACACTGTAGTGGACACTTTACGTCATTACATTTAATTACTAACTCTTATGTTCTATCCTGTCTAATTCCTATTTATACCAAGGCTTGCTCATCTCTTTATATAGTTTTTCCTGTTGCTACATATACATGTCCTACACAAGTTCAATACAATGTAACATTAAAAAAAGGAGATGGCATTGAAGATGTTGCTTTAGCATTATGTGTGCGACATGTCAGTGTACATACATTGGAATATATGTGGTTTGTGGGGGAAACACATTTGCTGCAATTGTGAAACTATATATTACCCCAAATTAGCCTTCATGTTAACAAATGTTATTGAAGCAGTTTCCACTACCAGCAATCTGATTACTAGTGGATACATGTTCATAAACAGACTTATCATATTCATCAATGCCGGACAGCGACTGAGGCGCTCTGAAACAATGATCCATGTCCGAGCACAGTGACTACCTGGCGTTAGTAATGAATCAGCCGGAAAATCTGGTTAAAAACAGAGGACTTGGTCGCACACATCTGCAGAAGTATGCTTAAGCTGCACGACCAAACGCCAAGGTGCCCATGTGGGGTGCAGTCCTAACTCTAATCTCTGAGAGCCCCATTTGGGACATACAATGCAATAGATAAATTGGGAGCAGGCTTACCTGAGGTTGTCCTATAACCTCAAGTGCAGCCCATAGGGTGGAAGGGTCGAAGACCTCACAGTACAGCCTAGACCCCACACCCCAAGTGCTTGCACAAATTCAGGACAAAGGAGGGGTGGCAGCCGCTCAGACCATTTTATAACTAATTATAACTATATATCTAACTATATAACTATATTTTATAACTAACCTGGGAGGTGCACGTTAGCAGGGCAATTAGGATACAAAAGTCTTAAAGGAGCCACAGCACTCAACCCAGTTGGCTTGAAGACAGCAAGAAGCATACTTCTGCAGATGTGTGTGGACCGAGTCCTCTGTTTTTAACCAGATTTAGAGACAGATTTTAGGTTGACTGCAAGCTAACAAAGATTCAGGCTTCTGGGAAAGCCGTGTAAACTGCCAGCTGTGGCACCCATTACATTTCATTTACAGGCAGAAAAGTGGGGTCTCTCTTTTACCTATACAATTTATAAACATCTTTTGAAGTCCTGCACATTATTTTCAACCACAGTCACTAATATAGTGCCATAGGCACATTTTTTTTCTACTTTAATGGCTACTGACCTGGCTGTAATGGTATTTGTTTTTACTGGTAATTTTAATTGCAGGTGTACTATTCTTATCCTCAATTACCAGTAAAAAAATAAATACCAGCACCGCCAGGCCAGTGGCAACTTTAACGTGGACCATAACCCAAGATTTTGACTATCCTGGGTTTTGGTCCTTTCCCTGCTGTGTGAAACCCCCCAGATCGCTGAAGTCATCTCTTCCCAGTCCTACGGTGCATGCGTGTCCGCTCGTCCAATCAGCGCTTGGAGCACGGCCTCATCCCCTGCTACCCTCTAACAGGGAGGGTGTATGGGGCGACCTGGGGGGTTTCACACAGCGGGGCATCCCGATTTTGGATGCCCCAGAGGGAGGGAGGGAGGGAATAGATCGGTCCGGAAATCTTATAGATTCCAGGGCCGATTGTGGTGGGTTTTGGTACACTTTAATGTTGGCTTAATACCTGTGTAAATGAAAGAAATTAGTAGAACCCCCCCCATCAGTCCTGCCTGAGTAAATATATCAAGAAGAAGAAAAGGGATTTGGTTACATATATCCGCATATACATGTGAAAGCCACACTGACTGTGTACTGTAATGTACGTGAGCCCCATAGTAGGGACATGCCCTGCCCTACTTCCTGGGAGCTGCTGACTCCCATTCTGTGCACTACACAGGGGAAGGGTCCAAACCGACTATAACAGTACAGAACACATAGCAGTAAGCAACATTAGTATTTGTTTTCTAAAACTGATTTGAAGTGTGTTCATTACCCAGTGTGCTGCTTCAGCTAGCAATAGAGCATTCATTATCCAGAACAGCGATTATATAAACCTCATATTTAGTGCACCTTATACACCACTAAAATCACAACAAAGCAACATGAAAACATGGCTTGGCAGGCACTGTATATTTATCATTCAGCAACAGCTATATAAAGCACTCTGCTTATAATAACAGTTTGATACCCACAATAAAATGTATAATAGTTTCATTACTGGCAAACCATGATTTCATAAAGCCGAATGTGCCAGAATGGCGTGTGACACAGATCATGATCTGAAAGCTCCTTGAGATGTGCCTAAAGGACTGCGCTGCATTTGTCTATGTCCTTAAGACCTTAACACAAAGATATACAGCAGGGTCTATAAAAGGGTTTACCTTGAAAGTTTATGTTTAAAGAGGAACATTAGAAGTATTGGGGAGTTAATAAAAACTCCCCAAACCTGGATTGCTCAGCCCTGCTCACCATCTGATTAAAAAAGTAGCTTACCTGTCCAGTGGCATTGCGCTCAGGCATCCTTTGGTCCCGCGCCATCCTCCGCCAGGAAGAACCATCTCGCAAGACTAGATGAACAGGACATTTGAAGAGCAGACGGCGAGGGGTGAGTACGGCTAAAGCCGCAGCCTTCGCTCTGGGACGGCTATGGGGGTGGAGAGGGAACAGGAATGCTGCCGGATGTCTGCGTTTTAGATAACGCCAACATTCAAAAGGCAGTGAGGGAAAAGGTCTGATGTTCCTCTTTAACTCTAGGAGAATATTGAAAAACACTGAATTGTTTTTTTTTACAAATCAGCAGTGGCGATGAAGAGAAACTGGATACAGAGCAGAGGGGAGTGAAGAGTAGGTCAAGCATTTGTCCGTCTTTGTGGGTGGGGCTAGCAGATCATTTGAAGCCAAAAGATGTGGTGAGCAATAGTAGTCTGGTGGCAGCAGGGTTGCTGGTGTCAATGTGTATGTTGAAGTCACCCATGATTATAGCTGGGATGTCAGTGGACAGGAAGTAGAGGAGCCAGGTGAAGAAGTGTTCCAGGAAGAGCGTATCAGGTCTAGGAGGGTGATAGATAACGGCGATATTTAGAGATGAACACAGTGGACATTAAAAGTAGAGAAGAATAGGGAGGTTAGGGCAAGGGTTGGGTTAAATGAGCAGTGCCAACACCCCACCCTGTTTGTTGCTTGATCTTGGTGTGTGACTAAACTGTAAGCCGCCATATGAGAGGGCAGCGGGTGAGGCTGTGTCAGAGGGAGTGAGCCAGGTTTCAGTAAAGTCCATAAAGGTGAAGAGGTTGGTAGTAATAGATCATGGATGTATGCAAGTTTGTTACACACTGAACGTGCGTTGTGTTTGCTGGTTTGATGCAGTGCTTAAGGTTTGTCTGTGAGGTGGGAGTCATAGAGGAGTAAAGGGGTGAGGTAGATGGATGGTTTGGAGCTATATCGCCTGCGGCTAGTAAGAGCGGAGAAAGGGAGAAGAGATGAGTGTAGCAGAGCATGTTTTTCACATGCATGTAGAAAGGGTGAGGGATTTGACAAATGAAATAAACTCATGCCAGAACAGGTAAGGGGATGAAAGGAGAGATGGAGAGATATAGATAGACTTACCAGGAGCAAGGGATGCTATGAGCCTAGAGCGTTGAGAGTGTGGGGAAACAGGGTTGTTAAATAGCAGAGGAGCATTATACAGTAGATATATTGGAGGTCTGCAGTCAAGCAGAGTTGCTTGTTCCCTTCTGGTCACTTCTGACTGAATTCTGGCTTCATTTTACAGTTCACTTTAAAATGTTGCACTTCAATTGTCTGCCAGTGCTGAACTTGACTGTCAGCTATAACTCCTTGCTATATTCTGTTTGCAAAGAGGATGTGTAATTGCCAGCTGGATTGTGGGCGGAGCTATTAGCCAGGCCTCTTGACTAATTGAGGATAGTAAAATCATGGGCCATGCAAAAGGGCTCCCCCAAAAATGCAGACAACTGACAGCTATAAATTTACAAAAGAGCCCATGACAGAAGAAAAACACAATAGAGACATAAATAACTATGCAGTGATTGTGGAAGAGATGGGCAATCAGACATGTTCAGATGCATACCTGTGGGAGACAGAAGACAAGCGATTCAGATCAGATGGATGAGGACATTCAAAGTCCTCATGGATGTCATTATCAGTGAAGACCACTTTTCGACGCAGGCTCAGGTTTTACTTGCCTGAATTGGGTCTTGTGCCAATATGTCCCTGTATTTTTCTGCATTTATGCCACTCTTTACCATCTCAAGCTTTCCAGAGCCCACTGCGGAGATGCCTACAACATCATGCCGATAACTCTTTTCAAACAGTTGTTTGAGGCTTTCTTTAGTCTTTTTAAAATAAAATATACCAACATACTTCCTAAAAGGTAGTCTCAATACATTTGTTTTTTTACACCAGGACTTCACTGCCAAGATCATCATGCCAGCTGGAGTGCTGCATTATAAGATCCAAGGATCTGAGTATGCTTTCCATCAACTTCCAATAGGAATACAAAACCTCTGTTTTACCAAAGTGTGTTGATGCCAAATTAAAATACTGACCTTTGCTTTGGCCAATAGACCCCTGGGCCGCGTCCGCGCTGCTGGATCCGTGCTGAGCGAGATGCTGCTGTGACCTGGGAAGAAGGCCACGCCCATAATATCAGTGTACCCCTGGACCTGTTGCATGAATCTCTGCTGGTGGTTGCTCCCCCACCCCCCCGGCCCCTTTGCCCCCCCCGCCAACCCTTACATGCCCTCCCTACCCGGCTCCCCGTGTTATGCAGAGGCCGGAGAGAGGGGTTCCCAGGCAAATCAGAAAAGGGAGGTGGAAGAGCCATCTAGAACTTAGATGCATAGAGGTATTTAAAACAATGAGACTATATCCAGCGCCCCCGTCGGGGGGCTATAGAGTAAATTACCAGATAATGTATAAATCGTACCTATGAGATGGCAGAAATTGCACATGATGTAGACGTGTGACCCGGTTCCCTGTTTCTCCCCCTCTTGCTTTCAATATTGTGTTTACTTGTTGTATTGTATCGTACTTTATAAATGATTAAATAAAGAATATTAAAAAAAAAAAATACTGACCTTTGCTCTGAACTCACCCTTGCATATAATTAATTCAGAAAATACACTTTTAATTGCCTAGTGTCAAGTGCTCCTAATCAGATCTGACCATTTTAACATATATCCATCCGTTATTGGCTTTCGAGCCTTGTGCCCTTATGCTAAAAAGGATCAGGCTGTTATGCTTCAAAAGTCTGGCTTCAGAACAAAGTAACATTATTTTAACGGGCAGGCTGATTCATTACTAGCGTCAGGTACCGACAGATGAGCGCCTGTAGCGAGGCATTGAGAACGACCGCTAGTAGTTGCTGTGCTCGGCCATATTTCGCTGTTTCAGAGCGTCTCAGTCGCTGGCCGGCATTGATGAATATGTTGTGTGAGTAGCTCTAACACCAGTACAGTGCTGTATGGGAGCGTACGGTAGCGCCAGCTCAGTGCGTCTGACTCCATATTCATAAAAAAAAAGCCTCACACAGTGCCGGCGCTCAGAATCGAGTCGTTGTAGCCCAAAGTGCCAGAGTCTGTGTGATTAAAGTCTGTTTTTGAACATGTATCCACTAGTAACAAAGCGAAAACATATGGAATTACATTGTTATTACATTGTAACATGAACACTTTAATACCAGACATGTAAGGACAATTCTGCATAAAAATATTATAAATCAAAAAAGTTTTCAAGAATAACTTTTAATCGGCCAGGAGAGGTCACACAATGATTTGATAAAAAAAAAGAAAAAAAAAGAAAAGAAAACCCTGTTGAAAGAGAAGAAAAGTAATGTCCATTGAAATGTAGCGACAGGTAATACCAGGCTCTGGAAGCCAGAGCGCCGGCAGTATACGGAGAGCCATCTGTGATGATGAATTGGTCGCTACGTGTCGCTGTAGAGTCACTCACCAGATTCCCTTTGATAAATGTGGTATTGTGTACAGCGCCCAACGGTCACCGTTCGCTACCTGTTGTTACCTGTCGCTGCCAGTCATTACCTGACGCTATGGCTTGATGAAGAAAGCCCTTAGTATCATTTAGGACCCCCTACTTTTCCCAGCAAGCTAGAGGTCACAGTAGAAGTGTCAGTAGCATGGGGGGTGAGTTTATTGCCCAACTGAGGGCATTTGTATAGGGCAAATAGCAGATAGGCATTCAAATCAGGATGCCTTGGGATTGGGGGATACAGTTCCCCAGAGGATTTGACAGGCTGGATGTCCACTTTAAAGCAGGCCAACCACATCCTATGGAAGGTTAAATTAAAAAAAAAACATGTAGCAACCAGGGCTGTGGAGTCGGTAAGCGAAAACCCGACTCCGACTCTTTTATCTTTTATCAAGGCCCGACTCTGACTCCTTTATAAATTGCCAATAATCAGTAATACATTTCCTGTAGTAAAATTGTAAAAAAGGCTTTTTCTCACCATTATATAAGCAATAAGATGACTTATATAGATCATAAGCATATTTATTGAAATTCAAATTCTGGACAAATAACTTATAGCAGGAGAACTCAACATTTTGAAGAGCACAGCCATATATGCGATTTGAAAACTTGTGATGGGCCACAATAAATAGGTTCATAATTTCACATTTTACATTTTAAATAACATAACAAAGATTCTTCTAACACATCCCCCCATTCCCACATATACTGTATATCTAGCAATCGCTATATGCTACCAATACACATGCTGATTGCCTGACCTCTCCAAATATATATGGGTCCTGTATTTATAACCGTCCGCATCAATCCCAAATCGTAACCATATTATCAAAACTCATTTTAAAGCCTACTAATTTAACCCTTTGCCCGGAATGCCCCTCTAAATTTCCTGTCCAGGCAATAACATAAAAAAGTTGATATTCACCTTTTCCCCCCACAACTCCTCCATGCAGCACCAGCATCTTGATACTTACCAATATGGGAGAGCAAGTGATTTCCTCTTCCATCACTGGGCAGACATGACGGCGTTCTTCAATATGGCTTTACATCCCCTAACACTACTATTTCGTTTATTGCAATGAAGGGGGCGGGTCCAGGCCAAGTGTGCTGAACCTACTTTGGGATGACCCCTGCTTCGCAATGAATGGAGTAGGCTTGTGGGATTGTAAACAAGCTTCTATGGAGGCGACCATGAGGGGCCTCAGTGCTGGAAGATGGAATCATTTGCTCCCCACCATTGGTAAGTATGAAGATGCCACAACCAGTGTTCCCCCTAAGCTGCGCGCACGCGCGACCGCGCACCCACTGCGGCTCCTCCGCGCAGCCCCGCGCGCCGTCCGTGCATTCCTGTTGTGCCGCCGCCAAAGAAAAAAAAAATGCTCTGTCAGTGTAAAATCCTCCACGGCCGGCTCCGCCGCGGCCGGCACCACTGCTCACAGCTGCACAGCTGAGTTGTTGCGGCTTTAAACCCCGCCCCTCCACTGATGTGACGTCATGCCTAGGCTTCTCCCTATTGGTCAGCAAGGCCTTCTCTCACACTGTTCCGTCCCTCACACGAAAATGACATTTTTGTGTGAGGGAAGGAGCAGCATGTGAGAGCCTGAGAGGAGTAAGGATAGGAATCGTCTTGTGTGCGTGAAGGAGCAGCGGTCTGAGGAGCAGGTAATTTAGGTGTTAAACAAAGTAAAATGGGAGCGAGACAGGAAGGAATAGAAAAGAGGGACAAAGAAATATAAGTAATGTGGAAAAGAGAGAGAGAAGGGGGGATGAGGATTGAGGAAAAGACAGAGAAGCAGGGAATCTTCAGTCAGTGGGTGTCCTGATTGGTGAAGAAAATCTCTGTTATAAAGATAGCCAAGCTGTAATTTATGAAAACCCTCTTATGAAAGACTATAGAATACGGCCCACAACTACAAGGAGGAGCTGCAGGTGAGTATAGACATTTTTTTGTGTCTGTTTGGACAATAAAGTACCTTTACATACCTTAAGTTTCAGTCATTGTAACAAAGGGGCTTAACATTTTAATGCCAGAATGTCCCTCAAAAATTATGGCCAGGAGCAGCGAAGCAAAATCTTCATCATGGTGTAGTTGGCTGATCATAAGATATTTATTGCATTTTGCGCTATTCAAAACCACCAATAATGTTGTCAGGCTTACAGATCTATGGGGAAATAATATTTTAGTAAAATACTATTTATTGGTCTAACGGTCTGTTATTAAAACATTATATTACATTGTGTCATGTGACACTTGAGGCAATACAGTTCAGGTAAGAGATTTATGGTTTGAGATAAAACAGGCCGCTCTATTGCATTTCTTACACGTGAGATTTCTGGAAAGCTTGTAATCCCCACAATAAATTTAATCCATTAAATATAATCTTAGGAGGTTACAAGGTTTTTAAGTTTAACCAAAAGCAAATCATTACAATTTACAGCTTTCCAGCAGCGCCATTCCTAGCTGGTGACTCAGCATAGGCAAGGTTCCTGGTAGGTTACTCAAGGTCTGAATTATACTTCATCTCCTTTCACTTGTATATTTCTGATCCTTTCATGTACGTTTTACACCACAGATGACTTTAACAAGTAAAAGCATGCCAATCTCTACATAAACAACTTGGTGTTAATTTTTGTCTAATTGTGAGCTGCGGCACGATAAGCATAATGGAGCTTTTCTTTTTACTTTTCGCGGAGCAGCTTCAGAAACAAAGCTGATATTTATAGCCATTTTTCTGCACCAAAACTTTTCATATCAAGTAAGGTAAGTAATTATTTTAGCTGTAAACTCGGGGCAAAGGTCAATGATTATTTTAAGGTTTAAGATTAAAATTAAGTGAACTAATGATTTGAGCCTCGGTTGTCTGGTATTCAATAAAGTTTTGAGAGCTTTTCACTTCCATATACAATCAAGTGAAGTTAAAAGATTAGCACTGGAGAGTTCTCCGCATTTATGTATAATCCCCCTAGGTCAAGTGTTAGGTTAAGACTAAGGATCACAATTAAACATTAATTTAGCTGCTGTTTGTAAAGCAATTGGTGTATTAACATTTAAAATGCTACTTGGCTGTAACTTTTCTCTCTTCTGCAGTTGGGAG
Organism: Gastrophryne carolinensis; assembly: GCA_027917425.1. Lineage (NCBI taxonomy): Eukaryota > Metazoa > Chordata > Amphibia > Anura > Microhylidae > Gastrophryne > Gastrophryne carolinensis. The sequence continues at coordinate 148,978,053 of CM051236.1, forward strand.
ATCCATTGGCCTTCTAGGAAATTAACTTGAGCCACTATTTAAGTGTCTCCGGTGCCTCCAACAAAGACCCCTGCGTTACTTTTCATATGTACTAAGCACTGCCCAGATGTAAACTGCTTTAGCAAAAAACTAGCATGACCCCCTGTAGCGTTTGTTTTGTAAAGAGGGTTTAACTCTGGGTGCACATCTGGAACTGTAACGCCAACTCAGTGTGACTGACTCACACCACATTCATCAAAAAACAGCCACAAACATCGCCGGCGCTCAAAATCATGTAGTTGTAGCCCATAGCGCCAGAAGCAGTGTGATGAAAGACTGTTTTTGAACATGTATCCACTAGTAACAAAGCAAAAACATATGGAATTACCTTGTTATAACATTGTAACATGAACACTTTAATACCAGACCTGTAAGGACAATTCTGCATAAAAATATTATTAATCAAAAAAGTTATCAAAAATGTAATTTTCTTGCCCAGAATACATGTCAGAAGATTTGTGGGTTTTTTAGGGAAAAAAAAAAATTGGGATCAGGAAAGGGATTTAGGGATCTTCCTTTAAAATGTATGGGAGAGCGCCAGGTAAAGACAGGTTAGACGTGGCGCTCTGCAAGGATAAACGCCAGCGCTGTACGCTGAGGCTGGAATAATTATGAATCGAACGCTACATGGCGTTGTTCGAGTTGCTCACCAGATTTGGCTTCATAAATGTGTAATTGCGTGCCGTCTCTGGTGTTCACCTGCTGCTACCTGGCGCTACCTTATCTCTTCATGAATAAGGCTCTAAGTCTTTGGCTACCTGCATCTATATACTTAATGGTTGGTTTATCTATGTAGTTTAGTGCTGCTGGTGCTTCACACTTTAATTTTCATTATTTTGTATTCATTCACACTTTAGGGATGATGTGGCCTTAGTTGTTTTTCACATTTAGATTTAGGCCCTTATTTATGAAGGAATAGCGACAGGTAGCGACTGGTGAGCGGCCGGTAATGACGGGCCCCACCACGAGAACGCCGGCTCCCCACCACAATCACACATTTATCAAGCCAATCCTGCTTAGCGACTGGGATAGCGCCATATAGCCACTCATTCATCATTATTCCAGCCTCAGCCCACAGCGCCAGCGTCCGACCTTGAACAGCGACAGGTATGACCTCTCGCTACCTGGCGCTCTCCAATGCATTTCAATGGAACAATCTTTAAATATTCATAATTAATTGTTATTAATTTTTTTTTTTTTCTTTTAATGTGAAAAATTCTGTGACCACTTCTGCCATTTTTTTTAAGGGAAAAAAAAAAAAAAAAAATTTTTACAGAATTCATATTACAGGTCTGATATGAATGTATTCATATTAATAAATAATTTAAAAAACTTGTTTTTTTTTGTTTCCAAAAATATGGTTGTTTGGGGGTTAAAAAACTACTTTTAACCCATTGCCGCCAGCGCTCTGGGGTTTAAACATGCATTTTACAGCGCGAGAATTTTTTGAGCATGATTTTTTTAATGAATATGGTGGGAGCCGGTCTCTAGGGCCAGTCGCTATCATGCGCTCCCATACAGCGCGGAACCTGTCAAATAGCGACTCCTCACCCAATATTCAACATTACGGCAAACCGACTGAGTCGCTATCAACTACCGAACAACGGCCAAGCACAGCGACTACTAGCGGGCGCTCTGAAAATGCCACTACAGTCGCTCAACTGTCGCTACCTGCCACTATTAATGAATCGGCCTCCCCGTTATAGGCAATCCTACTGTTTGTTATCTGTGAGTGGATTAGTCAGGTTGTCTACTTGGTTTATGAATTAATGATTTGGGATGCCTCGCTGTGTGTATTCCCCCAGGTGACCGTAAAAACTCACTTTTCTGATTCTCCCACGGCGCAGGCGCAGCTGAAACTGGACACACTTATTGGTTGAGCAGGATGCTCAATATTGCTCACGAGCCTAGTGGGGCCGAGCTCACCACGGACATATTCCCTGCTCAGCCTCTAGCTATGGTGTTCCCGCAGCGCCTATGCAGGAAGGCCTGCGCTTGTATGAGGACAGCCAGGAATGCGGCCGCGGCACAGAGTTGCGGTGAGGGCTTCAGGAGCAGTTATGTGAAATGGGGGATCCGGGGGTTTCACACAGCGGGCATCTCAATTCAGAATGCCCCAAGGAGTGAAACTTGGGCAGCCCTGAAGTCTTTTAGACAGGTAGCAGTTCAGCAGTAGACAGAATAAATGTCTTTGACTTGTGCTTTATTTTCTGTACGCTGCCTCTATTATGTCCAGAAGTTCTATTTATGTGAGTTGTAAAGGAACCCATGGTAGTTCAAGGAAATATGGCTGCGGAGAATAATCACAGAATGTCATGGTAACAGAGCAATGGATGCTTACTTACTGCACATAGTACAAATTAATTTCTATTAATACAGGTCCTAACATAGACAGTTGCTTTGGACACCATCTTTATTAAAGCAGGCTTTGATCACCTGCTCTGCCATGCTGGGAAATTCTCCGCTTAGCAACCTGCAGCAATGTACAGGTTATAGGTAAGGATAAAAGGAATATTTTTATATAAATCATGAAATATACTGTATATATACAGGACGGACTGGCCATAGGGAGACCCAGGAGAATGCCCAGTGGGAGGCCGCTTTTAACACCTATATTCAATCCCTTTCCCCTTAGTCTCCTTCTCAATTCCCTCTACTCAGTGTAACCACAAGCCAAGGAACCCCAGCCTACAATGCTATAGCAACAGCATCATGGTTGTGGGGAGTAGGGGGCCACAACAGGGATGTCTCGGGTCAGACATGGGCTGGAAAAATCGTGGGCTGATTTTTTGAGTCCGGTCTGCCACTGTATATATATATATATATATATATATATATATATATATATATATATAATCAGTTAGTCAGCAGAGGTATAAATGATTCATTAGATCCTGAGGTTAGTTACGTAACACGGGTACTTTTAACTACTATGTTTATGATGTTTATTGCAACACTGGACTTTAAATATGATTGGTGTTAAACCTCTTGGGACTACCTTTTTTTAAATTCTCAAGAGATGGGGTTTTGGAATTCATTTCCTGTCCTTGCACATTCAGCAGAATCCTGACATCTAATGCTTTGAACTGGGGGTGGGGTACCACCATAAAATACAATTATTTGCTGATGACATTTTGATTATCATAACCCAACCCCACACCTCTCTTCTAAATATCTCTAAATCTGTAACTCTCAACATCGGACAAGAGCAGTTGGCCATTATCAATAGTATTTCTTTAATTAGATGGGCTCCCTATTCCTTGAAATATTTAGGGGTACAGATGACGCATCTTATCAATCAGCATTAGTCAATAACTACCCTCTAGTACTTAGGTATTTAGTTGATCTAGAAAAAAAAACATGGAACAAGGATAAAGAGATTAAGATTTCCTGATGAGCCACATTAACGCGGTCAAGATGTCATTACTCCCTAAATTGCTTTATTATTTTAGAACACTCCCAATGCACCTTCTGAGTTTACAGTCCAAATTGTTTTAACTACTAAGCCCGGTTGACCACTTTACACATATGTTGGAGGGAGGAGAGTCTGGGGGTCCTAAATATAGCTAAATATTATCATGCTGCCCAGATAGCCCAGATGTTAGCTTTGCATAATAAGGCAAGGCACCAACATGGGTCTTAATAGTACTAATTGGGCTGGATACAAGACCACCGATTTCTTGCAGCACTCTTTGGTTGTATGGTACTCTATAAAGTATTACTTACTTACTTACTAACATACTTTGGCAATCTACAGTTTTTTGAAAGAGCTCCAAAAGCTGCAAAACCACAAATATGTTTTCAATTATAAGGAGGAATTGGGTGTAATTAAAACAAGCAAATAATGGTCAGACATGTGGGAAACAATTAATGGGTGCTCTATAAATGTTACCTCCCTGGAAGTGGTATAAAAGATGCTACTTTGATGGTACCTAGTCCTGACTCAAATAGGAAAGGCAGTATCAGGTTATTCCAGCAGCTCCTTAAGAGGCCTTCGATAGGAGGGCACATTTGTACCACCTGGTGGACATGTCCAAAATTAGGGGCTTCAGATCCCAGGTCAACGGGCAGATTTTGTTGAGTTTCCTAGGTCGCTCTCCCACACGCAAATGTGTTCTTTCAAGAAGACATTTTTTTTTATTAACGAGAAATGAACTAGCATACTTAAAGCTATAAACAGTTTATCATAAAATGGAGGCCATGGTTCAATATTCCTGTCCTGTCCTGCTCAGAATTTTGGGTCACAGTCTGACCAGAATCCTTGTCATTCCCCCTTTCCCTTCTTCTCTGCATACTGTTGTCCCCTACCTGTTTTTCCTCCCACCCCCATTACTTTCCTTAAAACCTTTCTTTTTTTTACTTTCTTTTTCTTCATTTTCTTCTCTTTTTCTCTCTCTTTCCTTTTGCTCTTTATCCTTTTCCATTGGTGTTAAGTTACATAACAATGATGATCTTAACAAATGTGACAATATCAAGACTTTATGGAGAAATATGTATTTTCTAATAACTCATTACCATATTGTATATATATATCTTATTACTAGTTTTGATCTATGTTTGATGGCCATTCAGTACAAATAGGAATAAGCCTGTCTGCTACTGAAAATGAAAGCAAAAGTAAAAATATTTTGAAATTAAATATGAGGGGTGTTCATTAAGTTATGTACCGGAATATGCAAACAAAATATTCTTTTTTCCAGAAAATCTAAATTTTTATTATTCATTGTAATCTACCTTAACTACCTTAATCTACCTCTACCTTAACATAACTGGGAACCTTTGGTTTTCAAGACTTGCGGGCTGGAGCATCGTAAAGCAGCAACCAATCTGATGACAACTTAATTTGGAGTTTCTTTTCTGATTGCCTTGATTGAATTCTAGTAATAAAACATCTGTATCACAAAAAAACTGTTGCCATGACCTTTCCAGCTGACTGCTGCACACAAAATCCTACTTCCTTTGCATGGTCTCTTATTTGCATCAGGATCATGGTAGTGGACCCATGCTTCATCACCCACAGCAATTTGAGAATAGAAGTCTCCTAGATTTTCTCTGAACACCAATTCTCTTGGTGACATATTTTTGCTTGTGTTTTTTGCTTATGCGTCAACATTCATGGAACTTACCAGAAACTGACCTTCAAAATCTTCAATGCATGATGAATAAGGCTGAAAATCGTACCAGCTTAAATGCCTAATATATGAGCTATAGCACTGAAAAATCAAAAATCAAGAAGATGCTTCAACAGGTTGGCCTAATCATCTTCAATTGATTCCAACTCCAAACTGGCTGGCCCAAAACTTCACGTGGTAATATGAGGTGCATCTTCACCAATAAGGCATTCATTGTTTCATGGAATACTTTAGGCTGCTTCTATTTCCTTTGTTAGGAATTTTATCACAGCACAAAGCTCCAAATATCTCACTTTCATTGCAGACCCAATATGTACTGCACTGGCCATCCTGTCAATTCCAGTGCTTTCATAAGACTGTGTGTTGCATGTCCAGACATGTGTCTCAACCTGCACAAACTCCACTCTGGATTGATCAAAACAGCAGAGAATATCATTAGATCTCCACTGCCAAGAGCCCAGTATCTTTACTACATCATATTAAATGCCTGCTTGTTAAAGATGACCTCTGGAAGTCCCCACAGAGCGAGAATGGTGGTCATCAAGGCAACGTGAAGGTGGCCAGTATGGGCTGCCTGCTCTTAGGCTTCCCGAAGATGTAATGCCCCTGTGCTGTGAGAGTAAGAGGACCTTCAGTAAATTTTACTGGAGATCCTCTGGGCCCTTTTTACCCATGTCACAGCCTCACCCAATAACACTTCTACAAAGTTACATTATGTAGGAATTTTAGATTTAAAGGAGCACTATCACTAGTTTTGTACGATGAGCCATTTTGGAGTGATAGCTTTTGTGGCTTTATATGATGGAATGCTAAACTAAACTGTGTTAGTGCAAAAAGCCAATATGTTGGCATTGTGGAGTGGGAGATGTTTAAAATAGGGCCTGGGTGACTGGTCCCGTCACCCAGGAATTAACTATGTGATATGCGGGGGAGAACTGGCCTCGCTGCTGTCTCAGTGTGACAAGCACTTGAGGCAATAGGGGAAGAGGAGGGGGCCAGGCAACATGTGCAGTGAGGCCGTGCAGTGATGGTTTAGGTGGCGATGTAGCTCAGTTGGTAAAGTACTGGGCCCCGAATCACAGTGTAGGGTTCAAATCTGACTCCCAACTAGTCACTTTTTAATTTAGTTATTTCGTTTTTTTCACAATTGTATTTTTCTGTTTTCATCCTATTTTTGTTGCTCTCCACGTTTATTATTTTGACAGTTTTTCTTTCATGTTACCTCTGTTGCTGTCTGCTAACTTTTGGTTTCCTCTCTCTCTTTCTTATTTATATGCCTTTTCCAGATATTTTTCTTTTCAGCTTTGTGTGTTTGGAGCAAAACAAAACCCCAGGTTTTCACTATCCCAAGTTTTGTTTCTTGCCCCACTATGTGAAACCCCCCCAGTGGGCCAGTCTCTGCATGCAGAGCTCAGCAATAGGAAGCCATAGCGGTTGCATTCCTGGACGCCCAGCCTATCTGAATGGCTATCTGTAGGAGCGCACCTCAGTCCAGAGATGCTGGGGATGTGGCCGCAGCTATTTACATTGCCATGGGAGACAGGAAAAAGGTGGGTTTTGTGGCGACCCGGGTGGTGTTTCACACAGTGGGGCATCCCCAGCGGAAGGCCAGTGGCCGGCACTGGAGTCTTTTAGACTCGAGGGTCAGTCACTCAGGATTTTGTTCCACTTTATAACCTTTATATATACCTGCACCTGTCATTTAAAGTAGAATTTCTTTTCAGTCTTTAGTTTATTTCGTAGATATTTTACATATGTATTGATATTTTACATATGTATTGTGAAGAAACCTGCAGCAAGTTCACTGCAGCTGATGCTAGTAAGCTAAATGTTGCGGCTGCCTCACTGACTAAAACAGCAGATTCTCCCATTCAGCAAATTTTAATTTTAAAATGTAAAAGTAAGGCATACATTTTTTCTTGTCTATTGCCATATATTTATTCACATGTTAGAAGCTATTGTGTAGCTATTTAATTATTTTTTTATGCAGATTTTTGCGATAGTAATTCCTTTTAGGATTGCTTTTTTCTTCTCTAGCCATTTACCTGCTAAAAAAGTGATGGTTGTTGTTGGCCTACAATGCTTAAAGTGAACCAAACCCCCTAAAAACAGCTCAATCTATTTTGCTCCCCCACCCCAGGAACATTAGCTTTTGGATGTTTTCTGCCCTCAATGCTGCTTGGTATTCCTGTTATAGTGATTTTCATTTTCCCCAGCTATGCCATTGTATGACGTTGGTTTCTGACAGGGTACCATTGCTCTAAACTTGTTGTTTAAGCCCCTTCCTCGCAACCTCATGCTGGGAGCAATTACAGGCTATTGAAGGAAGGAAGATAAGAGCCACGAAAGAAGGTACGAGCCAAAAGATTTTCCCCCAATTTTTCCTTTGAAGCCAAAATAGTTTGAGTATTTTTATCCAATTCATTACTATAACATTAAGGGAAGTCGAGACATATTTTTGTTTTAACGTAACCTTCCATAGGATGTGGGTGGTCTGCTTTAAATTTCATATATTACAAAGTGGCCTAAATATATTGTGTACTTTGTGATCCTGGTAAAAAAAAAAATATATATTTTTTTCTAGGTTACAGGTTTACTCTAAGAAGCATTTTGCCAATAGGCTGTGAACCTGTAAATAATTATACTATAATTACCAAAAAGTAGCAAATTACAAAAAATACCTTGAAGGTAAGGCCTGATATGGAAGCAGGTAGTATATCCTCTACATTTCCTGGTAGTTGCAGTAAGTTGACAGTTGTGGATGGGTGTTCCCATGTGCCTCACAAGCAGTGAGTAGCGTTTTGGTCTTCATTAGAGGTTATGCTGATTAAACTCAGTGTCTACATGTGTTTACAATAATAGTGATGATAAGATTTTGGGAAGTTAGCTTAACCCTTTCCGCGCTATTGCTAGGGTGGGTGGGGGGTTTCTTGCATGGGTAGCACTTGTCCAGTATAACATTATTTCTGATGAAGAAGACTATAGTGTCTAAGAAAACGTACCTAAAATATATTCAGCCTTATTTCTTCACTTTAATCTGTTGTACTGGAACCAAATTGTGTAGTGCTGAATAGTTGCTAAACTGGACCTTCACCCTGAATAAGAGCATATGTTATATGTTTTCCCCACCCTGTACATACAGATTGCTCACATTAAAAATCATCCTACCTGTATCTACTGCATTTTCTGAGCCTTTAAACATCCAGGATGGTGGCACATGGAGTCTCAGGTTGCCTGCAAACAGGAATTGTCTTCTCACTGTGATGCTCTGCATTCTGGGATTGCTGTCCTTTTCCTGACCCCAGCTCTGCTCTGTCTGTGCAAAGCACAGCTACAACCCCACCCCCCCCCTGTTATTTTCACTCCTCTCTTCTCCTCAGGCAAGATGGTGGCGTCCGTATCCTCTGTGTCCTGAACAGAGTTGCAGCCCAGTGGTGGAAAGAATAAAAAGTAAGTGACTATAAACATAATATATATCAATTTTAGATGCTGGGGAATAGTTTTTTAGGGGTTGGGGTTTTAAATGATGCTGAAGGTCTGGTTTAAGTCAACTATTCTTAATAATAAAAGTGACCTTCCTAAAGAGACTCTGTGTGTGCATCTGTGTTCTTTCCAGGATTAAAGCCTGTCTCCCATCCTCCAGCACACAACCCATCAGAGCCCAACCCCCCCCCCCCCCACAGATCCTGGTTATCCCACTAAACATGCTACATATTTTTTATAGGGTGCAACAAATAACCCTAGAGGATAACCTGAGATATGAGATTGCTACGTATCATAGTATGACAAATAGGATTGCAGTCCTGTTATTACTATTGTTTATTTATAAAGTGTCAACATCTTCGGTTAGACATACTTCTGGGTAGGGTAGTTTATATGTTTTTATTGAACATGATTGCCTCATTGCACTTTTCTAAATCACCCACTAAATGTTAGGAAACATATGTTACAAGTGTTTGAAATTGCTCCAAATTTGTCAGCTGCACATTAAACCCATTTCCACACAGCTCCAATATGTTAAAAATGTAGTTTGGGCCTAAAGCCAAAGGGTGTAGTGTTGCCTAAAGGCACAGGGCACGGTTCAGCTGTTACTAGCAAAAGTATCTAAGACAGAGTATTAAGTTCAATTTAATAAGGCTTCTTATAACATGTAAACATTAGGGAGAAGATAATGACATGATTGGAATGTGGACAACCAGGATATAACCAAGCAGTCTCTAATGCGGGCCACACTCAGTACAATCTGCCTTGAGCAATGTCCATGCAATATTATCTTGCATTTGTTATACATGAACATTATCTAAACAGTTTATTTAAATTATCAGTTTTAAATGCTTATCCTACAGAGGTTTGGCAAGAATGCACACAAATTGTATAGATCAGATGACATGGTGTGTGGTCAGTATTGGGTAGAGTATTTCCTTGCATTAACCCCTCAGATCAGTTACCAAAACAGATGACACTCTCGTGCTTACCTGCCACTTGCTCTGGTGTTGCTGGTTGCTCTTCTGCTGCTCTGCTATGAGGAACGGGCCCTATGGGTGGACTGGGGCTTGGTTACCCCACCTCTTATTCCGAACAATATGCCCCTTCATACACAGAAGTTCAGTCATTTCCAAAAAAACAAATTATATATGTATTTTTTTTTCTTTGCTATCTTACTCAGTGATGGCCCATGACCCAGAAGTGGGCGTGGCCACCAAGCTGATATGACTGTTTAAATGGTTACACTGTCATTGTCACACTGTAGACTTGATGAAGGGCACCCAGCCTAAAAGCTTGTGATAGCCACCTCTTATTGAATAAAGCCTGTGTCCAGCACCCACACTGTGCACCAGCATCTGGCATGTGTCTGCAATCTTTGTGTGCTTAAGCCTTATATGTATGGTGCCTGCAGGGACGCACTTCAGAGATGCCAAACTGACCCATTCCTGCAGGGTGATTTTTCTCCAGTCCTGCACTTCACAATGACTATTTACCTCATTGGAGGGGAGTTTCAAGCCTTGGCATACTACCTCAACTGCAAGGAATGGAGAGGGTGTGGTAGCCTTCTGCAGAGGAGTAGCTAGGTTTTGTGGCACCCAGGGAAAGATTTGAAATGTCATCTGTGCTCAGATCCCCCTTTGGTGCCCCCCTGACCTGCTGCACCCAGGGCACGTTCCCCCCCCCCAGCTATGCCCCTGGCCTTCTGTGACTGATGGTGAGTCACGATCCTGACCTGCCTTCAATCCTGACTCCATATATTGGCCCCTGACAGCTCAGGATGCGGCGGGGGCTTGGATCCAGCAAATAGTTGAGTTACTGAAAATGTAAGTACCCTTTTGTTTTTTTTATACTTAATTAAAAAAAAAAAAGTAAAAGAAAGAAAGTGTCCCAGCCTGAAAATATAAATATGTATTAACAGATTTAATTAATTGTCTTTTTTATTGGGTAAAGAATTTTTGAAACATGCTATGCAGTTATACATAATTGTATGCATAACTCCAGTTCTAATTTTAAGCAAGGTATTGTGAATATATAGCAGATATATACACGGATGAAATCAACCATCTGTCTCTTAGCACCCATTACCTAATCACTGACTCTAAAATACATTTAAAAAGTGATTGACACCAGATCCTCCTCTGCATAAAATTATTATATGCTCTGTTTCGTGAGCAATGTAATGAGCAGCGCAGCAGCTAAGCAAAGACATTGTTGTGCCAAACTTGCCATTTCTTTTATATCATGTGTCTGAACAGGACAAGCAGACATTTTCTCGCTGCACAATCACATCAAAGTCGAGTATCCTGCGGTGAGGCTCTGCTGTGCAGGATTTTTGAAATAGATGTGCTTTTCTTTGCAGTAGTCTTTATCAGCTATAGAAATGTGCTAGAAGTTTTTTTAATGTTATGGGGAGGGTCATTTATTTAGCTTTCGTGCTGGTGCTAGATGAGCATCTCTTTTGAGACACTGTCAGCGCCTGCACTGCTGAGGTGGCTGAAGGTAGCCGCTTATTTCCTGGGAGAAATTTTACAAAGAAAAAAGGGGTTATGGGGCGACAGCGCCTGTTGTAATCCCTGTTATTTTTTGTTTTTTTTAGGGTCAGGGCAGAATTTTATCTATTTTTTTTAAACAGGAATAGCAAAGGGGACACTTGAAAGACATGACACAGCTTTTTCACAGACCAAAACACAAATTTGAAGTGCAACACAAGTACATAAAAAGACAATCCCAAACAGCCCAGGGATCCCATGGCATATGCACCAGCCCAAAAAAACATGCTAAAATGATTATAACCATCCAAGCCAATTGAAATGTATGGGATAAGGCCACACAGTGCAAGGTGAGCGTTTGGTCTTATCTAGGGCTGTAGGGATCTGGCACTACGTGGCTTTAGCGTTTCTTAAATAAACCTCTTAATAAAACAAGAGCTAACCATGGCACTGAAACATGCATGTAGACATGGAGGCTGATTCACTACTAACGCCAGGTATCGCCAGATGAGCGTCTGTACAGCGGCGCTTAGAGCGACCGCTAGTAGACACTGTAAGCGGGTATCAGGAGCGGTAACCGAGTGCTTGGTCGCTCTAGTAACCAGGCCGGCATTGATGAATGTGATGTGTGTTGGGCACTGTAACAACAGTATAGCGCTGCAGCGAGCGAGAGGTAGCACCAGCTCAGTGCGTCCGGCAATCAGCGCTCCACACCATATTTAACAAAACACTAGACACACACAGCGTCAGTGCTCTAAAGCTTGGAAAAGAGTGTCAGATGCTGTGTGATCAAAGTCTGTTTTTGAACACATATCCACCAGTAACAAAGCAAAAACACATGGAATACCATTGTTTTAACACTGTGACATTAACACTTTAGTGCCAGACCTGTAATGACAATTCTGCATAAAAATATAAAAAGTAAAAAAAATGTTTGTTTGCAGCCAGGAGAGGTCACACAATGATTTCAGCAAAATAAATAAATACATAAATAAATTGCCAAACACACTATTTATACACAACTAATGAAGCCCCATTGAAATGTATGGGACTACAGAGTGACAGGTACTACATGGTGCTCCTGAGCCTAGAGCGCTGGCGCTATACACTGAGCCGCCTAGATTTATACATGTGACGCTACATGGCGCTGTTAGAGGCGTTAACCAGATTCGCTTTCTTAAATTTGGTTTTGCATACAGTGCCCGGCGTTCATTAGATGCTGCCTGCCACTACGAGGCACTACCTGGCGCTATCCGTTCTTAAATAACCCCCATATTTTGTTATCTGACAGCCCGCCTAACCCACCTGTGATAATACTGTAGGTCAACACTTTCTTAATTCAGAATGACTTGTTCAGAAATCTCTGCATTCAAATAAACAATCAACCTAGGGTCAAGTAGCTAAAGTGTTTACTGCAAGTGTTAATTAACTGTGAGAGATGGTGTTAAGACAGCAGTAAACATGTGCTCATGTTTGGTTTCTATATTTAACATGTGTGGCTTCTTTTATACTACTTCTGAACCAATTTCTGCACAATAATGTGGAACTGGCTGTCCTCAACAAGTGCCATTTGTTATTTAGATGGAAATATATAAAATATATATATCTGACCAGTGAAGACTTTCTTTTAGCATCCTCCATATACAGGCTTACCACTTCTGAAGGCATTTTACTCACTACATTGGCACTACATTGGCACACAAGATATGTAAATGAAAAAACTGGTAGAAATTTATATGTACAAGCTTTCTTCCAGTGGACCATACGTTTCCATAACCTATTACCTTTTTTTCAATGCCATGTATCAAATATGAACCACTTTACTGCACGAAACTGTGATTTAGCAATAGATTTTTTTAAACATTTAGGACGAAAGAGTTATTAGGGTTGATTCAGACACACATTCGCATGCACTTTCGCATGTGTCTGTGTATTTATTTTGAATGTTTTCCTTGTTTTTTACGTTACTTTTTCCATGCGTATGTTCCCATATACGTTCGCGTATATGCGCTTTTAATGGACGGATCGAAATCTGATAATTTGCGTTAGTTCAGATAAGTTACAAATGTAAATCTGATAATTTGCGTTATTAGGATGGGCTTGCGTCTGATTCTGAGACCTGATTGCCGATGGACCACCGCCCTATAAAACGGTTTCATTTCCGCTCCACTTACGGGACCATTTTTGCCTCGGATTACTATTGCTGATCATGTTGTTCGGCTATGTGGAGGAGTATGAGCGCCTACAGCTCACTGGCATTACATGTGTCAGCATGGCCAAGGCCAGAATTGCACCGGAGATGCATGCATATCGATCGCATGCATGACGTTAAGCTGTTCGAGCTGACCCGACTTAATCGCGTTTCCCTCCATAAGTTGTATAGTGAGCTGCGGCCATGGTTAGCCCACACCACAAGGAAGGGGCAAGCAATTTCAGGTATGACCAAGATGCTTGGCTGCCTGCAATCTTTGGCGGACAGCTCGTTCCAGAGGCTGGGGGCCCTCTCCGTGGGGATGTCCCAGCCTACGCTGAGCCGTGCGCTATCCAAGTTTCAGGATGGCATGGCTACCATTAGTCCCAAATATATTTCCTTTCCGGACGACCTGGTAGCCTGGGTTTTTATAATATCGCCGACATGCCCAACGTCATGGGTGCGATCGATTGCACACACGTTGCATTGGTCCCTCCCGCAGCCGATGAGTACATCTATAGGTAAGTTAATTATGTAATTTTTTTATATTGTTTAGCCAAACTTAATTGTAACTATTTATTAATCCCTCCTTCTCAAGTGTCCCTTTGAACCACTTTCCAATGCATACCTAAATCCCTCCTTCTCAAGTGTCCCTTTGAACCAGTTGAGAATGCATACCTTAATCCCTCCTTCTCAAGTGTCCCTTTGAACCAGTTTACAATGCATACCTTAATCCCTCTTTCTCAAGTGTCCCTTTGAACCACTTTCCAATGCATACCTTAATCCCTCCTTTTCAAGTGTCCCTTTGAACCACTTTCCAACGCATACCTTAATCCCTCCTTCTCAATTGTCCCTTTGAACCAGTTTAGAATGCATACCTTAATCCCTCCTTCTCAAGTGTCTCTTTGAACCACTTTCCAATGCATACCTTAATCCCTCCTTCTTAACTGTCTCTTTGAACAACTTTCCAATGCATACTTTAATCCCTCCTTCTCAAGTGTCTCTTTGAACCAGTTTACAATGCATACCTTAATCCCTCCTTCTCAAGTGTCCCTTTGAACCAGTTTACAATGCATACCTTAATCCCTCCTTCTCAAGTGTCCCTTTGAACCACTTTCCAATGCATACTTTAATCCCTCCTTCTTAAGTGTCCCTTTGAACCAGTTTACAATGCATATCTTAATCCCTCCTTCTCAAGTGTCCCTTTGAACCAGTTTACAATGCATACCTTATTCATTACCTTAAATAGTCCTTAGCATGTTCAACCTTCTTTTCTAACACATCCATATAATATTTGTTTTTTAAACTGCTTATGTCTTTTGTTATGTATTTAGGGATTGTAGTGGTGTTTTTTTTTTTTTTTGGAGTTAGTATTTTTGTTGGTTACCTTGGCTTTGTCTAATTATTATTTTTTTTGGTTCAGGAACTGCAAGATGGGCCATTCGCTGAATATCCAAGCAGTGGTTGGCCCGGGCATGCGATTCCTCAGTGTACTTGCCGGGTATCCAGGCCCATCCCATGATGCTTATATCTTGTGGAGTCTGGAGAATTATCTGGTGGATGGCTCCTTGGTAAGTTCGCTGACATTCCATCATTCCCTTTTCATGGTATGCCTATGAATATAGTTGATGACCCATATCTTAACCTATGCCTGTTTTTTTCCCTTGATGACATGTTAAACAATAATGATGCTTAAAATGTGTAATTTATGTTAGTATTTTGTTATTCTTTCAGGGGATTCTGGATATCCGCTGATGCCCTGGCTCCTGACGCCCGTTCTTCGCCCGCAGAATGCGGCCAAGGAGTCGTATAACCGGGCCCACCGGAAGACCCGGGCCGTAGTGGAGAGGGCCTTCTGACTGCTGAAGACCCGATTCCGTTGTTTGGACCATACTGGGGGGCACTGCAGTATGACCCCAACAAGGTGATCCAAATCATCTTAGCATGCTGCGTGCTGCATAATTTTGCCCTGAGCCAGCGTGTCCCCCATTACAGCGATATAGCCCCCTCTCCACCCAGGCAGGATGCAGATGACATCTATGATGGCAACCCGAGTGCCTCTGGGCAATCTGTGCGTGCCCATGTTATTGCTTCTTATTTTTGTTAAGATTTGTTTTGTTTGTTTCTGTTTTTGTCTGTTTGTAATATTTGGTGCCTATGCTAAGGCCTCTTTTTTCTTGGTTTAACAATGTAGTTATGTTTAAATTACTAAACATTTTACACCTGATTTGAGCGTAATGCATTTTATTTTCTCATGTTTGTGATTACAAACCTTCATTAATGTAAAAACAACACAAACATGAATGCATCAACTTAGGCAAGAACAGCTAAAGTCAAATTCTATACATTTTCTGGAAATATGACAAATTTTGCGTGAAGGCCACTTGCAGACTCCATGGACATACATTTTCAAACCTAAGTATAAATTGGGCCAGATTCCTGGCCCCTAGCAATTGTCCACATCCAGGAGTTCTAAAGTAACTGACTCCAGGCCTAAGTGTGCCTGTCCACCAACATCAAGATCCATAAGGAGCACGACTTTCAAGGGAATAGTCGGCCAGGAATACATAGGGCCACATACACAACCTCTCCTGCTTGTAATTTTGGCAGCCTATGATAGCCAGACCCCATGCCAGTCCAGTTCAATCTTTGCCATTGCCAAATGTTGTTTTTTTCCTGCCAAGAATGTCCCCCAATATTGCCACCAAACAGGATGAGGCAGCCAGCATTTCCTTAGGCCCAAGCCTGCTGCGTGGGAGCTTGAGCGGCCGCTTTACTGAGGCTTAAGCTCTGCCATTGGCTAGTGGGGTATGTGAGCACTCTAATGAGCTATATGGGCGAATTCCAAAACAAACCAGCAAAGCCATAAAACACCCAATCTTGGTTGTGCTCACCACACAGGTAAATAGAGTAGGGATGTAGAGGAAAGATGTTTAGCAGATCCAGGTCAAATTGATATTAATATTGATGTTGCCCATAATAAGGTTGTGGTGGGCCTTGGAGGTGGCCCAACACCTGGGCATTTGTGGCATTCATAATCTGCCATTGCTCCAGCATCTGTCTGTTGCTAGTTCTAAATTCATCTGGCATGGCAATAAAGTTTGTATTTAAGGTGGCCGTTTGTTCTGCCATCTGTCTGTTTAAGGTGGCCATTTGTTCAGCCATCTGTCTGTTTAAGGTGGCCATTTGTTCAGCCATCTGGCTATTACTCGTCTTAAATTCAGTCAGCATGGTGGTGAATGTAGTATTGAAGTTCTCTAATTGTGTAGTAATCTGCTCTGTTGTTCGTTGAGTCACCTGCCTAAAGAAACGGCTGTCATGGCGCCATGCTAACTCCAGGATCGGCACGCGCCTCCCCTAGGAAACTGGTCGATGTTGTTGACTGTGTCTTCCATTTCCCCGGGTTTGAGCGCCTGCAGATGCTGGGGGTCTAGGGCGAGCAACATTACCAGATACGCTTGCCAAAACCTCTGCAGCAGAGCTAGCACTGGGGACTGTAGGCTCAGTCTCAGCCTGCTGCCCACGATGGGCTGGCAGCATACGTCCAGCTTCACTGTGCTGCAGAGGATTTGGTGCAGTAGGATGCTGGGGCAGTGGCAGATTAGGTTCCAGGGGGTAATTTGCGAAGGTCCAGTCCGGCTGGCTTCCTCCTCCTCCATATCCTGGATTACATCCATTAGTGGGGGATGTATTAATGTGAGAAAGTGTGTCAGATTTTTGCATAAATATCTCTTAGAACCAAATTAGTCATATGCATTCACATGCATCACCAGTTTCAGCAAAGTCCACTTACCCTATATATCTGGTCCTGTGTCCTAGGTAGCAGGGAAGTAGACGGCATGCTCAAACTGGAGGAGGCACGTAAACACACAAACATCCCTGGATGAGCCTGATGAGTACACGTAAACACACAAACATCCCCGGATGAGCCTGATGAGTACATATGCTTTAGAAAACACATGGGCAAGCAGGAATGACAACTCCCCCAACGGTTAAAGTTGACCTTCACAATTAATCTGAGTCTATCTTATATGTATGCCTCACCTTGTACATACAGATTGGTCACCTTAAGTAATCCAAACATGCATGTACTGCATGTTAGGAGGCTTTACACATCCAAAATAGCGCCTTAGGGGCCAACAGTCAGCTTGCAAATAGCATTTGACTTCTGAGTATGCTGCTGTGCATTCTTACAATGTTGACCTTTCTAATGACTGGGTATGATGCTTACGTGTTCGCGTACGCATGCGTCCGGCCGTGTTTCCGGCCGCGCGGATCCCGGAAACCGCTGTGGCACTTCTTATCTGCTGCGGACAAGAAAAAAGATGGCGTCCACGATCTTCACCCGCCAACAACAAGATCTGATTATGTTTGTAAGTGTATAGTAAGGACGTTGATTTGACATCTAAATGCGTGCATAGGCCTTAAGGAAGCGCAGGAAGAAACTGTTGTTTTTAAAAGCGGTTTAAAATTCGTGCCAAACTGAATTTAGTGCGCACATGTGCGACCCAACTCACTTGCATCTACAAGGATAGGTTAAGGCTACAAATGTGTTGTGGAATGTCATTTAGTCAACTGATCTAATTGTTAATGATATTTGTATGCTGCTTGATCTAACAACTATTTTGTTTTTTGTGTCTTTTAGACTATGCTTGAGCGCAGGTACGACTACCTGCCCAATGCCTTTGAGAATCTGGCCCTGGAGATCGTGGCCAGGATCCCCCAGGAAACGGACACCACCTTCACTTATACACAGATCATGCAGCACTGCTCGGACCTGAAGCGACTGCACATGCCCCGAGTGCGGCGTTTTTTTGCGAACCTTTTCCCAATTAAAGGAGCAGTATCGCAAATTTTTCTTGGTGACTTATATTTAAATGGTACTTTGAATGTAGGTAAGTGTTGGAGTAAGAATTACAATGTAGAAAAAAATTATGTCTGTGTTGTGCAGCTGGAGACTAATAGCTCATGTTCATGTCTGCTGAGTGTCGGGGCCCGACACTCTGGCCTGTTCCACACTGAGGAGAGGGGGAAACAATGTAACAAAGAGGCCGATTCATTAATAGCGCCAGGTAGCGACAGATGAGCGACTGTAGCGTGATTTTTTCAGCGCCAGCCAGTATTCGCTGTGCTTGGCCGGCATTAGCTTGATGACAGCGACTCAGTCGGTGTGCGGTAATGTTGAATACGGGCTGGGGGGTCGCTGTTTCACAGGTCCAGCGTTGTATGTGAGCGCCTGACAACGAATGGCCAGAGCGAACGGCTAGCTTCATATTCATCAACAAATCACGCTCCGAATGTGCTGTCGCTGTCCATTCCTTGTTTAAACCCCAGAGCGCTGGCGGCGATGTGTATTAACTAGTTTTTAACCCCTAAACAACCATATTTTTTGAATTTAACATTATACATGCTTTTAGAATCATTTTGTAATATGAATACATTAATCTCAGACCTGTTAGCTCAATTCTGCACATATTTTTTTTTTTTTTTTTTTTGACTTAAAAATAAATCCTAACATTGCAGAAGTGTTCTCCGATTTTTTGACATTAAAAAAATAAAAAAAAAAATGATTACCAATTAATTGTGAATAATTATAGATTGCTCCATTGAAATGCATTGGACATCGCCAGGGAGCGACAGCTCATACCTGGCGCTGTGAGGGAATTTGCAGCGGCGCTGTTCGGTCCAGGCGGCTTCATGATGAATGCCGCGCTAGCCGTCGCTCTCGCCGGCGCTAGCCTCATTTTGCTTGATAAATGCGTCATTGTGACCGCCGCCGGGCGTACTTGAGTCGGTAGTCGCCGTTAGCTGCCGCTACCTGGCGCTCGTCAGACACTACCTGGCGCTATCGCTTGATGAATAAGGGCCAAAGTAATCAGCTGTTCAGTGCTGGCAGCCGTCCAGCATAAGATAACAACATTGCAACATTGCCTGGCCAGAACTCATATATCTAAAACAGAGAGAAAAGCTCTAGAAGTCATTTAGCTGATTTGGATTTGGATTTTGGGTTTACATCCTGTTATTTTGCTCTAAACATTTTTTATTTTGACAGTTTTCCCTTCATGTTGGCTCTGCTGCAGAATCTTTCAGTTTACCATTTTTTATATTCTTATTTTTCATTTTTCCATATGATCTTTCTTTCAGCTTTGTGTGTTTTGAGCAAAGCCCAACCCAGGATTTTCACTATCTGGAGTTTTGTTTTGTGCCCCTAGGGGCATCCCGACTTGGGATGCCCTGATATGTGAAATCCCAAAGTTCGCCTGTGAAAACGTACCTTTCCCTGTCCCACAGCGCATGCGCGGGCTCTCTTCCAATCAGCTCTGTTTGCATGCAGATGGGGAGCCTGAGCAGTAACCTTCCTGGCCGCCCGGCCTGTCTAAATGACTATCTGCGTGAGCGCGCCAGAAAAATGGGGGGATCTGTGGTTATCCAGGGCTCGTTTCACACAGTGGGGCATCTCGATTTAGAATGCCCAAGGGGGGAAGGTCAATGGCCGGATCTTATAGACTTCAGGGTCGGCCACTCAGGGTTTTGTTCCTCTTTAATACCTTTAGATTTTCCTGTACAGTTATTCAAAGAAGAATTTCAGTCATTTTCAGTCAGTTTAGTTTATTTTGTATAGATTTTACACATTTGAGTCACCTGGTCTCATAACAAAAGCAGCACCTCACTCACACACAGCCGTTACCACTGATTACAGTGTCAGCCTCTGAGGTAAAGTGTTGCTAGGAGACCAGTGGGCTAAATGAAGCAGCTCACTAAATACAACCCAGCAGATCCCCCTATTCAGCAAATGGACTGAGCCATTGTCATTATGCAATTTAAAAGAAAGACATATATTTTTTCCTTTTTCTATCGCCACATTATTTATACACATGTTAGAAGCTATTGTGTGGCCATTTAATTGTTTATCTTTTTTAATGCAAATTTCGCGATACTGCTCCTTTACGTACATACCGATTGCATGCTAGATGTAACAAACACAGAAGGTAGGCCTTTAATTAGAAATGCTTTTCTTCTCTAGTGTCTGAAATGGACTATTGCATTTAACCCACCCGGAGGCGCGCAGTCTGGCCAGTGCGGCATGAATCTGCACCACCAAGTGAAGGTGGTGGATCTCCAGGGCCAGGTTCCTACCCCTCCTCTGTAGCTGCGTCAGAACAGCCCCTGGACCTATCCACAGAGGAGGGGCGTCACGGCGTGGGCAGGCAGTCGTACGAAATTACCCATTAGTGGGGGAGTCTGTTGGGACATGTGAAAAAGTGTGTCAGATTTTTGCATAAATATCTCTTAGAACCAAATTAGTCATGTGCATTCACATGCATTACCAGTTTCAGCAAAGTCCACTTACCCTATATACCTGGTCCTGTGTCCTAGGTAGCAGGGAAGTAGACGACATGCTCAAACTGGAGGAGGCATGTAAACACACAAACATCCCTGGATGAGCCTGATGAGTACACGTAAACACACAAACATCCCTGCATGAGCCTGATGAGTACACGTAAACACACAAACATCCCTGGATGAGCCTGATGAGTACATATGCTTTAGAAAACACGTGGGCAAGCAGGAATGACAACTCCCCCAACGGTTAAAGTTGACCTTCACAATAAATCTGAGTCTATCTTATATGTATGCCTCACCCTGTACATACAGATTGGTCACCTTAAATAATCCAAACATGCATGTACTGCATGTTAGGAGGCTTTACACATCCAAAATGGCACCTTAGGGGCCAACAATCAGCTTGCAAATAGCATTTGGCTTCTGAGTATGCTGCTGTGCGTTCTTACAATGTTGACCTTTCCCTGACCCCAGCTCAAGTTTGTCTGACCAAAGCACAGCTACAACCCAAGTGGTAGAAAAACAAATAAGTAAGTGTTGACAATTATTGACTATATTCACATCACATGCAGTGCTTCGGTAAGATAAATTGTTTAATATTCTCCAGAAATAATGTCAACGGTCGTGTATCGACTGAAAACCTTTCTAAGGACTATTAAATACTGCACCCTGGGAGAGTGTCCATCATGAAGGCCATTCCACAGATATTAAACACCCACCTAAAACAGTAACCTCCCCTCAAAGTCACTCCCTAGGGGCCTGTGTTCATATCTGCCTGTGAGCCTCATTTCCCAAGTTTACAATAGTTCACATTAAAACAAACATTACTAGCCTGCAGAAATTTCCTGGGTGTCCGTGTCGTGTCTGCCAGAGAGGCCCTCTAATGCTACGGGGTGGATTAAAGCCAGGACCATTTCTTCAGCTCTGGTGTATTGTAATTTTGTGGGGAAGCCTCCACCAGTTTGAAAGCTGAAAATAAGAGGATGAAAATTATTTGCCATTGTGGTCACTACAACAAGCAGCAAAATGCAAACATCAAATATGTACCTGTGATTGCGCCGTTTATTCTGCTGCTTCCTTACTGTATATTTGAGGTCAGATATTTTCCTCTGGATCTGCTCCACATCTTTCCTCTCGTCCCCCGCTGCATTCACCTGTCTGGTGAGGTCTTCCCAGATTTGTTTTTTTCGCACTTTGCTGGTTGCTTTTGAATTGCGCCCAAATAGCTCATCAAAATGCAGTGCACTTGCCAAGGGTAGGGTTTGTGCCTCCCCGAACTGGCCGCAAGGTTCGGCCTACTGGTTGTTCTTCTGGCTCTTCTCTGGTTTGTGGCAATTCAGGGGACATTCTTGGCTGGGTGTGTGTTGAAGAATAGGCCGTCACGTCGCTGGAAAAAGAATGGACTGGGCTGGCATTAGGACTGGGGGTCATTGGCTGGGTGGCCACAGAACTAGCAGGCGTGGATGTGACATAGGTCTCGCTGGTTTCCACGTGTGCCGGTGGCAAATGTGGCCAAGCAGGAGAGGGTGTGCTTGGTGGGATTGGGCTTCTCGTCCTGTGCTTACTTTTCCCCTTGGAACTTGTGCTCCCTTTCTCTTTGGATGTGGCAGGCTGGGGAGCAGGAGAGGGAGTGCTTGGTGGGCTCGGGCTTCTCACCCTGTGCTTACTTTTCCCCTTTGAACTTGGGCTCCCTTTCTTTTTGGATGTGGTAGGTCGGGGAGCAGGAGAGAGTGTGCTTTGGGGGCTCGGGCTTCTCGCCCTCTTCTTCTTTTGCCCCTTGGACGTTGTGCTCCCTTTCTCTTGGGATGTGGTTGCGCGGGGAGCAGGAGAGGGTGTTCTTTGGGGGCTCGGCCTTCTCGCCCTCTGCTTACTTTTCCCCTTGGATGTTGTGCTACCTTGCTGTTTGGATGTGGTTGTGCGGGGAGCCTTCTTCTTGGAGGATCCTTCCTTGCGGGGGCTTGATGTTTTTGATGGGCCTGGAGTTGTGGCCAGTGCAGCCTTGTGGTGGCCACTTTTGCTCTGCATTTCAGGCACCTTTGGAGTAGATTTGTGCGACCGAGTGCTTGGTCTGGAGGATGAAGTGTCCTTATGCCGCTCTGGTCTTTTGGTCTTGGCCTCCTTTGCTGCTGGTTGCTTTGCGCTAGCTTTTTTGGGTGGCATGATGACAATCTCAAAGAGAATGAGCTGTGTGTCCATTACCCTTTAAATACTAATGACTGGGTACGATGCTTACGTGTTCGCGTATGCGTGCATCCGGCCGTGTGTCCGGCCGCGCGAATCCCGGAAACCGCTGGGGCACTTCTTATCTGCTGCGGACAAGAAAAAAGATGGCGTCCATGATCTTCACCCGCCAACAACAAGATCTGATTATGTTCGTAAGTGTATAGTAAGGACGTTGATTTGACATCTAAATGCGTGCATAGGCCTTAAAGTGGACCAACACCCAGGGGGGATCGGCCCGGAAATCTATAAGATTCCCGGACCGATCAGATCCCTCCCCGCGGGGCATCCGAAATCGGGATGTCCCGCGGGGAGGAACCCCCCAGGAGGCCCACAATCCTCACCTTACCGGCGATCCAACGGCGCATGCGCGAGACGCGGCCGCGTCTCTCGCTTCCCTCTAGCAGGGCGCGCTCCCGCGCCGGCCGTTTTGTGAATGGCCGGCGCAGGAGCGCTCCCTGTTAGAGGGAAGCGAGAGACGCGGCCAATGACAGCGCTCTGGTATGCGCGTCCAAGCAGCTTTGGACGCGCATACCAGAGCTGCTCTGAGCGCTGTCATTGGCCGGACGAGGTCACGTGGGAGC
The DNA here is from genome assembly GCA_027917425.1 of Gastrophryne carolinensis. Taxonomy (NCBI): domain Eukaryota; kingdom Metazoa; phylum Chordata; class Amphibia; order Anura; family Microhylidae; genus Gastrophryne; species Gastrophryne carolinensis. Next base: position 149,001,538 of record CM051236.1, read on the forward strand.
GGGGAGAGGTGAGTTTTTGCGGCGATCGGGGGGGTTTCAGACAGCGGGGCACCCCCGATCGGGGTGCCCCACCTAAGTGGACCAACACCCAGGATAGTCAAAATCCTGGGTGTTGGTCCACTTTAAGGAAGCGCAGGAAGAAACAGTTGTTTTTAAAAGCGGTTTAAACTTCGTGCCAAACAGAAGTTAGTGCGCACATGTGCGAACCAACTCGCTTGCATCTACAAGGATAGGTTAAGGCTAGAAATGTGTTGTGGAATGTCATTTAGTCAACTGATCTAATTGTTAATGATATTTGTATGCTGTTTGATCTAACAACTATTTTGTTTTTTGTGTTTTTTAGACTATGCTTGAGCGCAGGTACGACTACCTGCCCAACGCCTTTGAGAATTTGGCCCTGGAGATACGCAGATCATGCCGCACTGCTCGGACCTGAAGCGACTGCACATGCCCCGGGTGCGGCGTTTTTTTGCGAACCTTTTCCCAAGTACATACCGATTGCATGCTAGATGTAACAAACACAGAAGGTAGGCCTTTAATTAGAAATGCTTTTCTTTTCTAGTGTCTGAAATGGACTATCGCATTCGACCCACCCGGAGGCGCGCAGTCTGGCCAGTGCCGCATGAATCTGCACCACCAAGTAAAGGTGGTGGATCTCCAGGGCCATGTTCCTACCCCTCCTCTGTAGCTGCGTCAGAGCAGCCCCTGGACCTATCCACAGAGGAGGGGCGTCACAGCGTGGGCAGGCAGTCGTACGAAATGACTCAGCCATTAGTCTCCGGTATGTGACTCTGAATGTAACCCCACACACATACATGCTATTTAAACAAAAGCTGATTCCCTTAATCTCTATTTATAGATGAATATGTAGTGGGTGAAGGATCTGGAGCTGAGAGTGCAGCAGATCATGCCCTGGAGGAACATGGAGAAGGTGGGTGATGTCACACACACATTCTAAGTGTCAGTTGGTTACTGTTCAATCAGACATTAGAAGTGAGCCTATTTTAAATGTCTCTACAGCCTCACATTTCCAGCAGTGGCAGGCCCCAGACCGTAGGGTGGTCTCCGAAGCAGAGGTCGCCCACCACTGAAGTAAGTTGTAATATAAATAGTTTGAGTATGTTGAAAATGATATCATCACCAATCAACCTAAATCCATTGTCAATGTCATGAGCATAATGACATATGGCCTCTTCCTTAGAATAATAGCTAATGGCCTCTTCCTTTAAGAAATTCCTTAGCATAATGACATATGGCTTCTTCCTTTAAGAAATTCCTTAGCATAATAGCTAATGGCCTCTTCCTTTAAGAAATTCCTTAGCATAACGACATATGGCCTCTGCTTTAAGAAATTCCTTAGCATAATGACATATGGCCTTATGAGTTAAATTTAAACCTACTAATCATTCCATCCACAGCTTTTAAACATGTATTTGCAGAACAGAACAATAATTTTCTTCTCTTTTTTTTACAGACACCGCACATGCGAGATTAGCACAACTCACTGCGACGGTGTTTCGGCTGGTGGACGATATACAGGAGCTTGCGAGATTCTTTGGGGACCACAGTTCAAGATTAATTATCTGGGGCCTGCCATGGCTTTGTATATAGTTTTACCCATTTTAAATTTGTTAAAATTTTTAAAATTGTAAATATATTTTTTACATTTGTAAATTCTAAAAAAAAAGTTGAAAACTAAAAAAAGTTTCTAAAAACCAAAAAAAAGGCAAAAGAATTTGCCAGTTATGAATTTAAAAAAACATAAAACTGGTTTCTGTGTCATTTTATGTAAACGAAAAATTCATTAAGGGTTAGTTACAGGAAAACGTAGGAAGAACTAAAAAAAAAACGCAAAATGAAGAATCTAGAAACCGTGATGGAATTGAGGTAAGCATTAAGGGCGCAACATGAAGAAGAATGAAACCGCGATGGAATTGAGGTAAGCATTAGGTGCGCAAAATGAAGAAGAATGAAACCGCGAGGAAATTGAGGTAAGCATTAGGTGCGCAACATGAAGAAGAATGAAACCGTGATGGAATTGAGGTAAGCATTAGGTGCGCAACATGAAGAAGAATGAAACCGGGAAGGAATTGAGGTAAGCATTAGGTGCGCAACATGAAGAAGAATGAAACCACAATGGAATTGAGGTAAGCATTAGGTGCGCAACATGAAGAAGAATGAAACCGGGATGGAATTGAGGTAAGCATTAGGTGCGCAACATGAAGAAGAAGGAAACTGCGAAGGAATTGAGGTAAGCATTAGGTGCGCAAAATGAAGAATATACAGACCGCAATGGAATTGAGGTAAGCATTAGGTGGGCAAAACGAAGAATATACAGACCACGATGGAATTGAGGTAAGCATTAGGTGCGCAACATGAAGAAGAATGAAACCACGAAGGAATTGAGGTAAGCATTAGGTGCGCAAAATGAAGAATATACAGACCGCAATGGAATTAAGGTAAGCATTAGGTGCGCAAAATGAAGAATATACAGACCACGAAGGAATTGAGGTAAGCATTAGGTGCGCAAAATTAAGAATATACAGACCGCGATGAAATTGAGGTAAGCATTGTAGCAGAAGTGAGTGATCAAAATATTGAGACAAACACATGAATGAGTTAATTTTGTTGTGCGCATGCGTAAGGTTGGAAAGATTTCCGTCTGGACGTTTATTTATAGAAAAAGGAATTCAGAATCTAACGGGAAAAGTAAATCATTCGTTCGAGGCGACGTTGGAAAAAGCAAAAAAACTGAATCCTACGTTGTTTCCTAAGTAACGCAAACGAAAAACGAAAGCTGAAAAATGACGTTGGCGTAAGAACGGACGAACACTGTACAGAAGGCTTGCGATGCATGCTTAGAATCACTCATACAAAAACGAAAAAAAGACAGATCGACACAAAAACGAAATGAATTGTATGTCTCTCTGAATCAACCCAATTGTCGGTTTTTAATTTTTTTCCCTGTAAGTTTACCTGAAATCTGTTAAAAAGGATAAGCTACAGATAAACAATAACAAATTAAGGGTCAAATAAAGCCCCACATTTAAAAGGCTTTTCCAAGCTAGGGTTTCAATTAGCCTGCTTTCTGCTCTTCCTATGCTGTAAAGTACAATTTGATAATAAAATTATTAATGAATGCTCGATGTGCTGAAACTGATATCCCTAAAGATAGTCCCAATTATATTAAATTATATTGAACAATGCCCCTTGGCGGTTTCTAAAAGATTGCTTTGTGTTTTTTTGTGGACTAAATATTTTATACTGTTTTCTTTATTACTATCGCTACAATAAATTCACTTAAATGCATCTGTGTTGCATTGTAGTCATTTGCAGTTTGTGACCCAAAATAATGGCCATTTCCAAACTTATAAAGGTGTAATATTAACAAAATAATGCATCAGTGTATCTAGGAAATATGTATTTTTTTATGTCTAATTAATCAAAATTAAAATAGTCAAAGAATAAAAATATTATTTTCCTATTATGAAATATATATGGCATAAAGAGGCATCAATATAGATATGAAAGGTCACTTAAAAAGCTTTGTAAATAACAATCTAACTTTATTGCATAATCTCAATCTATAACTTTATAATGCAGATTACAAAAGGGGTTGATTCAGCAGCAGGTGCAAGAAGTGTGCTTTCGGTAAAAAATACATTAGAAGTGCTCTTTTGGAATCTACCTCTACTGTAGGGGATTTCACAGGGAATGGCACTATTTATTCCAAAAGATGGAATGTTTGGGAGTAAAAATCCCATTACCTATTTTATTTTTCACTGAATAGGCACTTTTTATTCCAAATTGTGTTTTTGGCATCTGATGATTATCTTTTGTGCTACCAACTGTTGGAAGTGCCAGGTGAGCAAAATGTGTACAGTAAAAGGAAACATGTGCACCCTTGCTCTAGTGAAAGTACAAGAACTTTATCTGACATAAAAGAATTACTGGTACAATTAATCAATTAATGAAACTGCAAAACCTTCTTTCTGCCTCCGTCACCAATGTAAATAGGCCAAAAATGCTGGGGATGTGGCTTCCGATATTTACATTGGGGGGCAGAGAGGCACCCCAGATACCCCAGGGAAAGAGCGTACAAACCATAAATGCAGTGCAGGTGGAACAGGAGACCCCGCGCAGGCTACCTACACCACCTCTGCAGGATGTACGCAGGGCAACAGCATACATACTTTCCTAGCATGCCGCCTCCTTCCTGCTCGCCTCCATGTGCATACCTTTGTGCATACGTCACAGGGCCCTCAAACCAGCCTTCTCATGCCTTTGTTACAGGGCATATGGGCTTGTAATGTTCTGGGCCAGGGGCCGGCTTGGCAGCCCTTGAGCCCTGGAATTACAAGCCCCTTTGCTTGGTTTGCTGGATTGGTAATGCTTAGAGAGGGGGGGCATGTAAACTATATATTTTGGACGCATGGAGGCATAGATTTTCATTACATTACCTATATATTTATGCCTAGTCTGCAGCCTGTATAACTTATTTGTGACTTTGATCCACAATCGAGTTATTTACATGTAATTATTCTTATTAGGCATAGGCATAGTGCAAAGTGTACAGAGCTCTCCGTAAGACCCATAGCATAATCGGCCTCCAGTAACAAAGGAACATTCCAGGAATAAGGCAGCAAGGAGCTCACCTAAAGCTTGTCCTATGTGCATTTCCTGCAGCACACAGTAGATGATGTAGTAGGTCTGCAAAGTTTGGCCCTCATATCAGTTCCATTCCTCCAGGACCATGTACAAATATGGTTGCACAGCTGACCTTGTTGTTTGGTGCTCCCAGTGGGAGTGAGCCAGGCAAGCCACAGTGGTCATGCTGCTGACTCAGACCACAGCAGGGCATGTGCATGATTCATCAGGCAGCAACGCACAAGCTGCTTGTCATGGGCCACACCTAGGAACGAAGACAAAGCCAGCCAACATGAGATATTTCGTTAGAATTTGATGTTTTAAAATGATTTTACATTGCTCTTATGGCAGATATGGGAGGGTAAGAAAAGGGGTAAGGGTAAGAAAAAATTGAATACCTGGATAGGGACTTTCTCCGGACCCAAAAGTAATAGGCAGGATATAAAGGATATAAAGTACTTTCCTCCGCTTGACCTAAAGATAATGGGGTCGATTCAGAGCCAGGTAAGGATTCTCACTGCTTTTTTAGGAGGAAAACTGCCATTGACTTTCACCTTTGGGGCTGATTCAGACAGAAAAATGTATACCTGGTAGACAATCAATGAAAGTCAGTGGCAGTTTTCTCTCCACAGAAGGAGTGTGTGTTTTTCAGTAGAGTGAGTGTGTGTGCATGTGTTTTTTTTCCGGTAGTGTGTGTGTGTGTGTGTGTGTGTGTGTGTGTGTGTGTGTATGTATTTCAGTAGAGTAAGCGTGTGGGTGTGTGTGTGTGTTTCAGTAGTGTGTGTGCGTGTATGTATTTCAGTAGAGTAAGCGTGTGGGTGTGGGTGTGTGTGTGTGTTTCAGTAGAGTGTGTGTGTGTGTGTGTGTGTGTGTGTGTGTGTGTGTGTGTGTGTATTTCAGTAGAGTAAGCGTGTGGGTGTGGGTGTGTGTGTGTGTTTCAGTAGAGTGTGTGTGTGTGTGTGTGTGTGTGTGTGTGTGTGTGTGTGTGTGTATTTCAGTATGTGAGGTGTGTGTGTGTTTCAGTAGAGTGTGTGTGTGTATGTATTTCAGTATGTGAGGTGGGTGTGTGTGTGTGTGTTTCAGTAGAGAGTGTGTGTGTGTGTGTGTGTGTGTGTGTGTGTGTGTGTATGTATTTCAGTAGAGTAAGCGTGTGGGTGTGTGTGTGTTTCAGTAGAGTGTGTGTGTATGTATTTCAGTAGAGTAAGTGTGTGGGTGTGCGTGTGTGTGTTTCAGTAGAGTGTGTGTGTGTATGTATTTCAGTAGAGTGTGTGTGTGTGTGTGTGTGTGTGTGTGTGTTTCAGTAGAGTGTGTGTGTGTGTGTGTGTGTGTGTGTGTGTGTTTCAGTAGAGTGTGTGTGTGTGTGTGTGTGTGTGTGTGTGTTTCAGTAGAGTGTGTGTGTATGTATTTCAGTAGAGTGTGTGTGTGTTTCAGTAGAGTGTGTGTGTGTGTGCGTGTGTGTGTGTTTCAGTAGCGTGAGTGTGTGGTTGTGTGTGTTTCAGTAGAGTGTGTGTGTTTCAGTAGAGTGTGTGCGTGTGTGTGTGTTTCAGTAGCGTGAGTGTGTGGTTGTGTGTGTGTGTTTTTCAGTAGAGTGTGTGTTTTTAGTAGAGTGTGTGTGTGTTTCAGTAGTGTGAGTGTGTGTGCGTGTGTGTGTTATGGTGCAACATACAAATCCTGTCCGGAATTTCTAATTTTGCTTGTGCAATATAATATGAGACTTAAATGAAAATATATCATACAAGGGTCTACATAATGTAACTACACGCTTTACACCTTTTCTTGATTAAAAGTTGCTTTACTAATGCAGACCGGGATCAATCTAATTAGATCCAGAAAGTAAATGTGAATTAGGCAAAGTATCATTATCGCTGAGAACTAATAGTGGATTTGGTTAGATAAGATTAGGAACAATTGGAAAGTGTTTAGGGACTCTGTGTCTGCAGTACATAACAAATACATTCTAAAGTAATGGTGGCACAATGAGAAAGATCTCATTTAGAATGATATCCCTGATTACAGATCCAGTCAAAGTTTCTAACACTGCTGACATTTTATCCCTATGTGAATTGAGGTATGTCGCCTGCTGCAAGCTTGGATGGGTGCCAAAAGAACATTTGTTCCTGGCAGGACCCCCTCTATGTAAATGACTAGAACAAAAGAAAGCAGGAGGTGTGGGGCATTGGGGGAACGCTTCCCCTAAAAAAATGAGGGCTAGTCACAAACCCTTTCCTAACCCCGTCTAGGAAAATACATACAACTAGCATTAGTGTTGTTAGTGACTAGGGTCACTGCCAACCACTAGTAGGCTATAAATAATCATCAATTAAAGCACCCCGCAGAAAAAAAACCTCAAAATTCAGTGCCAACGGTACCTCACAACATGCTAAGCATTGAGTGTCCACACTTCTTGACAAAGCCCCACGAAGGGGCGAAGTTTGCTGGCATCAGATACTTAGGCCCTTATTTAACAAGGGATAGCGACAGGTAGCCACGAGAACGCTGGCTCCCCACCACAATCACACATTTATCAAGCCAATCCTGCTTAGCGAATGAGATAGCGCCATATAGCCACTCATTCATCATTATTCCAGCCTCAGCCCACAGCGCCAGCGTCCGACCTTGAACAGCGACAGGTATGACCTCTCGCTACCTGGTGCTCTCCAATGCATTTCAATGGAACAATCTTTAAATATTCATAATTAATAGTTAATATTATTTATTTTTTTATTTTTTTTAAATGTGAAAAATTCTGTGACCACGTCTGCCATTGTTAATAATTTTTTTAAGGTAAAAAAAAATAAAAAAAAAAGTACAGAATTGATATTACAGGTCTGATATTAATGTATTCATATTACAAAATTATTTAAAAAACTTGTTTTTTTTGGTTTCCAAAAATATGGTTGTTTGGGGGTTAAAAAACTACTTTTAACCCATCGCCGCCAGCGCTCTGGGGTTTAAACATGCATTTTACAGCGCAAGAATTCTTTTAGTGTGATTTGTTAATGAATATGGTGGAAGCCGGTCGCTCTGACCAGTCGCTATCATGCGCTCCCATACAGCGCGGAACCTGTCAAATAGCGACTCCTCACCCAATATTCAACATTACGGCAAACCGACTGAGTCGCTATCAACTACCAAACAACGGCCAAGCACAGCGGCTACTAGCGGGCGCTCTGAAAATGCCGCTACAGTCGCTCAACTGTCGTTACCTGCCGCTGTTAATGAATCGGCCTCCCTGAGGACTTCATGTGTTTATGGCAGGGTTTTCCATTGCTGGAGAGTTAATGCCCCTTATGGATGACCCAGATTGATCGCGCTGGAGGTGCACAATGCTTCCCATGCTCTGAAATGCTGGGTGACGCTGGACTGTGAGGGTGCAAGCGGACCTTGAGTAGTGGAGATGCTAAGCTGCTCAGCCCTGGTGTCTCTGCTAGAGCACTGTTTACTCTTTCCGGGGAATACCTTCTGACACCATTTGAGATTGTAAACATTCTAGATGGCGGTACCTCCTACTATCCTGCCAAGGCCGCGCTCTGTGGTATAATAGAAGGGTTGGTGGCATTTGGTTGTGCCCACTTTGGAATTGTTGAACACATCAATGTTATTGACTTGCACATTATAAAGTGACAGATACGTTGAAGAAAAAAAAAGTGTAGATTTCACATGCCCGTTGTTGGACTTGTTTGTTAGCATGATTGGGTTGGTGTGGGGGGAGGAGGGCACAACAGGTTTTTTAGTGATAATCCTTTTTTTCAATGACAATCCTTTTTGGTGTTTTCTTGTTTCTATTGATTTTTTAATTTATTATTTTTATATCCATGGTGCCTCTTATTCTGGAAGCCCTGGTGCTTTGATGTGCATGTATATTTATGGCTCTACTTCTTATATCTAATACAAGTTATTGTCACTAATAACCACTAGTGTTTGTAGTATATAATCCCTCCTCTCTACAACCCTAGTGGACATTGTGTAGTTCTGGCAGAGAGGCAATCTATAAATTGCAGTCCTCTGGATTCAAAGGTTTATTAGATCACAGGTGTGGTGGGTGGGGGGACGTCTATTTTAGACAGTCCCCCCTAGCTCCACGTGTTTGTGTTTCATTAGGATCCTTCATGGTTACAACCAGTGACCCACAAGGAGGGAGCAGCTAGCTATCTATCACAAGAGCCTCTGCCAGCAGAACCTGTGAGTAATATGTGTTTTTAACAGGCTTATCTTAGGCCCAATGTATAGGATTGTAGGTGACCCTAAGAGGGAGTCAGCTGTATTATAGCTTTATAATTACTCACATTACAGATAGGTGGGTTATGCAGCCATTCTGCACATGTTGCCTGATTTTGCACTGAGAAGGAGGATGTAAATAGTAGTCTATAAGATTGTCTCTTCTGGTGTTCCTTTCTGTATAAGATCTCCAGGTAAACCATTTTTTGATTTATGTAGAAGTAGGATATATACACAAAATGTTTAATTACTTTTATATAATATATATAATGGATGTTTTTTCTCTTGGTGATGGGCACATGGGTTTTTTTTTCTGAACAGAAAACAGTCTTTATAGGCAAATTGCACGCTGTGACTAAGGAACCAAATGGGCATCTGATGTTGAAAAAGCCCTGAAGTGGGCGAAACTAGTTCATCTATAGCCCTAAAAATAGTCTTGGTCCCCTATATGGGTGCCACTATGAACTGCCTATGTTGCATATTGTTATTGGTTTTTAACTTTGTATAAGTGTTTTATATGTGATTATTGTTCTACAAATGTGTATCAAGTCTTTTATAAAATAACAATTGATTGTAAACTTGTGGCTGGTGCCTGTGGCAGGTGGCCACACTTAAAGGCATTTCAGCAAATGTGTGTTATATCTGTTTAATAAAATTAGTTATGAACGATTAACACTTAATGAACATTTGTAATACTGGATAAAACAGGCGTGGTTAGTCTCAAAGGTGTTTCTTCTCCTATATGGGGGTGAGCCTAGCCCCCAACCAAACTTTTTCTCTGGATTCAAAGGCCTGTGCAAGGGTTGTATAGGATGCAATGTCAGTGGGCTGTAGTAAGCAAGAGGAATATTCAACTTTGGAGATAAGGGTATTTACTGTACATGGCTCTGTCATTTGGCCTTTTACCTTTGTTAGAATTGGAGAGGGGCAGTGTTTTGGGTGGGCGGTATAATAGGAATGTAAGAATGGGTAAAATGTGGAGAGAAACAAAGAACGTAATATGTGGGGTAGGGGTGCTCCAGGGGGTTGGGGGTCAAAGTGTGTACAGCAGAAAGGGAAACAGGCAGCCAAAAGCCTAGCAAGGTCTATTATCCACTCATGCAGCCTGAGGAATCAAAGGTAGTTAAATACAGGAGGTGGATGATTCCAGTTCTTAAAGCCTGATTTCATATTTACTCACTTGGAGCTTCCTCTCTCAGCATCTCAGCCACACTGCTGCCTGGATTCAACTGACATAACTGACAATGCACAGTAACAGGAAGCCCAGCAGCACTTCCTGTTTGGCCTGCAAATGCATGAGCAGCCATTTTGTTTCTAAAATTAGCAGCAGGAGGAGTTAGAAAAAGGTAAATTAATTAATAGAAATGAATGAATTGCCCTGCAGATGGATGCATATGAGCACTGTTTGTAGTGTTGGTCTGGTTTAACACACCATACTCAATGGAAATATATAGACACTCTAAAACAATATGCACTTTGAAAGTGCCTGCAGAATAAAAAGATGGTATTTGCGTTTTGTAAACCACATCGTACTTCTTCAGTTGTTCATTGAAAGGAAATATTTAGTACATTCTTATGTACAATTACAAAAAAATTAGGTATTATTGCATACAAGGCCATTATGAACTAGAATTCAAAACATGTAAATGTACACTGTTGAAAACAAATACATCTAAATCTAAAGTACTTGAGTACTTGTACATTCAGATTATTAAAAGGAAATGTATTCAAGTAACAGTGAAAAAGAAGGATATGGATCTAAAAAATTGAAAGGCCAACTTTTTAACTTTGGTATACAACTAACTCTATGCTGGGTTAGTTATGGGCATCTGCAGTGGGAGGCATTTGGCGCTCCTGTACTTTCTACCCAATAAAGTTGAAAGTATATGTCTCTCTCACACTTTGTGATCAGTTTTGTGGTTCACAAATCCCACATCCTCTAAAATGATCATATAATATTCATATTTCACTTAGATATAACCCTACAGTACGTCTTGGTCAATACATTGTTTCAGCCATCTATAGCATGTAATAGCCTGCTAAATGGACAACACTGTACAGGCTGTAATTCTAACAAACATTTCCATTCCTAGCACATTTTAGAGCTCTGTGGTATCTAGGTTAGTGTGATGAATAACCCATTAATTAGATGATCACACCTCTTTATCGTTACTCTCATTCATCACTTTGACTGCATTCATCAACATTTTACTGATGGCTTTAACAGTGGGTAGGGAGATTCTTTATCATACTTTGGAGAACATAGTTAATTATTATGCTCAGCTGGATATCACAAGGAAACTCAATAAAGAACTTGCTTAAAAAATACAATTACTTAAAAGTAGCCATTATTTTCAAACTTAGCTTTTAAAAATAAAGATCCTGTTTTAAAGCAAAGTACATCTAGTACTGAAAATACTTTGTAAGAAGTTATAAATTTGCTTTCCCTTTTGAGGTAGTGGGTAACTTTGAATAGTTGGATACAGGAGGTTTTTTTTAACAAAAAAGGGATATATAAACATACCAGACCACTGTTTTTATGGCTAGATCTCTTGTGGTCAGAAATGAACATACTGTGAAAAGATGATGCCCATACTCAATAGCATGCAGGGTAAACAGCTGGGGGGGGGGGGGTCTATCCAATTTATGCATTTTAGGAATTTTCTGGAGAAGCAGAGTTTTGAAAGGCAGGAGTTTTTTTAGTTTAATCTGTTTTTATTGACGTTCAAAACACCAGGTACATGCATCAAACATTTATACAATGCAATACTATGAGACACAATGGCACCCAAGGAGAACTGTGGTGATACTGCCCACAAGTCCAGAGTCAATTTTGGAGAGGACATGAGGAACGGGTGTCGCCGATGAGAGGAGCCTCTCAACCTCTGTTAGTGGGCTGCTGCTACCCTCTCTCAGCCAGCTGTCTATGTAGGAACCAGGAAACATATACTCCGGGGTTCTGCTCCCTTAACGACCTCCAACGTAGGGAAGCCTTATTCGCTCAGTATCTGCCGTATTCTCGGGTCCGCTTCCACCCTCCATCCCAAAAAGGACCAGACCCCCATACCAGGGCTGAACGTTATACCATCTTGGTTCTGGCGGTCAGGCAGCCCCAATTTTGTTGTTTGAGATGTTGCGCCATAAGGGGTAAAGTTTTAGTTACTCGTTTAAGCTGAGGTTTAGTCCAAGGCAAAGAGACCAGAGGCAAGGGGAACAACTCCTTTTTCATGGTTACCCAGGTTTTATTCGGACTTTGATGCGCCCGATTCAGCAATCTCAACAGAATCGCTGATGTATGATATATTTTAAGGTCTAGAATGTTTGCCCCCCCCCCTTTGCTTTACTCTCTCGGTTTGGCTACTCCCCAAACAAATTTAAGAAAGGAGGTCTTAAGGATCATAAAAAAGCAATTAGGAGGAGCTATTGGAGCAGTTTGGAAGATTTATAAAAATCAAGGGAAGTATGTTCATTTTTAATTAATTGATTCTCCCAAATCATGAATGGACTCTTCTGTCATAGTGTTTAAGGTAATTAATCGTTTTATTCATCAAGGTTGTGTAGTTCAATTAATATATTCTCATCAGGTCGCTAGGTATCTGTACCCCCAGGTATTTGATGGAATCTGGCTGACATCTGAAGGAGAAGTTACTTTTTAGTCCCTCTACCATTGCCGGTGACAGGGTGAGGTTAAGGCCTCTGATTTTGTATAGTTTATAGTTTATTTTAAAGTTGCTAACGCTCCCAAACCGCTGAAACACAAGTGGAAGGGAGGTAGTGGGGGAGGTCAAATGCAGTAACAAGTCACCTGCATAAAGAGACATCTTGTGTTGCCTGTCACCCACCTCAATCCATTTTATGTCTGGGTTACTTCTTAAGGCAACCGCCAGATGCACCATGGTAATAATGTACAATAGCGGTGACAAGGGGCAGCCCAGTCGGGTACCATTACCTATAGAGGGAGCTGACATCATTCCATTAGTTCTTACTGAGGCAGTGGGATCTCAGTATAATGCCAGTAAGAGATTAGGACCTATCCCGATCATAAATACTCTGTGAAGCGCCGAAAAGACAGGGTACAAAGTGGCGCTCACTTGCGCAAGGATAATTGACAGTCGGGTTCAACAGGTACTGACACAGGCTGCCCAATACCTAGTGCAATAATCAAAGCAAATTAGTTAGCAGTGACTTCTAGGGCCATTGTAGTCCACAAAGCAGCCCCAGAAAAGACAAAATGCCGGCACTCCAAAACTGGCGCTATGGCCACCGGAAATGCTAAATGGCGAACATCATAACTAATGGCTCATTGTCACACTTGTGTTAAACAGGAACTGCAGGACGGTATGAAGTTATGAGGTATTTTAGTGAAACCTAAGTACAGTAGGAAAAATCTCCTAATATTAAGTCATTATGTTTGGTTTTAATCGTAATCAGTTTTGGAAATGTAAGAAGGCATTGAGAGTAAAATCATCCTATGCTATAGCCCAGTACAATTGTACAATTATTTGTTCTAAGGGATATCCCAAACGGCCTTCTTATTGCCTCCATTACATATAAGGTATCCTTTTTTAATTAATGTATACAGCATAAAGGAAGGATGCTGGTCATGACACATTTGGCGGGCCATTCCAGTTTGTTTCTTCAGAGATTGGAATTTCATTTGTGAAAACAAATGACTTGATACTTGTAATTTGATATAATCCTCATTTTATATTTTCTTTCATCAAGACACCATATGGCTGTTATACTGTGATCTGTTTTGGTTGCAGTAAAATAAGTAAATGTTGGCTGCTGAAGTATTTGGCCACCCTGGCCGTTAAACCCCAGCTGCTCACTGCCCCATATTTTTTCATTTAACTTTTAAGAAAATGAATTTTAAGAAGTTTCTACTTGCATGCATATGTGCATACAAGGGTGTTGACATGGTGGAAATATATGGTGGGGTTGATAGGTTGTCGAGTCTGCTCTAATTTACAAGCAAACTCCTCACATATGGTGGGGGATGCGGACATATGTGGAGATTATGCTTGCAAATCAGAAAAGAGTGAATAAAGACATAATCTAATTTACCAAAGTTCAGACAGGCAAAGTGTCTTCAGGTGAAATAGCTACAGTGGCATCATATGTATAAAAGTGCCTTACATGTCTGAGACTTCTCCTTTAAGAATCCATCTTTTGCAGCCTGTCTCTTTCTCTGGATCTCTACCTAGTGCAGCCTGGCATCTTCTTTATAAAACCTAATCAAGCTGCACTCCTAATGAGAACCACCAGCTGACAAGACCCAGAATGGCCTAGGAATGGAGATTTTATTCCACCTTTTATTCCACCTGCTCTACGGGGAGGCCGATTCATTAATAACGGCAGGTAGCGACAGTTGAGCGACTGTAGCGGCATCTTCAGAGCGCCCGCTAGTAATCGCTGTGCTTGGCCGTTGTTTGGTAGTTGATAGCGACTCAGTCGGTTTGCCGTAATGTTGAATATTGGGTGACGAGTCGCTATTTGACAGGTTCCACGCTGTATGGGAGCGCATGATAGCGACTGGCCCTAGCGACCGGCTCCCACCATATTCATTAAAAAATCACGCTCAAAAAATTCTCGCGCTGTAAAATGCATGTTTAAACCCCAGAGCGCTGGAGGCGATGGGTTAAAAGTAGTTTTTTAACCCCCAAACAACCATATTTTTGGAAACCAAAAAAAACAAGCTTTGTAAATAATTTTGTAATATGAATACATTAATATCAGACCTGTAATATCAATTCTGTACAATTTTTTTTTTTCCCTTAAAAAAATTATCTAAAATGGCAGAAGTGGTCACAGAATTTTTCATATTTAAAAAAAAAAAAAATTTCATAACAATTAATTTATGAATATTTAAAGATTGTTCAATTGAAATGCATTGGAGAGCGCCAGGTAGCGAGAGGTCATACATGTCGCTGTTCATGGTCGGACGCTGGCGCTGTGGGCTGAGGCTGGAATAATGATGAATGAGTCGCTATATGGCGCTATCTCAGTCGCTAAGCAGGACTGGCTTGATAAATGTGTGATTGTGGTGGGGAGCCGGCGTTCTCGTGGCGGGGCCCGTCATTAGCGGCCGATCACCAGTCGCTACCTGTCGCTATTCCTTCATAAATAAGGGCCAATGTTTCCCAGGTCCAAATCCCCATCCCAGTGTTATCCTTCAAACGAATGCACCTTATCAAGTATAGGAAAGAAACCTAGTTGGAATATAAACCATTTACCACGTTTCCATTTACCATCTTACAATATGTTATAACATAAATATAAATACTTGTTAGAAAGGTTGCCAGCATTCACCATCATCGTATAACACTCACATTTTTAACAAGACTTTACAAAGGATATAACAAAAAACATGGTACCAGGTGTGGCATTTCTCATTGTATCCGCTCCGGAAGAGAGTTCCAAGACTGGTGATCAATTTAAGATTAAACTGCAACTCAACAAATGAAATATATGTAATTACTGTAACTGCACTGCTTACAACCTACGATACATGGGCTGCATCTAAAAAATATAAACAAATGCACAACAAAATATATAGCAGGAATAAAACAGGATACAATGAATTTCTAAAAGTTTCACAATTTAAACATCAGAGTGATCTTACCAATTTATAAAATCTGTTACAGTGGGTCTTTGGGGGTGGGGGGGATGTTTTACTGCTCCTGTGCAGCGTTGACAAGGAGGTCCAATCCAGGTTTCTCTGACTAAGACTAGGCAGACTTTTTTGCAACTTCTGTTATTTGTCTCCTGGTGTTAGGCCTGCCTGATATCCGGTGCGCTTGCGCAAGGAAGAGTGCATGCTTGCAGAGGCAAGCTGAAAACTGTGCAAGTTTAGAAAGTTAAACTTAGAATAATGCAGTGCTGAGAAAAGCACAAAGATCAGCACATGCGCAAAGTACAGTTCCCAAACAACATACTGGGCATGCGCAGTTCACGTGCATGTTGCATGATGACGTGTGCTTGTTCCCACAATTTTTCTTCATAAGGAGTGCTCTGCCACTCAGTGAGTGCTGGTTTGTCTTCCTTTCCTGTTTCCTTGACTCCTGTGCACCTTGAACACTAAACCTTGGACCTGATCCTCTGTGTGACCCAGGCTTTAGATATCGACTTATGGATTTCCTCTTTTGCATTGACTTTGACCCTAAACATGTGCTGTCAGCCATTTTATGCTTGCTTGGCCTCTACTGTTGCCTGCTAGGTGGACTCATTGCTCTGTCTACAGGCTGTGCCATCTGTGTCGCCGTGTTTAGGCCCTGTTTCCCAGTGCTGCCAAGAGGATGACCAGGGATGTTTCCGCAGTCATATCTGTCGCCTCTTGCTGTGGAGAATATACGGAAATCTCATACTGTAGATACTTGGACCTGGTGAGCTTGGGATTTCGGCGGCTCCATTTCTTGTACTCTACTGGCCTCCTCCACTGCTTTCAAGGCAGGACTGTTCCTCTTGTTTCCCAGCAGAGGGCGCCAAGGTTTCCAGTGTGCTCGCATTTTCGCACTAGACATAGTAGGACCAGTAAGCGCGCAATGATGCGCGCGCATTTGTGTGCTGTATGATTCAATGGATTTGTACACATGTGCAAATGCGCAAAAATGTGCTTGCTTTTGCATATGCACAGGGGCCTTTAAATACTGGCGATTGCCAGTTGGTCATTTCTCCTGCCTGTTCCTGATTTCCAGTCTTCCATTCCTGTGTACCAAACCGGCTTGATCCTGACTACACTCCTGCTCTCCTGACGACCTTGGCCTGTTTACGACTTCGATCCTGTTCTTCCTGCCCATGACCTTGGCTTGTTACGACTTTGATCCTGTTCAGCCAGCCACTACTTCAGCTTGTTCCATGTTTCCAGTCCAGCTCTGGTCTGTCTCCTACCCAGAACTTGGCAAAACAACCTCCTAGGTTACCTGACCTGGGGCCTTCCTGCAGCCCAGCCTATGCTCACCTTTAGAGGTTCTAGTGAAAACCAGGTTGGTCCTTAGTTTCCAGGCTTCCCGGTCGAGAGGTGAGCCGGTTCTTAGTCTCCGCAATCGGGGTTCACACCCAGTAGCCCAACATAAATAAAGACTGAATAGACTCCATTCAGCACAAAGCTCTATTTCCTGGTGCCCGTGCGCAATCCCTGGTGCATGGGGAAATATACCCATGAACAGTGGCAGACTGGGGCCATCAGCCCTGGAGACATCTCTACTGAGGCCCCAACCATGATGCTCAGGTTATAGCATTGGGGGCTTGGGTTACTTGGCTTGTGGGTGCAGTGGGACTGGGTACAGGGGGATGAGAAGGACACTAAGAGGGCTTGAATGTGGGAGTAAAAAGCAGAAGTCCAACTGTCCCAAAAGCAGAGCGACCCACCAGTCATTGTCCTGGGTCTCCCTATGGCCAGTACACCCCTCCCCATGAGTGCAAGATTGCTGCATGATTTAACGACACATGCACCACAATAATGCATGTGTGTCCAAGCCATGAGTGAATCTTCTTCCCATGTGCCAGTTTACAACTTGAAAAGCAGTTACTGTCAGCTAGTTGTATCTGATTTCATTGATAAAAACCATGCCACTATAGCTGAAATAGTTTATATCAATGAAAATGACAGAACTTGTTTTTTCATTTTTCTTTACTATAGTATTACTTATTATACTATAATATATATAGTATAGTAATACTATCTAAAAATAAGATGCGTGACCCTTTATATGAGTCCTAATATCCCAATTCCCTAAGTAGGGTGTTGGTCCATAATCATGCTCATTAACTCTATTGTTTGGTCCGGGTTAAGGCTATCCCCGGTGTGTGCATCGAGCATTTGATTATGACCACACTGCTCAATATTTTTAAAAGAAGTCTTGCTTCACATTTATTATACAAGTTCATGAATTACAAAACACACAATTCAATTACAATTGCATATTACATGATTGATAATGCTTATAACATTATATGTTTTCTCTTTGCTCACGCTTTCCCAAAGAATTTCATGAGGTTGAATGAGAAGTCTCCACAGACTATCTTAATATCGGGCAGACATGTTTCGCCACCCCTTTGTGGCTTTCTCAATGCCCTTCTGGGAAAGATGAGAAACCAGAGTGTATGTATTTCAAAATCTGATCATCATCGTTTTTATATATTGAATTTAAAATGAAACATAAGTGAGTTCAAATAGTACCTGTATCTATGTCTATGTGCAAAAAGCATGGATCAACGTCCTTCATAATTTGGTATATACATCCATATTCAATTGCAAACCACCAGGAAGGACATGGCAGGTACACCTTCATGAAATTTTGCGGATCGACTAGCCCTTTAAAAAATGTATAGGCCGTTAAGTCAGGCTACAATATATCTGGGTCATTTGACCCCTAGGATATCTCAGCAAAAGTAATTTATTGCAAGCAACCATACTTAGTGACATTATTAATTTATTCACTATACCTGTTAAAGTGGACCAACACCCAGGATTTTGACTATCCCGAAAAACTCACCTCTCCTCACTCCCACGTGTCCGCCGCTGCCAATCCCCGCCGACGGACAAGCGGGAGGCAGCGACGGACAAGCGAGCGCGCCCGCCGCCGCCTCCCGCGCGTCACTCTTACAGGGCACGCGCCCCCACCGGCCATTCACAAACGGCCGGTGCGGATGCGCGTCCTGCTAGAGGGACGCGCGGGAGGCGGTGGCGGGCGCCGCAGGATCGTGGATAAAGTAGGGATTTAGGGGTTTCTGGGGAGTTGCCACATTATGATTGGAGGATTGGAGGATTTAGCAATGGAGGTAGCTGGCCTAGTGACATCAGAAACCAAAAGGACCAAATTCAAAGACTTCCACTTATTACCCCAATATAGGGATTAATCATAATGTGGAAACTTTTACCAATTTAGTAACAACAGAAATCGAACAATTACCCTGTAAAATGAGACAACCAAACCTGAATGCTAATTTACAACAAGCACTCAAGGATCTAGAATTTAATCAGCAGATTATTGTAAAACCTGCTGACAAGGGGGGGAACATAGTAGTGATGTCAGTACAACAATATGAGGCAATGTGCCTGCGAATCCTGAACAATAAAGATTGGTATGCCAGGGTCTCCATGTCCAGACTCACCAGAGACGCTCAGGAGTACCACGCCATCATCCATCAGGCCCGTGACCAGGCGGTTATTGATGCCCGCACGGCTGGTTATTTGGAGTCTCCATGCCCGAGAATACCTACGTTTTATGCACTTCCCAAAGGGCACAAATCGGCCATCTCACCACCAGGTCGGCCGATTGTCTCGGGCATGGGGGCTCTGACTGAGCAAGCCAGCCAATATGTGGATCAGCACCTTCAGCCCCTGGTAACGGGCCTACCGTCGTATGTAAAGGACACGGGCCATATTGTCCGCGTCCTTGACGACCTATGGGTGAGCCCTGATGCGTTCCTCACCCACAACCTCTTTCTTTTCAACAATCAACTCTACCACCAGATACAGGGGACCGCGATGGGGACAACTTGCGCCCCATCATTTGCGAACCTGTATCTGGGTTGGTGGGAGAGGGGTTTGTGGGCTGAGCACGAGATGGCCAGGTACCTGTGCCACGTTTTGGCGTGGCACAGGTACATAGATGACATCCTGGTCATATGGGAGGGGCCGAGGCAGGAACTGATTGAATTTGTGACCCTACTTAACCAGAATACATATAATTTAAAATTCACATGTGAATATAATCAGCACAACGTGACATTCTTAGACATAATGATTAGTAAGGACTCACAAGGCCATATAAACACGACACTATACCGCAAGTCATCTGCGGCAAATACTACTTTAAGGGCCTCCAGTTCCCACCCAGGCCACCTACTAAAGAGTATTCCCTACGGGGAATACATCCGGGCCTGCCGAAATTGCAGCACATTTGAATCCTTTCAAAAGGAAGCGGAATATTGTATAGACCTAAACGCATCAAGGAACATCAGGGCCTCACACTGATCCTTACATATACCGAATCACATGAGAAAATACGCCATATAGTAAAGAAACATTGGCCAATTTTGCTCAATGACACCCATGTCAAAACATTCCTACCCCGAGAGCCCAGAATAATTTTTAGAAGGTCCCAGAATTTAAAGGCCTGATTAGTGCACAGCCACTATAACATAGACGAAAGGAGTGCTGTAAACAAAAGGGAACCTATCGTTGCGGCGGTTGCAACATGTGTGGTTTCATGCTACCAGGCCCTACAGTGACCCTACCAGGAAAGGGCGAGATCAGAGCAAAACATTACACCAATTGTCAGTCGACAAATGTGGTGTACCTTCTGACATGTGGCTGTGGATGCTTCTATGTCGGTAAAACAAATCGCCAACTTAAACGGCGAATTTACGAGCACCAATATAATATCAAAACTGGTAACCTAAAAACCCCAGTGGGTCGCCACTTTGCAATAAGACA
The DNA here is from genome assembly GCA_027917425.1 of Gastrophryne carolinensis. Taxonomy (NCBI): domain Eukaryota; kingdom Metazoa; phylum Chordata; class Amphibia; order Anura; family Microhylidae; genus Gastrophryne; species Gastrophryne carolinensis. The sequence continues at coordinate 149,021,846 of CM051236.1, forward strand.
CAACAAGGACCCCAGCTCCCTTAAAGTTCAGGGACTTGATCGAGTACATCAATCACAGAGAGGAGGGGATATTCGCAAGGCAACCCTTCAGGTTGAAACCAAATGGATATACAAGTTGGGGGCATCCCGATTCCCAGGGCTCAATGATAGCCTAAGCTTTGCGCCATTTCTCTAAGTGATGCATTTATTAATAAACCTTGAGGTAGTCTAGTCTAGAGAGTAAAACCGATTATATGCTAGGGAATACATAGATTGTAAGCATCAGTGAGTAAATACAGAATATTTTGTATGTGTGAAAGGTATAACTGTAAAATGTGAACTGAGGGGGATATGGTGGGACACCTGGAATAGCCTATATTGACATCTGACAATAACATTCAATTGATCTTTGCCCAATTCATTAAAATGATTGGCCTTGACCACCTCATGAAAATGGTGAGGGGACTTTTGCCATTATGAGTTGTGAATCGCTGTGCCCCATTGGGAGATAGGACTACAGCCTTATTATATTATTCATATACATATAACTTAGCCAATTCAGGGATGAATATGGTGTGCTACCTTATGGTTAACAATAAGTGGGTGCGCAATGGCTCACCCCTTTATAAAAAATAAAATATAAGCAAAACCTGTCAGCCTAATTGATTATTGACCATTAAACAAACAGATATTAACTGCGCAGATGTGACTCCAAGAGAATGGAGCAGGGACGCAGACGTATATTTGATGATAGGGTAATATAATCATACAGTCCCACAAACGTTGAATCAGGATTTAACTAATTTATATGGGTTTGATACACGTAAAACAACATTAACTGAATGCTAGCCATAAAACGCCAATAATCAGCGGAGTGATTATGAAATGGGTTTCCAGGCAGCACAGCCTCAACCACATATAGTGGGCGCTGGTCAGGCTCCAACAAAATGGAGTTGCGGCGCCGACAGACCTGTGACGGCCTACGTCACATTCGAGTGACCGGGGGGATCTGCTCCGGCGCCTGGAAGGCAGTGCGTCACTTCCGGATCAGGCCGGGGTGGCGTCGTGCGCCCGGCCCCGGAGCATATAAAAACCGTGACAGGAGCGGCCCGCACTCATCCCGAGACGTGCGAGCAGCAGTCAGCAGTGACAGACAAGCCCTATGGCAACACGAGGGGCAGGTCCCGCCCGAGGAGCGTAGACCTTACACTCACCTGGCAGTCTTCCTGCAAAGGTACAGTAACATATACAAGCATCTTTTATTATACCTGATAGTATAACACTACAGACAGTATGAAACGTCCAGGCAGCCCTAGGTGACAATTTGTCCTCCATTTACAGGCTCCTAGAGCGAGACCTTCTCCCTTTGGCAATGCCTAGCTGCCATTACCTCTGGGGTGATCTCTTTATAAGCCCTTAACAGGTATAGTGAATAAATTAATAATGTCACTAAGTATGGTTTGCTTGCAATAAATTACTTTTGCTGAGATATCCTAGGGGTCAAATGACCCAGATATATTGTAGCCTGACTTAATGGCCTATACATTTTTTAAAGGGCTAGTCGATCCGCAAAATTTCATGAAGGTGTACCTGCCATGTCCTTCCTGGTGGTTTGCAATTGAATATGGATGTATATACCAAATTATGAAGGACGTTGATCCATGCTTTTTGCACATAGACATAGATACAGGTACTATTTGAACTCACTTATGTTTTATTTTAAATTCAATATATAAAAACGATGATGATCAGATTTTGAAATACATACACTCTGGTTTCTCATCTTTCCCAGAAGGGCATTGAGAAAGCCACAAAGGGGTGGCGAAACATGTCTGCCCGATATTAAGATAGTCTGTGGAGACTTCTCATTCAACCTCAAGAAATTCTTTGGGAAAGCGTGAGCAAAGAGAAAAGATATAATGTTATAAGCATTATCAATCATGGAATATGCAATTGTAATTGAATCGTGTGTTTTGTAATTCATGAACTTGTATAATAAATGTGAAGCAAACTTCTTTTAAAAATATTGAGCAGTGTGGTCATAATCAAATGCTCGATACACACATCGGGGATAGCCTTAACCCGGACCAAACAATATAGTAATACTATATATATATATATATATATATATATATATATATATATATGTACTCCCCCCCCCCCCTCCAAGAGCAACCCAGGACTCATTGGTCGTGCCGGGTAGTCCCTGGGGCCAGGTGGGTTTATCAGCCTTATGCACTTCTAAAGGAACTTGGGGCTCTTCCAGGGGTGACGTGGGCATCATTGGAAGTTTTAGTAATACCGGGTAGCTATATTGGGGCAAAGTAATACCGGGTAGCTTAATCTGTTGAAAGTTACAAGTAACATGCAAAATTGTTGTGGTCTTTTAGAGGGGCAATTGGCTCGTAGGGCCAAAATCAACTTAGTCCCTTTCTGGAGGAGTAATTTGTCCCCACTCCTGGGGTTGGGGTGCATTCTCTCTTTCACTGTGAATTTAAAATGATGAAAGATTTACATTTGTTTGCCAGAAAATTAAAGGAACTTTGTAGGCAAAGGCAACTGATAGACCATTGTGTCGGGCTACGCCGAAACTTCTTAAACTGTTTTCCATTTTTAAATTGAAGAATAAATGGCTGAGATATTGAGCAGGGGAATGAGGAGGGAGATGAGGGGAGAGACAGGCTGATGGCTGAGCTGACAAACAGGGGTGGGGCTACAGATGTATGATTGGTGGTCCATGGCAAAGGAATACATTGGAATGCCTAGTTTATGCACTTTGCCTGAAGTGTCCCTTTATTTCTGAAGGTAATGTGTGCAAAAAAATCATATGCCTGAGTATATGGAGCAAGCCAGATCTGAAATTACCTGTCAAGAAGGGACTACAGAATCCTACATGACTTGGAAGACCTAATACTTGAGTGTGACTTGAATCACACTCTGTCCCAGGATACACCCCAACTTAAGACATATCCAGATCCGGGTGGTAGGCGGTCAGTCAAAAAGAAATCAACATTGTTCCCACCTTTACAAACAGGGCCATTAATTCAGACCTTTGAAATCAAGTGTAACCAAGGATGTCGAGACCACATAGCAACTGCCAAACCACTCATTGACACTGAAAAAGAGAGAGAATACCTGACCAACCATCCTAGCAGCCCAGTTTTATTAACACCTACCTCATTCACCATGAACAATTCAGAACTATACTTGAAAATATTGGCGTGTCTTGACATAAATTTCAGAACAATCAGACTCAATCACCAACAGACCCACCATAACGTACAGAAGACCCCACATCCCTAAGAGACAAACTAGTACTTAGCCATTATAAACACTGTCAGGAACCATTGTAACAGGGACATTTCCATGTGGGTCCTATTCAGCTTGTAAATTCATCTCTCAAACTACCACAATTAAAGCACGTTATATACCTGGGGGAGTGTGAGTGTGACTCCTTTTACATAGGGAAAACCATTTCCCCCTCAGAGCAAGAACCTCAGAGCACAACAATGACATCATAAACCGTAATCCTCTCAGTAACCTTGCTAGACATACATGGAACACCCACTTTACCGATAAGACCCTCTTTAAATTTATGGTGACAGAGAGAATGAACCCCAACCCTGGGGAGGGTACCCTGACAAATTGAGCTTATCGTCCCCCAAGTCTAAATGGCCGCATCAATTTTGCATGTTACTTGTAACTTTGCCCAAATTATGCTACCCAGTATTAATAACACTTCCAATGCGTTTCCTTTGTACTCTTTTGTAATCATATGTATTGTCATTGTTTATTTCTACTCTCATATGCATATGCCCAGTCTTTGATACAAATTGACACTGTTATTTGTATAGTCAACCTCTATAATAGGAGCTTTTTCATTTATGTCTGTACCCCTGTGTCTAATGTTGCACCACTGAATACAGGGTGACTTTTTATCCCACTTGATACCCTTCACCCTGAGTAACCTATGTACTATGTGTGAATTACCACCCGCCCACAACTTTCCAAGCCCATGGTATTAGGTGTAGCTGTCAGCCACCTGAGTGACCTAACACACTTGGTTGAGGTTGAGACTCCTTCACTTGTCTACCTGCCCCTCCTCCATGTATACTGCAGCACCCCTTTATCCATCCACATTTGGAAGGGACTGTAAAGGGTGCCCATGTGCCAACCCTTAGATGTACCCACATTAGACATATAATACTCTGAGACACTCTGAGACATATAATACACATAGATATTTTGTCTTTATTGTTTTACAGGTCTGAAATTGCCCCCTACTTCACTAATACTGTTTAGATTAGTTCTACAACAGGTGTCAATATGATTACAGGATTACATAGTTACAGTTCTTTTCCCCCCTTTTTTTGTTACTAATTCATAAACCTGACTATACTCTGCAAACCCCGTGATGCCGGCTAACCAGGCCAGCCCCCTTTTTGTCTATGCAACAGGGCCTTCTACCCACAAACTTTCCTGGACATTCACTTTGCTGGAGACTCTGACCAACTATCAGGTATACCCATTAACTATAACCCACTCCTAGTTAACTAGCTTTCATTGTGGGGGTTAACATTAAATGTACAGCAGTACTCACCTCCACCCTTGCCTTTCCTTTCACAACGCACTACGCAAGGCACCTTTACCTGGCCACCCGGAGAAACCAATGGTAGCTGTAGCTACTACTAATGATAGTAACACTATAGGATCTATGGTAATACTGTCCAGTTACATTATTTCACATCCCACTACATCCTTTATTACAGATCTACTAGCCATGAACCATCACCTCCTGCCCTCTGATGATGGTGATGGTGGTTTACTATAGTAAACTTGCTACAACTGATCAATTCATAAATCAACCTGCCCTCAGTGATGCAGCTGAGGACTTATTCGTACCTCTGATCTTTGTACATATCCTCACCTGACTGTTGACACTGTGTATTATCGCATTAGTGGTTCACCTTTTGGTAACTATGTTACCTATGTATGCTTTAAATACCACCACTTTACAATTAAATGCGTTTTAAGACATACTATCTCTAAGGATCCTGCCATTTATTTCAACCAGGCAGTGAGGCCAGTTTTTAGCCTTCAAAATCTTTTCTAGAGTCGTATTTCATTTTCTTGGCCAGGCAGTCATTCTGTCAACAATATTTAGAAGACAAACATGTGGTTGGCTGTCACAAACGTTGGCATTTTTTTTAAAACAAGCTTGTATACTGACAGTCAGGTGCTAACAGTATGGCTGGGTGGGTGGTATGTCATCTGCGATCCAGGACTATGTCTGCTTTCCAATGCAGCACTTCCAAGTTTATGCGCCGACGCAATGGAGCAGGCTTAAGCGAGTCTACACTCAATTTAAAAGGGTAGTAATGGGAGGGGGGTCACTGCTGTAACAGCCAACCCAGCTGGGGTGCAGGTCTCCCACAATTGACAGAGACCTAGAAGGTCAGGTCCCATCTATCTACCAACCTATACCTGGGTTCTAATGAGGGGAGCCGATGGTGAAACCTAGCAGGGAAGTAACTAATTTCATTTAAATAATCAAGGATACCTAAGTACCTTAACAGTATTTTTATCTAAATCATTTTTTTTTTATTACTCTACAGAATGCTACTCTTGGGGTGCAAAAGTCCCTGATAATTTGGTCTGGTGTAATCCTGCTCTAGCACAAGTAATCAGGTATGATAAAATATTTATTCTAAACAGCATGGCGATATTAGCATACATGGCAGACGGTATGATATATTATTATATTTATTTCTTATCCAGGAAAAGTTTGAAAAATTGTTGGGAGAGAAACTTGTTACATAAAGTAAAAAATCTGCAACCTGTGATCATGAAATGCTAGACCCTCTTACCTGGTCCAGCATGATACTAATATTTTTATTGTAAAGGTATTCATAGATTAATTTATAATATTGGCTTTGTAGTAGGACAATTTAGCGTTATTGAGGACTGGTCCAGTTCTTGAAATGTAATTGTTGGCACAGGTTGGAATTGGTTTTGGTGATTTAAGTTTGAAGTGTAAATGCTAGTAATGGTGACATTTAAAGCAGACATATAAATTGTGCTGTAGCTGGTGTCATTGTTCTTTACATCTGGTATATCAGCACAATGATGAAGATTTACTGAGACTAGAATAGCCATGCTGCTAATACCATACTACAGCAACCTGTAATGTTTAAGGTTGCATTTCAAAGATGTACTTGATTGATTGTTCTTGGCTACTGTTTCTATTTTTCCTAACCTTTCCTTGCACTAATCTTTATAAATCTGTTTGCCCCAGGACATATTGCAATCTTGGCATGCCATTACTGTACCAATATAGAGTAATTGAGTGTAGCATGTATTATTGAAAGTAGGCTCATTATTTTCTTGCATTATGTGGAAGTTTCTTGGAACAAATCTAAAAGTCTCTAGTATTCTCTTTGGTGATTTCCGAAATCTCTTCCAGTGTATCTGAACTTGTTGGCAATATATTGTGAGATGCTGACTGTCCTGAGTAGCATTGGCATTCTATAAATACATGACAAACTTGTACTGGACCAAGCTCGAGCTGCACGTAAGCTGCTTTTTCATTTTAGCGACCTATTACTTTTTTGGTGGCCCTGCTAACCTGCATTGTGGCCAATTATTTTGGTGAGTGGCAGATACCTCAGTGTGATGCTGAAAATGCTAAAATGAACAATACAGTATTTTATGAGCTGCATAAAAGCAATGGTGTATGAAATGTTAGATTCATGTGTACATCATTACTGATAGCAAACCTTCAAACATATACTTTACTAAATAGATACACCAGACCATCCTTTCTTTGGCTAAATAGCATCTTTTTACCTGTAACTAGGAAGTACCCCAAATTTTCATCATATGTTTGTTCTACTAATAGAGAGTCTTGATTCATGAGGGGATGGGTCAGATGGCCAACTATGATGGGAATTTGTTTCTGGGTGCTCTGCAACATCAGAAAATTGGTTTCTTTTAAAAGAAGAGAGTACAAGCAGCATATCTAAATCCCCATATGTCACAAAGTATTATGCATACCAGGATGCATATGCTTTATATTGGACCCCTGCTATCAACTACTCCATGGCCTATATTTCAGATATAAGAAGTGAAAGATGACAGAAAAAAATGCAGAATTTGTATTGTAACATAAAACAGTTTACTAGCTGTACTGTACCTGTAATAAGTCAAGGCAACTGAAATAGCTGTATTTTTCTTGAGAACATTACACTAGACATCTGACTTTCCATGCCTACAGCCAATGACCTGGATAACTGAAGATCTTCCCAAATATACCTATGCTAACATTTTTATGAGGGTAACAGCATAAACATTTGGCCTATGACTAGCCTGAAGGGCAGTCCTACAGTAGATTTATACTTAAATAGAATTATAACATTTATTTAAAAATAATTGCCAAGAACTTATAGTAGCTAATACAAAGTTCAAGACAGGTGAGAACATTACATTGGTCATTTGACTTTCCACGTGCTGGATGAATGAGGATCTTCCTAAAATACCTGTGCTGATTTTTTTATGAGGGTAACTGCATAAACATTTGGCTTATGACTAGCCTGACCTAAGGACAGTCCTAGACTACATTTATACCTACAGCAATAGAATTATAACATTTATTCAAAATTAATTGCCAGGAACCTATAGTGGTTAATACCCGCTTACAATGCAGAGATGACTCATTTAGGGAAACTGGGGATTAGCAGCATAAATCCAAGGTAAACTATTTACTTGCACCCTCTAATTCAGATAGAGTTCAGTCATAAAAGACTGTGCAGCATGGAACGCTCAAGACAGAGCCTCCGCTGATGTTTTGTGACAGTTATACTCTATGTAATATAGCCTGGTATGCATCATGTAAGCAAACAATAAACTGAATTTAATCACCCGTACCGAACCTTGAAATAACCAGTATTACTCAGAGTCAGAGCTATAGAAAAAGAGCTAAAAGTTTATATTTCAGGAAAGAAATGGAAGATGTGCTAGGCATATTAAGCTAGAAACGCAGCAAAACGACTAAGAAAAATACTAAAATAATACAATTATTTTAAACAAATTATAAGTAACCCCTAAATCAGCTTCTATGGCTCTTCAGGGCACTCCCCCTTGTATTGTGATTTTATTATTTAACAGCTGAGGTCTGATTATCTTACAGGCTTGAGCTGATATTAGACATCTGCCTTAAGCAGAGATCATAACAAATAGTATGTCTAGGACCTATCTCATCATACATATACCAATGCCCTTGGGGTTCAGGATGTAATAATCACCTCTATTTTCACAATAGAAATATTCCTCTATCCCCAATAGCAGATCATAGCTGTAACCAAAAGTATAGCAATTCATATATACCAACAAGAAATATGTTCATACAAAATTTACCACCAACCACCGTATTATAAATATATGAAAACTTCAATTTATTGTTTCATCCATTAAAATTACACGATTGTGTGTTTGTTAATTCGTCATTGCAATTATTCATCCACTAAATGAACATGTTTCGCTCTGATATCACCTTAATCTTAATCACCACAGTGATAGTGGATCTATATACAAACAATACAAAATGTCTTATAATTTTAGACTATAGTGACCGCCAAGTATCCTTCCTGGACATAATAATAAAGATTGATCCATATATATTTTAATTGGGAATTAATGGACTTGTATGTGGAGATTCCTTAAGTTGAGTTCTGTAGAAACAGGCATGCCTGGCACCCAAACCTCAAAATAGAAAAATAGAACATAAAAAGGCATAAAAAAGTATGCTGATCTGACTGCATAATGCAGTGGGGGGGGGGGGGGTTCCAGGCAGCAGCTGGCAATGTCTGACATGGGAACTTCTTCCTGTGCTTGCATCCTGCTTCATTGCCTCCAGTGCTCTGGCACAGTCGACTTTCCATATTGCTGGCAAAAGCCACCACCAGTAACAGCACAGCTGTGATTGTAATGCCCAACTGCCTTTCTGTTCCAGCCCAGTTCCAGTCTTGTGTGCTATGTATGACCTTCTTCTAGTGCCAAACCCTATTGTCAGCCATTGTCATGCCTGACCACATCAAGTGCTAAGCCATGTTGCCAACTAGTGCGACATATAACCATCTATTGTCAAGCTAGTTACTGAACATTGTTACATCTGACAAACTCAAGTACCAACCAGCACCATGTCTGATCACGTCAAGTGCTTAGCCTTGTTGTGGGCCATCGCCATGTCTGTCCTATCCGAATACCAAGCCATGTTGCATACCAATGTCATGTCTGACTATGTCCCAGTGCCTTGCCCCATTGCTGACCACTGACTTTGCTTGACAACACAGATACTGTCCTCAGCCTGCCTAGCTTCCCCGTCTTATAAAATATTGAAGTAACTGAAATAATATCAGTATCAATGATTGTGGGTCCCATCGTAGTGGGTCTGCTCAGTCCAAAACTTTTACAAGCACTGCTTACTATCAGTGGGTTCTGTCACACTGTGACTCTAACTTTTGAACTTGTATCACTACTGGCTATCATCTACAGGTCCTGTCATAGTGGGCCCACCAGTGTTCAGCTGCTGTCATGGTACTAACCACAGCAAGAGACCAGCTTTTCTGGAGAATCAGACACGGTATGTAATCTGTTACACTGGCCATATTGCTTGTGTGGCCTCTCCTGCCCTGAAAACAAACACTTTAATTTATTTTTTTTAATTAATTTATGCAGAATTGTATGTGCAGGTCTGGCATTGCAGTATCATTGTCAGTGTCATTCCATATGTTTTCGCTCTGGTGCTGATGTGTATGTGACTTTTTTCACACAGCGTCTGGCCCTCTATGCTAGAGCGCCCAGCTTTTGAGCGCCGGCACTGCTTATGTGTAGTTTTTTCTTGAATACGGGCTTTAGCGCCGAGAACTGCCGCTACCTATCACTCGCTGCAGCGTTGTCCTGTTGTTAGATGTAGCGTAGCCTTGGCCGCTATGACCTTGGGACACCACCTAGCATTCGCAATTGGCTCTGCAGTGAATCAGGGAGAACGCTTCTACAGCACCCACCTGACATCACATTTATCAGTGCTGGCCAGGATAGTACAGTGCCACTTGTCCGCCCGTTAAGCTAGGTCACAGCGTCACACACCCTCTTACAACGCCTACTAGCAGGCGCGCTAAGCGCCGCTATACAGATGCTCACATGGCGATACGTGGCGCTAGTATTAAATCAGCCTCTATGTTTTCAAAGGGGTGAGATTACGTTTAGCAGGATGTATTACTTATCAGCAACAAAGCAACAATGCCAGAAGTTTTTTATGTGCAGTTATGTATGGCTGTAGTTCAGCAAGGTTGAGTGAGAGTTAAATGACTGTGGCATCTGCTACTGTGAACACTGTAATATGGATAATTTGAGATCATGTAGAACCAAGCTAATAAAGAAAGCAGACAAAGGTGGACATTCTCTGATAAGTGACAGTGTGACCTTAGGTCACACAATAGCTCTAACCTGAGGTTCCCTACTGCTACAAACTGAGGGCCACCTACTATAAATTGCAGAAATCACTACCATGGGCTCCATCCACCTGGTGCATACCAGGCTTGTCAGCTTGTAAACCTTAGAGCATACAACATTTACTCCTGAGGAAGCCCAGGTATTAAAAGGGTGAAATGCATCAAGTCTTAAAGTGGACCAAAACCCAGGATTTTGACTATCCTGGTTTTTGGTCCTTTCCCCGCAGGCACCCCGATCAGGGGTGCCCCGCTGTGTAAAACCCCCCAGGACGCCCGAACGGACTCACCTCTTCCTGGTGGCACGGCGCGTCTAAGTGCAGCGGCTCTGGCGGCCGCATCCTTCGCTTCTCTCTAGCAGTGCGCATGCCCGCGCCAGGTTTTTGTGAAAGGCCGGCGCGGGCATGCTCCCTGTTAGACGGAGGCGGAGGATGCGGCTGTCAGATCCGCTGCTCTTAGACGCGCCATGCGACCAGGAAGAGGTGAGTACGTTCGGGCGTCCTGGGGGGTTTTACACAGCGGGGCACCCCTGATCAGAATGCCCGCGGGGAAAGGACCAAAACCCAGGATAGTCAAAACTTTTGACTATCCTGGGTTTTGGTCCACATTAATGTCACCCTAAGACAACAGGTAGTAGGGCATGAATTCTTCTAACATATGAAGCAATATGGTTGGATCATTGTATACTGTTTATCATTTGTGATAATCAATACTGAATTAAAAAATGTGTGATAGAAGTACTGTTGCATCACCATAATTGTTTGCATTTTGTTTTCAGTTTGTTTATCTCTAATGAGAATACTACACTAAATACTTAATAATTAATAATTAGTCCAGGCCAATCTTTTGTAACCCATTCTATAATTATTAATCACAAACAGGTGGGGTGGGAGTACAAACTCCACTTTACTACTCCACTCCACTTTACTACTTAAAATCACTCAAAGCATTCAAAATGAAAAATCTTCCTTTCTTCTATCATCGTTATTTGGGAATTACAGTAGGGAGTACAGTGATGTTTTTGGTTATCTCTGGGGACCTACTTTTCTTTCCAATAGGTTGCTCTCTTGACCAGCACACCATTATGCGTTAATATTTTTATTTTTGGCTTTACACTTTTTACTTTTACCTGAGTGTAAGGAAAAGAAGTTTCCCTTCTGAGACAAACCCCCTAAAGGGAATGCAAATCAATAGAACCATATAAATGTATCAAGTCACTAAAACACATACAATTTACATATACTTTGCAACAACACAGAACATTACAACAGTCCTCATGCAATACAAGCAATACATATTAGCCTCCAGAAATATTAAACTACATGTAGAATAACTGGAAAAACTATTTGTATATGCATCTTAAGAAAACCCCCCCATGATAGACAATTCAAGCAGAACAAAACCCTAAGTGGCCGATTCCAGGGCCGGCCAGTGGCTTTGGTCCGGGCCATCCCAAATCAGAATGTCCAACACCCCGCAAAACTCACCTTTCTCGGCAGCTCCCATGATACATCCCCAGCATCTCTGGCTGAGGTGCGCTCCTGCATTCAACCATTCAGATAGGCTGGTGTATAAGCGCGCCCAAATTTAAAGGACACTGGGGAAGTGGCTGCTCTCACTCCCAATTATCGATTATGGAGCTCTGGTTTAAACAGAGCCATATTAGCAATCATTAAGATGCACGGCATATGATGCTGATTTGACAAGAACCTGCAGATGCACCATAGGACCGAGGAGCGGTACAGTAAGTTTATATGGGAGTTCAACAAGCCTTCTAATGCATGGATGAAGAGGAACCACATGAAAAAGCATCAACCAACAAAAAGCACTACTTTTGAAAGGGAGCCCAAATTCTGCTTTAAACTTTATATGCTATGGGAAAAAAATATAATTGCTAATTGTCTTGCATTGTTTGTTTGCATAGATCTGGATGTTTCCAATCAATTCCTTGTTTTATTAACAGCATTGACTTATTCAAATACATTAATGTATTTAAAAAAAGTGTTTTGAAGCTGAAAGCCTGCAACACCACACTCAGGCACACAGTTTATTTAGTAGCATAAATGTGACTTAATTGTTGGCACTATTGCTTTCGCAAGAATCGGCTTCCATAAATATTAACACGGCAGAAGGAAGGTGATAAGTGGAATGCTGAACAAAACAGATAAGAATAGCACCATAGAATTTGGTTGTCTGATTAGAATTGACAAGCAAGTGGAGCATGGACACAGTGTGCAGATTAATTTTAGGCACCCGATGTTTATTCGCTGGTTTTGCAGGCATGTTCTGCCGCTCTTCTTGATGTTTAGTTTTTTTGTTACTTTATAAATGCAGTTGTGCTGCAATAATTTTCATGAAAGTGCTCTGCTCGGAGGCTGGTTCGGTAATTTCTTTATGCATTCAACACTGAAAATATTTTTTGACAAAATATGTAAGTTCTAAAATGCTGTTAAAGAACAGAGTGAAAATGGCCCTTTGTCGTCTATGTGCTTTGCTTTATAGAACAAACCTAAAACAGTCCTTGGGCTTCTCAGCCTGCAATTTTAGATATGCAAAACATCAAAACGTTAAAATATATGCTTGCTTCCGAGTTCTCTCTTATAAGTTATAACTATTCAGTATGTTGTGTCAGCTCCTTCATAACAATGCCCTATAACATGAAAGGAACATGGGAAATATGCCTGAAATGGGTCTATTTTGTGAATTGAACAAACTAAGAAAAATCTCTCATTCATAAAAAAAATAACAGAAATGCATTTTTCATCTGTGGAAGTGCATACCCGGTCTTTCCCTATTTGATTCAAGTAAGCATACCCTATGATATTAAATGATAGAATGTTTTGCCACTTGAGTTTTACATCTTGAGATATATATCTGGGCTATGATTTTTTGCGTTTTCAGCTATTCAGATGTAGATTGTGGTGCCGCCATGGAATCACTGTGATGGTTACTGGTCTGCAATGAGGCGTGTTTTATTGAAAGCTCTGTCATCTATCTAAAGCCAACCTGGTCGTGCCCCATGTACAGGTGCATTGCAAAAAATATAATCAAAAAATGTGTATATTTTTAGTCATTCAGTTGAAAAAGTAAAATTGATATATGATATTGAGTTAGTACAAACAGTGTGAACCTTTCAATTGTTTTTTTTTATGTTAATGTTGATGATTATGGCTTACAGCCAAGGAAAACCCAAAATTCATTATCTCAGAATTTTAATAATTAACCCAAACAGCTGCAAAGGCTTCCTAAACGTTTAAAAAGGTCCCTTGGTCTGGTTCAGTAGGCGACACAATTATGGGGTAGACTGCTGACTTGACAGAAGGCATAAGTGCACATTCCATGTGCCAAGCCACTCATGACCAATAGACAACGCCAGAAGCATCTTACCTGGGCCAAGGATAGAAAGAACTGGACTGTTGCGCAGTGGTCAAAGGTGTTGTTTTCAGATGTCAGTAAATTTGGCATTTCATTTGGAAATCAAGGTCCTAGAATCTGGAGGAAGAGTGGAGAGGCACACAGTCCAATTTGCTGGAGGTCTAGTGTGAAGTTTCCACAATCAATGATGGTTTGGGAAGTCGTGTCATCTGCTGGTGTTGGTCCACTGTGTTTTATCAAGACCAAAGTCAGCGCAGCGGCTTAGAGCACTTCATGCTTGTCTCTGCCAACAAGCTTTTTGGAGATGGATTTCTCATTTTCCAAAAGGACGTGGCACCTGTCCACACTGCCAAAAGTACCACAACCTATTTTAATAACCACAGTATCAGTGTGCTTGACTGGCCAGCATGGGATATTGTCAAGAGAAAGATGAGAGACACCAGACCCAAAAATGCTGACAAGCTGAAGGCTGCTATCAAAGCTACCTGGGCTTCCATAACACCTCTGCAGTGCCATAGGCTGATCACCTCCATGCCACAATGCATTGATGCAGTCATTCATGAAAAAGAAGCCCCAACCAAGTAATGAGTGAGATTACTGTACATACTTTTCATTTGGCCAACATTTCTGTGTTTTTTTATTACAGTTGGTCGTATAAAATCTAATTTTCTGAGATAACAATTTTTTGTTTTTTCTTGGCTGTAAGCCATAATCATCAACATTAACATAAAAACACACTTGAACATGTTCACTCTGTTTGTATTACTAAATACATTTGAGTTTCAGTTTTTCAACTTAATTTCTAAAAATATACACATTTTTAATGATATTCTAATTTTTTGAAATGCACCTGTAAATGGTGCTCATAGGCTGCGAAAGGTAAGCAAACCCTGTTCATTTATTTTCTGGTAATTAAGTGTTTTATTGGACCCAGGAGCTTCTATGCACCCAGATAGGGCACAGGAAGCAACGTGGGCCATAAGAACGATATTAGGTATGCATGTAAGAACCAAATAGACATTAAGGTCAATTCACAGCCTTTCTTAAACGCACTTACGCATGAAAAAGTGCGCGTATGTGTATCGTTTTCATATTTTTTATTCCATTTTGAATCCCCTGGTGTGTTTTTGTGGACGTTTTAACATTTGCATAAGTGCGTTTAAGCCTTTTCAATTTCATGTCTATGGCGTATCATCTTCGTGTTTTCACGTTTAAGCATATAATACGTGTTTGATATGGGCTTGCACATGATTCACAGCCTTGATTAGGCATGATTCACCCTTCGGGATGAGCCTATAAAACAAACAATTTCACACTCAACATATGGGCTCTATAGGGTTGATTGAGAGTCTTCTCAAAACCGTCCTGTTTTTGACTCGTAATGTGCATTTTTCACTTTTTTCCGTATGTATATGTGTGCATGCATGATGCAGAGCCACCATTGGTAGCCTTACGTTTACTGTTTTTAGCTGCGTATGCCGAGAATTTTCCGGCTCTCAATGCTTCTTTGAGAGGACGAGGTTACCGTTTACGTTACTTAGTAATCCTTGTATACTATCGTTTTTCAGCGTTTTTCAATATAGCTTCAAACGTAGATTTTCAGTGTCCCGTGATATTCAGCATGTATCTTTCTCAAAATATACGTCCTAACGGAAATTTCTTGGAAAAGCTGTTATGTTTGCACGCATGTACGCATGCGCGCAGCTAATTAACTTATTCATGTCCCCTGTGTCAACGATTCTCTCAGTCACTTCTGCTCCCATGCTTACCTGAACTCACTAGCAGTTGTTTCTTAGTCCCACTCTATTCATGCTTACCTGAACTCACTAGCGGTTGTTGTTTTTTTCTTAGTCCGGCTCTATTCATGCTTACCTGAACTCACTTGCCATTGTTGTTTTTTTCTTAGTCCCACTCTATTCATGCTTACCTGAACTCACTAGCGGTTGTTGTTTTTTTTCTTAGTCCCACTCTATTCATGCTTACCTGAACTCCCCTGGCACTGTTTGGTGTTTTCTATCCAAATATTTTCATGCTTACCTTAATGTTCTGGATTCTGTAGATATTTTTCATTTCCTTCTAGAGGTCTTCTGATTTATGTTCTTTATTGGATGTGTGCAAGCATTACATTTTTCGTTGTTGTGAGAAATGAAAGACATCCGAAACCTGGTTAACTTTAGAAAAAATTATTTTAAAATTTTTTGTTCAGAATTTGTGTATTTCAATTTTTTTTTTTAAATATTTATCACATTTTTTGGTTTTATTAAACATTTTTTAAAACACTTAGGATAATGTTTTATTTTTTTCTTCAAAATTTGTAAAATAGTTATTAAATTATTATTTTTTTTAATAACAAATAAATATAAAAATTATTTACAAAAACGTGGCAGGCCCCAGGTTTCTATTCCTCGCTGGTCCCCAGTGAAGCTGCCAGCTCCTCTATGTTGCCCCCAGCCTATGGACAGTTGCTGTCAGAAATTGTATTCTCTGCTGTGTTGTTGCTGTGAAAAGAAATCAAAAATTAATTTTTCGTATATGCATTTTGAAAACCTGTTGAATGAAATATTAATAATTTTCTAGGCTAGGGATTGGGCCATAAATTAATCTAAATTTGGAGGCTAGGAATTAGGCCATACATTAATCTAAGTTTGGAGGCTAGGGATTAGGCCATAAATTAATCTAAGTTTGGAGGCTAGGAATTGGGCCATAAATTAAGCTAAGTTTGGAGGCTAGGGATTGGGCCATAACTTAATCTAAGGTTGGAGGCTAGGAATTGGGCCATAAATTAAGTTACGTTTGGAGGCTAGGGATTGGGAATACCTGTTAATGAAGGCATGTTAATGTAAATCAACTAAGTTGACTGCAAACTTACTAGGCTGGTGGACGACATGATCCTGGGGGACCACCCTCCTCTCTGGGGCCTGCCACTCCTTCTGGTCCGAGTCTGTTGAGAAATCAAAAATATGGTTAGTTATAATGTCATATTTGTTAAATAAGACATTTTAATTAGAATGTTTGTGTGACATCACCTCAGGTGCTTGGCCTTGTGGGCTCTCTAAACCAGGCTCTTCACTCGCAACATCAGCATCTAAAAGTATATAAGCAAGAAATGAGTGTGTGTTTACAGTGCATGTACCTGTGTGTGCTTCTGTGTGATAATCATACCAGAGTGGTGCTGGTCCAGCATCTATCCCGGTTGTCTGGCGAGCAGCGGATGCGGGGGAAGACCTTGGCACTGGACTGCCACCACCTTCACTAGGCCCAGATCTCTCCAGCACTGGCCGGAGTGCTCGCCTCCGGGTGGGTCTCATTCTATAGTCCAATTCCCTAACTAGAAGAGAATAGCATTCATAAACACAGGCCTGGCTAAGGGCAGTGTATTTCTAACATGTAATAGTAATGTACTTAGTTGGGAAATGTTTGCAGAAGAATCTCCTCACCCGGGGCCTCTTCCTGCGTTTAAGGTCCGACCAGTGCTGAATTATCTGGGTATAAGTGAAGGTGATGTCAGTATCCTCCGCTATTTTGGCCACTATTTCCAGTGCCAAGGTCTTCTTTTCAAAGCTGCTCGCCAGATAATCATAGTGGTTGGTGAGCATCATCTAAAAGGTGAATGAAAAACAGATGTCACTAATTAAAACAAATCACACATACAAATCACAACGTTAATGATAGCAGCTTCATAGGCTTTAGCTATCCTTCTACATGCCATTTTAGGGTTGCGCACATGTGTGCACAAACTTTCGCTTGCCACTGCGTTTTTAAGCAAATTTGTTCCCCACTTTTTTTGGCTGCGCTGCCTAATCGCATATGCATGCATTTCGCGTGCAAATAAATGCCGGCACAAACACTTACTAGCATAATTGTCTCCTGTTGCTCGCGGGTAAACAGAGTGGGTGCCATCTTATTCAGATATTAGAATAAATGTGTTGCGCCCCAGTGGCTTCCGGGATGCGCACGGCCATACGCACGACGTCAGCGTCATACACAGTCATAACTATTTAAAGGGTACCTGTACACACAGCTGAGTGTCTTTACAGATATCTATATGCCTGCCAAGAGAGGTAGCCACCAGACCTCCAAGCCCCATGAAGGGCATGATCGGCGTGGCGTACGCCAGGAAGCAACTTCAAGCCAACATAGTGGCAGGCCTGCAACTAGGTCCAACAAAACCAGTGGCCACTCGCAGCCTACGAAGACATCTACTCGCCAAAGGAAGGATCCATTGGGCCAGACTCAAGCACCATCAAAAACTGGCACATCCCGGAAGGCCATGCAAAGGTCAGGGTACACATCAACATCACCGATTTCACACAGTCCCTTATCCTTGTTGTCGTCTTTTGTTGATTTTTTTCTCACAGAATATTTCATATCAGCAAACTTCTTTTGCACTTGATCCACATCCTTTTACTCTGGTCTGGCACTTTTAACCTGCCTGGTGATGGCCTCCCACAGGTCATCCATAGAGCTGATCATAATGGTCTGACACCCCAGTCACTAAAGTCATAGATTGGGCATCATTAAACCTGCCGCTCAGGGTGCCCTGCCACAGGTGGTGCCCAACATAGGCTAGGCCATTAACTCCCTGTGTACTGGGGACATCTGTCCTATGGTTGGTGAGCCAGATTCACAGGGGCTATATTGCTGACTGGCTGATTACTGGACAAGGCTGTCTGGGGGGCTGGGTGTGTGGCCCGGGGTTGGCCATGATGAGGGTTTAGTGAAGGCTGCTGGGGGGAGGGGGTATCCAGATTGGAGCTGCCCTACTGCTGGCCTAGACTCCTGCTGTGTGTCAAGAAGTAGGGGTGCAAGCTCCATTGGCAGAGGGGGTTCGGGGGGCTGCTCTGTCTTTCTCTAGCAATTTGCCTGGCACTGCTCTGCCTTGGCCTAGCACTTTGCCTGGCACTGCTCTGGCTTGCCCTTGCACTATGGCTGGAACTGGCAGGGGTTGCCCTAGCACTATGGCTGGAACTGGTGTGGTCTGCCTTAGCACTTTGCCTGGCACTGCCAGGCATGGCTTGGTTAAGCTGCCCTGCTTCTGTGTGTGTGTTTTTTTCTCTCATCCTGACCTATCTCACACTGGGATATACATTGGTGGAGTGTTGACTTCTCAACATTTCAGTGTGTGTGTCATGGAATTTATCCTTCTCTGATATGTAATTGCATATTGCGATGCAGGCGTTAGCTCAGACGCAAAGTTCAGACTTATGCCAACTTTCAGGATCCGCTGGGGTACGTCAGATAATGCAGACACCACCAGGAAAATGGCACCCTCGCACTTCAGCCGTGACCAGCAGGATACCATCATGCTTGTGAGCACACATGTCTGCATTTGCACACTAACAGAAATAGGTATAGCTATTCAGGCTCACAAGTGTATAGCCAGTCAGGCCAATCATGGGTAGCAATTTGTGTGCGCCAGTGTATAGGATGGCAGGGTAAAAAGATTTGCAGCCTAACATAGGCAAAAGCTAGTGCACACATGGGCAGCACGTCGGGACTGTTTGGGCCAAGGTGGATTTATTGGGGTCTAGCTGGTTGTGGCAGCCAGATATAAGCAGTTAGGAGAAGAAAGAACACTGGATGGCAATACAGAAAGTGGTAGAGGTAAGCAGTTAGGAGAAGAAAAGGCACTGGCTGGGGCATCCTAAACTAAGACCAAGCAAGGAGAAGGATCAATGCTGGAGAGAAGGATAGGTAGAGGTAAGCACCTAGAAGCAGAAGACACTTGGCACAGCAATAAGTAAGTAATCAAATGCCAGAGCCAAGGGCTGAAGAATAGAAAACACAAAAAATTAGAGGCTTGCATATGCGTACAAGCCAGCGTATGTGTATACTTTACAGAAATACAAACAAAAAACATAATGAACACTCTAAATTGAGTGAGAAAACAGTTATTTTCCGAAGCTGAACTAGAAGGACTTTACTGGACAGTGAAACTTTTTGCAAAGCCAAATAAATGCTGGGTGACGGGACGTCCACTCCATGTAAATGAAAAAATGTCGTCCATTGTGTAAGCTCTGAAAGCTGTACATGTAACGCTTACACAACAACGAATGTGGAACAAAGCCACCCTGTTGAAGGCTCTAAATCATGTGAATGCTATTGCAAATGCATTTGACCTTTCATCCCTCTTTTTTTGGATTGATTTAGGGTTGTACACACCCAGCATTGCACTGTTGCACTTTATATACATAAAAATGACTATAGTCCCTCTTTACTATACAGCAGCAGGGAAGCACGGCTCCCATTTTTGACCATAGTTTCTCTTTATTCAAAACCCATTTCTATAGACCAATTACCAAAAACAAACACAATCAAATGATGGAAATACTGGCTATAATCACGTGTTAATTGGACTGGTCGAGCATAGTAATGTTTTGTCGAAACATTTTTCATGCTATCCTTTGGCATGTGGAAACAGAAATTGGCTGCAAATAGGACTATGCAAATACCTTGAATGCGATCTTACGATCATAATTACGATCACTCTAATGAATATTTGCTGACAAATCATCTGTGTCCAACTGCAATTCGTCAGCTTGAAGTCAGACAAATAGTACCCAGAGCACAGCCAAATAAAAAACTTAAAAAACCTTCACCCTATTTCCCCACCTTAGGCGTAAATCATCATGTAGTGGCAACGTTTATAGATCTGGTTACAACAGATATTGAGAAACTCACAAAAAATCTAAATAAAAAAATTAAGATATAATCTACAATCAGTCTTAAAAGACTTTGCAAACAATCATCATCTGATAGTGAAACCAGCTGATAAGGGGGGATATATTGTACTGATGTCCACCCAACAATAGGAATCAATGTGTATGAAAATTCTGTGCAACAATGAGTGGTATGCCAGGGCCCCAATGTCCAGACTCACCAGTGATGCCTGGGGGTAACACAGCATAATCAAGGAAGCAGGTGATAAGGGTGCCATAGATGTACACACTGCTGGGTTCATCGAGACCCTATACCAACTTTCTTTGCACTTACTAAAGTGTATAAGTCGATGGTGTCACCTCTGGGTAAACCCATTGTATTGGGCATGGGGTCCCTGATGGAAAACACCAGCAGATACATCGATCAATTTTTACAGCCATTGGTGATACATAATGGTCTGTGGTTCTCTACCGAGGCTATCCTGGTGACTCTGGACAAAAGATCTGATGGTTTCCCCAGGGACATTGTCGTCAAGCCGACCTTCTACCGCACGAAGGAAACAATCCTGATGGCCGCCAGAGAAAAAGGGGACCTGTGCTTCCAGAACCACCGCTACCAGATGTTTCCGGATGTCACCCCACAAACACTGCAGAGGAGAAGAGCCATGAAGCCCGGCCTGGAAATTCTCAGGAGTCGCAACATAAAATACCGTTGGGGCTTTCCCTTCAAGCTTGCATTCACCCACGCAGGCCGTCAGCACGCAGCCGACTCTTCGGAGGAATTGCTGAGTACTCTGCGGGACTTAGGCCTGATCCCAGCCGATTCCCCAACTTACACGGCCGGGGCGGCTGCCCGGCAGTCTCCCGGAAGACCAACACTCCAGCCCCGGTGGGAGAAGGTGCGTGCCCGCAGGAAGAAGGTTCGAGTCGCCGGGCATCCCTCGGGATCTGGTTTGGCTCCGGGATGAGGACCCCGCACGTCGGAGCAGTAACTTACTTAATTATGAGTGACTCCCCTCTCTTGGGCTTAGTCCTGAAAGTTTATCAAAAGTATTCTTGATTGTTTTTACTATTCTGAATTTCCGGAGTGGCTGCCCGGTCCGTGTCCGGGTCCTGTCCTCTCCCTCCTGGGGTTTGGATCCCTTGGGGGTGCCTAGTTGCCCCCCCATTTGGCCTCGGCCTTTCCCCCCTCCCCACCCTTCTTTGGTATGGACCCCCTGTGGTGCCGGCCCGGGGGGGGGTGCTATAGTGGCTCCGATGTCCTGGAAGGATCAGGTCGGGCTCCTTGGCGATGGCTCGCCCGTGTCGCGGATGGACCGACTCAGTTGTAAAGGTTGGGTCCTTGCTATAGTTTTGGTATTCAATGTGGCCTTGGACTCCGCGCCTGTTGGCGGCTGCGTGGGCCTGCCGGTGCCGGTGTTGTCTCCGGGGCTTCAAGCTGCACTGCGAGCTAGAATCGTAAATTGAGCTGTGCTGTTTTATACTGTTTCTTTATGTTGTTTTGCATTACATTAATTCGTTTTGTTATATGCTGGGTTATTTTCGCTAAAAGATGGCAATATTATTTCACAGTCCTGCCCTGTGTCTCCGGGGTGAGCCCCCCCCCCCGACAGACAAGTTGTCAAATGGTGGCCTTGGCCTATGGGCCTTTTTCTGCTACTGCAGAACCTAGAGGGACCCTATGCATATTGGTCCACAGTGTTTTAGTTTGGTCTTATTCATGTTACTCATGTTATTCATGTCTCTCATGTTATCCCTGTTATTTCTGTTTCCCCACCCCCACCTCAGCCCTCCATTTACACCTTGTTTGCTCCTGCGCCCCCCCTCCTACATGGGCCTCCCGTGCTCCGCTAGGTCGATTGTTACTGAGCCTCACCGTCTGGGACGCCATGGTCGGGTTAAATATTAAGGTTATATCACACAATGTCCAGGGCTTTAACGTCCTCGCTAAGCGCAACAAGGCCTTCCATTATTACAAATCCTGCAAAGCTGACATAATTTAGGAAACTAGGTTTTCCACCGGTTCCAAACCTACCTGAGTGGTCATTTCCCCTTGTCTTATCTTGCCTGTGCTAGGGGAAAAAAAAGGGAGTACTGATTGCCTTTCGCAAGGGCCTCCCTTTTATTTGTTCCAAAGAGATTTCAGACCCTACGGGCAGGGGATTCCAACCTGACAATCCATCCTGGGCTTGACAGACGGCGCACTGGACAGCTGGGGGCGACCTTATCGACCCCAGATGCTCAATCCCAGACTTTTCGCGACCTCCTTAACCGCTACAGCCTATGTGATGTGTGGCAGGAAAAGAATCCCAAAACCCATGACTTCACGTTCTATTCCAACCCGCACGGCACATTGTGTAGAATAGATTACATATTGGTCCCTCAATCAGTGCTACCCGCCACCATTGATTCCAAGATTTACATTACAGCATGGTCTGACCACAATCCAGTAATGGCTGTATTGGACCTCCTGGTCACCACCAAGCTACAACTGGCGGCTCAATGACTCCCTTTTATCAAATGGTTCCACCTGCTTTAAAATTCAGGTTGCTCTACAGGAATACTTTACGCACAACACAATTTCGGTCTCCTCCCCAATATCTCTATGGGAAGCCCAAAAGTCCACCATGAGGGAGAACATTATCTCCATAGCCTCTGCCGAAAAATGGGAAAGGCAATGGAGAATAAGAGACCTGACCCTGAGGTTTGAGCAGGCGGAGCTGCAGTGGAGGGGGAACCCGAGCACCAGGAACAAGAGAGCAGTAGATAAGCTGCGCACAGAGCTTAACATGCTCCTCGATGACCGAGCCGAGAAAAGACTCAGATGGTCGAAACAGAAATTCTATGCTAGGGGCTGCCAACCTCGATAGGCGACAGCCTATAAAACTGAAGCTCGATTCGGGCATTGTCACGGCTGATCCTAATAAGGTTGTTTCGGCCTTTGGGGACTTTCTGTCGGCCCTTTATGCGGCCCTAGCCAGCGTAAATCCAACTAAGTTGGAAGAATTCTTTGAGGGTGTTGAGCTATCCAATATTGGGCAGAGGTGTGTGGACAGGATGGAGGCACCCATAACACCTTGTGAGGTGCTGCTGGCTATTAAGTCTTTGCGGATTTCCAAGACCCCAGGAGATGGGTTTAGCGGCCTGTACTACAAAGATTTGCCCCCATCTTGGCCCCGCACTTATCCAATCTGTTCAATGCTTTGTGCGCAGAAACCTCGCTTAGTCCTAGTTCGCTCCTAGCGGACATATGCATGATCCCCAAACCAGATAAAGACAGCCTACTCATCCCCAACTACAGACCAATATCTTTGATAAACATCG
Source organism: Gastrophryne carolinensis (assembly GCA_027917425.1). Lineage (NCBI taxonomy): Eukaryota > Metazoa > Chordata > Amphibia > Anura > Microhylidae > Gastrophryne > Gastrophryne carolinensis. Next base: position 149,045,688 of record CM051236.1, read on the forward strand.
ACGTGAAGCTATTAGCCAAGGTCCTAGCGGCCAGACTGAACACTTTCGTGGCTGACCTCATACACGGGGACCAGGTGGGCTTTGTTCCAACTAGACAGGCTGGGGACAGTGTTAGGAGGGACGCACATCTGGTCCAACCACGACCACTCTAGGGACATCCCGGATTTTCTTCTTTTCACTTGATATACAGAAAGCATTCGATTCCCTATCTTGGGACTACCTAATGTGGGTGCTCCGTAAGTGGGGATTTGGGCAACAATTTCTTGAGTGGATAGGAGCCCTCTATACGGCCCCTGCGGCTCGAGTGAGATACTTGGGTTTCACCTCTGGACCATTCGGTATTTATAGGGGACCCGTTAGGGATATCCTTTATCCCCGCTTCTTTTTATTCTGGCCATGGAGCCACTGGGTCTAGCAATTAGGAACTCCATCAACATAAAGGGGCTGGAGGTGGTGGGTGTCCATCACAAGGCCATGTTTTTCGCGGATGATGCCCTGATCGCTATTACCCAGCCGACCACCTCACTCCCGAATTTATATAAAATTCTGGACCAGTTCGCGCGAATCTCGGGCCTAACGATTAATAATGAAAAATCGAGGGCAATGAATATCTCCCTGCCGGTGGACGTGGTGGACCAGATCAAGGCTAGTTTCCCTTTTCGCTGGGCGACTGAGCCGCTTCCGTACTTGGGGGTGCACATCTCTGCTAAGTACTCCGACATATACAGTATGAGACCAACTATCTTCCTCTATTTAAATCCTTAACCCGCCTAATGGAGGTCTGGAAAACGTACCCGATCTCTTGGATAGGAGCGGTTAAGATGACCATACTACCGAAACTGCTCTATTTCTTCAGAGTACTACCTGTTAAGATTCCGATATACATGCTTCGGGTGATGCAAAGGAGGGTATCTAGGCGCACTATGCTATCCCACAAAACGCAAGGGGGACTGGGGGTGCCTGACATACATACTCATGCTCAACTGGTCCCAATGCACTCCACTTCCAGGCCCCCAATGTGGATTTTCCTGGAACTTCCCAACTGTGCACCAATACCTATTGATAGCTTGCTCTGGATGGATCAAGGACATAGGCCCAAGACGCTCAGCCCGTTGATGAAGCATTCTCTTGCCATATGGGACTCGGTGAGGTATTCAGCTTCCTTGATGTCCCCTCATACCCACCTGGTTCATCTATGGGATAACCCAAACTTCCCCCTGGGTGAACAGAATAGACTAGCCTTTAAGTGGTGGCAGGACCGGGGCATATACAAGATTGTGGACCTACTCATGGCAAGGGGCTTCGGGACTTTTCAGGACCTGCAAGAGAAGTATAGTATCCCCGGCAGGGAATTCTTTCGCTACATCCAGTTAAGACACTGGATCCTGCCTCTGAAAAAACTGCACCCCCCATTCCGGATGAGGACCCCCTTCGAGGAATTATGTGCTAATAACCAGTTCCAGAGAAGAACAATCTCCTTACTATACTCGGCATTAAATGTAGCCAGACCAGAGATGCATGGATACGTAGGTAGCTGGAAGAAGGACCAGGGTCCATGCCAGAGAGAGAGGGGATGGTCGGAGATATGGTCCAGCATCTCTAAATGCTCAATCAACGTCCTGATGGTCGAAACGGCCTACAAGGTAATGCTCAATTTACCCCAATCTCAGAGGTGTCAGCTAGAATGAACGGGTTCCTCATCAACGAAAGATTATCCAGCATTCTGACTGACTCCCATGATAAATTCCTCTCAATATGGGATCCCTGGGTAAGATTCACCTGGCCTGGCGAGCCCCTGCAGAGGCTGTAGTGACCATACGCGTTGGCTGGCAAAGTACGGGAGCATCTTGATCCTTCTCCCCCCCGATCCCTCCCCCCCTTCCCCCCTCAAACCTCCCCCCCCCCAGTTTTTTGTTTTTCCTCCCTTTAAAATATGATCCTAACAGGTTTTTAGCATTTCTTTCCCGTCAGCGCGCTTGACCATGCCTGATAGTCCTACGGGCCTGTCGTGGAGGTCGTGGTGCGGCGGGTGTACAGGTGGTGGTGCGGGCCGTGGGGTCTGGGATCCCGCGACCTGCATGGTCTCAGTTTGGACATAAATATGCCTCAGGTCAAGTTGGTCGTGCTAAGATGTTGAATGTCCCTCATTTTGCCATTTTCTTCTTCGCTCTGTATGTATTATGGATTGTTAAAACATCAGTATGATCTGTGTGTAAACTTGTGCAACATAGAATGTTAATTTCTCCCTTTACCTCCCCTGCGTGGGATCGCACTATAATGCATAAGCTTCGTATCTGTACTGTTGAAAACTCCAATAAAAATATTGAAAAAAAAAAAAAAGATGACACTTTGAATGGAATCTAGTTGAATTTTCCACCTGGGGCATCCACGTATCCTGGATTGAATAAAACCTTGATCTTTGTTTCATTCCTCTAACTAATCCTGATAGTCCTCTTAAATTAGGTCTTGAATTATTGTTCTTCCAGATAAAAGGGTACTGTTAAGTCAGCCGTGTCACTGTCAGTATGATATAAGGGTTGATTCAGAGCCCCTTTCTCATCATTTTTATGGAGGTCTTGCAAACAAACGAAAAATCATGCAAAAATGAAAACATTTCACACTAAAGTTCTCGTGGATAAAAGGCTTTGCTGAATCAGACGAGGGGAAAAAATTAACGAGAATGGAAATTTTCACACAAAAAAAAAGCGAGAAAGGGGCTCTGAAGCAACCCTACAGTCACAGGGTAGAAATGTTATGGCTATATTAAACAATGTGTACTTTATAAGTAAGAATCTGGTGATCTGTAAACGGGGGGCAGACATTGTGGGTAACCCGATACATTTTAGGTATCAGCCAAAATATAAATCAACAACTTTATTGTAATTGGTTGCTCAGTTGGGTGAATTTCCGTTCTGGGTCAGTGGTCAATGTATCTCATAAATAAACTGCCCGATATAAAAAAAAAATTAAGAAATTAATGAGTCTGTTTATTATATATATATAGGTATTTCTCACCAAATCATATCAAAATAAAATATAATACAATAAAAATGCATATTAGGCACTCAATTAATGAGATAATAGGGCGAGTAAATATGTTCAGCGAGGCATGGTCAATAGCAGTTTGTTCTTACAGTATATTGACATGTCCTCAGTAACATGACGAAATCAGGACTCTGTATGTGTTTGATATGATATGGTGTAGAATGTTGGAGTGATGTAAAATCCTTCAAAAAATGGCAAAATTAGCTGGCGGGTTTGCACAGCGCATGTGCAAAACTTGGAGAGGGTTGCGCTCACAAGGTTACTGCACGCGCACCCAGCCAAGACCTGTACTGACGTGGAGATGGTTACTTCCTTGATAAATCCTGGAAGAACAGAAGATGCTCTTCGGTTTGTGAAGAGCATATATACAGTGGCAGCGTGGTGAGAGGGTGAATTCCGGAAACCTGATAAACGGGATCATCCGTCCTCGCCTTTACGGTCAGGGCCCAACGACAGTTACCAACACATGTTGCGGCGGGAAACTTGCGGCGGGCGGAGACGCAGTGTCCCAATCCATCAGTGGACCATAAGGATAGTGCAGGATTTTTTTATCTTTGCAATGCTAAGGTGGTTTTTCTCCTAGAAAGTACGATATACTGCATTTCTGTTCCACTTGATATCCAAATTAAAGAGTTGGAACTGGATTTTCATATGAGAGCCTTTCTACTTCACAGGCATCTAAAAGGGCCACTGAGCAAATTTCACCAGGGTCACTTACAGCTTTCCCCTGGGATTAACAACCAGGGATACCAAGAGATGTACATATTTACACAAAGAGCAAGCTTTACCAAGGTATTCATATTGTATATATTATCATTTATCAACCCTCTAAGATATATAACATTTTTTATTTTTAGCAATTCTGTAATATATATGGTACATTGTATTGTGGCTAATAATATGCTACTTATATAGGACATTGAGAAAGCCCAGCAGGGTGAAACATGTCTGCCCAGATATCACAAGGAGAAGATATAAGCAAGTGTTGAATCTCTTATGCACAATTTTGATGTGGGAGTAATCCCCATGTAATTGCAAGATTTTAGTATATACAGTATACTATGTTTTATTTTAATACAAAACAATAAATGCAGTATATTTTAATCTAATTGGAGTGGTGAGGTTAGATACCAAGAACACAGAATCATATAGAGACGAACTCAAGAAAGATTTTATTCCATATCACTAAATTAATTACTGCACATAACCACTACACAATTAAAATCCCTTAAAAAACACAATCAGACAATACATATAAGACAAACCAACATAGAAGTGTGTAGGCGAGGGGGGATACCTGGCACACACAAATATAAATCAGCATCTATATTTAAAACACATAAACACAAGTGATCTAATCAGTGCAAATAACAATTTGCAAATCCTACCCATGATCCGGATCCTACATCAAATGGCCATAAAGTGCAAAGTGCAACCAATCAATAGATACAAATACCATGTGTAATCACAAACAGAACCTACATGATTACCCAATAACTAAATACCCCATAAAAAATATAAATGACCACAAAATACCTCACCAATGTAGATGCTAGTATCAATCAACCATTAAATACCAAATACAGTGCTAAAATAAATCCAACCAAAATATACTCAAGTTATCACAGATATGCCAGTAAAGGGTCTCCCTCCGCCTACAGCACCAGGAGCCACGCGTTCCGTGGATGTATCCCCCACTTCATCCGGCTGAAGTGAGGTTAGATACCAAGGCTACTAAAAGTACTGGGAGATGCCTAACTCCAGAAAAACAATTTATAATACTGAAGATTTCTATGGCATTGTTTATTTAATTTTAAATAAAACTTTGCTGCATCTGAACATATTTCTATAGGTTATTTATGTGGCAAAAACATCTACACTAATTAAAGAACTTTAAGCAGCTTCTCACATTTTATGAAAAAAAAATCCTTCCACCTACGTCCAAATCTTTACCAAGTTTTTATTGCAAACATTAGTTTTAAAAGTCTTTTATAAGTAGTCTATACGGTATTTTATGTTTACATCCTGCTGAAATTTGTGATCTACCAGCTGTTTGCTGCATATATTTTTAGGCTGCTTGTCAGATCAGTGTAAAAGTTTCCGTAATTTATATCATTAGCACACTTTGCAGAGAAACAGTGCCCCCTACTGCTCATTGTTGCCATTGCAATATTTTGTTGCTACAATGCAAATTGTCTGTAGTGTATGTTAGAGTAATGTTAAGTAAATGTTAAGGTGATGTTGCCCTCTTTTCATTCTTAGTATTTCGCGAGCGGTAATGTAATATTTTGATCTATGATTACAATCTTCAAAGAGAAACAAAACCTGTTTTTTTTCCTTCTGCCTCAGGAATCTCATTTTGGAATGCCTTGTTGTGAGTATCGCCCAAGATTGCCATAACCTAATTTTTCCTTAACTCCCATGGCGAATGCGTTCCATTCAGCGTTTGTTTTATGCGCACAAAACAGAGGTGAGCAGGGATGTGGCCATGGCCTGGACATGCGCACTGTGATGGATGGAGCACTGCGTTTTTGGTGATCAGTTGGGGAGCAGGGATGTGGCTGGCGGCACTCGTTTGATATAGATCTCCTTTGCGGTACTGCGGTCAGTGTGACAAAGCAAATCTGAGACAAATGAGTGCTGCTGATGAACAAAAGTGAAATTCTTTTTTGGTCCTCTTTAATACATAAATAGCCCCTGATATATATATATATATATATATATATATATATATATATATATATATATATATATATATCATGAGATATACTGATGCCCCCCAGTATAGGGGACCCCTTTATCAGTTCAAAAAAAGTTTAAATATTTCCTTTCGAATACTCCCCTCCATCCCCCATCCCCTCCTGTGATGTATGCAGTCACATGGGGGAGAACCCACCTCTCTGTTTGAATTGCTGCTCCCTGCGGCAAAGGAAGACGGTGGAGGGGTACCAAACAGCTAAGAGGATTGAAGACCTCACACAGGACCTTGAACACCACCAAACTGATATGGTCCAGGGGACCCCTACACTAGATTAAGGGTATGTGGCTGCCCTGTCACCTGCCGGAATTGGTGGATGGCATAGTGGGAGACTGCCCGATTACCCGCACCCCCATTTTGGATGGTGGGGTGCGAAGAGGTTCTTTCATGGGTACCCACAGAAGAGTCTCAAACCCATACTGAAGGGCATAAGAGCTGGTAAACTCACAGGGCCACGAGCTGGCTAGCATTTCCATTGATAAAAAACATGCAAGCATGACTTTTATCAATGAAATAATTTAATAATAATAATAATTCGCTAGTGTCCCTCCATCAGGTGAGAAAGTGAGAATTCCCATGTGTGAGATTGATGGCTGGAAACAAGAAATTCTTGACCTGTGCTGTATCAAGCCTAATAGGAGAGAGCCCTGCCCTTATGAGCTTACAGTCTAAAGGATATTGGGTTGGAGACAAAAGAAGGGGATCAAAAACAGTCAGTATTGAGTTCTGTGGCACCACCACCATACAGGTGTACTGTACTTAACTCTTTAACTGCCAGCCTACATAGAGATTTTACGCGGATTTCCAGTACTTTAGCAATATATTTGGGTAAAATATGTAAATAGAATAAAAAAAATATGATTTTACAATTGTGTAGCATTTTTCAAATAAAAAATGTAAGTTTTTCAAGAAAATCATTCTCTGTGTAAGAGCCCCATTCCATGTCAGTAGACACCCGTGTCTGCCCAGGAGACACCCCAAATTCAAAAGAGCATTTTATGAGATTTTCAAATAAAATACAACTAAAATACAACTAACTGCACCTTGCAGTTAACTATCAAGGCCCTTAAAAATTAAAAAAAAACTGTGGGGTCCCCCTTTTCCAGCAAAATCAGCCTGGGCACCAGCTATTGGGGCTGGTAGACCAGGGCACTGGGGCCAAGCAGCCGGACTCTGGTCCCGAAGGCTACTTGCCCGCATAGCCTGCAGGAGCACTGGGCTCTGCACCCCTTGGGCTTTGGGGATGCAGGTAATGGGACAGGGGTTATGGCAAGTCTCCCACTTTCTGGTAGATGACTTGTCAGCCCCTCCTGCCCTTTGAACTTGTATAGGAGTCTCAAGGACTCCTTACTAGTTCACAAAGCATAAAGTGTAAAACACACACACACACACAGAAAAAGTACTACTTACCTCCTTCCTTCACTGGTTGCTACTGCTCCACATTGATGTAATCTCACTCACTGCTATAAAAAGCCCCTCCTTGCGGCAAGTAGGGAGATGACAGAAGTGGCGCGCTGGAAAGAGAACTACTGTTCTCTGCCCTGCTGAAGACCCCAGACTAGTGATCGGAGGCCCTCAGGGGGAAGAAGAGACCCCAGTGCTGGATCCTGGATGGAGGACAACTATTTTTTCCAGCTGTAAATGGGGGGGGGGGGGGGGGGGGACGCCAAGCACTTCTGTCAGAGAAGCAAGCTTGCCATTTAAAGGGTTAAAGAGGACCAACCACTCATTCAGATAGGCTGGGAGCAGGAGCGCGCCACCAACTGGAGGGAGCCGCTCCAGCTTCCCTATGTCAGGCTCTGTTCCAAACATGGCCATATTTACACATGGTGCTTCCAAAATCAGAATGCCCCAACGACAAGACCTGAACAGTGAAAATCTTGGGTTTTGGTCCACGTTATGCAGGTTGTATGCTTGTCTGAATAAGTGGGTTTTGGGGCACATTTTAAAGCTTGGAGGTTCAGTATGAGACTTCTTCAGGTAAAAGTACTGGAAACCTTTTCCCCTTCTCCAGCAGACCATTTTTTGTTGAGCAAGATTTTTGGGAAGAGAATTTTTGTTTCCTGCAAGAACTCACAAGAAAATTCACTCCCAAATGTAAAAACTTTTTGATTCAGAAAGTTTTTTTTTTTCGGGAATTTTTGTCAACATTGAGTTTCTCACTGTGGGCAGATTTTTTCAGCAAAAAGCTGGTAAGAGCTTTATGGCTGGCTATACCTGCCATCATTTTTAGCAATAAAAATGAAAAAAAAAAACAATGGAAGAAATAAAAGTGTCATTTTCATTGATAAAAATCATGGCAGCTATAGCGGCATGGTGCTTATCAATTAAAACAGTTAAAAATTCTTGGATAAATTCTTGCCACATGAGCGAAAGCATCTTAAGAGAAGTTTTGAATAATGCCAGCCAGCAAGAATTCATGCCGACGAGTTGCATTGAGCACCCAACCGAGATTTTTGATAGCGGCTGTGAATCAAACTTGCTGTTTTCATACTATAATTTAGTTTTAAATATATTGATGAGACAAGCTGATTTTGGTGATTCCTGTGGGAGAGGAATGCAATCCTCCCCTTGGGAGTAAATACTGCTGAGAGGATCTGTAAGGTCACCAAGCAAAGCTTGTTTCGACAATATTCAGATCAGTATCCCATTCAAGATTAAGAATCATCCCACCCACAACCAGTTCTCAGGTTTTACTGCCCCCAAATATCCCAAAGAATGAAACATGCTGTCCTCTTTGCCAATGTTTTATTGGATAATTTACAGATGTAACCAAATGTGAACATTTGGGTTGATCTGTACAGCTCTGTGACTTATAGGACTGGGTGGAACAACAGATCATTTCTTCTTGCCATCCTTGCTTACTTGTGTTCTTGCTTGATGCTCTTGTAACATGTGATACATGTGTAATATAAATACATATAATGCAAAAAAAAACATAACAAGCAAAAATGATAGAGAACAATAAGCCTGATTCTAGGCCTCTCGCGAAAGCATTCTCGCATGTGAGAGTGGGCATTATTTTAGTTTTTTGCAGTTTTTAGCCCTCGTGTTATTCAGTATCATCCTTTTTGTGCTGGCTTGCTTGTTTTCTGAGGCTTTTTGTATTGCATATGCAAAAACAAGTCTTATAATATACATATATAATACGTGTATTTGCGAGTTTATGCATTCTCGATTGCATAACTTCATCGATTTTGCCTGTGCTTGCACATTATTCTGAGCCCTGATTTGCCTTTGGGAAGGGTGTTTAAAACTGGAAGTTGCCGGGCAAATCTTACGCCCTCTTTTTGCTGGCGGGATTTTTGTCAGATGACGTGTACAGTGGATCCCCTAGATGAGTATCTGGCAGAGTACAAGCATCTGCTCATCCTGTACCAGAGTTCACGCACACCTCCTGTCAGCTTGATGTGGATCATATGTCCGATCAACATCTGTTTGATTTGACCCGACAGAACCGCCTTTTTCTTGAGAAGCTTTAGTTTCCTGTCACACTGCTGGGCTTTTGCACAGCATTGTTTTGCACTGCATTGTGTTTTACTTGCATTTGAGTTGCCATAGACCTCTATAGAGCTGTGTTTGCATTGCATTGGAAATGCAGCATGCAGGACTTTTCCAGCGCAAATGGCTAGGTGTGAAAGGAGCCTTACTCAGAGCTATGGCCATTGTTGCCCCCCACTACAAGAAAGGGGAATGCCTTACATTTTTAGTGAATGGCTCCTTCCAGAGGCTGGGGCACTGACTGTTGGCATGTCCAGCCTTCGCTGAGCCGCAGCGTGACTAATTTGCTCTATGGCATGGTTGCCCTGCAGGGAAATTCGTCTGTCTTCCTGAAAGCTTGGCAGCCTGGAACGTGGTGTTATTTCAACATAGCAAATATGCCCAACATCATGACTACGATCGACTGCACTCGCATGGCATTGGTGGTTACAGTGGTACAGGAGTATATGTATATGTATGTTTAGTGGGCTCATTGTTCCACCTGCTCCTTCTTGCCAAGTTATCTATGTTTTCAATAGCCTTTGTTTCACTCCCCTAAACTAGCTAATCCTTGTGGCTCATTGGGCACACTGTGTCCAAGTTGCCCATGTATGTGACTGATCTTTGCTTGCTACCGTAATGTTGCTAGTGTTGTGACCTGTGTGTGTTGTTATTTTGTTCCAGGAACCGGAAGATGGGACATTTGATGAATGTCCAGTGTGTGGTTGGTCCCAATCCAAATAGTTTTTTTAGCATATTGGCTGGCTTCCCTGCCTCCACCCATGACACATTCATCTTTCGGAGCTTCAGTCTGTATTCACGATTTAAGACTGGTGATTGGCTTCTGAGTAAGTGTGTATTTGTGGTGCCTTTCTGCGTTTCTATAGTTATTGTTGCATTTGATCTATTCTTGCTCCTTGTTGTGCCCCTTCCTTGTTGCTCTCTGTGTGTGGCCCTGCCTTGTTAGTTGTTGCTAATATTTTTTGGGAGGTTTTAGGTGACTTTGGATACCCGCTGTTGCCATGGCTGCTAACCCCTTTTCAGAAGACAGGCAAGGATTAACTGGGCACACTGGCATTACCATCCCGTGGTTGAGCATGCTTTTGGTCTATTAAAGTCCCACTTTCGCTGCCTTGACCCATCTAATAATGTTAAAAATGTTATGTAATGTATATATATCTCTCTTGCTATGTATAATTAGTTGCATTTAACCAGTCATACATAGGTCAGGTCATTCATGTAGGCTAAGATGGCTCTTACAAGCCCAGAGGCTCTTCACAATTTTTTCCCCGCCCTAATAAAAACATCTAATTGCAAACACAACAATAGAAAGTATTCCACCCAAACCATAAACAGACAACTAGTCTATAAAGTTATAAAAATTACTAAAACCAAATCCATAATTAGCATGACCATCTCGAGATATAAGGTTGACTATCAGGGTCAGGAATCAAATAAATGGGTAGCAGGGTTTTTTTTCAAGTCAGAGAGATGATAGTTGGTGGATTGCTGTGTAGTTGCCTCAAGCAAAAGCTTCGAAGTCTACACTAGGAAAATCAATTTTAAAGTGGTAGGAAAGAGCCCTAGGAGGGAGAAGAGCCCTGAGACAGCCAGAGAGAGGAGGCTCCAGCTGCCAACTGGAAGGTTGGCTTAGAGGGAGAGCTGGTAGCCCACCAGACTATTAGGAAACAGGGTTCCCCTTGTCAGGAGGCTAAATATATTGGTTGCTGGTTGGGTAATGCTATTAACTCTGCATTAACCACTGTATATACATATGTCTGACATATAACTCTCAATCCTAGCTGGTTGTACCTTCTTGTTTTTGTTAAGATTTGATTGCATCTTGTATTATTGTACCCCAGTATAAGTCTTTATTTACCATTTGTCTCATTGATTTATTTGAAAAAATCGAAATGACTACCATCTTTTGCGTTTATCCATTAATTATTGCGTGACTATCGGCCAGTTCTTAATATTATTAATATATATATATATATATATATATATATATATACGTATTTTGACTAGCCATCATTGAGCTGTGGAGAATGTTGGAATATTGAATGTTTTTGTATATATAATATATTATGCAATTTAAATTCTATTGTTCTCGAACAGTGTTGCTGGGTAAGTATAGAGACAATCAGGCAGTGTCAGAAAAGCTGATAGCCACAGAAAAAGACCTTGAAATTTGTCTGTGGATATCAGGAGACAGAACGATGCCCTTTCTAGTGCTGCTTGGGATGTTTCATGTGGGTCTTCACCAAATGAGTGTATAAATTGGGGATGAACGGTAATTGAATTAGTGAAAATTTACCAATGGTAACCCAAATATAAGTGCAGTCACGCAAGTCCCAGTTGCAGTCGCAAGGTCCCCATCACAACAAGCAATGCCTAGATTGAATGACTCTATGGTACCCATCTCTGCTATACACAGCCTAGACAATTTAAAGAGAGGTAGAACTGTGCCACTCATGTGGCCAAGCGGGTCACGTTTCGAGACTTTGCCCCACTGCAAAACCAATGTATATTAATAAGACCCAGAGCTATAGAACCCACAAAAGACAGGCAACAGTTTACTCATTATATCATTATAATCAAAGCAAACCTGTAAAGAGTGTCCGAGTCAAAAGGTTAAGAGCCTGAAATTTATTTAATTTAGTGGCAGAAAATCTTCAGTTGAGGAATGATACAAGCTCACGGATACAACAGGTTATGGAGGAGGTAAGTATGATGGGGAACAGAAGAATGTCAGATGAGCCAAGGTTTAGAAAAAAGATTATTGAGAAGTTAGGTGTTATTATTAACATTTGTGCTTTCATTCCTAGGTCTACTGGATAAACCCTGGCGAAGTCTCCAATTTATTTTTTGGTTTTTCCATTGGGTTTTGGGGACCTAAACGTGGGCTTTTGTGTCGTTTTTTGGTCGCACGTTAAGGATAAGCCTCAAAATTTAATTTGATAATAGCAGTCAGGATGTCAAAAATCTAAATTCATTTTTTGATTTTTTTGTTTTTTAGTTAAGAGGCCTGAACTGCTAAGCTGGCATGGACAGTGATTCTCAATTATCCCTGATTTCCATTAATGAGTCCTTATTTTTTAGTGATTGCGCAGTGTTTAATAACTAGTGCCAGCCTAGTTTCCGTAGGTATTTCTCCCAGGTGTCACTGAAAGGCTGAATGCCTGATTAGCATTTCTATACAGCTAGTTTTTCTTTTCAGTGACACTGCTTTTGGGAACAGTTTTTAAAGCTTTTTTTCCTTTTATCCTTAATAATGAAAGGTTAAAATTCATATTTTAACTTGTATTATTTTATTTTATTATTTTTAACTTGCATTATTTAAATTGTTTTTAAATTGTGTTCTTGGTATGCTTTTTTCTGTTGTTATCAGGTTGGGAAACATTATTTTTTTATTTGTAACTATTTTGCAGTTTGTACACAAGCACTCAATTTGAAACTGTTTGTTTATGGTTTTCCATTTGACTGGTATGAAGCACCTTTTTCTCCCTAGTTTCTCCCCAGTTATTACTTTTAAATTGTATGACGTGGGCGAGGTTTACAAATTAGGCCCTTATTCCTGAAGGGATAGCGTCAGGTAGTGCCTTGTAAACAGGTAGCGGCAGGTGAACGCCGGACACGGCACGCAATTACACTTTTATCAAGCAGATTCTGTTGAGCGACTAAGATAACGCCATGTAGCGTCCGATTCATCATTATTGCAGCCTCAGCGAACAGCGCCGGCGTTCAGCCTTGCAGAGCGCCAAGTCTTACCTCTCGCTACCTGTCGTTCTCCCATACATTTCAATGGACGTTCTTTTATTTCTCTTTAAACGGGGAGTTTTTTTGTATTTTTTTTTTTTTACTCTCAAATAATGTTGTGACCTCTCCTGGCATAGAAAAAGACATTTTTGAAAATATTTCTCATGTTTTATATATTTATGCAGAATTGACATTACAGGTCTGGCATTAATGTGTTCATGTTACCGTGTTATTACAATGTAATTCCATATGTTTTTGCTTTGTTTCCGGTTGGATATGTGTAAAAAAACAACCTTTAATCACACAGCTTCCGGCGCTCTGGGCTACAGTGAAACATTTTTGAGCGCCGGAGGTGTGTGAGGCTGTTTTTTTGATGAATATGGTGTGAGTCGGTCGCACTGACCAGTCGCTACTATTCGCTCCCATACAGCGCTGTACTGGTCATATAGCGACTCCCCACAATGTATTCAATGCTGCACAGCAACTGAGTCGCTCTGAACTAGCAAACCACGGCCAAGCACAGCGACTACTAGCGGGCGCTCTGAAATGCCTGCTACAGACGCTCACCTGTCGTTACCTGCCTCTAACAATGCCTGCCTGTCTTCATTAGGTGGACCTAATATCTGATGGATGATCTGTTTAATATGTTGTATACTTTTGATAGTAACTGGTGTAATTATGACTTTAAACAATATGTCTTTTCATATATAGCCCAAAGAGACAAAGCGGAATACTGATATAGAATAGTTTCAACATTAGTATTCTTAGGTTATAGTTAGAATTCACAAAGCCACATCTAGAAACACACTTTCTTTGCTAAAGTTTTTGCATTTTTTTAACTGCACTGTGACCAACGTTCTATCTTGGAAGCACACCACCGATATTCTCTGAGGATTGCTGCACATAGTGCAGATGGACTGTTGTGGTAACATGAACTGTCACAAAGTACATGTGCACCCATAATACTATGTACTGTTGGATGCTGTGCACCTGTCGCAAGGCACTCACCTTCTCTCTGGTCCTGCAGCATACTCGATAGGCCACTCGGGCGGCATGGGCGACATGCCGGTATCCCCGTCTCTCAGCAGCTGCACTAGCAGCGGGTGCTGGCTTGGGCAGCGCCGGCTTGAGTGGCCCTGAGCGTTTCCACTCCCTCCTCTCTCGGCCGCATTCCCGTTTGTGCCCAACCCGACACCCCCTGGAAGATGTCCCAGTGCTCTGCCAGGGTAAATTTGAGAGTTTTCAGCAAGCCTCCTTAACCTCTTGGCCCTCAACACTTACCCCTAATTCCGTCTCCTGTTTATCTTCAAGGGGTGTATTCATCAAGGGATAGCGGCAGGTAGTGCCTCGTAGCGGCAGACTGCGTCTGGTGAATGCTGGGCGCTGTACGCAATACCACATTTATGAAGGCGATTCTGGTGAGCGACTCTAACAGCGCCATGTAGCGCCCAATTCATCATTACAGGCGGCTAAGCGTATAGCGCCGGCATTCTAGCATCCAGAGCGCCAAGTATTACCTGTCGCTACTTGTCGCACTCCCATACATTTCAATTGACTTTACTTTTCTTCTGTTTAAACAGGGTTTTTTGTTTTTAATTTTATTTTTCTCTCTCAAATAATCGTGCCTTTTTTTTTGTTTTGTAAACTTTCTAGATTTTTTATATTTTTATGCAAAATTGTCATTACAGGTCTAAAGTATTAATGTCACAATGTTACAGCAATGTAATTCCATGTGTTTTCGCTTTGTTACTGGTGGATATGTGTTCAAAAACATACTTTAACACAGCTTCTCGCTCTATGCTATAGCGACCAGATCCAGAGCGCCTACGCTGTGTGTGTGTTTTTTTGTTGAATATGGTGTGAGTCGCTGAGAGTTGGTTGCACTGAGCTGGCATTACCTTACGCTCCCTGCAACGCTGTACTGGTGTTAGAATGCCCAACATACATCTCATTCATCAATGCGGGCCAGGTTACTACAGCGACTAAGACGCTCCGTTACAGCGCCTGATAGCCGATCACAGCGTATACTAGCGGTCGCTCTTAGTGCCTCTGTACAGACGCTCATCTGCCGATAGCTGGCACTAGTAATGAATCAGCCTCCCCATCATCAAATTCTCTGGAAACCTGCTAAGCATCCTTGGGCTCCGGTCCCACACTAGTGACTAGTGTGTACAGTCTGTAGCCAAATCTCTTCATGCACCGCTTTGGGTGTAGCCCTAGATGGGCTCCACCAACATTTAGCCCCTAGACTGGCTCCACCAATATTTAGTGTGTCACACCCCATGGGCTTTAGTGAACATGCCTTCAGTCATACGATCAAGCCAGTGGCAAAGGAACCACCCTTGCCTGTTTTGCAGGGCCGCTTGGGGGTATGGGACACAGTTGCAGGTTGAGACTTGAGCAAAGCCCTAAACTTTCCAATATGTCAGTAATGGCAGCCTGGAGAGATGTGGCCGCCACTTTGCCTATGTGTGTCAGTGATTCAGCGCAGCGGCAGGGAGCGATTAGGAGGTGCCTATACAGTTTTGGAGTAGCAACATGCATATACACATAGTGGCGAGGTCACTCTGCAAATAGGGTAGGTCAATACATGCATTGGCCTGCCACACATGGGGGAAATGTGAGCTACAGGTGTTTAAAGGGGAACCATTTCTGTGAGAAGTGTCACGCCACAATCATAGTAAGGTTAGTGGGCATGTGTAGCTGAACTAGGCCACAACATAACTGGAGAAGAAGCAGCCGATCCTTTGGTAGACTGGTGGGGAACACTTGCACCTACAATATGTTGACATTTCTACTTGTGTTTTTTCAATGCAGACTTTTATGAGGGAGAGGTATGACTTGAAGCCCAACACACACACCAAGGACGTTGGCAATGAAGGTGGTGGACCACCTGAATGCACAGGGGCAGACGGCTTGCATGCACGCTTAGATAATCCAGCATTGGCCACAGGTGAGGCAGTTTTTCTGGCAGAACTTCCTAGGTAATTGACTGGTATATATCTAAGTTGCTCACTAATGCAGTACTGTGTTCCATAATTGTGCTTTTCTTCTAGAGTCAGAGTTCTGGCAGAGGATTAAGCCCATTCAGAGCTGAAGGGTACGATCATTGCCTAGGCAGAGATGTGCGTAGAATAGTGGGGATGGGATCGCTGCTCGCGCATGCGCCGTTGGACCGGGAAAGAAGGTGAGTTTATGGGCGGCCTGGGGGGTTTCACACAGCGGGGCATCCCGATTGTGGATGCCCAGGGGGAGGAAATCAATCAGCCTGAGAATCTTATAAATTCCTGGGCCGATATCCGTGGATTTTGCTCCACTTAAATAATACCCTTCACAGTTGATCATGGAATGAAAAAGGGAAGAAATTTCACAAATTAAAACTGTTACAGTACCATTCTGGAATAATACATTATTTGGCATGACCCATTCTTTCACAAATGGCATAACTTGGTGCTTGATCTTATAAACGTGCAAATGTGCCAATGACACTGAAGAAAACACCTGAATTGAATTATAAGGTTGGGGTGTCCTAATACTTTTTATACCCGGTCTTAACTTGTGATAATGAAATAGTAGAGAATCGGTTAAAAAGGTAAAAAGCTAAAGACCTTCCCATCTTGGGTTTGGTTCTTCCCATCTGCGACATCCTGGTTTGGGATGCCCCACTGTGTGTATCCTCTGGGTTCACTTGTAAATGCACCTTTTCCTCATTTCCACTGCGCATGAGCAGGCTGCTCAGCGCTGTGCATTTCATTCAGTTCTTGCCACTCTCAGTTCAGTGCAGCAATAAAATCTTAATGGAGCAACCACCAGCTGCATCCCCGCTTGTCTCTGGCTGTGAGTCTGCCCTCTAGAAATGCCTGGTGAGGATATGCATCCAGCTAAAGGAATAGCAGGGATGCAGCCGTGGCACCTAGATGAGAAGTGAGCTCTGGGGAAAGGTTAGTGAATTGGGCGGGTCGCCCAATTCACTAACCTTTCCCCAGAGCTCACTTCTCATCTAGGTTCCACGGCTGGGGTTCTACACAGCAGGCAGGGCCGGATTAAGTGTGGTGGAGGCCCCTGGGCACAAAATCTGGTGGAGGCCCCAGATACAGTATTTTCTTCCCTTTAAAATAATAGTCCAGCCAACTACTGATTGACAGTAACTGATTGATGGTTGTCTGGCATCCACCTACTTACTGGAACGTCAGATCGAGTCTCTTGTGCCACCCTTGTGCGGGTGCTGCTCGGGAACTCCTGCTTTGCCATTCTAGGTGCCTGGCTGGTCCAGCAGAAAACAGTTCCCTGCATTGACCTGCCAGCGGCTGTGCTTGGTGGCTTATGTGCAGTGACAGTTCTGCACGCACCCGTCACTGTAGCATTGCTAATGGCGGCTTTGCTGCTCTAGACTCTCCGTCCTGCCCTATATGGTTGCAGGTTTGCAAAAACAAAGGCTTGTACAGTCACAGGGGGCCCACCACTGCCGATAGCTTTGTTGCCGACCCGCGACCTGTCAGACAAAAGACTGAAAAGCCTACTGGACCAAACCATAACCCAAAGGTTGGTGGAGGCCCCCTTTGCCGGGCAAGTGGTGGAGGCCCGGGGCTAGAGCTCCTTGCGCCCCTCTCATAATCCAGCCCTGACAGCAGGGCCTCCCAGTTCAGGATGCCCCTAATTAGGGAGACCATTGCCCCTAGAGCAGTAGTCCTCAAACTTCCTCCTCAAGGGCTGGGACAGGCCAGGTTTTGCAGCTCTCCACGCTACTCCACAGGTGAATTAACTGGTGCTCAGACAGAGCTATAGCCTTAATTATTATCTGTGCATCAGCATAGAGAGCTGCAAAACCTGGCCTGTCTCGACCCTTGAGGAGGAAGTTTGAGGACTACTGCCCTAGAGTCTAAAAGAGACATTTTTTCCTCTCTGAAGAAGGACCAAACCCTCACGGCAAGACCCTGGAATCTAAAAGATTCTAAAATATCCAGGGTTTCCAGGGTTGGCAGCTGGCCTATTGGCCTATCTGCTGTGTGACCCCCCACCCCCCCCACCCGGGACGCCTCAACACTCATCTGCTTCCAGGCTCCCTCAAACAATTTAGACATCTGGCGGCAGCATCCCTGCATCTTTGGCCTGTCCCTGCAGCTTTGGCCTGTCCCCAACCATTCAGGTAGGCCAGGGGCAGGAGTGCACATGCTAATAGGGATGTGCCACTGCACTCCCGATTGCCAAACAGCTCTGATTGGACAAGAGCCTACGCATGCGCCATAGGACCAGGGAGAGGTGAGTTGTTTTGGGAAATCTGGGGGGTTTCACACAGTGGGACAAGTAACAAAACGGGAAAGTCAAAATCCGCTTTAAGTGTGATTATAGAGCTGCAGCTAACTGCAGATAGCAAGTATAGAGATGTTGTTGAGATAAACTTAGCTAAACTGGGGCATTATCCATTCATTGTGGATAAAATATTGCTGGAGACAGGCAATAAACCTGCATGCAGCAGAAGCTCAGTAAATAAAAGCAGACCCTTCTCTACAGGCAGCCTGCTCTGTACACCATAACTAAACAACAAATGCTTTTCAGAAAATGCAGTCACTCATAATTAATGCAATTTATATTGCTGCTCCTAATTCATGATACGAATTATTACGGGGAAATGTTCCATGATAATGAATATTAATGGGGCAAGTTGTACAACATGGAGAACGATTATGAAAGCTTACATCAAGCTAGTCAGATTGAAAGCTTTTCAGTAAAACATTTTTGGGATTTTAAAAGCAATAAATCTCACATTAGTAAATCAGGGCACTAGACTATTTGAATCAGGAGCTGCCTGTCTGAGTGAAGAAGCTATAAAGGAAAACTCCCTTTTTTGTCAGGCTTTTGTTGTTCTGCTTCTTTTGGAATGTAAAATAAACACTTGTGTTAGGATTGTGCCCCCATACCTGTGATTTACTTAGCAGTATGCTATTTTCAAGTTTCAAGTTTTCCTGTGGTTCTGTGTTGCTCAAAAGGAAGTGGCTTTCCTGGCCTCAAGTAAAGCCCTTAAGTATTCTGTAAGTTCTGCTTACAAATCCCAGAAGCCTTCCACTATAGGTACAGTTGAATGTTCACAGCAGGTCATACAGTCCTTTTTTTTTAATATATTCTTTATTTATACGTTTTCAGGATATAACAACATACATGTAATATATGGACATATAAGTAATAACAGAGATAGCAATCAGAACTACAATCTTAATAAAGAGAAAGTCAAACAGTAAGCTTCCGCGTGTCTTGTTATTCAGCTTGTCTCGGCGCCCAGTCTCCTTACAATATACTTTTACGGGGCTACCACCCTAGCGCGCCCCCCGTCCCCCCGGACAGGACGCCCCAGAGTTGCAGCGCAAGGTTCATGAGTCACGGGGGCCGCCCACCCCCTCTCTATTAGCAACACCAAGCGGTTAGAGTCCAAGACTCTCTCTCACTTCCCCCTGGTCTCCAATTCAAGACCCGAAGCGACCTGTATAGCAGAAAGAAAGTGGGAAAAAAGAAAGAAGGAAGACAAGAAGAGCAAAACACAGCACCATGTGTTAGAATCGCCCCTACTGATTTGCCTCCACCAACACTTATATGCTAGGTCATACAGTCATGATTCAACAGTTGTTCCATTAGCAGTTTCCATAGCACAGCATTACATCCAGGTGGACTCTTACAGGTGGGCACATATTCTGATCCCATAGCAAGGTGTAATGGGCAGAAACCTGTTGCAACACTACAGCTAGGAAGAATTAGAACCCTGTCAGAGGAATAGCTCTGATGGTGATAGAAATCTGTCAGATGCAGTTCTTGGGCCCATTACATCATGAAACCACATGATGGCAGTGTTGCCTAAGAAATGGGTCTCTTAGATTAAAGTAGTCAGGTGTACTTCTTTAGGTTAAGTAAACAAGGCCTTGACCAGATGGCATTGGCAACATTAGCTGTCCTGCCATTGGCCGAGCTTTGCAACTGTTGGTGTAAGTGGAAACATTACAGAGGTTATATAAAGAGGAGACCAACCCTTCTAGATGGTTCTGAGTTCTATTAATGTAGTGAGGAGCGAAGAGGAAATGCTGCTGTGATTTGCTAGATTGTATTACTGGACTTTGCTGTATTATACCGAGGATGGATGCATCAAATAAACGCCAAGTGAATTCACCAAAGAGTGTCTTGTATGGAAGCAAGCAACTATTACAGAAGTAAGTGCACCTCCACCCACACATGCCCGCACCAACTTGGGATACACTACCCTAGGTCCAAGAATCATCCTCGCTACCCAGGTGCGTGCCCCCGGCCAGGTACGCGCCGGCTACAAAGATACTAAGGCCTTAGCTTCCTCCATCAGCATCTTGAGCTGAATGGTTCATCGTGGTCACTTGTTAGATATGAATGAACTGCTACCAGTTGACGCTGCTGGTCCTTCCTCACTCCCGGGTACTACAATGCTAACTATAAGGAGAGCCTCTCCTCCCTATATACCCTCAGGCTAGCCTCTAGAACCTTCCATCCAGTCTTACTCACCTCAACCAATGGCAGCTTAGCTTTATCCTTTTATTTTAGGTTCTAAGCCAATGGTTTGGTAGACCTGCACGGCGGCGGCAGGGGGCGTCTGAGAGGCCGCGGCAACCCTCCGGGCAACGGTGTGGGACATGACGGCGCGGGACAACTGCATGCGCCACGGGACAAAAGATGAAGAATCAGAGCAGTCCCGGGAAAATCGGGACAGTTGGGGGGTATGGGTTAGGCCATGCCCATAAGCCACACGCCCATCACCCACTGAAACTGCTCAGTGAGCTTCCTGTCACTGGGGGCAAAATAGGAAGTTAGGCCCTTATTTATCACGGGCTAGCGCCAGGTAGTGTCTGACGAGCGCCAGGTAGCGGCAGCTAACGGCGACTACCGACTCAAGTACGCCCGGCGGCGGTCACAATGACGCATTTATCAAGCAAAATGAGGCTAGCGCCGGCGAGAGCGACGGCTAGCGCGGCATTCATCATGAAGCCGCCTGGACCGAACAGCGCCGCTGCAAATTCCTTCACAGCGCCAGGTATGAGCTCCCTGGCGATGTCCAATGCATTTCAATGGAGCAATCTATAATTAATCATAATTAATTGGTATTAAATTTCTTCTGCAATGTTAGGATTTATTTTTAAGTAAAAAAAAATTTTAAAAATAATTTGTGCAGAATTGATCTAACAGGTCTGATATTAATGTATTCATATTACAAAATGATTCTATAAACATGTATAATGTTACATTCAAAAAATATGGTTGTTTAGGGGTTAAAAACTAGTTAACACCCATCGCCGCCAGCGCTCTGGGGTTTAAACAAGGAATGGACAGCGACAGCACATTCGGAGCGTGATTTGTTAATGAATATGAAGCTAGCCGTTCGCTCTGGCCATTCGTTGTCAGGCGCTCACATACAACGCTGAACCTGTGAAACAGCGACCCCCCAGCCCGTATTCAACATTACCGCACACCGACTGAGTCGCTGTCATCAAGCTAACGCCGGCCAAGCACAGCGAATACTGGCTGGCGCTGAAAAAATCACGCTACAGTCGCTCATCTGGCGCTACCTGGCGCTATTAATGAATCGGCCTCCCCATCTCACCTTACAGGGTCATAGATAGAACAAGGAATGAAGTACTTCTAAATCATCAGAACCAGAAGGATTTTTATTGGCTGGAATTTGGCTTTGCCACATATGTATAATATCAGAGTCATTCTGTATTAACAAGGGGCGACACGTCTATGTCTATTCAATCATTGGGTGTATAAAAGCAGGTTTCAGTCCAAAAATCCATCTTGCTTTGGAGAAAAATAAGGTCCTGGTTTGGGAGTACAGACAGGTAGGTTTGGATTCTGTAATAACAGATGCTGTGATATAGCAACATATTATACAGTAGAATTGTGTGGTAATGACAGTTGCTGTGATATAGCAACATATTATACAGTAGAATTGTGTGGTAATGACAGTTGCTGTGATATAGCAACATATTATACAGTAGAATTGTGTGGTAATAACAGATGCTGTGATATAGCAACATATTATACAGTAGAATTGTGTGGTAATAACAGATGCTGTGATATAGCAACATATTATACAGTAGAATTGTGTGGTAATAACAGATGCTGTGATATAGCAACATATTATACAGTAGAATTGTGTGGTAATAACAGATGCTGTGATATAGCAACATATTATACAGTAGAATTGTGTGGTAATAACAGATGCTGTGATATAGCAACATATTATACAGTAGAATTGTGTGGTAATAACAGTTGCTGTGATATAGCAACATATTATACAGTAGAATTGTTTGGTAATAACAGATGCTGTGATATAGCAACATATTATACAGTAGAATTGTGTGGTAATAACAGATGCTGTGATATAGCAACATATTATACAGTAGAATTGTTTGGTAATAACAGATGCTGTGATATAGCCAACATATTATACAGTAGAATTGTGTGGTAATAACAGATGCTGTGATATAGCAACATATTATACAGTAGAATCGTGTGGTAATAACAGATGCTGTGATATAGCAACATATTATACAGTAGAATTGTGTGGTAATAACAGATGCCGTGATATAGCAACATATTATACAGTAGAATTGTGTGGTAATAACAGATGCTGTGATATAGCAACATATTATACAGTAGAATTGTGCGGTAATAACAGATGCTGTGATATAGCAACATATTATACAGTAGAATTGTGTGGTAATAACAGATGCCGTGATATAGCAACATATTATACAGTAGAATTGTGTGGTAATAACAGATGCTGTGATATAGCAACATATTATACAGTAGAATTGTGTGGTAATAACAGATGCTGTGATATAGCAACATATTATACAGTAGAATTGTGTGGTAATAACAGATGCTGTGATATAACAACATATTATACAGTAGAATTGTGTGGTAATAACAGATGCTGTGATATAGCAACATATTATACAGTAGAATTGTGCGGTAATAACAGATGCTGTGATATAGCAACATATTATACAGTAGAATTGTGCGGTAATAACAGTTGCTGTGATATAGCAACATATTATACAGTAGCATTGTGCGGTAATAACAGATGCTGTGATATAGCAACATATTATACAGTAGAATTGTGTGGTAATAACAGATGCTGTGATATAACAACATATTATACAGTAGAATTGTGTGGTAATAACAGATGCTGTGATATAGCAACATATTATACAGTAGAATTGTGCGGTAATAACAGATGCTGTGATATAGCAACATATTATACAGTAGAATTGTGCGGAAGTAACAGATGCTGTGATATAGCAACATATTATACAGTAGAATTGTGTGGTAATAACAGATGCTGTGATATAGCAACATATTATACAGCAGAACTGTGCGGAAGTAACAGATGCTGTGATATAGAAACATATTATACAGTAGAATCGTGGGGTAGTAACAGATGCTGTGATATAGCAACATATTATACAGTAGAATCGTGGGGTAATAACAGATGCTGTGATATAGCAACATATTATACAGTAGAATTGTGCGGTAGTAACAGATGCTGTGATATAGCAACATATTACACAGTAGAATTGTGTGGTAACAATGGACTGTTAGCAAAGCTGGTATGAATAAAGTTACAGTGTACAAAGGTTTCCTTGTCAGAATGGAGGGACAGGCTTTGAGGGACAGTGGAGGTGAGGCCTAGACTGGTGGGTGTTCTGTGTGGGCCTAATGGGAAGTTCAGGGATCTCTTGCTCGCTAGTACTGTGTTATTGCATATTGTCCTAACAGGCTGTGTATAGAAACAGAATTATTTGCCATTTATATGCATGAGCTGGCACATGGGATTGCTGTAAAGTAAGGTGAACCAGGGGGGCTTCACACAGCAGGGCCACAGAGGCATCCCAAATCAGGATTCAAGAGTTAAAATCCCAGGTTTTGGTCCACTTGAATCTTTTGCTTGGAATATACCATTTGCAATAAATGCACCATCAGGGCTGTTTCTAGGGGAGGGTGAAGAGGGCGATTGCCCTGGGTGCCAAGGCAATGGAGGGTGCCTTTATCCCAGCCTGTTTTCTGCAGATAAGTCAGGGCCACTGTTAGTGGTCCAGGCCACAAAACAAGCCTCTTATCCCCCCATATTGGGCTCAGACATCAGGCCTTGCCTGCTGGTATGGTAGAGGAACAGCATGGCACATACCAACATGGGACAGCAGCAGCACCATAGGATGGAGGGGGCAGAATATTTTGCCTAGAAGCTGCCCTGTTTGCCGTTAATCATTGTTTAACTGGAGAGAACTGTCAACACCAATTATACATTTTTTTTTTGTGTGTTTGCATCAAGAAATGGATAACATGTCCTCCCTGATTGAGGCAGTAAAACAAGTGACCGAGCAACAGAAAATCCAAGCTGCTGAAATGAAAAGACGCAGACAAATTCTCAGTCAGTTACATGTAAGTAAACAGAGGTGTTGTATTAAAGTCCAGACACTAACTTCTTCCCTTCCTGGGAATAGTGTAAAATGAGCCATTGTAAAGCATTTAAAAATCTCTTATTATATGTACATACCTGTGTTCAGGGCCGTATTAAGTGTGGTGGAGGCCCCTGGGCACAAAATCTGGTGGAGGCCCCAGATACAGTATTATTTCCTTTAATATAATAGTCCAGCCAAGTAACTGATTGGTGGTTGTCTGGCACCCACCTACTCATTGTCAGATCGAGTCCCTTGTGTGGGTGCGTGCTACTCGGGCACTCCTGCTTCGCCATTCTGGGTGGGGGGTTATGAAGTTAACCAGTTGGTCCAGCAGAAAACAGTTCCCTGCATTTAGCTGCCAGCGACTGTGCTTGGTGTCTTATGTGCAGTGACAGCTCTGCACGTACCCATCACTGTAGCGTTGCTGACAGCAGCTTTGCCACTCTAGATTCTCCACCCTGCCCTGTGGTGGCTTTGGCTGCAGGTTGGCAAAAACAAAAAAAAGGCTTTCCCAGAAGTGCCCCCACTGCTGTTGCCGGCCCCGTGGCCCATCAGACCAAAGATTGAAAAGCCTCCTGGATCAGACCATAACCCAAAGGTTGGTGGAGGCCCCCTTTGCAGGCCAAGTGGCGGAGACTCCAGGGCTCTAGCCCCTTGCGCCCCCCTCATAATCCGGCCCTGCCTGTGTTCTAATCAAAGCTGCTTTTTCACTTCAATTCCTGGGTCATTTCTGAGCTGGGAAGGGCATGTCTTGGCACAGCTTTATGAGTCATGCGCATGCTCTGCTGTGGTCAGTCAGCTGTGGTACCACTGTGGTTTGCAATGCTGGCTCACCCTAAGGGCACCAAGGGGCAGAGCAGCTGTTAGACATACCACTTTTCGCTTGGTCCTGGAGGAATGAAATTGAAAGGAGGGACAAACTTTACTACAGTTTCTACTACAGCTTCTACCCTGCACTGCAGGGAAAGGAGGAAATACACATGTGACAGGTGAGCGGTTTGCTGCTTTGTTATATCATTTAATTAAATGCAAAATGTGGGCAAAATTTAAGGTAAGATTTAGCTAAACCTTTAAGATAATATGCAATATCTCAATATCTCATTTGTAGATGATAGCCAATATCAATTTTAGAAAAATGTATTTCTATCAGTAGACGAGACAGATGTTTTTAATTTTTATTTATAGCATATGTATATATATATATGTTTTGAATTTTTATTAAAGAATAATTGAGCAAGACCTCTTTAGCTGTAGTATGTAATGTATTTATGTGTAGAACATAATAACCTTCCTCTTTTTCGCTATAAAAATACAGTTGACTAAAGGGGACTTTTGCCATTATCTGCCAATGAATTACTTCATTTAAAGAAAGATTGCCGGGCTCAGGGCTAGAAACGCTGGGGAAAAACACTGCATGTGTTTCTGAACCTCCCCACCTGTCTCAGTGCAGTCGGCCAGGGCATGGGGGTTCAATTAAACTGGACTTTCACTTATTAAAGTGGAATTCCAGTCATATATTACCCCCCCCCCCCATTGCAGGGGGTGGATGGATCGAAATCCACGCACTGGATGGGGGGG
The DNA here is from genome assembly GCA_027917425.1 of Gastrophryne carolinensis. NCBI lineage: Eukaryota > Metazoa > Chordata > Amphibia > Anura > Microhylidae > Gastrophryne > Gastrophryne carolinensis. The sequence continues at coordinate 149,071,782 of CM051236.1, forward strand.
GGGGGGCTGTAGATTCCACAGGCAAAACTAATAAAGGCTGGGCTGGGAGGGGCAGAGCTACAGTTCAGGAATGGATGGCGATGGGATTGATGGGCCAAACTTGGGGGTACAGGAATAGATGGGGGGACGGAGATGGATGGGGCAGAGATGAAGGGACAGGGATGGATGGGGCTGAGCTGGGGCAGCGGGACAGGATTGGATGGGGCAGAGATGACGGGACAGGGATGGGTGTTGCAGAGATGACAGGACAAGGATAGATGGGGCTGAGCTGGGGCAGAGGGACAGGATTGGATGGGGCAAAGGGATTAAGAAACAAAGTTTGTGTGTACCGTGCAATGCCACTTCCCATCCGTGCAGTGCTTCATATAGCAGAGCTAGGTGCTAAGGAGCCATGAGCCATGACACTGGCATGGAAGACGGGGAGGCCGATTCATTAATAGCGGCAGATAGCGACAGTTGAGCGACTGTAGCAGTATTTTCACAGCGCCCGCAAGTAGTCGCTGTGCTTGGCCATTGTCGGTCGGTGTGCAGTAATGTTGAATACGGGGTGACGAGTCGCTATTTGACAGGTTCCGCGATGTATGGGTGCGCATGATAGCGACTGGTAAGAGCGACCGGCTCCCACCATATTCATCAAAAAATCACGCTCAAAAAATTATCGCGCTGTGAAATGCATGTTTAAACCCCAGAGCGCTGGCGGCGATATGTTATAAGTAGTTTTTTAACCCCCAAACCACCATATTTTTGGAAACCCAAAAAAAAAAAATACAATAATATCAGACCTGTAATATCAATTCTGCACATTTTTTTTTTTTTTTACCTTTAAAAATGTATCTAACATGGCAGAAGTGGTCACAGAATATTTCACATTTAAAAAAAAAAAAAAACATTAATAAAAATTATGAATATTTAAAGATTGTTCCATTGAAATGCATTGGAGCGCGCCAGGTAGCGAGAGGTCATACCTGTCGCTGTTCAAGGTCGGACGCTGGCGCTGTGGGGTGAGGCTGGAATAATGATGAATGAGTGGCTATCTGGCGCTATCTCAGTCGCTAAGCAGGATTGGCTTGATAAATGTGTGAATGTGGTGGGGAGCCGGCGTTCTCGTGGCGGTGCTCGTCATTACCGGTCGCTCACCCGTCGCTACCTGTCGCTATTCCTTCATAAATAAGGGCCTAAGTGCTACATTGCTGAGCACGGCAACACAGAAGCAACTGAGTGCAGGGCTGTCAGGGCAGGGGTCCGGAAATCTGGCACCGAGGTCCGCATTCGGACCCAGGTCCGCCAGTTGAGTATCGCTGACCTAGAGTCTTATTTAAAACTAGTGCCAAAATAGTTCCAAATTGTTGCACCAGGCACTCTGGTTGAAGTAGCCCCAGTTGTAACCTGGCACTGTAGGTCATGGCGCCATAGAGCACAATGGGTAGGACTGGATTGAAGTAATTTATGCTTATAGCTAATATTACACATAAATTTGTACAGAACCTGCATTGTAACTTGTCAGTAATGGAAACGCAGGCCCTAGGTGTCACAAAATGTTTTTATTGGGGGTTATTAATATTGATTTTAATGGCAAAAGAAATCTCCCATGATCGCATCTCCTTTGTGCTCATGAGCACCATCTGCAAAAGCTGCAAAATGAGACTTTCAAGACATTGCTGAAAACGTTACTGAGGATTTCCAGACCATATATAAGTAAAGGATAAAGAACACAGAAATGTTAACCCTATGTTTGAATCGACATCGGCACAGATGGCAGACCCTGAGGGGTCACCTTCAGTATATGTGCCATCACTCCACATTCTGCTTCCATGGGCACGCAGAAGTTGTGCTTCTGAAGCTTCTGTGTTTCAGAAGCTCTGCGTCCTTGCTAATAGAAAGAGAGCAATGTGCAAAGATGTGTGCAACATGAACCCTTAAAGTGGACCAACACCCAGCCCCTTTTTTTTTTTAAGATGTATTTATAAAATATGCTAGTTATGCAGCATGACCCGTTTTATACAGTATTGAAAAAAAAATGTACTTGCGATGCTCCCCCGCCGCGTCGCTAACCGGTTTACGTTCCGCCGCCATCTTGGATTTTGATCAGAAAGGAAGGGAACCTTTGACCCCCCTCTATCTAAATCACGCGCATGCGCAGTAGTTAGGTGAAGCGCCGCTTGCATCGGGAACGAGCGGCGCTTCACCTGACACTACTGCGCATGCGCAATTCTACTGAGATGGGAGGGGACGGTGTCGAGGCGGGGGCGCGCGCGGCTCAGAAGGGGCGAGGAGCGCGCAGCGTCCAGACAGAGAGAGGAAGAGCGGTTCGCGAGGAGAAGCTGACGTCAGGAGAAGAGACAAGTAACGCGAGAACAAAGAAGAGCTCGGACGGGCGACGGACGGACAAGAAATGCTAATGAACGGACAAGATATGTTAATGACCGGACAAGAGCTGGAGACCACATTGTGAGAGTCACAGGGGAAAACAAGATTACTGGAGTTCTCAATCCTTTCTTACTGCTGTGTGTTTCATGTCCACAAGAACAGTAATTTACATTAACTAACATGAATTACTGAGCAAGGAAATACATTAACCTCTCCTACAAAGTGTAGATAACTCTACAAGGCCCTACAGATGTAAAACTATAAGAACCAGTTCTACTTGTACATTATACACCGTATTATATATATTTTCCTTTTATCTCTCTTTACTGTACATGCCCAACCTGCAGCACTTTAGATATGCTAGGCAGGTGGTTCTGCTGATTTGCCAGGAAACTAAGCATTAGGGTGAAATTAAGGGCTGTTTAGTGTGACAGGGTAATGGGATAAAAATTAGACTGTCAAACTTGATTTTAGTTTGACTTGGTAGTTCTGGGAATAGTGCAAGAAGAAATAAAATCTATCTGTGTCACGGGGACTTGATGCATAAGCATTAGGGATAATGGGCCCCGGCCAGTGTTCTTGTCAGTGACAGCCACAATTTTTGTTCTTAGTATGTAACACATTCATAGGAAGTAAAGTGGTTATTCTACAAAGGTGCTATAGACAGTTGAACAAAATGGGTATCTTTTGCATCCTAGTTAAAGTTAAACTGGAGAAAAAAAACTCATCACCTGACCACAAATTAGGTTTATACCAATAGAAATCTCCCATTATCGTAGCTCCTTTGTACTTGTGAGCACCATATGCTGTTATCCTGGTCTATCACAATCATGCTGTAAACTTGCCAAATTAAAAGATCTGAGGGGAGGGGTTTGATCTCGGTAGCAATACGGGGAGGCCGATTCATTAATAGTGGCAGGTAGCGACAGTTGAGCGACTGTAGCGGCATTTTCAGAGCGCCCTCTAGTAGTCGCTGTGCTTGGCCGTTGTTCGGTAGTTGATAGCGACTCAGTCGGCTTGCCGTAATGTTGAATATTGGGTGAGGAGTCGCTATTTGACAGGTTCCGCGCTGTATGGGAGCGCATGATAGCGACTGGTCAGAGCGACCGGCTCCCACCATATTCATTAAAAAAATCACGCTCAAAAACTTCTCGCGCTGTAAAATGCATGCTTAAACCCCAGAGCGCTGGTGGTGATGGGTTAAAAGTAGTTTTTAAACCCCCAAACAACCATATTTTTGGAAACCAAAAAAAACAAGTTTTTTAAATAATTTTGTAAAATGAATACATTAATATCAGACCTGTAATATCAATTCTGTACAATTTTTTTTTCTAAAATGGCAGAAGTGGTCACAGAATTTTTCACATTAAAAAAAAAAAAAAAATTAATAACAATTAATTATGAATATTTAAAGATTGTTCCATTGAAATGCATTGGAGAGCGCCAGGTAGCGAGAGGTCATACCTGTCGCTGTTCAAGGTCGGACGCTGGTGCTGTGGGCTGAGGCTGGAATAATGATGAATGAGTGGCTATATGGCGCTATCTCAGTCGCTAAGCAGGATCGGCTTGATAAATGTGTGATTGTGGTGGGGAGCCGGCGTTCTCGTGGCGGGGCCCGTCATTACCGGCCGCTCACCAGTCGCTACCTGTCGCTATTCCTTCATAAATAAGGGCCTAAGTGTGTTTAAGCATCTAGCAGTATCCAGTCAGCATGGGGATAGGAATGATGTTTCTCCCCTTCAGTACAGATGCTATTTCAGTTCAGTGTTGTGCAGGGCAGGGAGAAGATCTGCATTTCACTGCTGGCAAAATAAGGGAATAGAAGGGAACCTTATCAGAAGAGCAGGAAATATGGCCTATAGAACTTAGTTCATGAGGGAACTGCCACCTCCTCCAAGACACACCTCCTTCCCTCAGCATGCCCATTCATTTGAAATGTAGGGGAATGACACACCTGGTATTGTTGTGATAAATGGAGTGGGTATGCAGCATGGAGAACAGCTATCTGGACATACCCTTTAAGGAACTTGCTAGAATATAGTCTATTTGCAATTGGCTTGGTAATTGGAGTGGAAGGAAAGTGCAGGAGAAGAAAAGGACCTAGGAGTGAAAATCCAGATAGTATGTAAGGAATTGGCCAGTCAGTTGTCCTACAGCCTGTGGAGGAAAACAAGACCCAGGTCTAAAGAGAGAGTGCCCAAGAGTGTATATGTTAATACATCTGTAAGGACTGTAAGAACTTGTGTTGGTGCATATTAATTAAGTGAACCTGTTTAAGAAGAAGGAAACCTCAGCAGAACCTGCTTTCCCACACTCCACCATCTTGCCCAGTGCATTTGGGCAACATATAGGGCCAGACTGTGAGACCAGAGGATCCACCTGTAGCCCCAGCAGGGTAATACAGGAGCTAAACCAGTATGGGGTGCCCCAGCAGGGTAGTGCATGAGCTAATTCTGTAGGAGGCTGAATGTGAGTATGTAAGACAATTAACTTAAATATCCCACTTTCAGTTAAAAGGGGCCAATCATACACCTCCCCCTGGGACCCAACCCACAGCATGTAAAATGTGTCAGCCTAGGGTTGGGACCCAGTTCAGACTATTATTGGCTGTCAGTTAGGGGAGCTCACAACATATTCTCTTCTTATTTTCTATATATAGTCTGGGCACTAGCTTTTAGTGGGGAGGGGCAAAGGGATGCTCTGAGAAGGTTGTAATTGCGTTTTTAGGAGAACCATCAATATGTGATCTGATGTTCTTGGGTGGGCCCAGACCATGGAACACATATATCCCTATACCGAAAAGGTAAGTCATAATACAATGTGAAAACCTTTTAATGTGAAGTTTAATTATGGTATAAATAATTTTTACATGCACTTGAAAAGGTTATAATGAATCATTGGAGAAGGTATATCAAATAAAATATTTTAGATTGGGTGTTTTACAGTCCTTTTCTTGTGACATTCTAATTGCATTATTATGTTTCTGTAAATCACAATTTCTAATGAGATGTGACATTTGTCAGTACAATCTGTTTTTTTTTTTTTACAGTGGGTTATTTAAAATCATACTGCAGTAAAGTAAGCATGGTTAAAATGTTAATGCCATAAAACATATGTTATAATTATTTTCTATATTAAAATGAAGCTGTCTGTTGAAGAAGAAAATGTCCAGATGGAGAAGTTAAAGCAGCAATCTGTGCTGCTTCATTTTAATTATTGTTATTCATGCATTACCAGAGAGTACCTGGGAAGTGAATTGTGATCTCTCAATTGACATTCTGCATGTCTCTACTTCTTGCCGCTGACTTGGATGCCACATACTCAAACTAATAACTATATTAGAAAAAAAATGTTACTGTTATGCTTTATATATAGGCAGAAATATTTTCTTTGTCTAGTAAAATAAAGATATTGTGTGAAATATAAGATAAAAATTGACATCTTATCATTAGTCATTTGGACTAATATCAAATTAAGTGCTGTAAAATGTAACACCACATCAGTGTGTGGGCAGCATGGACAGGCAGTACCGTGTGAAGTGCTAATAAATAGTTGGAAATGCACCCCTCATAATTATGTTGGGTAAGCATGGGAGGTGGGCGTTACACAGGACTTCCAAAGTCCTTTCTAAACGGAGAACAGTAAAACTGAGTACAGCCATGTAATTGTGATCAGTCATAAGACAGAAAATAGCATCGGACACAACGTCAATTATTACAGATATTACTAAACCTTTTAATTCCCTCTGCTACTGGTACAACGCCAATGTTTTTCAGAATCCCTAAGTGTACAGAATGACCGGCTGCCAACTTTTCCCTGAACACTAAACTATGGGGTTGATTCAGAGCCGTTGGCTAAAATCTGGCTGAGGTTCTCTATGCAACTCACCAGAGATTTTTCGGCAACTCGTCTGATTCAAAGCTCCTTCCAGGCTCTTCTGCGAGTAATATGGAGGGTTACCGGCATGACACCCGCTGATGCTGGCAGGTGCCATGCCAGCTCCCTACTCTAGTGAATTCAATAGTGTGTCTATAGAGATCTCCTCATTCTCATAGCAATTGTGCACCAAACCATGGCAGCTGCTGCAAATTAACATTACAAAGGAGCATGTGCAAATCTTTCTTTCTTAGCCCTCACCCCATCTTTAACCCTTTAAGTGCCAGACTACGTTTCACTATTTTGCGCTACACATGTTCAACCTTGATTTTTGAAGGAATTTCCAGGGATTTCCCAGGAAAATTATATATTGTTTTTTTTCAGCAAAATCTGAAATCTTCAACATGAAATGTCTTGTATGGCCCTTTTTAGTGGATTCTCAATACTTGTGGGTGAAATATGTGCAAACAATTTTTAAAAAATCTATTTTTTGCAATTTGTAGTGTTTTTTTGTAATAAAAAGTTATTGCTGAAACAGAGCTTTAGGAAATTGTCAGATAAAATACAACCTTGCAGTTTTTCCAGAAAAACAACCCTTTACAATTAAAATACCCCCCACAAACTATATATTCTCTGGAAGTACACACCTCAAGCTTTCTAGGCGTACCAGGCTTGTTTATGTGCGTGTAGTTTTCTGGAAGTAATCCCTCAATAAATTATTTGGTGGCACAGAGTTTCCCTAAAAAATAATAAAAAGGAAGAATCAAGCCACATTTTCCTAAAAAACTATATGCAAACATGAAAAAACAAGTAAAATCTGAAAAAGCAACATCCCCCGAACAGAACAATACCCAACATGCATAGGTACTGTCAAGGGAAGAGTTGCCAAACACCCCAAAGTAAAGCATGCGCATAACCGTAATTTTACTTGAAAATTCTGCTCTGCAAAGTGCACACCTTGCAATTTTTCAACCAAAACAACCCTTTACATTTGAAATATCCCCCATAAACCATATATTCCCTGAAAGTACACATGTTAAGATTTCTAAGCGTACCCCGCTTTTTGTAGTGGGATCATCATTCTGGAAGTAATTCCTCGAAGAATTCTAAGGTTGCACAGGGTTTCCCTAAAAAAAGTATAAAAAAGCTGAATAAAAAACATGTTTTCCTAAAATGTCAATATGCAAACAAGAAAAAACAAGCTAAATCTGAAAGCGCAAGGTCCCCCGAGCAGAACAATACCCAACATGCATAGGTACTATTAACCCTTTTAATTGCCAGCCTACTTGAAGCTTTGTCACCCTCTGTTGACAGGTCATTTTTCCCCATTTTGCGCCATGTTTAACCGTGAACCGTTTTTAAAATATTTTTTGCGTAAAAAAACAAAAATAAATAAATAAAGATTTTTTAGACAATTGTCTCCTTTATTTTAAATAAAACATTTGTTTTATTAATGAAAACCATATTGCATGTGAAAGCCCCATTTCTCCTGATTACACCGGTACTACATATGTATCGGCAGCCCCCCATTCTTGCCCATGAGACCCCACAAACTGAAAAGAGCACTTTATAACATTTACAAATAAAATACAACTACTATCCACACTATAAACATAAGGGGTTGATTAAAAAAATGACATAGGATCCCCCCTATGGGGGGGGGATTTTTTGGGGAATTTTAAAGGTTAAAAACCCTTAAAAGTGACATGGGGTCCCCCTTACCCATCATAACCAGCTCGGGACCAGCTATGGGGGCTTGTAGAAACAGGGTGCAGGGGCCATTTTTGGTGGCCTCCCCGTCCTGCAGGCTACAAGCCCACATAGCCACGAGCCGGGCCCTTCTGCCCCCCCCCCTGGGCTTTGGGGAGGCAGGTAATTGGGGTGCCGGGGGTTAATGGCAAGTCACCCGCTAGCCACAGGTGACTTGCTAGCCCCCAGCCTTGTGAACTGTTATAGGGGTTTCATGGATCCCTTACCAGTTCACAAAAGGTTAAAGCGGTCCTTCACTCTGAATAAGAGTTTATCTTATATGTTTCCCACACCCTGAACATACAGATTGCTCACATTAAAAATCATCCTACCTGAATCTACTGCATGCTATGAGCCTTTAAACATCCAAGATGGCGGCTTATGAATCATCAGGCAGCCGGCAAACAGGAAGTGCCTTCTGGTTGTGCTGCTCTCCATTCTGGGACTGCTGACCTTTTCCTGACCCCAGCTCTGTCTGAGCAAAGCACAGCTATAACCCCCCCTGTACATTATCCCACTCTCCTCTCCTCAGTTTGTGTGATGCTTCTGAGTCAAGATGGCAGTGCCCGTATCCTAAAGTCCTTAACAGAGTTGCTGCCCAGTGGGGGAAAGAATAATAAAGTAAGTGACTAAAAACTTAAAATATATTAGCTTTAGATGCTGAGAAATAGTTTTTTAAGGGTTTGGGCTTTTCAATAAATCATGATGAAGGTCCGGTTTAAGTGTAAAAAAAACACAGACACAAGGAGAAAAAATATTTTATATACTTACCTCACATCCATCCCTGGGCACTGTGTCCCACGCTGATCACTCTGGTTTCGGCCCTCCTGCTGCTGCTGGAAGCCTTTTATAGCTGCTGGGCGAAAGCACATAAGGGGGGGGGGGCGACCCCATTTTTTTTTTTAATTTTAAGGGACAGGAGGAAGAAGATGCTGACTAATAAAGGAGTCAAATTTAGAGTAATAAATTATTTTTGTGGTGTGTGTCTTTTTACAGTACTTTAGTTGAAGGGATCCAGGAGTCCTATACAAGTTCACAGGATAGGGGGCTATCATGCCACCTTTCATGACCTTTCATGATGGCGAGTGACATGGTGATACCCCCTCTGGATTACCTACACCACCATTTTGGGCATCGGGGGCGCAGAAGAGCCAGTGCCCATCGGTATGGGCCCAGTCTACTTCCAGGCCTGGTGACACTCCTGCATATCATTTTCATTAAAAAACATTCATTTTACTAGCTCTGAAGTGAGAGTCAAATGAAATGTGCGTAAAAAAAAAACTTGATCGGAACGGAGTGATCTCTCACAGTCTACTTGCATGCTTTCTGGCATGCAAGATTGTTGAATGGTTGAATTGTTGAGCTGAATGCTCTGACGTGGAACCAAGATTTTCTCAACCTGTACTGTATCGACCACAAAGTTTGCTGTTAAATGTAATTCCTGAGATATGATATTTTGTGCTTAGTTCGACAAATCTGTAAAGACATTATTTATGAATTTAGAATGCCTTTAGAATCTTTCTAGTGGGTCCAGTCTTATCTGGCGCTGCGCTGGGGACTACATTGGCACTAGCAGTCGCTGCGCAGGACGCTAACTAATTAGCTTTGATTGTTGCACTAGGTATTGGTCGGCCAGTACCTGTTGGACGCAGCTGTCGATTATCCAAGCTTTGGTAAGCACCACTTTGTACCGCCGGTGTTCCACAGTATATTTATTAATTTTTTCCTCCTTGAAATTTTTGGTGTTGTATTTTTCCAGCGTTGGTTGCCATGTCATCATTACAGTTACAAGAAATCACTACTATGGAAAAACTTTACAGCATGTTTCAGTTGCATTTTAGTTGTTGTCCAAAAGAAGCAAAAGAAGCCATTACAATACATTTTTATAACCTCCCAAAAACATTTTGTGACATCTAGGTCCTATATTTCCATTACTGACAAGTCACAATGCAAGTTCTGTACAAATAAATGTGTGTAATATTAATTATAAGCATTAAACACTTCAATCCAGTTCTGCTCATTGTGCTCTATGGGATCTTGAGCTACAGTGCCAGGTTGGGGTTGCTTCAGCCAGAGTGCCCAGCGCGAAAGTTTTCTGCGTTAGTATTTAACAAAAACTAGCTGGCGGCTGCATCGACGATGATTTTTTATCTCTTAAAGTGGACCATCACCCTTGGGTGATCGGCCCGGGAATCTATAAGATTCCCGGGCCGATCACCTCCCTCCCCGCGGGACATCCGAGATCGGGATGTCCCGCGGGGTGAAACCCCCCCAAACACCCCAAACCCCCTTACCTTATCTCGCGCCCCTCTAGGCGTGCGCGTGCCCGCGCCGGCCGTCTGTGAATGGCTGGTGCGGGCGCGCGCGCGTCAAGAGGGACGCGCGGGAGGCGGCGGCGGAGGAGCCGCTTGTCCGCGACTGTCAGAATGTTTGTCCGTCAGTGCTGGGAGCGGGGAGAGGTGAGTTTTTCGGGTGTTTGGGGGGGGTTTCACACAGCGGGGCACCCCGATCGGGGGTGCCCCACCGAAGTGGACCAAGACCCAGGATAGTCAAAATCCTGGGTGTTGGTCCACTTTAAATAGAGTGCTGCTGAGGCCAAAAAAATGGCGCTGTGTGGCACTGACGCGTATATAAGGCTCTAAGACTTGATGTGTGGTGAACACTTTACTGCCTGTATTATTTATTACAAAGAAAAGAAATAACAAAATGAATATCTGTAACAAGCTTTCACCTGATTTCAGACTGACCTATGTGAGTTTGAAACTGAACTGAAGTCTGTTCTGATGGAAACTAAGGAAGTGGAAAAAAAGATTAGCCAGGAAGATGATTTAATAGAGAATATAATGTATCAATGTGGAGTCCTTGAGACACAAAACCTCTCTATTTATACTGAGATCATTAAGCTGAAACAAGACTTGGAAAATCAGAATGAAGAATTTGAGGCTATTGTATTGGGAAATAATAGATACCGGGAAAGATTTGCAGAAGCCATCCATCGTTTTTCAGTTGTGGAAAACGAATTGCCGGTCATGATTGAGTTGATTAAAAAGAGAGACATGGTTAGGTTTCTAAAGAGCCGGAAGGAAGAAATAATCCTTGATTCGCAGAATCCTGGAAGTTCAGCAATGAAACAAGTACAGGTTAGTACTTTTACCTATTCAGATACAAAACAAATTTTCTGAGAAAGTGATTATAAGTGGGTATGTCAAGTCAGCAATTGAAGAGAGACCCTTCAAGAAGGGGTGGCAAAAGTGATAGCTTGCCATTGGTTTTCAGATGTGGGAGCAAGGAAAACTCATTAGAAATATATTCTCCAATGTCAGGTGGGCTTCTATTGAGAACACTCGATGCCCCTGTACACACACACACACACTCACACTCACAGGGCACGCCCACCCTCCAGCTCAGCTTCTTATACCAGCTGTCATGATGATATTACCTGCTCCTCAGTCCTGCTGTGTTCTTGGCCGCCCGCCTGAGAGGCATTGGCCCTGGAGGAGTGCTGAGCCCACTGTTGCTCAGCCACAGCGCCAGCGTCGGTCGCCAGCTCCAGTGGCACTGCGGCCCTCCTCCTCCTCCCGCATCCCCGGCTTCTCTCTATGGCCTCACGCGCAAGCACCTGTAGTTTATGCCCTCTGGCGGGGCTACAGACAGTGCACCTGCCAGAGGCTAATTTATATGGCCCAATGAGCCCTATTGTTACTTGTGGGCAAGTTGCCCTTGATTATTTGTGGGCTAATCAGCCTGTAGGTTGTAGCCGGGCTAATGAGCTCAAGTCTCCCCCTGGACCATCACGTCCACCTCAGCCATATAAAAGTATTTCCATGTCACTCAGTGATTGCCCATGATAGCGTGCTGCTGGGTGTTATAGTGTCTCTGCTAGTATCTTGTTATCCGTTTCTGACCTTGCTTTGCCTGACCACTGCCTGGACCGATGCCTGCCTGACCTCGAACCCATCTCATGCTCTGTACCGCGAATCCTCTGACCACCCGGCTTGACCCTTTTCTTGCTTCTCCCCTTGGTGCCATGTATTGTGAGGACTGTCCTTCTGTGTATGACTCCGGCTTGCCTGACAGTCTAGTTCCTGGTTCATCCACCTTCACCCTGTAAGTCGATATAATTGGTGCTATATAAGTCCTGGGGTCAACCTTGTCTGGTGAGGCGTATAAAATGACCCGGCAAATGGGGGCTTGTCTAAAGGTTGAAGAAGCAGCGGAGATTGAGGGTTGGGGGACTCACCAGAAGGTGGGTGTCCCACAGGGCTTAAAATGATCATGGGCTATAAAAACTATGGAAGATCTTGTGGCATAAGTGATCATGTGGTGGCCCAGGAGAATGGCCAGTCATCTGCACCAAATGTGACCCCACCTCCCATTGAGCCAAAGGTTCCCCTTCCAGATAATTTTGAGTTATGCTTCAGACTACAGCCCATCTCTTTGGGTACAAAGAGAGTGGTCTGGTCATTTCCCTTTTGCAAGGAGACCTGCAGACTTGGGCGTTGGTGCCCTACAGACTGTTTCCTAATTTTTCACTGACATGGAGGTCCTATATGAGGATCCAGATCGAGCTTCTATTGCTGACGCTAATGCACGGCAGAGGAGTACAGCTTAGAATTTCGGCAATGGACAATCCATTCTCATTGGAACAATCCGGCCCTATGCATCCAATTTCGGATTGGACTTTCAGAGTTTATCAAAGATGCCCTGGTGAAAATTTGGATGACTACATACAACTGGCCATTAAGATAGACAGGCGCCTCAGGAAATGATGCCTGGAGAAGGCTAACTCAGAGCTGGGGTTCCCTTGCCCAGAGCCTCCTCTACAGGTTCTTTTTCCTTGCTCCCACCAGCTCCAGGAGAGCCCATGCAGCTTGGTACAACTCAGATCTCCCAGGCTGAAAAGTTGAGATGCCATACCCAGGGCCTGTGTCTATATTGCAGTAACCCAGGGTACTTTGCAAGAGTCTACCCAAACAAGAAATCCCTGTTGGAAAACACCTAGATGAGTTCCCTCAACCTTGTCTAGGCAGTTAGGTATCTGCTTAACAAAATTGCTGTTTCCCGCTATAATCATATGGGAACCCTCCAGGAAGTCTGTCACCACCTTTATCGTCTGTGGGGCGGCTGGCAACTTTTTTGATAGGTCTCTCGTTGCCATCCTAGGTATTCCATTATTACCCTTGGAAAACCCCCTTCACATCTTGGTGGTTAATAATGAACCTATCCTGGGTTGGTCTCCTCTAAACCTCCTTTGGAAAAATTAATCATGGGCTCCTCCCATCCAGAAAGCCTAGAATTTCTAGTTTTAGATTGTCCTGTCACCCCAGTAGTCCTAGGGTTCCCTTGGTTGAAGACAATCCCATTATCAACTGGGAGACCGGGGATTTGATGAAGTGAAGCCCGTTCTCTCTTGATCACTGGTTTTGCACTGCCCCTAAGACGACCCATGTCTCCCTGGATGGGTTACCTTCACCATATGCAGCTGATTCGCTTCCTACGATTGTCCCATTGAGCTGCTGTCAGTACCATGCACCCTAGGGGTAAGATTTACAATTTGACCCGGCCTGAGTTAGCGGTGAAAGAATATATTTAGGAGAACTTAAAAAAAGGTCTTTATCCCTCCTTCCACCTCGCCAGCTGGGACAGGCATCTTTTTTGTTGAAAAGAAAGATGGGGGTTAAGCCCTTGTATAGATTACCGAGGTCTGAACAAAATCATGGTAAAAAACAGATGCCCCTTGTCTCCTATCAAGGATCTTCTCAACCAAGTTATTGGTGCCCAGATTTTCACAAAGGAGCCTATAATCTCATTCTTATATGCCAAGGGGACAAATGGAAAACAGCCTTTAACTTAAAAGATGGGTGAATATTTAGTTATGACCCTTGGCTTATGCAATGCCCCTGTGGCCTTTCAAGATTTCGTAAATTATGATTTTCAAAACTTATGAACTAAACTATAATGTGGGCTCTCTCCCTTTACTTGCACCTTTGGTGGCACAGCAGAAATGTCTGCAGCTGCTTTTTACCATTATAATGGATGATGATGACTAAGGTATATTTAAATGTGCGCTGCAGCTTCTCTATATCTGTAACATTACTGTATATAAAATTGCTGTGCAACTAATGCTTCCGCAGACTGAAGTATGGATGCACCACTCTGCTAATGTATTAGATGCTATTATGTATTAAATTGATTTATTCATTTTATATTAGGATGAAATATCCAACATTAATAATGAAATTGAAGCCATAAAACAAAGTAAAAATGAAAAAGAGAAGATATACAATAAAGAAATTGAAAGTCATGCTCGGCTTAGAACTGAAATAGAGGTAAGTATGTTATGCTAATAAGGGTGCTAATAAAGATGCCCTGTCTACTACAGTTGGTAACTTACTAGCAAAATAATACTTTTAAGTATCAAGTACCATAGCAAGAAATGCAGAGCTTCAGTAGGTATTGGCATCATAAAACGCTGTTTCTATTGAGAACACTCGATGCCCCTGTACACACACACACACACACACTCACACTCACAGGGCACGCCCACCCTCCAGCTCAGCTTCTTATACCAGCTGTCATGATGATATTACCTGCTCCTCAGTCCTGCTGTGTTCTTGGCCGCCCGCCTGAGAGGCATTGGCCCTGGAGGAGTGCTGAGCCCACTGTTGCTCAGCCACAGCGCCAGCGTCGGTCGCCAGCTCCAGTGGCACTGCGGCCCTCCTCCTCCTCCCGCATCCCCGGCTTCTCTCTATGGCCTCACGCGCAAGCACCTGTAGTTTATGCCCTCTGGCGGGGCTACAGACAGTGCACCTGCCAGAGGCTAATTTATATGGCCCAATGAGCCCTATTGTTACTTGTGGGCAAGTTGCCCTTGATTATTTGTGGGCTAATCAGCCTGTAGGTTGTAGCCGGGCTAATGAGCTCAAGTCTCCCCCTGGACCATCACGTCCACCTCAGCCATATAAAAGTATTTCCATGTCACTCAGTGATTGCCCATGATAGCGTGCTGCTGGGTGTTATAGTGTCTCTGCTAGTATCTTGTTATCCGTTTCTGACCTTGCTTTGCCTGACCACTGCCTGGACCGATGCCTGCCTGACCTCGAACCCATCTCATGCTCTGTACCGCGAATCCTCTGACCACCCGGCTTGACCCTTTTCTTGCTTCTCCCCTTGGTGCCATGTATTGTGAGGACTGTCCTTCTGTGTATGACTCCGGCTTGCCTGACAGTCTAGTTCCTGGTTCATCCACCTTCACCCTGTAAGTCGATATAATTGGTGCTATATAAGTCCTGGGGTCAACCTTGTCTGGTGAGGCGTATAAAATGACCCGGCAAATGGGGGCTTGTCTAAAGGTTGAAGAAGCAGCGGAGATTGAGGGTTGGGGGACTCACCAGAAGGTGGGTGTCCCACAGGGCTTAAAATGATCATGGGCTATAAAAACTATGGAAGATCTTGTGGCATAAGTGATCATGTGGTGGCCCAGGAGAATGGCCAGTCATCTGCACCAAATGTGACCCCACCTCCCATTGAGCCAAAGGTTCCCCTTCCAGATAATTTTGAGTTATGCTTCAGACTACAGCCCATCTCTTTGGGTACAAAGAGAGTGGTCTGGTCATTTCCCTTTTGCAAGGAGACCTGCAGACTTGGGCGTTGGTGCCCTACAGACTGTTTCCTAATTTTTCACTGACATGGAGGTCCTATATGAGGATCCAGATCGAGCTTCTATTGCTGACGCTAATGCACGGCAGAGGAGTACAGCTTAGAATTTCGGCAATGGACAATCCATTCTCATTGGAACAATCCGGCCCTATGCATCCAATTTCGGATTGGACTTTCAGAGTTTATCAAAGATGCCCTGGTGAAAATTTGGATGACTACATACAACTGGCCATTAAGATAGACAGGCGCCTCAGGAAATGATGCCTGGAGAAGGCTAACTCAGAGCTGGGGTTCCCTTGCCCAGAGCCTCCTCTACAGGTTCTTTTTCCTTGCTCCCACCAGCTCCAGGAGAGCCCATGCAGCTTGGTACAACTCAGATCTCCCAGGCTGAAAAGTTGAGATGCCATACCCAGGGCCTGTGTCTATATTGCAGTAACCCAGGGTACTTTGCAAGAGTCTACCCAAACAAGAAATCCCTGTTGGAAAACACCTAGATGAGTTCCCTCAACCTTGTCTAGGCAGTTAGGTATCTGCTTAACAAAATTGCTGTTTCCCGCTATAATCATATGGGAACCCTCCAGGAAGTCTGTCACCACCTTTATCGTCTGTGGGGCGGCTGGCAACTTTTTTGATAGGTCTCTCGTTGCCATCCTAGGTATTCCATTATTACCCTTGGAAAACCCCCTTCACATCTTGGTGGTTAATAATGAACCTATCCTGGGTTGGTCTCCTCTAAACCTCCTTTGGAAAAATTAATCATGGGCTCCTCCCATCCAGAAAGCCTAGAATTTCTAGTTTTAGATTGTCCTGTCACCCCAGTAGTCCTAGGGTTCCCTTGGTTGAAGACAATCCCATTATCAACTGGGAGACCGGGGATTTGATGAAGTGAAGCCCGTTCTCTCTTGATCACTGGTTTTGCACTGCCCCTAAGACGACCCATGTCTCCCTGGATGGGTTACCTTCACCATATGCAGCTGATTCGCTTCCTACGATTGTCCCATTGAGCTGCTGTCAGTACCATGCACCCTAGGGGTAAGATTTACAATTTGACCCGGCCTGAGTTAGCGGTGAAAGAATATATTTAGGAGAACTTAAAAAAAGGTCTTTATCCCTCCTTCCACCTCGCCAGCTGGGACAGGCATCTTTTTTGTTGAAAAGAAAGATGGGGGTTAAGCCCTTGTATAGATTACCGAGGTCTGAACAAAATCATGGTAAAAAACAGATGCCCCTTGTCTCCTATCAAGGATCTTCTCAACCAAGTTATTGGTGCCCAGATTTTCACAAAGGAGCCTATAATCTCATTCTTATATGCCAAGGGGACAAATGGAAAACAGCCTTTAACTTAAAAGATGGGTGAATATTTAGTTATGACCCTTGGCTTATGCAATGCCCCTGTGGCCTTTCAAGATTTCGTAAATTATGATTTTCAAAACTTATGAACTAAACTATAATGTGGGCTCTCTCCCTTTACTTGCACCTTTGGTGGCACAGCAGAAATGTCTGCAGCTGCTTTTTACCATTATAATGGATGATGATGACTAAGGTATATTTAAATGTGCGCTGCAGCTTCTCTATATCTGTAACATTACTGTATATAAAATTGCTGTGCAACTAATGCTTCCGCAGACTGAAGTATGGATGCACCACTCTGCTAATGTATTAGATGCTATTATGTATTAAATTGATTTATTCATTTTATATTAGGATGAAATATCCAACATTAATAATGAAATTGAAGCCATAAAACAAAGTAAAAATGAAAAAGAGAAGATATACAATAAAGAAATTGAAAGTCATGCTCGGCTTAGAACTGAAATAGAGGTAAGTATGTTATGCTAATAAGGGTGCTAATAAAGATGCCCTGTCTACTACAGTTGGTAACTTACTAGCAAAATAATACTTTTAAGTATCAAGTACCATAGCAAGAAATGCAGAGCTTCAGTAGGTATTGGCATCATAAAACGCTGTTTCTCTCTCAGTTCCTCCGGGGGCACCTTACTGAAGGGGGAACTCGCCACGAGAACTACACTAGAAATGTAACAAAACACCTGCAGATAAGCTAAACCGCCGCCTCCTCCCACAGCTCCGAACCTTCTTTTTCTGACGCTTTTTTTTTTTTTGTCTTTCTGGTTTTCCTTATTGATGTTTGGCCCTTATGTAGTGTACACAATGTAATCTAGCCCTAGCCTTCTCTATGAGATCTGTGTGTGAAGGTCCAGTTAGGTTTTTCTGGGGGAGAAGGCACTATAGCGGGGGGTAAGCTCTCTCCACTCCCACCTGAGGATGAGCAGCTAGATCAGAGAATATCTTTTTCTTGTTTATTGCCAAGGCATGTAAGATCCCCACCAATAGAGTCAGCTGACCCTGAACTCCCTTAAAGTGGTAGTCAGAGCATTCTGTAACACCCCATCCACCACTCTCTCCTATGTTGAGCTCAATTTGGGCAACAACATAATAATCATGGGTTATTGGGTGGACAGTCTGAACGTAAGCTGAATCTTGTCAGTCACCTTGTGGAGCGGTGCAATAAAAATACATTTTTACTAAACCAATCCCTCCAATATTTTTACTCTGCATGAACATAAAATAAATGTATTCTGCATTATTTTTTTAAACAGGTACAGAAGAAGCGCTGTGATGCCATACTAAAGCGTTTGCATTCCCAGTTAAATAAAGCCCAACTGAACACAAGACAGTATCAGTGGAACATTGCACAGATGGAAAACACTGCAGCTGATCTTAGAAAGAACCTTGGCATCACAAAGTGACCAATCATATTCCAGTGTGATTGGTTATTCTGACCATTTACAGCAACATCACCTAACCCAGTTTTATCAAATAGTTGTGTCTATAGTGTGTATTAGTAATTATATACGATTTGGTGTGCTTACTTGGAAAATTAGTAATATTTCTGCCTTAGGAATATAAAAAAGGGGTTTCCCTAATGATGTTTCAATGTTGTGTTTTCTACAACTGATCTATTTACATGTTTAACTTTTGTTTGTAAGATTAAACTGATGTTTTTGTGTCTTTGTTACTTTCTTCGGCTTTATATGTAGGATACACATATCTTATAACATGAAATTGTGGTTAAATGTGTTTTTGGACATTAAACACACTTTTGTGCCAGAAACAATCACATCCAACTTCACCGTGAGCATATTACTGACCGTCCACTTGGCATCAGGCCACTCATTCACCAATGGTAAGATACTCAGTTGAACTTGTGTTGCCTGAGTGTCACTAGGGCCACATATTTTTGGATAGGCTACCAACTTCTGGTGCTCATGGCCACAATGTCATTTAAGAGCCTCATTTATCAAGTGTCAGCACCTGTTAATATCACTCAGCGCCAATATTTTTGCCTCAGTGTGCAATTTTAACAAACAAAGAGACCATCAGCCTTTGTCTAATTTATCACTAGCGCCATTTAGTTCACAGTGCCAGGCGCTCTTGTATAAGCTGAGCTGGTTTATAGTGACACTGTAGGTTAAGATCCTATTAAACACAAAGTTTTATGCTTATGAATAATATTACACGCATTACACACATTTTTTGTACAGAACTTGCAATTTGACTTGTCGATAATGGAAAAGCAAGACCTAGATGTCATTTTATTTCCTGCTTACCAATGTGTAATGATGAAACACAGTCCAGCGCCGGCGCTGCATGGCAGAATGGTGCTGGTATAATCGCCATTCGGGTCCAACAGGCGCTGACTCCAATACCTAGTGCAACAATCAAATAAACAATAAGTTAACATTGGGTGCTGAGACTTCCAGTGTCATTCTGTCCGAACAGCAGCAGCAAAAAAGAAAGAGATGCCAGCACTCAAAAAGGGCACTATGCCAGTGAAATGATGCTAAATGGCGCACTTCTTAAATAAGGTTTTTTCACTATATCCAGTCCAGGTCGCCCCAGAAATAATGACATGTGGGTAGTCCGCCACCAGGTGGCGCAGTTACTGCAAGATCCAGAGCTGTAACTCCTCCCAGCCCCCTATAAAATAGGCTGTCTCAATAGAATTTCCAGATTTCATCTTGCAGTAAGCTGCTGCGAGGATTCGGCGACGGCCTCCGCCATCCTGGGCTCTGTGGATTGAGAGGCCCGCCCCTCCAGGATCGTTGCTCTGCGGCCACCATCTTGGTGGTCGCTATGGTTACGGTGTGCAGAGTTAATGTGTTGATACATCTATACCAGGCTGACTATGTTAATGCACCTTGGGCCATTAGTGGTGCCCAGTAAATTGCTCCTCTGCACACCTGTAATGGAGTGCATGTGCTGTGGGATACAGTTTTTGGATATGCCCAGTGGGGTGTGACCTGTCGGCCTCCTTGCTACTCCTGGGACTGTGCTCTGTCGGGTCGTGAGTATTTGTATTTTTTCTGTGCATGTGCTGTGGGATACCTTGGCCCGTTGTTGCTTGTATCTTGAGTCGGGCCCTTATAACGGTGGTTGTGTTTCCTCCCGGTCTCGCCCCCCCTCCTCCCTCTTCCCACCCCTCTTTTTTTAGTAAAATGGATCACAAAAAGAGGGACTGTATAGGAGGGATCAGCAGTTTGGGCCATTAGTGCTCTGTAACCTGCTTATAATGTCTGCTAATCACCATAATGGAGGCTTCTGGGGATAGTGAGCTAGGGGCCCATCTGGCGGGTGTGCGGTACCTGTCCTTGGATGTTAGGGCGGGCGTATCCACTCCTAGCCCCTTATTGCCTGCGCCTCGCCAGAACCCCCACTTTTGCATTCAGCCCTCAGCGAGGGAGAAGTCAGCAGTGGGTCCCGAACCGGTTGACATACCGGGTGGCCAGCCTTGAGAGACATTTAACTCGCACGGCTCCTGGGAAGGCCACGAGTGAGAAGAGGCACATCGAGCCCGGTCACTCGGATTACCTGTGATGATGATGATTTCTTTGGAAGTCTGGGCTTCATGGAGGAAGGCTAGTTGCTTAAGGATTCCTTCTCCATAGGGGATCATTCGGCCGGCTATGACAGCGAGCCTGGTTCCTCCTCGGGCGAGGATATGTGTCTTATATTACGTTACTGAGAAGTTACTGACTTCTGTGTTGAGGTGTGGCATATTGTCCCTCCTAAAGTGGCGAAGAGGAAGCAGGGTGATTTATTCCGGACTGAGAGACAGAGGCTTGTCTCCCCTGAGCAGGCCCATTTTCTCCAATTGGGTTTTATGGAATGGGAAAGGCCTAATAATCTACCATCGGTGCCTAAGGGCCTGGACAGGCGGTATCCCTTCCTGGAGGAGCTGGTCCACCCCGATGTGGATTCCCCAGTGTCGGGTTTATCCAACACTACAGTTATGCCATCACCCAATTCTGCTTCCTTGCGCGATCCTGCCAACTGGCGCATGGATCAGCTGACGTGTCATGCATTCACCTTTGCCGGTGCTTGGCTTTGCTCTGTGTGTGCCGCGGCTATTCTCTCCTTAGCCATCTGGATGTACGTGAGATATCTTGTAGATATTACTAAGCCTCGCTAGCGGGCGGAGGTTTATAAAGACCTCAAGGCTTGCGTGGATTTATTGCCTTGTTGCTCCGCTATGGACCAGGTGTCTGGCGCGGCACCAGGGTTCGGCCCTGCTTGTTGCTCTCCGTTGCTCTTGCTGGCAGGGGCAAGGTCAGCCGACGCTGCGGCCAAGTAGTCGCTCACTAGTATTCCCTTCGTGGGGCACAGGTTAGCGGGGGAGGGTCTGGACCTCCTGGTTAAGGAGGGTGAGACTCCCTCAGCGACGGAAGCCTGCGCAGCTTTTTCGGGGTTCATCTGCCTATCGCTCCTCTTCTTTCAGGAGGCCGCAGAGATTCCTGGGGATGAAGTAGGTCCCGAGGCCGCCCCCATCCCTCTTGGGGATTCAAGTCCAGGCCCTCTGCCAGGGCTCCTCAGGCTTGAGGAGGCACCATCACCCATACGGGTGGGGGGACGGCTTCTGCTATTGCTCACATCTGGAGACAGCGCGTCTCGGATCGGTGGATTCAGGAGGCGGTGTCCTCCAGTTACAAAATAGAGCTGGCAGTCAGGCCGTCCCGAATTTTCTTCAGTCTCGCATGTACCAGACTAGCCGTACAGCATTCCTGCGGCTAGGTGTGATACCATGTACCTCTTCAAAAAGGATGGAAGTCTAGACCTGGTCTTGGACCTGAAAGGTCTCAACAGGTTGTAAAAGTCCAGCATTCCCGCATGGAAGACTTATGTCAGTGGTGAGTTCGCTTCGGCCCGGCGATTCATGACCACGGAGGCATCGGGGATGCCTATTTGCACGTCCCGATATTCCTAGGACACCAGAGTTTTCTGAGATTGCTCTGGAGGGCCAGCACTATCACTTATCACTCTGCCACACGGGATATCCTCAACTCCCACGGGATTTTCACCAGGGGGCTAGCTGGCATCTTGACTATTCTGTGGAATCAGAGCTTTCGTGTGCTGCCTTATCTGGAATCTTTACTGATTGCGGCTCAGTCCCTTCAGCAGGCCGAGAGCGACATCCGGACAGTGTTATCCACTCTCGAGGAGTTCGCTGGGTAATCAACTACCCCTAGTCTTCCATATCTCCCTCAATCCGTTTGGGGATGAAGCTGGTGGACCTTATGGTGTCCTGCTTCGAGGCAGTACCTTTCGCTCAGTTCTTCTTGAGACCTCTTCTATTGAACCTGCTACCGGCTGGATCGGATTCAGGAGTCGCTGGTAAAGGATTTTTCTTGTCCCCGCTGGCCAGAAGGTCCCTCTTGTGGTGACTGGACTCCAGGAATCTACTGACTCCCCGGTGGCAGATAGTTGCATCGGATGCCAGTCTGACTGGCTGGGGAGGCGTCTGGCAGACGGGGTTATTAGGTCCGCTGGAGAACCAATTGCCCATAACTCTTCTGGAGCCTATAGGGATCTGGTGGTGCTTCTTCAATTGACTCCCCTCTTTAGGGGTCGTGCGTTCCAGGTTCGCTCGGACAATCAGACGTCTGTCGCCTACATCAATCACCAGGGCGGGACTCGGAGCAAGAGTGCTCTCACGGAGGTTACCCAGATTCTGTCTTTGGCAGAGGAGAATTTTCCCTGTATTTAAGTGGTCTACATTCCCGGGGTAGAAATCTAGAGGCAGACTCCCTAGCAAGAGTGCCTCACGTCTGGGGTAATGGTCTCTCAGCAACAAGATCTTTCACGCTCTGTGTCTCCGCTGGGGTCAGCCGGATGTGTTTCTGTTGCGTCCAGACTCAGTCAGAGCTTCCAAGGCTCGTCTCCCTCTCAAGAGATCCTCTGGCCATTGCCACAGTCGCTCTGGCGATTCTCTGGATGGAGTTCTTGTTCCTTTATGCATTCCCTCCATTTCCTCTCCTGGGCAGACTGCTGTGCAAGATAGCCCAGGAAGGGGTACCAACCATCCTGTGGTTCCTCGCTGGCCGAGATTGGCCGAGAGTTGGTTTGCGGACATAGTTCAGATGTGAGTGGATCACTACATCATGCCCGACGACCCAGGGCTTCTCACACAGGGGTCGCTGCGGCACCCCAATTTACAGACGCTGGCTTTGACGGCCTGGCTATTGAAACCTCAATCCTGCGGAGAAGGGGCTGTTGGCCACGGTTGTGCATCCCATGATACAGGCACGGAACAAGTCTTCTTCCGTGATATTCTACAGAGTTTGGCAGGCCTACATTGCTTGTTGTGAATCCAAGAGTTTCCCTTGTCGCACATTCTCCATCTCTAGGATATTGAAGTTTTTTGCAACATGGCTTAGACTTGGCCTCCAGCTGAGCACCCTCAAGGGACAGGTCTCGGCTTTGGCCATCTTTTTCCAAAGATCCTTGTCAATCATAGACTTATCAAAACTTTTTTCTAAGGATTTACCCATGTACGTCCACCGCGTAACTCTGTATTACCGGTGTGGGATTTGAATTGGTGTTTTCTGCTCTACAGGGTCCTCCCTTTGAGTCTTTGTGCGATGCTGCATTGTCTCTTTTGACCTTAAGGGTGGTCTTTTTGGTAGCTATCTCCTCGGTGCGTCGCGTGTCAGAGCTGGCTGCGCTTGTATGATGCCTCCTTTGAGCGTCATAAGGATAAGGTGGTGTTTCGCTTAAGCCTGATTTTTTGCCTAAGGTCGTTTTTCCCTTTCACCTTAATGAGGAAGTTGTCTTACCTTCCCTGCGTCCAGCACTGACTAATTCTAAGGAAAGGACTCTCCATGCCTTTGATGTGGTCAGAGCCATTAAATACTACCTGGTTGCAACTGGATCCTTCAGGCAAATCGGATTCACTATTTGTTCTCACTGAGAGTTCCAGAAAGGGCTTACCTCCGGCCGAGTCCACTCTCTGTAAGTGGATCTGACAGGCGGTGATGCAAGTATATTCTGCCAAGGGGAAGGATTCCCTTTTTCGTGTTACAGCTCATTCGAATAGAGCTGTTGGTGCTTCCTGGGCTTTTCAGCACCAGGCCTCTGTTGCACAAGTTTGTAAAGGCCGCTACTGGTCTTCTGTTCATACCTTACAAGTTTTACAGGGTTGACTTGAGGGCCTCAGCTATGCTGTTTTTGACCGAAAGGTGCTTCAGGCGGTAGTGAAATGAACTACTTGCAGTTCCGCACTGGGGATCCTACCCTAATGGACACTGCTTTTGGATGTCCCACATGTCATTATTTCTGGGACGACCTGGACTGGATATAGTGAAAAATACAATTCTGGGAAACTCACCTGTAGAATTGTTTTTGAATATATCCAGTCCAGGTCGTCCCACCCCGCCCTTGGTTCATTATCTCTTGTTTGCCTTTTATGGTGATTACCTTTTATATTGGACCGTTGTCCTTAGTGTTTGTTGGAGAGAGTACATGCTGAAGCTGTGTGAGTTAACATTGTTTCTTGGCCTCCCGGCCTGTCTCCTTTTACTGCTTTTTGACACTCTGGGAATTCTATTGAGACAGCCCATTTTATAGGGGGCCGGGAGGAGTTACAGCTCTGGATCTTGCAGTAACTGTGCAACCTGGTGGCGGACTACCCACGTCATTATTTCTGGGACGACCTGGACTGGATATATTCAAAAACAATTCTACAGGTGAGTTTCACAGAATTGTATTTTAATATTCTGTCCTCCTTGACTATAAAATAAGTGAATCTAGATCTCCCCAATTATGCTGGTCCAATACTAATTTTTGGAGTGGGCTTCAAAAGGAAACTATCATTAAAACACTTTTAGATATTGATACATTTTTGTTTATGGGGTTTATTTAAGAAACGCTAAGGCACGGTAGTGCCACGTAGTGCCAGGTGAATGTCAGGTCCCAGTGCAAAAGGTCTATTTATCAAGTCAAAAATCCAGAGCACCTGTGATAATGCCAGGTAGTGTCCCATTTATCAACATAATACATTGCCAGATAAGACCAAGTGCTCCCCCTACTATGTTGCCTTATCCCATAGATTTCAATGGGCTGGGATGCTTACAATTATTTTGGTGCATGTGCAATGGGATCCCTGGGCTGTTTGGAATTGTTTTCTAGGGTTTTTTGAACTTTTGTGTTGTGCTGCAAACTTGTGATTTAGAAATAAAAAGGGTGCCTGGAATCGCCCGGGTGGGCGCTGTGTTTTAATTTTTAATGAATGTGGCTGCATTGCAGTGCACCCAGATGGCAATAGGCGTCGCAGCCGCATCGGCTTTGACAAACCATGCGCTGTGCCGACCTGCCGACTGGGAGGGAGCACAGGCATGGCACTGCCTCACTCCCCAACGCTGACAAGTGCTGTGTTGAGACGCTCATCTGGCGCCCCCAGAAAAATTAATAAATTAGGTTCCCTAAATGTATGATACAGATGTATGATACAGATTGCAGCCATAAATGTTTAAACTTGCTTAAAATACACAGTCAAATCACATTATTGTGACCACTCCTACTTTTGACGTCGGCCACGTGTAGCTCATGAAGGAAGTCAGGAGTAGATAACTCGGCTAACTAACTTGCAGACAGTAGATCAGACCTCTATAAAACTAATGTTATTATATAATAGTGGTAAGTGTTTTTCTATAATTATCTTGATCTGGTAGAATTCTAGACTATATGAGGTAAAGGCAACTGAGGGTTCTCCCTCACTTTTTAAACACTAACATTCCTTGATCTTACTGGATAAGGCCTACAGTTTAGCTGCTTCTATTTATCCATTAATAGACTCTTTTAGAAGTGAAGGCCATTTCAGATTCAACAACACGATTGTCTGAGCAACACTGGGCACAGAACATTTCCCACATAAATACCTGATTTATAAAGCACTTTTTCCTTGCTCCGCCACTTCGGTGCAATTCAGAAATATAGTTTATAATCTTCTCAGCATGTTGCTGTACCACTAATGTTTTAGCAAAGTTGTTTCTTGCAGTGCAGCAACATGTGCCAGTGTAAAAAAAAAAAATGTACCGTATTTGCCGGCGTATAAGACGACCCCCCAACATTTCCACTCAAAATATAGAGTTTGTTATATACTCGCCGTATAAGACTACTCCCTCTTCCGCACACGCTGCCCCCATCTCTGCCCAGCACCACGCTGCCCCCATCTCTGCCCAGATCCACTCTGCACCCCATCTCTGCCAAGTTCAACGCTGCACCCCTTCTCTGCCAAGCTCCACGCTGCCCCCATCTCTGTCCAGCTCCATGCTGCCACCCATCTCTGCCCAGCCCCACGCTGCACCCCAACTCTGCCCAGCTCAACGCTGCACCCCTTCTCTGCCCAGCCCCACGCTGCACCCCATCTCTAACCTGCTCCATGCTGCACCCCCATCTCTGCCCAGCCCCATGCTGCACCCCATCTCTAACCTGCTCCATGCTGCACCCCCATCTCTGGCCAGCTACATGCTGCACCCCCATCTCTGGCCAGCTCCATGCTGCACCCCCATCTCTGGCCAGCTCCATGCTGCACCCCCATCTCTGGCCAGCTCCATGCTGCACCCCCATCTCCACCCTGCTCCATGCTGCACCCCATCTCTGACCAGCTACATGCTGCACCCCATCTCTAACCTGCTCCATGCTGCACCCCCATCTCTGGCCAGCTACATGCTGCACCCCCATCTCTGGCCAGCTCCATGCTGCACCCCATCTCTGGCCAGCTCCATGCTGCACCCCCATCTCTGGCCAGCTCCATGCTGCACCCCATCTCTGGCCAGCTCCATGCTGCACCCCCATCTCTGGCCAGCTCCATGCTGCACCTCCATCTCTGGCCAGCTCCATGCTGCACCTCCATCTCTGGCCAGCTCCATGCTGCACCCCCATCTCTGACCAGCTACATGCTGCACCTCCATTTCTGCCCTGCTCCATGCTGCACCCCCATCTCTGCCCAGCTCCACGCTGCACCCCATCTCTAACCTGCTCCATGCTGTACCCCCATCTCTGCCCAGCTCCACGCTGCACCCCATCTCTAACCTGCTCCATGCTGCACCCCCTTCTCTGCCCAGCTCCATGCTGCACCCCCATCTCTGGCCAGCTCCATGCTGCACCTCCATTTCTTCCCAGCTCCATGCTGCACCCCATCTCTGGCCAGCTCCATGCTGCACCTCCATCTCTGGCCAGCTCCATGCTGCACCCCCATCTCTGGCCAGCTACATGCTGCACCCCCATCTCCACCCTGCTCCATGCTGCACCCCCATCTCTGCCCTGCTCCATGCTGCACCCCCATCTCTGGCCAGCCTTACGCTGCCCCCCTCATCTCTGGCCAGCTCCATGCACCAGGCATCTTACACTGGAGATGCGATGCTAGCCGGGCCACTGGCCTCTGCTCCCCACCTTACACTAGGGGTGGGGCAGGGCAGAGAGCAGAGGTGAGAGATCAGCCCTTTCCAAACGTGCTATCAGAACTGAAGGAACTCCGATTGGCCAGTGCCACCACCCGCCCTCCTACACATCGGATGCTCATTCGCCGCCCTCCCGCATGACGGGAGCTACAACCCTGCGGCACTCACATCGGCCTCCCCCCCCCCCCCCCCCATTCCCGCCTTTCAGCACGACGGCCCAGGGCTGGCCCAAGACATTGTGCTGCCTGGGTCCAAGAGTGAAATGCTGCCCCCCCCCCCCAAATTAAAAAAAAAAAACGAGGAGAGGTGATTTTTACCAGGCAAACTGGGGGTTTTTCACATAGCGCAGAATCTCAATTCGGGTTTTGTTCCTTAATGTTCTTTAAGTGAACCAAAACCCAGGATTTTCACTATCCTGGGCTTTGATACTTACTTAGGAACAACTTAGGATGCCCCTTAAAGAGGTAGTATACCAACCCTATAGCATTATAGACAATATGGAGTTGGTTGCTCCTCTTTAAAGCACACCTAGAATCATTTGTCAGCCTATGGCATGGGCTTTCCTTTCCCCATTTCCCCAGCTGAACAGTAAGCAGATGCAAGGTTGCCTCTGGTGGAGGGCTGCAAGCGACAGTTCAAAATGCAGCAACCAGTGCTTTATACTGAAGGAGGCGCTGGTCACTGCAGTGCGCGCTGCAACTGGCTGGAGGGTGCAAATTAATGTAGAACAAAACCTGGGGTTTTGCCTTATTTGGGTTTTGGTCACTGACCTTGGGGCATTCCAATTTGGGATGCCCCACTCCGTGAAACCCCTGGTTTGAGGCCAGATAGGCCTAGTGCGGGAGTATGCAGCAGCTGGCCGGCATCGAAAGGCCAGCTAGGTAAGTCAACTCAGAGATCCGGGGGCTTTTACACATAAAGGAAAGTGAGGAATCTGGCAGCCCTAGAGTCTTAGTCTGCTTTTGTTCCATTTTAAATATAAAGTACAGAAGACAGTGGAGTCAGTACAACTAACTGCCAGCAAGGGGTTAATGAGAGCCCAGCTCCCAGCCACTGCTGCTCTCATCATTAACCCCTTCAGCTACAGAGGCCCAGAACAATGCAAAGGATGATGAAAGTTCCCTGGCTTGTCAGTCAGGCCGGCCTTCCCCGTTCCTTGATGTGTGCAGCATGGAGTATCGTCTCATGACACCCCTCCCCCAGCCCACTATCAACTTACAGCTATCAGTGTCTGTCCTTCGTTCTCTGGCATGAAAACCTGCCTGTTGCCTTTAAAATTCCTCTTTGAAGTGTGGAGGACAGAGACTGCTCCTGATTGGCCAGGGCGGCTGCCTGTCACTGGCTTCTTCTCCCCTGCATTTGATACATTGCAAGCAGCGCTTTTGATAGGAAGAACGAAGCGCTGCTTGTAGTCTTCCAAATTCAAGTTAGTGTGAGGGGTTACCTCCATCACCATGGCGCTGTGTGCGGCCATTGGTCGGCCCTGCACTCTGCCTCATTCAGGGGCATCCCGGGACATTCTTCTACCGCGAGGGACAGCGGGACCAATAGCAGAGATCCGTGGCAATCACGGGCAAATCGGGACAGTTGGGGGGTATGCGTTTGCCTCCGCAGTCACAATGTTCCTTCCCGCTGCTGCCGCCCACCTCCGCCACCAAATATGTTCCCGCCGTTGCCAGCAAAGTGCCGCCCCCCTTAAAGCGCCGCCAGGTACCATGGACCCACCGGGACCCATGGTAAGGCCGGCCCTGCGTCGGCCGCTATCTCCGCTTCCCTCCCTCCCGCATGATGGCCGCTACCTCTGCCGCACTCCTGTACATCGGCCACTCACCCACAACCACCCTGTTTCTGTTGCTCACCGACCTGAGCTTGGGCCAGGTCAGTGTGGGGGGAGGCACCGGCCTACCGGGCATTCTCCCGGTGCACACAATGGCCAGTCCGTCCCTGTCTGAAGGTATGTCACCCGTGCACCCGGCGTATAAGACGACCCCCCCCCCACTTGGAAGCATGTTTTTCAGGGGCAGAAAGTCGTCTTATACGCCGGTAATCATATTTTGCGCCACTCTAATTTGCACCAGTTTGGCGTAGTCTGGCAAAAGTGCTTATTAAATCTGGCACTATATAAGCTCCTAAAAACATCTGACTAAAGTTTGAAGGAGAAAGCCAAGTAGGTGCCCCATTCATCTCCTCAATACTCATCAAAGTAGGATGGCCCTGATGTCGTTGTACAATTTGAGAAGATGATGAAAATTTGGGACAAACATTTTCTAATGTAATCTATTATTTCCTTTTAAATACCCCAGGGGCATAGTGAGGGGAGACTGCTGGGACATGGGCCACAGGTAAAGATGGAAGCGGGGCAAAAGGGGGCGCTCTATTTCCCCAATACCCTAAAGGGTTCTACATCCTAGCTGCCCTGGTTCACCTTGTGCTAACATCCCCTGTGCACTCCCCTAAGAAGAAAATAGTCAGCCTTTTATTTGTTTTGGCCATGTGCACGTCCCCTAATGCTGACTAGATTACACAGATAGTATTTTGTGGTCAGATGGCATACTGTGTGATAGAAAATATTAAGGTGCCAATTTTTCTGTGATAGAAGCATCAGTTAATGCTGGATTTCTCTGTTTTACAGCAGGAGAGTATGTTTTATCCACTTTTATTATTGTGGGGGAATTGTGTAAAATATTTGTATTATTAAACTATGTATAAAAGATATTACCGTATTTTTCGCCCTATAAGACGCACCTAGGATTTTGGGGAGGAAAATAAGAAAAATAATATTTTTAACCAAATAATAGGCAAAGTGCAGTATCCTCCAATTACAGTAATCCCCCTCCCATTCCCAATAGCCAGTTTGTCATTCCCCCTTCCCATAGGCAGAGTGGAATTCCACCCATCCTATTCCCCATATAGGCAGCGTGGCATTCCTCCCATCCCATTCCCCATATAGGCAATGTGGCACCCCCTCCCATTCCCCATATAGGCAATGTGGCACCCCCCTCCTATTCCCCATATAGGCAATGTGGCACCCCCCTTCTATTCCCCATATAGGCAATGTGGCACCCCCCTTCTATTCCCCATATAGGCAATGTGGCACCCCCTCCCATTCCCCATATAGGCAATGTGGCACCCCCCTCCTATTCCCCATATAGGCAATGTGGCACCCTCCTTCTATTCCCCATATAGGCAATGTGGTACCCCCCCTTCTATTCCCCATATAGGCAATGTGGCACCCCCCCCATTCCCCATATAGGCAATGTGGCACCCCCCTCCCATTCCCCATATAGGCAATGTGGCACCCCCCTTCTATTCCCCATATAGGCAATGTGGCACCCCCCTCCTATTCCCCATATAGGCAATGTGGCACCCCCTCCTATTCCCCATATAGGCAATGTGGCACCCCCTCGTATTCCCCATATAAGCAATGTGGCACCCCCCTCCTATTCCCCATATAGGCAATGTGGCACCCCCTCCCATTCCCCATATAGGCAATGTGGCACCCCCCCTTCTATTCCCCATATAGGCAATGTGGCACCCCCTCCCATTCCCCATATAGGCAATGTGGCACCCCCCTCCCATTCCCCATATAGGCAATGTGGCACCCCCCTCCCATTCCCCATATAGGCAATGTGGCACCTCCCTCCCATTTCCCATATAGGCAGAGTGGCACCTCCCTCCCATTTCCCATATAGGCAATGGGGCATCCCCCTCCTATTCCCTATATAGGCAATGTGGCACCCCCCCTCCTATTCCGCATATAGGCAGTGTGGCACCCCCCTCCTATTCCCCATAAAAGCAGTGTGGCACCCTCCCCCCCCGTTCACCATAGGCACACAATAACATGGCGCTCCCGCGTTGAAGATGGAGGCGCGTCCCCGCCGCTGCTCCTTACTGGCCGGGCCGTGCAGACACCCAGCCCCATGAAACAGGTGGGCATGGCCTGCGCCGCGTCGGCGGGCATTGCGGCGCAGGCCACGCCCACCCGTTCTATGGAGCCGGGTGTCTGCGCGGCCCGGCCAGTAAGAAGGAGCGGCAGGGACAGGGACAGCCGCTCCTTCCTCTCCTCCGCAACTTCTCTGCTGCCTCTTCCGGCAAGGGCAGGAGTGAACAGCCGGGTCCGTGCAGCGAGTGGGCGTGACCTGCGCCTACGCGATGCAGGCCACACCTACCTGCTGCATGGATGCGGCTGTTCACTCCTGCCCTTGCCGGAAGAGGCAGCAGCTGGAGCGCAGGAGATGATGGCGGAGCGGCAGGCGCTGCCTCCGTCCCTGCCGCTGCTATCACTGCCTCAGCAATAGCAGGGACGGGGACAGAGCCCACCGCTCTTCTGTCTTCTTCTGGGCCTCCTGCAGTGCGGCAGGCAACCCGTGCTCTATTGGATCTTGATCTATAGTGCCATTTTCAACTGGTACAGCTTCAACCAGAGCGCCCGGCGCTGCAACCTTTTGGGTACTAGTGTTAAATTAGAAGCTAGCTGGTGGCCACAATGGAGCTGCTTGTTTTTGTTTCTTCAATTGCATGCTGAGTGCTGCTGAGGCAAAAAAGTGGTGTTGTGTGGTGCTGATGCTTCATAAATGCTACTATTGGCTTTCGACTGTAAATGGGACCCCAGAGTCAGTTCCACTGGTGGGCCCAAGGTACACCAGTCCAACACTTCTTGAATGAATGATACAGTACTGGTGTTCGAACCTTCCAACTTTTTAGGGTGGGAAAGAAGGCCAATTGTTAAACTAAGCCACGCCCACTCATTGATTGATGGATAGGAGATGGGATGTAACAAAGTACAACAATAGAAACACTTTGAATAGGCAAATGAATCATTTATTGATGCAGATCTGCATGTTACACCTCAAGGAGGGACAAATGAGGCAAACGGGGACATGGACTCAAAAGAAGGACAGTCCCTCCAAATCAGGGACACTTGGAAGGTATGCAGGCGTTTATTGCTGAATCATTATACATAGCAACAATAATACTTCTGAGTAGTCAACTGAAACTAACATTTTTACAAAACTGTCAGTTAACCTCTGTTTTACGGATGGAAAACCCAGAAATGACTTCCGTTTTTGTGTAATTTGGTTGTTTGTCTTCCCATAAGTCTGAAGAGAGCTTTAAATGGCATTTCAAGTATCCCCTGCGCTGCCTTTAGGCTTACTGAAGCCTATAAAGAAAAGAAAACAAATATCATCCGGCATATTCTTTACTTCAGTCAGGAGGAGATTTCGAGCAGGTGCAGCAAGAAAACATTCCAGTGTCACATCATACTTGTCAGCCTGACTATTGCCAGGAGAGGTCACTGCAAGCACAGCCCATATCTTAGGCTATGAGTAACTGAACACTGGCACAATATCACACGGGGAACCCGAAGACAGCTCGATATAAATGACTCACATTTTTGTCACTTAGGAATTTCCCATGTGAAGTTAGGTCGCTCAGTCAGCGTCTATGAACTTTCATGATTTGTAGTAATTCTGTTCCCTTGAAAACATTTCTGAGGTTTTAATCATAAAGATTGCTTTCCAATAGCTTTAAATTATTCATATATTACCATACCTCCCAACTTCTGAAAATGTGAAAGCGGGACAAGCAATGCCACCGGCCACACCCCCGTCACGTCCCGGCCACACCCCCGTCACGCCCCGACCACACCCCTGTCACGCCCCGACCACACCCTGTCACACCCGGCCACACCCCCGTCACGCCCCGACCACACCCCTGTCACGCCCCGGCCACACCCCTGTCACGCTCTCCAGCTCCAGCTCGGCTGCCTTCACCCCTGCATGCGTACGTTTTTTTATCCCCAACCCAGCATAACGCCCACCCACCCCCGTGCGCCCACCCACTCTCTCACCCCACACGCCAGGAAGTTAGTATCTTTGCGCCGGCGTTGTTGCGGCCCTGGGCACACTGCCGGCGCAGGGCGTCAGGGACATTTGTTAATGTTCCGGGACCGCGGGATTCTTTGCGAAAATCGGGACAATCCCTGGAAAATCGGGACAGTTGGGAGGCATGAAAAATACCTGCAGAAAGTTGACCTGCTGTAATGTAACATTAAAATGTATTAATAATGACCATGTTCTCCTGAAGCAATGATAATAAAACAAACATAAAACCACATCTGCAAGTACTATAAAGTGATGCACTTTGGGACACTGCCAAAGAATCATGCAAGCTGTATGTTGAGTGTGCAGCATTTAAAACTCAGCTTAATTATCTTAAAGGTCTAAACGTACCACCAGGGACCAACTGACCCTAGGGAGTGATTACTGTTAGTGGTGCCAGCCATATGGCAGACCCCTCATCCACCAAACCGTCATGTGCTGGGGGTGCTGGCTGTTGGTAAGCAACAGTAACAGCATGGCACATACCAGTGGGGGGCAGCAGCTCCAGAGAATGGACGAGGAGGGGGCAGATTTTTTTTGTTTTTTCTCCCTGCACTGAACATTATTTATTTATTCATTTATTTGGTATTAAAGGATTTCTAAACTGAGTATAACATACACAGAATATTTGGATCCCTTACAGCTCATCGCTCCAGGACCAGTGCGTCAAAACCTACTAAATCTGTAGATTGTGGTTCCATACTCAGTTTTACCAATACGGGGAGGCCGATTCATTAATAGCGGCAGGTAGCGACAGTTGAGCGACTGTAGCAGCATTTTCACAGCGCCCGCTAGTATTCGCTGTGCTTGGCCTTTGTTCGGTTGTTGATAGCGACTCAGTCGGTGTGCAGTAATGTTGAATACGGGGTTAGGAGTCGCTATTTGACAGGTTCCGCGTTGTATGGGTGCGCATGATAGCGACTGGTCAGAGCGACCGGCTCCCACCATATTCATCAAAAAATCACGCTTCAAAAATTCAAGCGCTGTGAAATGCATGTTTAAACCCCAGAGCGCTGGCGGCGATGGGTTAAAAGTAGTTTTTTAACCCCCATACCACGAAAAAAAAAAAAAATTTTTAAAGAATTTAGTAATATGAATACAAAAATATCAGACCTGTAATATCAATTCTGCACAATTTTTTTTTTTTTACCTTAAAAAAATGATCTAACATGGCAGAAGTGGTCACAGAATTTTTCACATTTAAAAAAAAAAAAAAACATTAATAACAATTAATTATGAATATTTAAAGATTGTTCCATTGAAATGCATTGGAGAGTGCCAGGTAGCGAGAGGTCATACCTGTCGCTGTTCAAGGTCGGACGCTGGCGCTGTGGGCTGAGGCTGGAATAATGATGAATGAGTGGCTATCTGGCGCTATCTCAGTCGCTAAGCAGGATTGGCTTGATAAATGTGTGATTGTGGTGGGGAGCCGGCGTTCTCGTGGCGGTGACCGTCATTACCGGTCGCTCACCAGTCGCTACCTGGCGCTATCCCTTGTTAAATAAGGGCCTAAGAGCAGATCTATGTCTGCAGCGCCACTCCTGCAATTATTACAGAAAGCTCCACACAATAAGGTCGATTCATTGTCGGTGCATAAAAAAACCTAAACCAAGAGCTAGCGATTCTGCATGTGCCTAAGCGCCTGAATCGTGGCTTTGTGCACACGCCGAATGCGTGCACAAAGCAAGCACAAAATTCCTCTTCAGACGCCTCCTGCATGAAATTCTGCTGTTATGAAGTGCAATTAGCTCTGCCCCTTGTGCATCTGGCTAAGTCCTTAACTGGTCCCAATGCCCCCCCCCCCCCTATGTTTCTCCCCTTTCTCAATTGCGATTTTGTCTCTGCAGCTTTTGTGTTTTAGGTGAATTTCTATTCTCTATTTTGGAGTGTATTCCCTGTCAGGTGACTATGAAGTGGGAGAAATATTTAGGTGACGTTTATTTATAGGTGCTTATTTCACCTTATTTTTAGGTGTTGTGTTTTATTGGGGATATGATTTCAGGTCACCCCCAGTGTTTATCCAAATGTTTAGTCCCAGATGTTCTCTTTACCCCTCCCTCCCTGCCTTGTTTTGCATATTAGTAGTTAATAATTATGCTACTAATATAACATTAAACATTTTGAGATTTGTCAACTTTGACAGCTTTTAACTTTTTTTTTCTCACCAATAAACTTGCAGCTGACACTTTCATTGCAAAAAAAAAATGCCGGATGCTGCTGTTTTAAGAATGAAATAAGCCTGTTAGTCGGCAGTTTACTCCAGCCTTTTGCTGGAGAAAATGAACTCTGGAAATTGATACATTTGCTCACACTTTTCTGCCCTCTAAATACCCCATAAATCAGTCGTAGGTGCCAGCTTGGGGTCCAAGTTTGAGCTTGTGGAGAATTTCAATCGCAGGTTTCTGCATTGGTGCACAATCATGCACAAATTCTTGCCTTAAACAATGTGCTTCAAATTTTGATGACCATAAATCAGGAGGAAGCATAAGCGCAACTTGGCTCTCCCAAAAATCTGCGCAAATACATAGGCGCACAACCATGAATTGACCCTAGTGTGTACAGAAGAAGGCAAGCCAGGCATTACCTCAGCTAACTGCTTCTGCTAACGGGGAGGCCGATTTATTAATAGCGCCAGGTAGCGACAGATGAGCGACAGTAGCGTGATTTTCACAGCGCCCGCTAGTATTCGCTGTGCTTGGCCGTTGTTCGGCTGTTGACAGCGACTCAGTCGGTGTGCCGTAATGTTGAATATTGGGTGAGGAGTCACTATTTGACAGGTTCCGCGCTGTATGGGAGCGCATGACAGCGAATGGCCATAGCGAACGGCTCCCAGCATATTCATTAACAAATCACGCTCCAAAAATTCTCGCGCTGTGAAATGCATGTTTAAACCCCAGAGCGCTGGCGGCGATGGGTTAAAAGTAGTTTTTTAACCCCCAAACAACCATATTTGTGTTAAAAAAAAATAAACATGTTTTTATAAACATTTGGTAATATGAATACATTAATATCAGACATGTAATATCAATTCTGCACAAATTTCTTTTTTTTTTTTTTATTACCTTAAAAAAAATATCTAACATTGCAGAAGTGGTCACAGAATTTTTGACATTTAAAAAAAAAAAAAAAAAACATTAATATGAATTAATTATGAATATTTAAAGATTTCTCCATTGAAATGCATTGGAGAGCGCCAGGTAGCGAGAGGTCATACCTGGCGCTGTGATGGGATTAGCAGCGGCGCTGTTCGCTGAAGCCTGCAACATGATGAATCCCGCGCTAGCTGACGCTGTCGCCGGCGCTAGCCTCATTTAGCGTGATAAATGCGTGACTGTGTTCGCAGCCTGGCGTTCTGGAGTCGGTAGCCGCCGATAGCTGGCGCTACCTGGCGCTAGTGAGACACTACCTGGCGCTATCCCTTGATAAATAAGGGCCAAAGTAGGAAGGAGTCAGATAAGTGAGCCCTGCACACATAGAATGCTATGGCTGCTGATATGGTCACTTCTGAGGTGAAGAAGCTCACTCTGGCTTACACATGCCCAGCAACAGTTCAGGGCTTGCATCTCACTTCTTGTTGCTCTTGGTACATGGTGTGATTCCAGGTAGTGAAAACTGCTTCCTTAAAACACACATTTTCTAACATAAGATAATACTAGGTAAGCTACATCAGCACCATAAAGTGGATCAATCACCGCCCATGCTCGTGGGTCAAGGACCAATCGCCAAAATACTGGTGATTCAACAACTTAAAGGGCATGAATTTAGCACAAAAAATCGGTGTCTGGTGATATAACCTAGTGTAGCGGCTGGACAAGGGGGGTTTTACACAGAGAGGCACCCCCGATCGGGATGCCCCGGGGGAAAGGACCAAAACCAAGGATAGTCAAAATCCTGGGATTTGGTCTTGAGTGTTTCCGGCATTCGGTGCTGAAGCCCATATTTAAAAATATCAAACACAAAACCAGCAACGGCTCTAAAACTGGATGCGCCAGATGCTATATGAAAAAGTCTGTTTCTCAATACATATACACCAGCACCAGAGCCAAAACATAGGGAATTACATTGTTTTAGCACTGTAACAATGACACTGCAATGGCAGATCTTCACATACAATTCTGCATAAAAAAATTAAAACGAAATATATAAAAAATATAAGTGTTTAGGTGCTGGGCAGGAGAGGTCACACAATCATTTGATCCTAAAATTGAGAGAAAAAATGAATTGAAACGCTATTTATATACAAGCAAAAAAACATAATTGAAATGTATGGCATAACTCTACTGAACGTCAGGTACTACATGGCGCTGCTGAATATACAGCGCCGGCGCTTTACATTGAGCCACCGCTAGTAACGCATATGGCGCTCACCAAATTGACTTTCATATATATGGTTTTCACATACTGCGCCCGGCATTCACCTGACGCTACATGGTACTAGGAGGCCGATTCATTAATAGCGGCAGGTAGCGACAGTTGAGCGACTAGCAGTATTTTCACAGCGCCCGCTAGAAGTCGCTGTGCTTGGCCATTGTTTGGTTGTTGATAGCGACTGAGTCGGTGTGCAGTAATGTTGAATACGGGGTGACGAGTCGCTATTTGACAGGTTCCGCGATGTATGGGTGCGCATGATAGCGACTGGTCAGAGCGACCGGCTCCCACCATATTCATCATAAAATCACGTTCAAAAAAATTCAAGCGCTGTGAAATGCATGTTTAAACCCCAGAGCGCTGGCGGCGATGTGTTAAGAGTAGTTTTTTAACCCCCAAACCACCAAATTTTTGGAAACCCAAAAAAAAAAAAATTTTTTAAGAATTTAGTAATATGAATACAATAATATCAGACCTGTAATATCAATTCTGCACAAATTTTTTTTTTTTACCTTAAAAAAATTTAACATGGTAGAAGTGGTCACAGAATTTTTCACATTTAAAAAAAAACATTAATAACAATTATTTATGAATATTTAAAGATTGTTCCATTGAAATGCATTGGAGGTCATACCTGTCGCTGTTCAAGGTCGGACGCTGGCGCTGTGGGCTGAGGCTGGAATAATGATAAATGAGTGGCTATCTGGCGCTATCTCAGTCGCAAAGCAGGATCGGCTTGATAAATGTGTGATTGTGGTGGGGAGCCGGCGTTCTCGTGGCGGGGCCTGTCATTACCGGCCGCTCACCGGTCGCTACCTGTCGCTATTCCTTCATAAATAAGGGCCTAAGTGGAAATGTGTGAAATATTCATTTTTAAGGCTGTGTTATCAGCTATCAACAGCTGTGATAATGAACATTTTGGTAAATGAAAATATATACATGTAAAGTATCTGCATGTCATATATGCTGCAGAAACTCCTTGGTTTTTCCATAGTGTGGGCTCTGACGTAAACAGAGCACACATAGCAATCACTGCCTATGTAACCGAGGAATTCCAGGAGGGCTTTACACACTGGCTTTACCAGAAAAAAAAAAGTGGGCGGGGAACCTTATACGTACGCAGAGTGTCATTTAAATCACTTGTACTTTAAGGAAGTGAAATGTGAAAGCGCACAGTGACGGCCCTGGGACCTGCAATATACAGTAAGTGAAAAACTGCTCTGACTGTGTGTTATACAAGTATTGAAAGCTTTCGCAAACCCACTCAGCTCTGAGCAGGATGTGGCTGCAAGTGAAATATTCTATAATGTACTTGTCATTCATTTTTATATCAGGGCTCCAATGTATTATTGAGGCTAACTTTCCTGCATTACATTTATACTGCTTACTGTGACATGCATGCTTTATGCAAATAAGGTCATTCCTAAAGAGATCTATTGCAAATAATTAGTATAATAAATATGCCAAGAGGAGGGCTTACCTATACACTCTGCATCAAAACATTTCAGCCAAGGTTCCTTTTTATTATCTGGATGCATGAGGAATCAAAGTGACAGGTTTGTGCAGCCATTATTCTTCTTTTACAGGAAGAACTGCTGAC
Organism: Gastrophryne carolinensis; assembly: GCA_027917425.1. Classification (NCBI taxonomy): domain Eukaryota; kingdom Metazoa; phylum Chordata; class Amphibia; order Anura; family Microhylidae; genus Gastrophryne; species Gastrophryne carolinensis. The sequence continues at coordinate 149,111,039 of CM051236.1, forward strand.
TTAGCTAGTCTGTGCTCTGGCCTATTACTATTGTAACTCTTTTGCTGTGTGAAGCTTATCTTACCCATCATGCATTGCTATTTGAAGAGATTGGACTCTTTTGCACAGTCTAGCTCTAAAAGTGGAATGTTCGTTCCTAAACCTGTCAGTCCCGTTTTTTTTCTTTCTATTGGGAAAGGAAAAGCACAAGTGGGAATTTTTCATGCCTGGTATACATGCTATCTGGATTCTTAATATTAAACACTTTGAGGCCGATTCATTAATAGCGGCAGGTAGTGACAGATGAGAGCCAGTAGCGTTATTTTCACAGCGCACGCTAGTATTCGCTGTGCTTGGCCGTCGTTCGGCTGTTGACAGCGACTCAGTCGGTGTGCGGTAATGTTGAATATTGGGTGAGGAGTCGCTGTTTGACAGGTTCCGCGCTGTATGGGAGCGAATGGCCATAGCGAACGGCTCCCAGCATATTCATTAACAAATCACGCTCAAAAAATTCTCGCGCTGTGAAATGCTTGTTTAAACCCCAGAGCGCTGGAGGCGATGGGTTAAAAGTAGTTTTTTAACCCCCAAACAACCATATTTTTGGTAAAAAAAAAAACATGTTTTTACAAACATTTTGTAATATGAATACATTGATATCAGACCTGTAATATCAATTCTGCACAAATTTTTTATTTTTTTTTTACCTTAAAAAAAATATCTAACATTGCAGAAGTGGTCACAGAATTTTTGCCATTAAAAAAAAAAAAAAAAAAAAAAAAAAAACATTAATAGCAATGAATTAAGAATATTTAAAGATTGCTCCATTGAAATGCATTGGAGAGCGCCAGGTAGCGAGAGGTCATATCTGTCACTGTTAAAGGTCGCTCGCTGGCGCTGTGGGCTGAGGCTGGAATAATGATGAATGATTCGCTATCTGGCGCTCTGTCAGTCGCTAAGCAAGATCGGCTTGATAAATGTGTGATTGCGGAGGGGAGCCGGCGTTCTCGTGGCGGTGAGCGTCATTACCGTTCGCTCACCATTCGCTACCTGGCGCTATACCTTGTTAAATAAGGGCCTATGGGGGTGATTTACGAAAGGATTCGCCAGCATCCACCGCGTTTCTGCCAGGTTTACGCATTTACCAAGTGAAATTTTGCCTGTTCCGCCGACGAAGTTCATGTTTTTTTGTATTAACTTCTACTTCAGTTTGGCTCGGCGAATGTCTTGCGAATACTTTTGCATTCGCTACCTTTTAGTGGAGAACCCCATAGGAATCAATGTTATTTAGACAGTTTGTCACAGGTTTTTTCAGCATCCTCTAACTTATTTTACGAGAGTGGTAACCCAGTATGTGAAAAACAACTAATAATATTGTTTTTACATGACTTTTATATTTTCAACTAAACTTTTTCTCTTAAGCTTTTCAAACAACCCAGACACTCCCAAGATACTCCACATATATTTTGAGACCCCCTCCAAAGACATATGCTATTAAAGTGTGTTTTCCGCAAAATTTTATGTTTTTTTGCTAAAGAATTCTGCCACAGCAGCTCGCCGGGCTATCGCCGCCATTCTCCAAACCAAAATAACTATTGCCAGCTAATTGCTGCAAAACAAAATGCATTGGGAAAGTCTGTGTTCACTGCAGTAGGTTTTGCTTACTTTCTGGTCTGTAACGCGTGCATCATGCATCCACTGAACATACTAAAGCACATGTGTCAAACTCAAGGCCCGGGGGCCAGATGTGGCCCTCCAAGCCATTTTATGGCCAGACAGCGGCAGCTGGGTGATGCTCCTTCTAGCTGGGACCATCACTCCAAGGCTTCTGACTGTGTAATGTGCTGCCACTGTGGAGTGCAGAACTGCCACTAATCCTGTCCCCAAATGCAGTACCTAAGAAAATTATCTGGTGTGTGCCTTGTCAACATTCTGGGAGGGGGGGGGGAAGAGTAGTGTCTGCAACTGTTCTCAGTCTCTGTGCAAGCAGCTCATGTAACACAAGGGGAGCCCTTCTCACCCATCCAATTCACTGCCACAGCAGAGGGTGCAACAGCTGCTGCTGGGGATTTGCTAGCGATTGGCCTGACCTATTTCTTGTCTGTAACCATATATATTTAATTGTTGTGCTTGCGTTTCGTTTTGCGTTTGTTATTAACCGGCCCTTAGAAGTCAATTATAATGCTGATGTGGCCCTTTTTGATAATAAATTTGATACCACTGGTCTAAAGGAACCAAAAAGTCACTGTCTTTGCAGTGATCTACATTATCCCCTCGATTCAAAGAGCAAAAGTTAATTGATTTCGGATCGAGAATCGTAAGTTTGGGTGGGTGTTAGTCATTTTTTCCTGTTTTTTTTGGCCATTTCCGACTCGCACGAGCCTACGTACGATTTTGTATATGCTCTTACGATCATCGGAAGTTCGTTCCTAAATTGTAGGATCAAAACCTAAAACTTAGGATCAAAACCTAAAACTTAGGATCAAAACCTAAAACTTAGGATAATCGGATGTGTTTACGTGTGATTCAGAGAACAGTTTTCCAACCTCTAAATCCGTTTTAAAAGAAAGCCACTGGTTGCTGGGTGTTTTTTAATTTTTGAGAGCAATCTGTATGTAGAGGGTGTGGGTAACCACACAAAAAATTTTAAGTTGTACCATTTGAAGCCAAAATATTAAAATTAAATCCACAAGTAAAAAATGCAAGTTAACTAAAAATTAAACAAAGTAAGATTTACTTATGCAAATGCATTCATTAATGGTTGGTTACTACAAAATGAATGAAATAAAGAAAAATAAAAGACCAAATATTTAGAATGCACTTTAATGAGGTAATGCCCTTATTCATCAAGCGATAGCGCCAGGTAGTGTCTGATGAGCGCCAGGTCCCGCCAGCTAACGGCGGCTACCGACTCAAGTACGCCCGGCGTCGGCCACAATGACGCATTTATCAAGCTAAATGAGGCTAGCGCCGGCGAGAGCGACAGCTACCGCGGATTTTAACATGTAGCCGACTGCAACGAACAGCGCCGCTGCTAATCCCATCACAGCGCCAGGTATGACCTGCCGCTCCCTGGCGATGTCCAATGCATTTCAATGGAGCAATCTTTAACTAATCATAATTAATTGCTATTAATGTTTTTTTTTTTTTTTTTTTTTAATGTCAAAAATTCTGTGACCACTTCTGCAATGTTAGGGTTTTTAAGGTAAAAAAAAAAAAAAAAATGATTTTGTGCAGAATTGATATTACAGGTCTGATATTAATGTATTCATATTACAAAATGTTTATAAAAACTTGTATAATTTTACAATCAAAAAATATGGTTGTTTGGGGGTTAAAAACTATTTTAAATCCATCGCCGCCAGCGCTCTGGGGTTTAAACAAGGAATTCACAGCGCAAAGAAATTCGGAGCGTGATTTATTAATGAATCTGCAGCAAGCCGTTCGCTCTGGCCATTCGCTGTCAGGCGCACCCATACAACGCTGAACCTGTGAAACAGCGACCCCTAAGCCCGTATTCAACATTACCGCACACCGACTGAGTCGCTGCCAACAAGCAAACCCCGGCCAAGCACAGCGAATACTAGCTGGCGCTCTGAAAATCACGCTACTGGCACTCATCTGTCGCTACCTGGCGCTATTAATGAATCGGCCTCCCCGTTTGTAGTGCGCAGCCGCAAGATCAGAAGGATTTACGTCCAGACAAAAAAGGAAAAAGGGCAAAACCAATGTTGCAACCTGAGAAATGAAACGGAAAATTCAGGATGGAAACTGACATAGGTCTGATTCGCGAACTGCCATACGAACGGACGTACATTTTAGGATAGAAACGTATTAGCTTATAGAATCACTCGCAAGTTCATACGAGCGCACAAGCGTTCGGGAAAAATAGGATGATCGGCACCTAAATCAAAGCTGTTACATGTTTCTTTGAATCGACCCATATAAGTGTGTATGAAGAATCAAAGAGCACAGGTTGTATGACTGCAACCGTCACACTTAGAGGGGCCACTAGAGAGATGCTATAGAGCAGGGGTTCCCAACCAGTGGTACAGTGGTACTCGAGATCCTATCAGGTGGTACTTATCAAGGCTGTAGACCTGGATCCCAACTGAATTTGCTTCACCTATACTTTACCAAAGACCAAACTGCTCAATACATACAAGACTGCTGCATTTCTACATTTTACAAGGCTGCTTTGTGTGTTTGCTCATGGTTTTTGGGGACCAATAACCTATGTGTGTCACCCAGATGGTTCACAATATAATTTGAGAATAGAAAGTGAGAGAATTGAGTGGTGGACCACACTGCTTTGGTGACTGGTGGTAGGCCAACTGCAGCCAGTAATATCCTGGTGATCTTAGTACCGTTGTGTGCCCCCATTAGAGCTGCGCCAAATTTTGAGAGCCTCTGTAATCTTGCTTTGTTTTTAGTGACCTTCACACTCAACACACAAAATGCAAAATTAACTTTTCTCCATGTTTTAGTATGGAGCAGCTAGATAAATTAAATAAAAGAAAAATTTGCGTGTTATATATTCATTTTACAAATGGGTAAAAGCCCCCAAAATGAAAATTAGCTTCCTCAAATGTATTTTATTCCCCATAGGCTACTATTGTGTATATATTTGGTAAAAACAAATGTTTTAACTTAATTGTCTCATAAATCTCAGTATCTTAAAATAATTTGGATAAACCCTCTCACGCAGTAGATTGTCCTGTAGCTGCAGTCAGATTTTGAACTGACGGAGGTGAACAACTTCTGCTGCCAGTTGAAACTAGAACTACTGTATGTGCACAGTATTATTTATAACTTACAGAGACATATAATGATATGTCTTAAAGAGGATCTTGATAAAGATGTGGAAATATGTCAGGGTGGTCAGTGTACAGTACAGATGTCCGCCAGTGGTGGTCACGTGGTCTGGACTCCTTTGGCAGTTAAATGCAATCTGATCTCCAGTGGGGGGAACTGGGGCTGGCAGCATTGTGTGGGGCACCTATTACAAGGATTGCATACTCAACTGGCAATCATGCTAGTGCTGCTAAATCACCTGCTTTTTGTTGGCTTGCTGTGCACCCTTGAGGATGTGCAGACACACTCTTGTACTGTACCATCGTTGAGCTATGTTGATGAAAGGTGGGGACTGCGGGTACTATAGGATTTAGTCTCCGAAGGTTGCAAGTAGCCTCCCTCTCATTGGGGGTCATGCTTATTATTTGGTAAAGCCAGCGTGACTTGCAGTGTGCATTGCAACCTGCATCTTGGTACTTTCTAGCCATTAGACATAAAAAGTGCAAAAAAGTTTTTCTACTGTTTTTCCCCCAAAATTACCTGTACCTGTGATGAGGCATTTTTACAGGTTAGGTACATAATATATCCAAAAGGTTAAGTATATTTGTTTGGACAGAACCATATTGGCTATGCAGAAAAAAAATGAAATATTTCGCATAGCCCATAGGGTGCTGTTATTTCTAAACTTTAAAAATATATCCTTACATCATGTGCCATCATAGGGACAAGGGATTTTTGGGGAGAAAATGTAAGACAAGCATTTCTGCTTTTTTTTGTGTGCTATTGCTAAAAAGCTCACCAGGGTGCAGCTTGCAATCCACACCACAATGCACACTGGTAGTCACACTGGATTCACCGAATATTTAGTATTACTTCTATTATCCTGGTCCATTAGCCAAAGCTGGCTGACACTGTTCTTAGGCCCTGATTGGGCCACATAAAACTGACCTTCTCCCAGAGAGGGAACATTGACCTCTGCTATTGCTGCCCCCAGCCTGTCTGACTTTGCCTGAAGTCTGGCCCAACCAGTTGCCTGAACATATTTGCCTGGATTAACCCTTCACTGTTGCTTGGTTGACTGACTTCCTGGACTGAACACCTATGGATACCCTGATCTATCCCTTCTCTGTTTGAGCCAGTCTTTCATCAGTCATTGCAGCCTCAACTATTTTCCATTGTTCACTGGAGCCCTGGGGGGCAACCATATGCTGAGGAAGGGCCCCCACTACATGTGCCTGTGGTTTAGATAAGAGAATAACAGCTGAACAAAGACTGATGATTCATTGGGCTATTTTACCAATAACCCTAATATGAAATGCCTGTGGTAGACATTAGCAGACCTCATTAAGGATGTAAGGGTTTGTGTCTTAATAATCAGACCTAATAATCCACCCGTTTTGGCAGATCTCCAAGTTATTTTCTATAAGACATGAAGCAGAAGATGACGCACCTCTGCATGTCATGAGTACAGAGGAATAGTATTCTGGGAGGAATGTCTAAACCTGTCCCATTACTTCTGTTGGTGCTTAATGTAGGTTTCTACTGTCTGTATTCTATATCTGAGTTTCTTTTTCAAAGAACATGAAGTTGCAATAAAAATAAGAAAATAGAAATAAAACAATCAGTCTTCACATTGCCATGCTAAAATCTTGTTGTGTTGAATCTTTTTGTGATCACAGACACATTTGTGTGCTATTACAGTATATTTTAAAGAATGTGGACTGCTAAAAACTATCCCCCTCCAGCTAATTCCAGGATTTAATGTACTGAGGGAAATGTTTTTTTTTTCCTACTTAGGGGTTCACTCAGTGTCCCACAGGGTCCCCGGTTTGTGAGTTATCTCTCAGCCGGGGTCCCGGGGGGGCCTGTGTGTCCCTTGGAAAAAAATTAAACCTCTATACCCAGCTCTGATTTTTTGTTTATTCAGTTATGTAAGTACTGAATCAAATATTTGCTTATACACATCTAGTATTCGTCTCATATAGGTGTTACATTAGTCCTTGGCAGAAGATGATGTTAGGCTTCTGCTGATTAATCGTTCCAGAATTTAGTCTCTGGGTAAGTATGTTGAGGGTGGGAGGGGCTTGAGTACTTGCCCGTCCTTGTATGTCCTGTTATCCGTCAGTTTTATCCTCAGTTTGTAGCAATTCGTGGGTAGTTTATCCACAGTTTGTAGCTAGCTGTTATCCCTCGAAGTTTGTAGCAAGTTGTTGGAAACTCCTTCACAGTTGCGTTTCGCCTATGGCTTCTTCAGTGTGGGAGTCTGTGGTCTATGCGTTATAATTTGTTAGGGTGCCCCGGTGCCTGGAGTGCTGGCATGCTTGGAGGTTCACTTGTTGTAAAATGTGCTGTTTTGTCCCTCACTATGGGGTGTGTTCCTTTGGAGATCCGGACCCTCCCTGCCCCGTGGGGGGTGGTGGAGGGTAGCGTTGCCTGTAGTGGTGCGCTCGGGTTAACAGTAGCGGTGCGCCCGGCGGGCGTTTATTTGTTAGGATTTCCGTGGGGTGCGCGTCCTGTATGTGTGTCCTAGGCAGCGCTAGGATCTCTGCAGATTACCTTGGCAGTCTGGGTTTTTCCATAGTATCTGTAAACCCCTCAGTCAGTCACAGCAACAGCCATGCTGCAAGCGTTTTTGATACATTTGTGTTTAAATAAAGAGCCTGCAGTGCACCAGGCATAGAAGCTGGTATCACAACAACAAAGGGACATAAGCTCCAATCTCCTAAATATATCTTCAGGATGCATGAGCTGTGCCTATGCCACATTCACACTCCAAATCCACAAGTAAAAGGGCCAACATGAGGAATGTCCATAAAAATATACAAATTTACTGAAAAACCATTAAAGTGGACCAACACCCAGGATTTTCACTATCCTGAGTGTTGGTCCACTTCCGCGGGGCGCCCCGATCGGGGGATAAGGTACGTTTTTTGGGGCTTTCTGGGGGGTTTCACACAGCGGGGCATCCCGATTTTGGATGCCCCGTGGGGAGGGAGCTGATCGGCCTGGGAATCTTATAGATTCCCGGGCCGATCAGGGGTGGGTGTTGGTCCACTTTAAAAACGAGGCATGTCAGCTCACCATCTGAGATTAAATTCCAGCAGATATAATGAGTAAATTCCTGAAACTCCTTGACACGTTTCAGGCGATCACGCGCCATAATCATGAGCCAGTATCCACATGGCCGACCTCTGGATTTTGCAAATGCCAGCCACTATGCCCTTAGCCATAGGTCAGGTGTTCTCCCAGGAGCACCCCTGAAAGAACACCAGTCCCATATTGATAGACACCATGCTCTTCCTCACCTCCAGGGTCCAGCAGATGTTGTGGGTTATTGAGAAGAAGCATTAGCATGGCAGGCAGATGAGTTGCTACTTTCAGAGAACCAGGTGTCAGAGAACCAGGACTGTTCCCCCTGTAGTCCAGCAGAGGGCGCCTGTTTGCTAATGTCAGAGAACCAGGACTGTTCCTCCTGTTGACCAGCAGAGGCCGCCCATGAGTCCTCTCTACTGAGCATGTGCAGGGGCCTATAAAAACAGACAAGGCCTGTCCTCAATTACCAGTTGGTCTTTTTCCTGCATGCTCCTGAGTTCCTGTGATTCCTTCCTGTGTACCGACCCGGCTTGCTTCTGACTACGATCCTGCTTTCCTGAAGACTTTGGCTTTGTTTGTGACCACGATCCTGTTCTGCCTGCCTACGACCTCAGCTTGTTTCTCGACTTTGATTCAGATCTGCCAGCCCACGACTTCATCCTGCTTCACACTCCCAGATCAGTTCTGGTCTGTCTTCTACCCGGAATTCAGCAAAACCCACTCCTAGGTTGCCTGACCTGGGGCCTTCCTGCAGCCCAGTCTATCCTCACCATCAGAGGCTCTAGTGAATACCAGGTTGGCCCTTAGACTCCAGGCTTCCCGGTCGGAGAGGTGAGCAGAGTTGCAGCCTTCGCAATCAGGGTTCACACCCGATGTCCTGACAGTACCAGCTGGTCAATAATGAGCTCTGGCGGAGATCACCCGGCTTTTGACGCCTTGGTTCAGCAGATGACCGCTCTGACACAGGCGGTGGGCAATCTACATGGTGGATTTTTACAGCTGGAGTCTTGCCTGAATACGCTGCAAGCCAGCCTTCCTGCCGCTACTAACCCTGTCCCGCCATCAGCCTCTGTTATGCCTGCGGCTGCCGACAGTGCAGGCTCTTCACCCAGTACCTTTGAACCCTGCATACCTTTGCCTGAACGTTTTTCTGGGGATCGCAACCGTTTTCGATTGTTTAAAAATTGTTGCCAGTTGCTGTTCGATATCCAACCCCGGACATACCCCACAGAGGTCATCAGGGTTAAGATCTCCTTGCCGCTGGGAAACCCTCAGATTTGGGCTCATCGCTTACTTGAACAATCAGACCCTATCATATCCTCTCTGGAGTCTTTCTTTAATGCTAAGGCAACTATGTATGATGACCCTGGGTGTATAGCTTCAGCTGAGGCTGTGCTTCGGACCCTTCTCCAGGGACGCCATCCTGTCGAGGAGTATGTGGCAGAATTCCGTTGCTGGAGTACTGAGACTCTTTGGAATGACCCTGCTCTCTGTCATCAGTTCCGTTTGGGTCTGGCCGATTCTGTCAAAGATGAACTGGCTCGTTCCGATCTGCCCGCATCTCTGAAGGAGTTGATCAAACTCTCCATCAAGATTGATAGGAGACTAAGGGAACGTTGTCTTCAGAAGAGTAATCCTCAGTCCCTCCATTTGGGTCCTCCTCGTGCTGATGCTCCCAGCTTCTGTCCACCCTCCGCTGCTGTTAACAGTGGTTCGGAGCCGATGCAACTCGGCTCCGAAGAGGTTACCTACTAGACATTATTTGGGTTCCCTCCTGCTTTCTAGTGCTAATCATATTTCTGTTTCGCTCTGTTTCCAGTTGCCCGGAAGAAAAATTGAGGTGGCAGCCGTTATCGACTCTGCAGCTGCTTTATGGATCTAGCATTTACCAGGACCCATGACATTCCTTCCAGACAACAACCCTTTTCACTCACCATTTCCTTGGCTGATGGTTCCCTGCTCAAGACCGGTCCTATTACTTTACAAACTTTGTCCTTATCAGCATGTATTAATCCTGATAATTTTGAATGGCTAAGTTTTGATCTCATACCATCCCCCGCTTTTACTGTCATTTTGGGTTTACCATGGTTATTGACACATAACCCTTCAATAAACCCTTCAATAAATTGGTCCACGGGTACAGTGCTCTTCGAGTCTCCTTATTGTCTTCATGCCTGTTTTTCCAATTCTACTACCAGGCACCAACTAGCTCTGACTGATTCTGCCAAGGAACAGGATCTTCAAAGCTTACCTGAAGCCTATATGGACTTTAGGGATGTCTTTGACAAAAAGGGAGCTGACACTTTTCCTCCCCATCGGTCTTATGATTGCTCAATTGAACTTTTGCCTGGGGCATCCATCCCTTTTGGCAGGATTTACCCGCTATCTGATTCAGAGTTGTTAACCCTTCGTCAGTATCTGGATGAAAATTTGAAGGAGGGTTTTATTTGGCCTTCCACTTCCCCCGCAGGTGCTGGTATTTTCTTTGTAGGCAAGAAGGATGGTTCCTTACGGCCCTGTATTGACTACAGGGAACTGAACAAGGTCACTGTCAAGAATCGCTACCCTCTACCCTTGATTTCAGACCTGTTTCAGCACCTCAAAACTGGTCATATTTTTATCAAGCTTAACCTTAGTGGGGCATACAACCTCGTCCGGATAAGAGAAGGGGATGAGTGGAAAACAGCATTTTGAACTCGTTACGGACACTTTGAATATCTTGTCATGCCTTTCGGTTTGTGCAATGCCCCGGCAACCTTCCAACACCTGGTCAATGACATTTTTAGGGACTTACTTGATATTTTTGTCGTGTACTTGGATGACATTCTCGTCTTTTCTGAAAACCTGACCGAACATAGGGGGCATGTGCGAACAGTACTCTCACGACTTTGGGCACATCAACTCTTTGCCAAGTTAGAGAAGTGCGAATTTGAAAAAGCATCCATCTCTTTTCTGGGGGTCCTCATCTCAGATCTCAGACGGTTCTGAGTCGCTGATTGAGGATGAATCAGAAGAATACGAGGTTGAGCAAATTTTGGATGCCCATCGCAGCGGAATGGGTCTTCAATATTTAATTAAATGGAAGAACTATGAAATCGAAGAGAGTTCTTGGGAGCCGTCTAGGAATGTCCATGCTCCTCGTCTGATTAGGGACTTTCATAGGTCCCATCCCGAGAAACCTGGCCCTAAAGTCGGCCGGAGGCCTCCCTTAAGGGGGGGGCAATGTCAGAGAACCAGGTGTCAGAGAACCAGGACTGTTCCCCCTGTAGTCCAGCAGAGGGCGCCTGTTCGCTAATATCAGAGAACCAGGACTGTTCCTCCTGTTGACCAGCAGAGGCCGCCCGTGAGTCCTCTCTACTGAGCATGTGCAGAGGCCTATAAAAACAGACAAGGCCTATCCTCAGTTACCAGTTGGTCTTTTTCCTGCATGCTCCTGAGTTCCTGTGATTCCTTCCTGTGTACCGACCCGGCTTGCTTCTGACTACGATCCTGCTTTCCTGACGACTTTGTTTGTGACCACGATCTTGTTCTGTCTGCCCACGACCTCTGCTTGTTTCTCGACTTTAATTCAGATCTGCCAGCCCACAACTTCAGCCTGCTTCACACTCCCAGATCAGTTCTGGTCTGTCTTCTACCCGGAATTCAGCAAAACCCACTCCTAGGTTGCCTGACCTGGGGCCTTCCTGCAGCCCAGTCTATCCTCACCATCAGAGGCTCTAGTGAATACCAGATTGGCCCTTAGACTCCAGGCTTCCCGGTCGAGAGGTGAGCAGAGTTGCAGTCTTCGCAATCAGGGTTCACACCCGGTGTCCTGACAGCTACCCAATTCACATTGAATTATTATGGGTAGTGTCTGTTCACCAGTAGTGAAAAGTAAATTTAAACACAATTGTCTGTCTCATTCACCCATAAAATAAAAACTAATCTGTCTTCTTACTTGTCCCACCATTACTTTAGTTGCCCCAAACTCTTCTTAATGTCTAGCACATTGTGTGAAGTCTTCCAGACCTGACATGATGTCCCGAGACGTGAATAAAATGGTGCTGCTCTCTTATTTCTGGCTTCCTAATGGAGGTACTGCCATAGGGATGATCAATAACACCAGGAGGACGTGTTTCCCTAGTCTTCCCTAGCATTATAATGACCCCAAAGGAAGCATAACATTGCCCTACTGCGCTCCATTCAGTTCTCTGGCAGGAATCCAGAGAAGTTGAGGGACCTTCAGTTCTATGTTGAAGACCTAAGCAAGTCTGAAGATGCTGTGTGGAACCTCGAAAACACAAAGAAGGCTTTCTGTTTGGTGGCTAAAGGGGACCTCTGTCAAGATGTACAGATGAATTAAACTGTATATTAATTAAAATGTTTTAATTCACCTCCCTGGCCCATGTGATATGTCAAGCATCAGAGGCAAAAGGAGATTGGTAGCCACACCCACTTATTTTACTTGCTAAAACTGCACATACATATTTGGGTCACACAATGATGTTTATTTTCACTGCTTTGCCAGAAGTGGGTGGAATCAATTGTACAGTTATTGGCGAATGTAATGTTTTCTAACTAATACGAATGAGCTGTTGTCTCTAAGGGAGCAGCACCCCTACTTGATTTATATGTTGTAAAGGACTGCACAAAGTCTTCATATTTTTACACTTAGAAATACTATACTAGTGGTTCATCTCATTGATCAAATAATACTCACATCCGTGTTTATTTGTAGAGGGTATTTTTCTAATGGTATATGTAAATTATTATTTATGTGATATACATAGTAATGATTTAGCCACTTTGATTTTTATGTAGTTGTTGGAAAAAATGGCCAGTTATATTTGCTCACTGATGTGGGGTATCCATGATCATTAGCAGAAGGTTATAGATGTTTTCATTTTATCAGGATGCGTATTTGTGTATTTGTACGTTCTTTTTACATGGAATGTGATAAAACATAATTGAATTGTTTATACCATATGTATTGTAGTTCAGCCTTTTGACATTGGAAGGAAAATTACTGTTTGGCTCATTTCCCTGTGATTTTCTGCATATGAGCATGTTTTAGCTCCAGAATACAGAGGAAGTAGTAAAATTAGCTGACAACTCAGACAATTTGTTTCAGTGCACTTGCTCTAAATTCTGGCATGTGTTTGCTTTATGCTTGTTGTCCCAGAAACTGTGTGAGAATGTGAAAAACAATGTGACAAAGAAGAATTTTATATGCACCCCACCAACAGTGAACAGACGTATGTGATTTTGTGAGATACTTATTGTGGTTCTTGAGGGTGTTTCAGTCTCAGTATATACAGTGTAATTGCAACTGAGTCATTCTTCTCGAGCAGGAAAATGCAGTGCACTTCCTTGTTTCCTTTGGTCGGACATTCAGTACTTGTGTGCTTTGACATACAGGAAATACAGTATGATAAAGGATTGTTATAAAAAAGAAAAGGGGGACCCATGAGAAGTGGTGCACAAAGGATTTTGTGCTGTGGAGGGTCCAAACGGGGCAGAGGGGTGAGCTGAAGGAGGTGTGGCAACTTGTGAGAAGTATATAGTCCCCTTGTAGACAGATCATAAATGGAAAAGATAAGTATCTTATTTTTGCTCTATAAGACGCACTTATTTTCCCCCAAAAAGTAGGGGTAAAATGTCAACTCACATTTCCATCCTTCCCATTTGTGCTGTCCCCGCCGTCTTCGCTGTATCTGCCTCCTTTTCCGCGGTGCCTGCACATACAGATATCCGGCCTCATACAGCAGGTGGATGTGGTTGATGCACGAGCCGTATTTGCTTTGCGTACGCATAGGGTTTAGCCGAGCATTTACATTATATGCAGCCGAAGTAGTCTCTGAACAGTTTTTACCTCTATTGATGATTATTGTCTGTGTGCTTTTTTCAATGTTTTGATAGATTTGGTTATTGCCTTTTACTTATGATAACTATGTGCTCTGTCCTGAAGAGCAAAACCGTCTAATACCATGATATTCGCTGTGCTAGAACTGTGTTAAAGTGTAAATATACAGTGATATATGGGTCATATACATATAGATTTATGTTATATTTGATTTATACAAAAAATATATAAACAGCATGCATGACATAAGGAGCAAGCTAATTAGAACAGCAGGTACAAAAGGGCAGCTAGATAATATCTGCATTCCGAAACCAGAAAATAACAAAAGACATCTGAGAGGGCACTAGATAATATCAACATTCTGTGACCACACCATAAATATGTTGTAAATAGACATATAGACCTGAAATAGCAGTTGCACCCTCCTAGCAAAACGACTGGACATCAAAAGGTTAGATAGACGCTGGCACCATAAAATATACAAACGGCTTCTGGGAATTTCCGGGATGCACCCTCTTTTGCATAACCGGTGGGTCAAGCCCAAGGGGGGGTGGAGGTCAGCAGGACTGGAGATCAAAAGGGCAGGGAGGTATAATTGAGGGGGGCAGAAGAGAGGAGGCAGAAGGAAAGGAAGGCTTGGACCGGAGACTGCTTGTACAGGAGACGGGCCCTGGAATAGCGCTGGGGGAAACGATTCCCTGAGGCAGGTAACTTAGCCATAGCTAACACTGGTTAGGGCTATCAGGGAATATTGCTGTATTGGGGTGTCCATTTAACTTGTGTGGCTCTTTTCTGTTCTGCAAGATTCATTGTAAGTTCCTTGTGTGAATTGTCTGTCAGTATGGTATTGGTGCTGTAAATCCACCCATTAGGGGTTAATATATCTGTGGTTGCATGTAAAGTAAATTGTATTGTCTTTTGCCATTTTGTTTTGCTTGTACTACAATATATCTCTCTGTTTACTACGCGTCTCAGTGTCTCTTGCATTTACCAGAAGTCAAAAGAACTATAGTCTTATGGTCTTATGCGTGTATCCATTGCGTGATCATTGGCCAGATATTGACAATATTGGTATATGTGTTGCCTATTTTAGTCGAGCCGGGCAGGATAAATATATACACAATATTATTAATATCTAGTTATAATATTGTTTACATTTGGCTAAGAGCCATTCAGGAGATATTAATAATATTATTATTATTATTAGTATTGTTTACATTTGCCGAGCGGCAGGCAGGAGATATATAATTGTTTACATTTGGCCAGCCACTCAGGAGAGGTTAGTATTGTTTACATTTGGCGAGCCAGGCAGGAGGCATCTTGTGTATTTGCAGAGCACTGTGTTGTGGTGAATATTGAGTGTATTGTGGTATATAATACAGTGTGCAATTCAATTTCTATAGTTCACAGACAGCTGTTGCTATTGGTAACTATAGCATATTTTAAAGTGTTGCAATGGGTTTGAGGTGCCTTATTGTATAGACATGGAGGGTCTTGCAAAAAAGATGAACAAGATAAAGAATGCAGAGGGGATTATTAGAGCAATGCAGGGATCCAGTAACCCATGGGCTGAAGCCCAGGATTATGTGACTAAATGCATTGCTGCTAAGCAAATCTCCAAATCTGAGGGCAAACGCTTTTTGATTTATGGGGCAGTTTGGATTGCAAAGGAGTTTGTTTTGGTGAAAATACAAAATGAAAGCCTCAAAGAGGAGGTAAACTCCCTGGATAAAGCGCTAGGAGCCATGAGGGCATCTACTGAAAGTTTGGGCGCAATTGTGGAGCAGCTGAGAGCTGAGAGCAGAGAATTGCGCATGAACAATCAGGCAATGTCAGAAAAGCTGAAAGCCACAGAAAAAGAAGTTGAACTTGTGTCTGTGGATATCAGGAGACAGAGAGATGCATTTCCTGGTGCTGCTGAGGAGGTTTCATGTGGGTCTTCACCAAATAAGCATATAGATTCGGGGGTGCAGGGTAAGTGTATGAGTGAAAATTACCCAAAGGTAGCCCCAAAGGTTAGTGCAGTCAAACAAGCTCAAATGGCAGTTGCAAGGTCCCCATTACAAAAAGCAATGCCTAGAATAATTAACTCTGCTGTAGCCTGCAGAGACAATGTAAAGAGAGCTAGAAGTGTGAAGTGTCACTCTTGTGGCCAAGCGGATCACATTTCCAGGCTCTGCCCCTCTGCAAAACCAATGTGTAGTAATAAAGCCCAGAGTTATAGAACCCACAAAAGGCAGACAATGGTTTACTCTGCTAGATTTGGGACAGGGAGCTTTAACCAAAAGAAATTTGCTAGGGAGCATTATAGTCAAAGCAAACCTATAAAGTGTGTCCCAGCGAAATGGTTAAGAGCCAGAAACGAATACCTTATGGCAGAAAATCTGCAGTTGAGGAGTGATATGAGCTCACTGATCCAACAGGTTATGGCCATAAGAGAAGAGGTAAGTATGTCGGGGAATAGAAGAATGTCGGATGAGCCAAGGCTTACACAAAAGGTTATAGAGAGGCACCCAGTTAGGTGTTATTAATTCTGTGTGCTTTGTCTTTCAGGTCCATTGGATAAAATCCCGGCTAAGTCTCTGATTAACTCTTTGATCTTTACATTAGGTTTTGGGGACCTTAACGTGGGCTTTTTTTGTGTGGGTTTTTTTTCTATGTGCACACGTTTAGGATAAGCCTCAAAGATTAATTTGATGAAAGCAGTCAGGTTATCAAAAATCTAAATTCATTTTTGTTTTTTTAGTTAAAAGACCTGAACTGCTAAGCTGGCATGGACAGGGTTTCGGATATCCCTGATTTCCATTAAAGTGTAAATTTAGTATTTTTTTATGATTGCGCTATATTTTACGGATTGCGCATATTTAATAACTAGTGCCAGCCTAGTGTAGGTAGGTTTTGCTCCCAGGTGTCACTGGCAGGCTGTGTGGAATGCTCTGTTGCTGGGGCTGCAGTGTCATTCCAGGCTGATTAGCATTTCTATACAGCCAGTGTCTTTCCAGTGACAATGCATGGAGAACCGGTTTTAAAGTGTTTTTTTCCTTTTACAATGAACAATGAAAAGGCTAAAATTCATAATTTAGCTTGTTCATTGGATCAATCATTTTAAATTGTGTGCTTGTAGGTTTTTTTCTCCTGTTGTTATGTTATTGGGGTGGGAACCATTTTTTTTCCTAAGCAACTTTTTTTTTTGTAGTTGGTACACAGGCACACAATTTGAAACTATCTGTTTGTTTATGTTTTCTTACTCTGAATGGTATGAAGTGGGCGAGCAGCTTTTCTCCCCATTTTCTCCACAAGTTTTACTTTAAATGTTATGAAGTGGGCGCGGTTTAGTGCATAGGATTGTTCAATATGGTCAACATACCAGGTCTGCATTAGGCTGACCTATTATCTTATGGATGTGTGTTTTAATGTTGTATATTGTTGTAAAATAACCTTTAAACAGTATTTTTCCATAGATAGCCCAGAGACGCCTTTGATTTGAGTTTGCAGAGACGGAGGGGGATTATTGATATAGCATAGTGGCAACCTTATTTTTCTTTGGTTATAGCTTGAATCCTCAAAGCCACATCTACAGAGTCACACTTTCTTTTGTTCAAGGTTTTCTTTCAGACATTTCCACCGTAATACGCCGTTTGCTATGTTGCATTATGTTTATGCGCTGTGACCAAAAATCTATTTCTTGGAGTCTGCTGTGTATCACTGTGTTGGAGAGTATATCACCGATTGCTTCTAATATTGCAGATGTACTGTTGCTGTAACTCCTTATGGTCTGTGTGAACTGTCAAAGTACATGTGCACCCATAACAATATGGACTGTTGTAATCATATGCACCCATGACAATATGGGCAGTTCTGATGCTGTGCACCATGAAACCATGGGCAGTTCTGATGATGTGCAGTCATAACCATATGCACTGTCACGCTGTGCACTCAGTATATTATGGACTGTCACCTTGTGCACCCACCTCGCTGATGATAATACAGGCCTTGGACACTCAGTGACAGCTTATAAAGCAGTGTCTGCAATGGAAGTCGACTGATGTGTGTCCAGCAGGAGCGGCAGTGAATAAATCCGGATGTCACCAGATTTGGTCACCCAAAATCACATAAGCGGTTATGGATGGTGTAAAAATATGTAATATGTTTGATGATCTGTTGAAGAAGGTGTGGCATTAAAACAGTATGTGGTGGCTGAAGGATGCAGGCTGTAACTTGAGATAATGTAGGTTGTCATAGCATTGTGCTGTAATGTATCGGGTCCCATCAGTCTCAGCAAATTGGAATCACTTTTAAGGATGATCTGAGAGACGGGTGTATAACCAAAGAGCAAAGTGAGGGCTTTTCACATCAAGATATGAATGCCCTCAAGCGGGGGATATGTAAATATACAGTGATATATGGGTCATATACATATAGATTTATGTTATATTTGATTTATACAAAAAATATATAAACAGCATGCATGACATAAGGAGCAAGCTAATTAGAACAGCAGGTACAAAAGGGCAGCTAGATAATATCTGCATTCCGAAACCAGAAAATAACAAAAGACATCTGAGAGGGCACTAGATAATATCAACATTCTGTGACCACACCATAAATATGTTGTAAATAGACATATAGACCTGAAATAGCAGTTGCACCCTCCTAGCAAAACGACTGGACATCAAAAGGTTAGATAGACGCTGGCACCATAAAATATACAAACGGCTTCTGGGAATTTCCGGGATGCACCCTCTTTTGCATAACCGGTGGGTCAAGCCCAAGGGGGGGTGGAGGTCAGCAGGACTGGAGATCAAAAGGGCAGGGAGGTATAATTGAGGGGGGCAGAAGAGAGGAGGCAGAAGGAAAGGAAGGCTTGGACCGGAGACTGCTTGTACAGGAGACGGGCCCTGGAATAGCGCTGGGGGAAACGATTCCCTGAGGCAGGTAACTTAGCCATAGCTAACACTGGTTAGGGCTATCAGGGAATATTGCTGTATTGGGGTGTCCATTTAACTTGTGTGGCTCTTTTCTGTTCTGCATGATTCATTGTAAGTTCCTTGTGTGAATTGTCTGTCAGTATGGTATTGGTGCTGTAAATCCACCCATTAGGGGTTAATATATCTGTGGTTGCATGTAAAGTAAATTGTATTGTCTTTTGCCATTTTGTTTTGCTTGTACTACAATATATCTCTCTGTTTACTACGCGTCTCAGTGTCTCTTGCATTTACCAGAAGTCAAAAGAACTATAGTCTTATGGTCTTATGCGTGTATCCATTGCGTGATCATTGGCCAGATATTGACAATATTGGTATATGTGTTGCCTATTTTAGTCGAGCCGGGCAGGATAAATATATACACAATATTATTAATATCTAGTTATAATATTGTTTACATTTGGCTAAGAGCCATTCAGGAGATATTAATAATATTATTATTATTATTAGTATTGTTTACATTTATATACAGGACAGACTTCCTGTATGCTAGGAGAACTGAGCACACGGCTTGCGTTGTGCTGCTGCCACGTGCATACACAGTCTCACAGGGGAGCCTGGTTCACTTCCCAGACCACTACTAAAGGTATTTAGCTAAAGGCTATATATACCCGCGTATATGTGCACAGACTAACTATTTCATTGTGTTATACTATGTATGCTTCATTCATATTGCCAAGTTAACCTTTACTACATAAAGTTCATAGTACTGTTATACTTGACTGTGTCAGTGACTAAAGGTTGCTGGGAGCAGTAGTCCCAGCCTCTTTTTGTTATCAACAGGTTAGCGCCATAACTTGTCTTGAGTGGGGTGTTTACCATCACCCGCCCCCCCCCCCAAAACAGCCCTACACTATAAAAAATAAACAAAACTAGTATCATACTTGAATTTTCAGAATATGCTGCTGAACTACAAGCCCATTTCAATCTAAACAAATTGCTCCTCTTGTGCATTGCAGGTTCATAATGGTTGGGGGGAACAGCCCAGAAGAAGTGCTACTGATAGACCTGTTTGACCCAGGCTGCCCTAAGGACACCAGCAAACACAAAGCTTTAACGCACATCTGGAGTATAATCCAAGAACGTTATGCAGCAAATGTCCCATTTACCTTCTTCATGTGCTACCAGGATCCAACTTCTACTAACACCGAACAAGATTTATTATTGAAGGCCTTAGACATACATTTTAATCATCTAAAAAATGGATATAAGCTAGTATGGGACTGTAACATGGCTGCAGTGCTTTACTCCATCAAGCAAGATATTGACGCACAGAACCTCACTAAAATTCATGTCATCCTGCCCCAGACAAGAAGAACACAAATGGATATTTATGTGAAAAATCTGTTCACTGACGTCTACAAATTCACTTTGGACTGTTACAAAACACAATATGACAAGGACATTGGTAAATCTCCATCTAAAGACCCAAGAATGAGTAATGGCATGACTGAGGAGGGCTTGAGGGGGCTTGCAATGAAAAACGTGCAGACCTTTGTCCAAAGCCTCCCTGCCTTGAAAGATGATATCACCATTCTAAAATCACAGCTTATTCCAGGTAAAGATTTGTTTAAGTGTCTTACAGCTATTATTGATAGATACATGCAACCCTGAGACAAGTACCGATCTAGGGAAAAAAAAGAGGTTCAAAATGCAAAAAAACACTGCACACCGATGTGAAGATGTAACTTTTCATGGCAGGAACAGAAACCTGACCTGCAGGATTAGACAGGTTTTGCTGAAGTGAGCCAAAAGTTAAAACTGTGCCTTTATACATCAGCAGATATTTACATGCTCCTGCCCAAAAAATGTATTTGCAAATACATACATTTATGCCTCTCATTGCATTGTGAGCATGCAGAGCTGCTAGGTGTACAATACTTATGTATAGCCTATATTTTATAGCACTTTATGACTTCCATGAAAGGCTATGAATGGGGCAAGGGAGAATTACCCAACCAGGTGAGGAAACCCCAGTTGGATTTTATTTAGGAGGATAAATATAAATCAAAGAGCACACTTGAAAAAGCAAATCTAATTATTAAAGGGTCGTTAAAGGGATACTAAAAAAAACAAAACAGTCTTCTGGGCTGACAGCCTGTACCGCGGGAGCTCATGCCACTCGTATGTGCGCTTGGGGTAAGTTGGGCAGTAAATGCTAAGACTTCAGATCCAAAGGGACAGTCCAGTCTAAATAACTCTTGTGGTTCATGGGAGCAGCCATGATAGAATTAATGCAGCTGCTGCCCCATTGACTTCTGTTGAGAGGAGAAGGAAGGGGGGAGTGCTTTGTCTCATACATCTTTATAGAACACAGTAGAGCAGTAGTTGCAGGTAATCCCATCATGGCTCCCATGAACCACAAGTTATTTAGACTGGTCTGTACCTTTAAGAGCAGCCGTATTCACCATGTCCATGATTTGCCCCTGAAATGCTATAGCCTCAACCCCCAAATTGTTGACTGTCTGGGAATGGGGGGGGGGTGATTGATGGCCCCAGTCAGGCACTGCGTGCAAATATCCTAAGTACTACATGTTATTGTGAGTATAGCTAGAGGTACAGATCTAGGGTTGTAAGCCACCGGGAAAGTAACAAAATACATACAGTCTCATAATTTACCCTAGCCTTTCTAAGTACATAGACCACAGGAAGGCAGTATTTTATCCTTTGTATCATCTGTCCATTGTGGCACAGAAGGAGAGAATGAGGTAATTAGATTGCCCTATTCGGGGTGTTTCCTGACCACTAACAGCAAATCAACAAAACAGACAGGGCAGTTTCTAGGCCCAGATGAGCTGTAACTTCGCCCAGGACACTAGAAAGGCAGGGGGCACCAAGCTGCCTTCTGGCTCTTAGCATGGCATCCACTGCAATGTACTGGAGCCCCCCTGGGTACTTTAAAGTGATTGGCAAGTCAAAAGTTTAAAAAAATATATCAGTAGCTTACCTTACATTGAGTGGCTGAAGTGATATGATTCCTCCTCAGTCAGTCTCCTTAGTGAGCAAATCACCTCCTCATTCAGCTTTTAATCCCCACCCAGCTGACTTGGTCCTTTAATCAACGTTCAGTGAACCAAGAACGGAAACACCCCCCACTCCCTGCCCAGATGTCCTGATAGGCTGCCTCCCTCTGCATCTTTTAAACCCTGCCTCATCCCTCCTCTCTGGCCACACCATGTGCTGGCAGTAACTAGAAGCACAACAATGCACTTATTTTTTTTACTATGATACACAGTGTGCTTACATCACATCGCTGTTGCCACACCCACTGTTCTCCTCATTTTTTCTCTGCATCTCCAATGCTCTAATACTTTTACTAATAACTTAGGAACTACAGGGTCTTTTTGAAAACGGATTGCAGCTTAGGACAGTGCAACGTGTAGCCCGAGACAATGGAACAACAATCAGGCTTGCCTTTAGTATAACTTTAATTCCTGCTACATTCACTAATAGATCCTACAAAGGCTTGATCAACACTAATACAGGCCAGCTACAGGGTTATATTGAGATGGTATTGTATATGGATAGCCACAGTATTTCTATTGCCTTATGGGCTACCCTATTGCTTTAGAGCAGTGGTTCTCAACCTTTCTAATGCCGTGACCCCGCAATACAGTTACTCATGTTGCGGTGACCCCAAACCGAAAAATAATTTTGGTGGCTACTTCAAAACTGTAATTTTGCTACAGTTATGGTTCGGAATGTAGATACCTGATATGCATTATGTATTCTCATTGCTACAAATCAAACATAATTTAAACATAGCGATTAATCACAAAAACAATATTTAATTATATGTTGAGAAATATTTATTACTAATTTCAATAAATAACATTTCACCATGGCATAGCATGTGTCGGAAACTGCCATTTCTCCGCCTCTTATTGAAATAATAGGAGGCTGCGGAGGATTGTGTGGTAACTCGAGATTCTCGGGAGCTCTCTTCCACAAAATCCGCCGCACTCACAATGAACTGAATGCGCGCAGGCATTCAGTTTGGAGCGTGCATCCATAATGGCGTGCGTTCTAGCTGAATAGTGCTGCTGCAGACGGTAGCGCGACTTCTCAGCGGCTTTAGGCGACCCCTGTGCTTTGGTCGTTCAACCCCCGCCGGAGTCCTGACCCACAGGTTGAAAACCGCTGCTTTAGGGGCATTTTCATTAAAGGGGACATGTACCATATTTGGTGTCTTCCCAAAGCTCAAACCCTTTGGTCTTACATATTGAAATGTATTAAGAAAAAGTTATTTTTTGAGGTGACTTAAGTGCTTCAAGGGGACTAGTTACAGGAATAGGTAAATACTCTCAGTGCCTGATCTCCACTATCTACTTAGCTGCAAGTGTTACTGTAGTGATATCCTGGAAACAACCATGTATTTTGAAATCAGGGATCACGAGTAAACTAGATTGTCTGGTGCGAGGTTGAGTGCTGTGGCTCCGTTAAGATTTGTGTATTCTAATTGCCTTGCTCAAGTGCACCTCCCAGGTTATATATTAATTGGTCATTTAAACTTGTGCAAGCTTTGGCTTTCGACAATTCGCCCCAGGTGCTACACTCGAGGTTATATGGCAACCTCAGGTAAGCTGCTACCAAGTTATCTATTGCATCGTATGTCCCAGCTAACATGGTTGAGTGCTGTGGCTCCTTGAATATCCATCATCCTGTGCCAGCTGAGTTGGGTGCATTTCCCCACATATCAGCCCTACTGTGTAAGGAGTAGCTGGCTTTTATTGCTGCTTGCGGCGAGAGGCAGTGGATGGGCGTAGTCGCCCTCGATGCTGCATGGTGTCCAACACTGAAGCATGCGTCATCCTGGACATGTGATACACATATAAATATATACATGTCTGCTTTATTCTTACCTTATCAGGCAGCTGACTGTTTCGTTACTTACTGTATATTAGAACTGTTTTATTCATTTGGGAGGTATGTTCATTCTCACTGCACAGAAAGTGTGTTTGGTTATGCTCCACATCGATGTATTTATTTTGAGTCATAGGCAGCCCCCAATTGCTGCTGATTGGACCTTTTATGTATGCTTCTTATGGGTTTACTGGATTAAAGATTCATTGATTTTACTACACTGCAGGCATTTTGGACATATCTTATTGTGATTGGAGGAAGAGGCACATCTGCATGGTAAAGGTATCTGCAATATATGTGTTGATTGATTGCACTATGAGAAGCTGGCTTTCCTTTGGCTCCCTGGTTGAATAGCTGTGTAAAGTAGGGAATCTCCCATAAGCATTGTCTGGCATAGAGTATTATGAGGCATCATCTTTATTGGCAGAGGTCCATAACATGAACAAGGCAGTGATACAGTAACTCATTGACTGGGAACCCCCTTGTCTGGGAAATATTATAGTAATTTATTATGGAGCGGGTTTACCTGGCAGCAAAGTTCTTTAGTAATTGTGCCAGGAATCGCTGCCAGGAAAACTGGCAGCATCTTTATTCTTCTTTAAAGAGGCACATTGGAGTATTTTCTCACTGCAGCTTGGCTTCACAAACACAGAGTCACCCAAAATAATGAGGGATTTGCAAACCTAACCAGATTAAGACTCCAGGCACATCTCTGCAGTTCCATGTTTTAAAGGCATACAGTACAGGTTTCAAGACAAGCGCTCTGCAAACGCCTTCGAAATTCTGTTAGGCTATGGGCACATTCACGGAGGTGATTGTGATCATGGAGCAATTGCCATCACCTCTAAAAGGCCTTGTCTGCAGTATTTTAGAGGATGGTGTGAAAGTGATTCCACCCCACTGAGCAAACGCTTTTCAAACGCTGAACGACAGACTCAGCAGACTGTGACAGAGCGCCCTATCATCTTCCATAGCAGGCAGAGCACTGTGAACTTTCACCTGCTTGCTGGCTGGGTTGGAAGTTGTTCTCCCAGCTTGTGGCCATCCCCCTTCATGGCCCCTCCCATTCCTGATTGGTTGGGAAGCGGGTGGGACGGGGGACAGTGAGATGGCTGCGCGGGGGGGGGGGGGGGGTTGAAGCAGAAGCTCAGCAGCCCATCAACCAGGGTTCAAACGCCGAACCCCTGCATGGAATTCTGTCCCTCTGTGTATGTCAAAATTTGTCAGAGACTCGGACTTTGCGGTTTGATTTTGCTCAACTCTCGTAATAAACAGAGTAAAACACAATTATAATAATAGAGTACAACACAATGATCTGCAAAAATGCAAATAGGGCCCTGGATGTCCTGTTTTTCAGGTGAAAAAGAGAGAATGTTTCTGGAATGTAATAAAAGGT
Source organism: Gastrophryne carolinensis (assembly GCA_027917425.1). NCBI lineage: Eukaryota > Metazoa > Chordata > Amphibia > Anura > Microhylidae > Gastrophryne > Gastrophryne carolinensis. The sequence continues at coordinate 149,135,988 of CM051236.1, forward strand.
GTTTACACCAAAAACTTTCAGTTCAAACTGGTTAAGTAAAGCATTTTGAACATTAAAGGGACATTCCAGGCAAAGGGTTAAATTAGCCTGCTTTCATGTTGCCCCATGTTGGCTTTCAGGGGCTGCATCTTACATTCATCAGCACTTTGCATTGCCTAATACACCCTATAGAACTTGTTCCCTTCTGCTGACTCATTTTTCAGGGTCCCCAAAATGATTTGACTTCTGAAGGTACCTTCACATTGACACATGCATTAATGAGTCAGCATCTGCTACTGAGGAGGCCCTGCATAAGGGACAGCATTCACAGGGAGTTATTAAGTAATATAAGTCAGAATGAATAATGGCTGGATAAAAGATGCAGCTCCTAACAGCCAGCATGGGGAGAGCAGACAGCAGGCTGACTTAACCCTTTGCCTGGTATGTCTCTTTAATTATGTACCGTCCCTTCCATTCTTGGGCAACACCATCAGCAACGCATGGGTTAACCTCAGCCGTAGGTGGGGACTGCAAGAAAAACAAACTAAGCTGCTCCCGGTCTATATAAGACAGGCTGCGGCTGAACACCCCCAGTTCTTTTCTTGCAGTTGACGGGACTGTGAAGAGATTTAGGATTGTATTTCTTTATTTCCCGTTGGGACGTAGGACAGTGCAGTGTGAGGGGAGCCCACACGGGTCAGGTAAGCGCGCCAGGGGCTTGGCTGGTTTTTGTTTGGAGCTTCAAGGGTCAGGACCCTGGCAGGGAGGTGTTGGGGCCTAGCACACCAGCTGTACTGGATAGCAATCAGAGCAGCCATCTAACCATGTCTCATGTGCCAGGAGCCATTGGCCTTGGGCGAGGGTCCCTGTGCGCCGGTTGCACTGCAGTCCTGTGGCACCTTACGCAGTTGGCAGGTTCCGTACCCCTGCCGGACTGCCCTGTATCCCCCACGGCTTCCAGCTCGGACTCCTCTGAGCGGGATACTACCTTGGGAGATCTGCCGGATCAATTATTGTCCCAGGGTCTGCCAACCGACAGGGTCTCACATAAGGAAGTGGTGGTGAGGGTGCCACATTTGGAGAGTATGGTCAATGACCTTGGTTCCCTGATGCATCGTGGGTCGGTCTCTGTCCGACCAGGCAGGAAGGTTACTGCTAAGCATATATCCCGATTTTTCCCCCGTCACCAGCTGTATATGCGTTTTGCCATGGGCCCCTGTCACTTTCAATTTGTGGCGCTGCCATTCGGCCTATCCACGGTGGTGATGCTGCTCTTGTGGAGTCAGGTGGTGCACATCACCCCTTACCTTGACGACTTGCACATCAGGGTGCCATTACTACCTGCAGGATGGTGCTCCTGAGCCTAATGGTATCCACCATTGAGGCAGTTCTGTACAGTATAATCCGAACAATATTCTGTAAGCATAGTACTATTCATTCACAGTGTGAACAGACAATGTAAGCCACAATCAAAATCTTATTCATTGCAGTCAAGAAAATCGAGTAAGATTCAGGTATTAACAGAAAAACTTTAACATAAAATAAAGAAAAATACCATGGGGGGGAGAGTGCAAAGGGGGAAAATAAGGGAGAGAGTCAAGGAGGGGTAAGATCCTCATCAGGTTTACATCAGGTAGAAAATTATGACCCCACCGCTCTGAAGAGTGCCAAAGACCCATTGTGAATGGCAAACATTTTCTCCATAGTTATATAGTACAGTTGACCTTGTTTTTAAAGGCGTTGAAGCTCAAGGCAGGGGAAATCCTAGCTATCACCAGCTTTGCCCCTGATAAGATATGGTACATCATCCGTTTTTGAAGTCTGGAACTATGGGGAAGTGGCGCATTGAAAAGAGCTACCCAAGGATCTCTGACCACAGTTTTACCACATATCTTGCTGAGAACTCAGACGACTTTTGACCAAAATCTCCTAACTACTGGGCAATCCCACCACAGATGTCGGTATCTGAAAATCAGTGGAAAATGTTTCATTTTCTCCGGAACCAAATACCATCTTGCCATTAGTTTTACATTAGCCTCGATTAGAGTCACAGATGACAAGCTACCAGAGGAAGCATTCCACATCTTCAACCATTTTTCTAGATCCAGCTCCCTACCCAACTCACGGTGCCAATTTTGAATATAGGGTGGGCATGTACCCGCATCCCCTAAGACCAAATTGTGATATATCTCTGAAATTGCCCCTCTGCCCCTGGGATCCCTACAGCAGCGTGTCTCAAATAAAGTACCATTTAATCTGATCGTACTGCCCTCTTTTTGTCCGCGCCCTCATCATAAGGAGCGACTCCCGCATTTCCTAGATGGAGTCAGGGCAAGTATTACTTGGTGGCTACGCGGGAGGTATGTAAGACGGATGTTTTCTTCATGATCACAGAAGGACCACGGAGGGGCCTGGTGGCTGCCAGGTGCCCCCTCGGGCAGGCGGTCAAACAAGCCTACTCCCTCCTGGGTAAGGAGGCACCCTTCCTAGTCACTTCTTACTTTATCAGGGTCATTGCTGCTTCTTGGGCTTTCCAGCACCAGGCGTCGGTGGAGCAGGTGTGCAAGACGGCGACCTGGTCCTCCCTTCACCTTCACCAAGTTTTAACAAGATGATGTCCAGGCATCAGCCGATGCCGCACTGGGACGTAAGGTGTTGCAGACAATGGTGAACCCCTTGCCAGGGGTTTAGTCTTAATGTTTCAGTTCCACCGTTCCTGGTTATGCTGACTCAGGCCGGTTGCTGGCGTGGCATGGCCCCACTCTTAACGAGGTTATTGCTTTGGGATGCGTTGCTAATGGTGGTGACCCAGAATGAAAAGGACAAAAAAAAAGGAAATGTGTGTACTCATCTGTAAATTTCTTTTCTCGCCATCTTCCATTCCGGGGCACCACAGCCACCCTGCTGTTTTGTTGCTACTGGTTGCTGTTGAGTTTTCTTTGCTAGGCTCGGAACAAGTTATGCGCGATAAGTGCAGGTTAGCATCTCTGCCCTCCTGGGACTGTGGCTGGACTGCTTTTTGATTAACTGGGGGTGTCTGTCCACAGCCTGCGCTATATAGGCCGGGCAGAGCTTAGTTTGTTTTTCTTGAAGTCCCAGCCTACGGCTGAGGTTAACCAGTGAGTACACAAATGTCCTTTTTTTGATTTTTATTTGCAGCACAAGGGAAAGCTGCATTTTTGTATCTGTCCTGTAGGTGGTGCTGTGGAACTGTAACTATTTGCAAAGCCACTCTGCTGTTTCTCCTCTACCGGCATTTACCGGCATTTAATCTCAGAATACTGCAGTTTTTAAACACTTCTTGGCAACATCTTTTTTCCTTCATAGTCCTGCACAAAATGTTATGCCCAACAGGTAATGTAATAACAGGTGCCGGTGAATCTCATACTAACAAATACTTATAAATCAGATTTCTGAGAACGAATACGAATACTTTATTGGTCGCCAAGTAGGTACAGAATACATACAAGGAATACTTTTTGGAAGGGGGGTTCTCCATAGAGCTTGAACAATTGCTAGACACACATATTATATACATCAATGGGGTTTAAACATTTGCTAGTTATACATATTATACAAGGGACTTTAGTTACATAAGACACTCTGTTAACTAACTGGTGATGCGCTGGGGACCGAAAGTTCTTGCAGGATTCTTAGAGTTGGTTATTTAGTGCTTTAACGGCTAGTGGGAAGAAACTGTTTTTGTACCGAGAGGTCCTGGACGAGATAGCCCGGTACCTCCGTCCAGAGGGTAGGAGATCGAAGAAGGGGTGACCTGGGTGTGTGGGGTCTCCAACTATTCTTTTTGCCCTTGAGCGGATCCTTTCCTTGAATTGTTCCTCTAGGTCAGGTAGGGGACATCCTATGATCCGCTCAGCAGTCCTGGTGATTCTCTTCAGCCTGATCTTGTCCTTGGCAGTGATCCCACAATACCAGGCAGTGAAGGAGGAGGTCAGGAGTGAGCCTACTGCACCGATGTAGAAGGTCTTCAGGATCCTTTGAGACATTCCGTATTTTGCAAGTTGTCTTAGGAAATAAAGTCTCTGTTGAGCCTTCTTTAGGACAATGGTGGCTTGCCTACTCCACTTCAAGTCGTCCGTTATCACCGTGCCGAGGAATTTTGCACTGGTAGCGATATTGACCTCATCCTTACCCATGGAGATGGGACGGTGCGCTGGGTGGGACCGCCTGAAGTCGACAATCAGCTCAAAACAGTAGCATGGATGGCCTATCTATGGGATCTATGGGAAGACATGGGAAAACATTCAGTCACTGAATATCGCAGTGATGCAATGGGCTTAGTATAGGTAAAGGTCAGAGGTGCTAGGGGGAGACCGGTGAGACAGGTACTAGGGAGGGTGTTTGAGGTGATAGTGCACATAAAGGGGAACCGGGCCCAGGCCCTGGGTGCAGTGGGATTTCCCCTCAGCTCTCTGGCCTATCTGCCCCTGAATGCAATACAAGACCCAAAGTCTTACCTGCAGTTTGCTTTTGGTTCCTGCCTGCACAAAACAAAAAGTGTACTTGAGTGTGACTTGACTAGTCAAAAAAAGAAAGTTTATTAAATTGCTTTCCCTCTTATGATCAGTGGCATAATCAGTTTGAGAGGGCTTAACCCCATGCAGAGGTTATGGAATGGCATAAATATTAATCACTATTGAATTACAGGTGGGCATGATAGTCCTGCTTACACATGAGAATTAGGGGAATCTATGTCACCAGCAATTCACACCAAATCGAGAGAGATATTTGCCACAGAAACAAGGAGAAGCTTGCCTGTCATAAACACCTAATGTAGCAAAAGCAATCTGTTTGAGGAAAGCTGTTACAATGTATCTCTATGGCGATGGCCGAAAAAGCACTCAATCAGGGGATACAATGTATACAATGTATTTTATTCAAAGATGAGTCTTTACAGCTGAAGGCTTACTATTTCTGACTAGAAATAAGAGATAATTGTAAAGAGCTATGAAGCAATTCGACTGAGAGACTCTGTTTTTCAGAATCAGCTTCTTCATGTGTGTGGCAAGATGGCGGCTGCCATGTATGTATGGTGTGGAATCTGCCTACTATTCCAAACATGGTGTTAATCACTCTCAATAAGCTTATGTCACTGATTGCCACAGGGGGGTTTTAGGGGAGCAATTTAATAAACTTTGGGCCTTATTTATCAAGGTATAGCGCCAGGTAGTGTCTCACTAGCGGCAGGTATCGCCAGCTATCGGCGGCTACCGACTCCAGAACGCCAGGCGGCGGACACAATCACGCATTTATCACGCTAAATGAGGCTAGCGCCGGCGAGAGCGTCAGCTAGCGCGGGATTCATCATGTAGCGGACTGCAACGAACAGCGCCGCTGCTAATCCCATCCCAGCGCCAGGTATGACCTCTCGCTAAAGGTAAAAAAATAAATAAAAAAAAATTTGTGCAGAATTGATATTACAGGTCTGATATTAATGTATTCATATTACAAAATGTTTAGAAAAACTTGTTTAATTTTTTAATCAAAAAATATGGATGTTTGGGGGTTAAAAACTACTTTTAAGCCATCGCCGCCAGCACTCTGGGGTATATACAAGCTTTTCACAGCATGAGAATTTTTTGAGCGTGATTTGTTAATGAATATGCTGGGAGCCGTTCGCTATGACCATTCGCTGTCAGGCGCTCCCATACAGCGCGGAACCTGTCAAACAGCGACTCCTAACCCCGTATTCAACATTACCGCACACCGACTGAGTCGCTGTCAACAAGCGAACAACGGCCAAGCACAGCGAATACTAGCGAGCGCTGTGAAAATCACGCTACTGGCTCTCATCTGTCGCTACCTGGCGCTATTACTGAATCGGCCTCCCCGATTTTTTTGACTGGAGGTCCGCTTTAAAGCTGTTTTTAGCTAATTAAACCTGAAATCCAAGCAAAACTTTTTATTATATGAAGACAGGCTAGCAGAATTATGACCAAATGACTATCCTTTTAATAAAACAGAAAATTCACAGCAGGAACAGACTTGGCCTTTGCCTCCTGGTCTGTACCTTTGTGTGAACTGGCCCATGGAAGGGCTGTGTTAATAAGCCCTGAAATAAATGTTAGTATTGGCAATATACTCTAGGGTGGACCTCAAGAATTATTTTTACTGGTGGGCCCAAGACAACCCAGTGCAACACTGGCTGGAGCCTTAGAAAGCCAACAGGGCTGCATCAGATGCCTGAACAGCATATCCATTATTTGCCTATTATTTATTTTTACTGTGTACATTGCAGTATGATTTGCGTGCAGAATACAGGAGGAGTGGAGCCCATGGGTCTACTAAAGGAAGATCATCCTGGGTAGAAGTCTTTGGCGAAGCAGGAAGGCATTTTGGAAAAGGAGAAGTTGGGATAGTAGAGCAAAAGCCAGTGTTATTTATTAAGCTCCAGAAGGCCATTGAAAAGAGGGTTTTTTTGTGAGCATTCATTAATCTACACTTTTACATTTTAGCTGCATCTATCAAAAATGTAGTTTACACAAAAGCTCATACCATAAGCATATAATGCGATCTGCATTCTCTGAAGCCACAGCTAGAGTGTGCTGTTTTCTTAGCAATTGCAACCCTGCGAACATCACCATGCCTGCTTTACTGTTTCTCACTGATCTAGATTTAGTTAACTAAGACCACTTGTATTTTTCTTCAAGTCCAGAGTCCAGAAAAGGTTACAGTTGGTCCATTGGTGTCATTGGGTGTTTCAAACCCCCAAAACGCATTGTGCCCTTACTGGAGTGTTCTTTTCTGGAAATGTTTTTGAATGTAAACGTGTTAAAGGTTAGGTTTTATTTTGCAACGTGGATGTGGAAGCTGGATTCTCCTACATTGGTATCATTGGGACTGAAAGGTGGCGACCAGCACAATTAATATGGAATTCCTATGCCAGTCTCCACCCTTCTGACCCTATGAGATCAGCTTCTTGTTTGATCAGACAGAAAGTGAAGAGGGGTTGAACCAGTTGAAGAGACACAATATTGTAAAATACATCTCCCACCATGCCTGAACTCCCTAATGACAGACAATCCTTATAACCATTAAAGCTACATATCTTACAATCCTGTCTCTCCCCAACAGTAGACCATTTAAAACAAGAAAAGAACATGCCAGGACCTGGCTTATTTGGTCAGCACTGCTGTCCCATATTCCACACGTTTTGAGCTGCACAAGGAGGATGAGTGACAGACCAAGAACAGGGATTGGGTTATGAAACTCAGTCAGTCATCATCATTGGGCATTAGACAAGCTTTGCTGTACACCATTTCCATACATTTGTTCTGCTTGGTCAATAGAGCTTCAATGGGAACCTCGAGGTGTGGTATAATACTGCATACATGGTAATAAAGTTGCTTGTATGGGGAATTCCATACATGAATGAAAGAATGACAGAAACAAAAGAGGAATAAAAGGAATGACAGAAAAATGTAGGTAAGAGAGAGAGAAGGAATGGGAGAAAAAAGAGATGGAAGGAAAGAACAACAGAAGGACTGTCGGATAAAGGAATGAGAATGAATGACCGAAAGAATAGAAGGAATAGCGGAAAAAATTATAGAAGTAACGAAGAGAGAAAGACAGGAAACTGCAGATGGTCCGATGAAAGAAAGAAACAAAAAATAGAAGAATAAAGGCATAGAAGAACTGAAAGAAAAAAACAGAAAGAAAAAGGCAGAAAGAACAGGTGAAAGATACAAAGAGTAGATGGAAAGAAAGAAAAAAAAAAAGAAATGAACTGAAAATAGAAGGACTGATGGAAAGAAAGAAAGAATGAAAGAAAGGCTCTCCTTATGGCCAGTCTGCTCCTGGCTGACAGTCCTTAGGCCTGGTTACTGTACTGCACTGCTGCATCCTGCTTAGGGGCTTCCCAGGGAAGAAGGAATGAGGTGGGTCCTCCAAAGGTGCAGGGGCCCCGGCATCTGCCTGGGTACATGCGCTGGCTGACCTGATTGGCTGAGGGGATGGGCTGGCTCAGCAGCCCATTAACCAGCTTTAGTGTTGGGCCTGAACCCAGAAACCCAGCACGCACTTCTGGCGGTTTGGGTTCACCCAGCACTCCCTGGAAACTCAAATTGGGAAGCTTGTTAAATGGATCTAATGCATTTTTGCCTTTAGAATTCTACTTAGAATTTTAAAACACCATTATCATGCAACTTTTTTCTTTCAGAGGAGACCTTCCTGCATGGCTTCAGCACTAGACGCGGTGGCGTGACCTGCATCCCCACTCTCAGCGCTTTAAATCTTTTCTGCAGCTCCAAGAGGAGAGACCCAAAGGCCATTGTTGAAGAGAATATTAGCCGTCTTGGAAAGGTTGCAGGATTTGATCCCCGGACATATGTCCCTGTAAAGGTGCGGTAAGAAAAAGTTTCACTTTTTGTATTTAAATAACTGAAAGCCCACATACTGCAGCATAGAAAACCTGCTATAAAGGATCTGTGAAGAAGCAACATGGGCTGTGGCCAGGAGCCAGGGCCGCATAGCAAAAGTCAGAGTGCCTCTCCCAAAAACAAGACTTAACCAACAGCAGTAAATTACCAGTAGTAGACCAGACGCCACTAGACCATGGGACCAGGCCTGGACTGGCCCATGAGGTTACCATGGAATCCCCCATGGGGCACAGACCTGTGGGGCTCCTTGAGGGGGCCCCGCCATCATCTTCAAAAGGGATCACGTAATATGTGCTGTCCATTTTTTTTATAATAGTAGAAGTAGGTAATGGTGGATGTCACTGATCTTGGGCAGGAGAGCACAGTTTATCCAATCACATACAGTTCAGTTAGGTTTAATGTGTGTGCATGAGCCCTAAAATAAGCCAGTAATATTTGCATGCAACTGTAAGGTGGCCCCTCGGAGTCTGTTCTCATGGTGGGCCCTATACACCCCAGTTCGGCACTGTCAGAGACTGTGCTCTGATTGGGTTCTAGGTATTGTTGGTGCGCTGTGGGACACAAGTTGGTCTGGCTGGATTCTTCCTGGGATTCCTGTTTCCCCTAATGCCTCATACAAAGAGTGCTGGGGGGAAAGAATACGCTGGCATCTTAGTGCTGCTCTGCAGAATGTACAGCCACAGGTTCTGCAAGGTGAGCAAAGGCTTCCTGCTCTGGGCCCCTTCTGCCATGGGTCCGGTAGCATTTGCCTCCCCAGTCTGTCTATGGAATGTATCACCATGGATGTAGCTTAAGGCAGAAAAATGCTCCTTCATACACGCATGTGTATCTCCTTTTCCTGGCTGCAACAAATACAGCCACACCTAGGGGTAAATAGTGGAGCCACACAGACCTGCTAGCAGCTCAATCCTGAAGAACAGTCCCTGGGATACACGTGGTCAACCTCCATAGAGCATGTGTGGGTAGTCAGTGGTGGGTCAGCATGGGCTCCCTGTCCTTACAATTTTAATGCAAAGTACAATACCATAGTAATCTGTTTTGCAATAGTTAACATTTATTATTTTTATTTTTGTTGCAGGTTGATCATGCAGAAATTGTTAGGATATTAGGGAAAACAGATCCTGAAAGATATGACGGCATCGTGACCAATCAAATTGGAGTAACAATTGCTGCTCCTGGTGCAGATTGCATTCCGATCCTTTTCTGTGATCCTGTGAAGAAAGCGTGTGGAGCAGCACACTCTGGTAATATCAGCATTGATCCCTTAAGACTGTAACATGTTTCACCTCACTGAAAAAGCGTATTAGCATCTGCAACTGTCAGGAACGTAACTACAGGGAGTACAGCAACCATATCAAGGCCCACAAGGTCAGGCTACTGTCAGGGCTGTAACTACAGGGAGTACAGCAACCATATTGAGGCCTATGAGGCCAGGCTACTGTCAGGGATGTAAATACAGGGGGTAGAGCAACCATATTGAGGCCCATGAGGTCAGGCTACTGTCAGGGACATAACTACAGGAGGTACAGCAACCACATTGAGGCCCATGAGGTCAGGCTACTGCCAGGGACATAACTACAGGGAGTACAGCAACCATATTGAGGCCTATGAGGCCAGGCTACTGTCAGGGATGTAAATACAGGGGGTAGAGCAACCATATTGAGGCCCATGAGGTCAGGCTACTGTCAGGGACATAACTAAAGGAGGTACAGCAACCACATTGAGGCCCATGAGGTCAAGCTACTGTCTGTGACATAGCTACAGGGGGTACAATAACCACCTCAAGGCCCATGAGGTTAGGCTACTGTCAGGGACGTAACTACAGGGAGTACAGCAACCACATAGAGGCCCATGAGGTCAGGCTATTGTGAATGATAAGTGATGTTATTTAGGGCTTGCAGGGGCAATGTGCAGGGTGGTCATCACCAAACTAGATGCCCCACCCCCAGACCCAAGCAACTGGCCTCTGCACCACTTTAACAATAGTTAAAAAGGACTTAGTCGCTATAATCTGTGCAACAAATACTAGCATACTTACATATAGACAAATCAAAAAGTACAAAATCAAGAATACATAACAAATGTTTGACTTACTCATTCATGTAATGATGCACCAATGTGACTCCTTTATAGTTATTCACCTCTAGGCATCAATACAACAAAATAATAGTTAATAATATTAATCATCTAAGCAATAAATGGCCTTCCCAGTGTAACTACCTCTTATTGTTCATTGGAGCAGTCATGATGGAATTAATGCATAATGCTGCACCATTGTCTTCTATTGACCTGTATGAGACAAAGCACTACCCCTCCCGTATTCTCTAAAATAGAAGATAATGGTGCGGCATTATGCAGTAATTCCATCATGACTTCTCCCATGAACAATAAGACTGGCCATTTAAAGGGATAGTCCAGGCAATGGCAATGATAAGGTAGTAAGGAGCTTACCTAAAGTCTGCCCCATGCATCTCTCCTCCATTCCCTGTAGCACTATAGATTCTGTAGCAGGGCTCCAAAAATTACCCCTCCTTTTCTTTCTGTTTTTTCATTATCACACCACAAATGTGGTCACATAGCCACCCCTGTTCCTTAGTGCTCCCAGCATGAGCAAACCTGGCAGGTGTGACCACTGTGGCTTGCAAGCTCGCTTATGCTGAGGACGCAACCATGTGACCACATTTGGAGCTGGTCATAGAGGAATGGGATGGCATCTACAGAACGCAGTATATGGAGAAGAGGCACATGGGACAGGCTTCAGGTGAACTCCTTGCTGGCTATTGCCAGGACTGTCTCTATAATAGTCAAAATTTAAATTAATCTTACATTCTCATACAACAAGGCCCATAAGAGGAGACGAAATAAAGAAGCTGTCCGATGTAATAAAAGTTTTTGAGAAGTTTAAGGTAGAGTTAAAAAGTCAGAGGAGTAGCTAGGCTTTCTTGCACCCGGGGCAAAGGTTCGAAATGGCGCCCCCATCTGTTCTCAGGCCCCCCTTGGCGCCCCCCTGATCTGCTGCACCCAGGGCAAGTGCCCCTCCTGCTCCCCCCTAGCTACACCCCTGAAAAAGGTGGCGATACATGTTTTAGTTTGAATGAATGGCACAGATCCTTCACTAACACTGTATACATGCTTAAGCTGATAGAGCAAGTCAGATGTGGATATTTCTGATAGAACAGATGGAGTATGGCCTGCGGTTTATTATATAAAGGGGACTCTTTGAAACTAGCCTTTGTTTTTAAATAGCTTTGGAAAGTGTAGAGATTGTTTATGGAAAATCAAATTAAAAGTAGAGCTTTGTTTAAAACAATTGCGGAAAGATGGGCAGATATCCGGTCACAGGCTCTGATTTTACCCGAGTAACAGTGGGGGGCTTAGCTGCCTTCTCTGGGTCACATGAAGAATAACAGAAGGTTTTCTGGCAATACTACAAAGGAAAAATGTTATACTAGGACAACAGAAATGCTGACTCATCTTGAGGTTGTAGTTATCGTCATCATTAAACTGGACCATCACTCATTTTACAAAACATGGGTGTTGTTCTGCTGCAGGGGTCCTCCTCTCGATCAAGAGCTGTAAAGCCTGCAAACATCACCTTACAACTCTCAGCCCCACGATTGGCCGTGGCTGTCACATCTCCTGAGCTCGGTCTTCTGCTTTGCCAGCCATGTGACAGCCGCCGGCCAATTGGGGGGCTGCATTTCCCCGCAGCGGACCGACACCCATGTTTTTGGTAAAATGGGTGTCCAGTTTAATACATCAACTTTTTGGGAATGTGTTACCTATTCCTCAAACCAAAAAAAACGTTGCTGTTAACGAAAGTAAGTTGCAGTCTCACATATTTCAGCTTACTGTTGCAGCATACAATAAACCAAACTTTAGTTGTAGTGGAATTATTATTAAAACAGCAAGGCACTCAATTATTTTATGGATCTGCTGTGTAGTACCATTTGGGTTAGAAGGCCAAATTCAGTACTGCTGTATAGTATTCTGCATTAAAGGAGCACAATCCCAGAAAAATGGCCCGATGGTAAAAATCCATATAAATATGCTGAATAGGAAGGAAGAGGAAATAGGGGGCACATTCTGCCACCCCTGATCAGGGCTGTATTTCCCATTAGGCAACCCTAGGCACGTGCCTAGGGTGGCAACCTGAAAGGGGGGAGGTCTCTGCCATTACTACTGTAGTAAAGAAAAGAAATTAAAACTCCCATAGCCAGAACATTAATGCCTCCTAACAAGCCAGCCACAGAAGGACGCAGAGTGTATCTCTGGGAAGAGAGGGTGCAATGGGTTGAACACAGGCCAGAGTGTCTCCTCTCCACTGCTGTGGTCATGTGACTCCTGTATATCAGAATGCCAGAAAGATAGAACATGCTTGCCTGTCTGCTTGCCTGCATCCTTTCCCCTATCCACACCTTTTTTTATGTGGACCGTGACTAATTTAAATAAAGGGGGCGCAAGCACCTAAAGTGCCTAGGGCACCATGAACCCCAAATACGGCCCTGCCCCTGATACACTAAGAAACCTGCCCCCCCTAGATATTATTCTTACCAGGAGAAGAAAACCACAGACTTGCTGGGAGTTTTATTCAGTTTGGCAGTATAAGTAACTCCTTCTCTCATTAGCCGACGTGTTTATATGGATTTTTAATATTACGCAATTTGTTATTTTTGCTTTGATCAGAACAGAATTTCTACAAATGGTAAAAAGGTCAAATTTCCTTTTACAGAATTAGAATCAGAAAATAAGTTTTGTGCAATTAATTTGCAGATAATAGCCATAGAATAAAGTAATAGTAAATAGTAGAAAACATTATTACACTTTTAGAATCATGTCACTTTTTAATCCTTTTAGTTTAGTGTGAAATTCTTAAAGTTTCCTACTTTTTCTATAGAAAAACAGTTGGCTAAAGGTGACCTTGTATCTGTTTTCTCTACTTTTCTCTATAAAAATATACATTTGGCTAAAGGGGAATTTATATCTGAAGATATGAGGCTGATTCACTACTTACTCCAGGTATCGGTAGATGAGCGTCTGTATACAAGTCCTTAGAGCGACCGCTAGTAGACACTGTAAGTGGGTATCGGGAGCTGAAACAGAGCGCCTCAGTCGCTGTAGTAACCTGGCCGGCATTGATGAATGTGATGTATGTTGGGCACTCTAACACCAGTACAGCGCTGCAGGGAGCGAAAGGTGCCAGCTCAGTGCGACCGACTCTCAGTGATCCACACCATACTAAGAGGCCGATTCATTAACAGCGGCAGGTAGCAACAGTTGAACGACTGTAGCGGCATTTTCAGAGCGCCCGCTAGTAGTCGCTGTGCTTGGGCGTTTGTTCGGTAGTTGATAGCGACTCAGTCGGTTTGCCGTAATGTTGAATTTTGGGTGAGGAGTCGCTATTTGACAGGTTCCGCTCTGTATGGGAGCGCATGATAGCGACTGGCCCTAGCGACCGGCTTCCACCATATTCATTAACAAATCACGCTCAAAAAATTCTTGCGCTGTAAAATGCATGTTTAAACCCCAGAACGCTGGCGGCGATGGGTTAAAAGTAGTTTTTTAACCCCCAAACAACCATATTTTTGGAAACCAAAAAAAACAAGTTTTTAAAATAATTTTGTAATATGAATACATTAATATCAGACCTGTAATATCAATTCTGTACGTTTTTTTTTTTTACCTTAAAAAAATTATTTAAAATGGCAGAAGTGGTCACAGAATTTTTCACATTAAAAAAAAAAAAAAAAAAATTAATAATTAATTATGAAGATTTAAAGATTGTTCCATTGAAATGCATTGGAGAGCGCCAGGTAGCGAGAGGTCATACCTGTTGCTGTTCAAGGTTGGACGCTGGCGCTGTGGGCTGAGGCTGGAATAATGATGAATGAGTGGCTATATGGCGCTATCTCAGTCGCTAAGCAGGATTGCCTTGATAAATGTGTGATTGTGGTGGGGAGCCGGCGTTCTCGTGGCGGGGCCCGTCATTACCGGCCGCTCACCAGTCGCTACCTGTCGTTATCCCTTGTTAAATAAGGGCCTTAGCAAAAAAGAGCACACACACAGCGTCGGCGCTCTAAATCTGGTCGCTATAGCACAGAGATCCAGACGCTGTGTGATTAAAGTCTGTTTTTGAACACATATACACCTGTAACAAAGCGAAAAAAACACATGAAATGACATTGTTTTAACACTGGGACATTAACACTTTAGTGCCAGACCTGTAATGACAATTCTGCATAAAAATATAAAAAGTCAAAAAAGTATCTAAAAGTGTTTCTTTGCAGCCAGGAGAGGTCACATAAAAAAAAATTGCCAAACACGCTGTTTAAACACAAGCAAATAAACTGCCATTGAAATGTATGGGAGAAAGGTAATACCTGGCGCTATACGCTAAGCCACCTGTAATAATACATCGGACGCTACATGGCGCTCACCAGATTTGCTTTCATAAATGTGGTTTCGCCTACATCGCCCGGCGTTCACCAGACACTGCCTGCCGCTACGAGGCATTACCTGGAGCTATCCCTTCTTGAATAACCCCCTATGTTTCTCTTAAACGTAAAAAAAAACTGTTGGCTAAAGGTGACCTTGTATCTGTTTACTACCATTCTCTATAACAAGAAAAAAAAACAATAGCTAAATGGTCCTTGTATCAGTTTACTTTATTTCTTAAAAAAAAAAACAGGGAAACCTTTACATATTTACTACTTTTTTCTAAAATAAAACAGTTGACTAAAGGGGTTCTTTGCCATTATCTGCCAATAAATAACTGGGCATACTGTACAAAGAGGAGTCTTCTATTAGCAAAGTATGTAACCCAAACCATTCCCTCGTAGACTTGAATTTTGATTTTTTTTTTTATTTTAGAAGCAACACTACCTACAGTAGAAGCTACAGAAAATATGGCAGTGTATCTATAATATATATATGTTACTTTACTGAATAATTTATTAACTGCTAGTCTCTTGAAAAATTCAGCCATCCATAGTGCTTTTTAAACCAGACCTTCAGCATCATTTATTGAAAAGCCCAAACCCTTAAAAAATATTTACCAGCATCTAAAATGAATATATTTTAAAGTGGGGTAGATCAGGGGTGCCCCGCGGTGTGAAACTCCCCAGATCGCCTCAGCCAACTCACCTTGTCCCGGTCCAAGGGCGCGTCTAAGAGCAGCTGGCAGCCGCATCCTCCGCTCCCCTCGAGCAGTGTGCGTGCCTGCGCCAGGCATTGTGAATTACCCGCACGGGCACGCTCCCTGTTAGAGGGAGGTGGAGGATGCGGCCGTCAGAGCCGCTGCTCTTGGACGCGCTGTGGGACCGGGATAAGGTTAGTTGCTGCGGCGATCTGGGGGTGGGGGGTTCACACAGCGGGGCACCCCCTACCGGGGTTCCCCCAGGGAAGGGAACAAAACCCAGGATAGTCAAAACTTTTGACTATCCTGGGTTTTGGTCCACTTTAATTTTTTAGTCGCTTACTTCTTATTTTTCCCCCGCTGGGCTTTAACTTTATTCAGGACTCTAAGATACAGGCGCAGCCTTCTTGAGTCAGAAGCATCACATATTGAGGAGAGGGGTGAAAAGTGCAAGGGGGAAGGTTATAGCTGTGCTTTGCACAGACAGAGCAGAGCCAGGGCTAGGAAAAGGACAGCAATCCCAGAATGCAGAGTGGCATAGTCAGAAGACACTTCCTGTCTGCAGGAAGCCTGAGGCTCCACGGCCGCCATATTGGATGTTTAAAGGCTCAAAAAATGCAATAGGTGCAGGTAGGATGATTTTTAATGTGAGCAATCTGTATGTACAGGGTGGGGGAAACATATAAGATATGCTCTTATTTAGGGTGAAGGTCCGGTTTCAAGGACTCATTGTTTTTGAATTTGTAAAATAGCTGCAGAAAGGGAATAGAGGACCAACATTTCTGATGAAGTGACAGTTTCTAACACATGGTATGATGGGAGACGAAAAATAGCTATGCACTGCAATGAAGCACATCTTCTATTGAAGGAGGTGCGGATGCCTTGTAGAAGAACAGCTATTTCCTTTTCCTCATTAGATGGAGCTCTGCTAGGAAAAGGTGGGTAGCTTTCTAATACCGAGCCACTCTGACAGATAGAGTGTAGGTTTGCTTTGCAGGAGATCAGTCGGAAAAAGGGTCTAATATTAAAAATCTGCAACCTTCCCCTGGTAAAGTATTATATTCAGAAACTTTGATCTTGGTTTTCAACTGTTTCACATTTGTACATTACAATATACAATTTACATTGGTAAATATAAGCCATCCTCTTGCTCTGTAATTGTAGACCATTTTCACCATAGATTCTTCTTTACAAGAAATCATTCAGATTTAATGTGCAAGCCCACATGACAAAGCCGATTGGTCACCGGCAGTCACATGATTGGTAGCCATACAATGAATAGGGAAGTGAAGAAGAACTAATTGCTGATTTGACTTTGCTTCCTCTCTAATTGCTGCAAGAGCAGGAGAATTTCTCAAACTAATTTTCCCTGTGATTTACTTATATAATGGGATTGCCTACCAGTTACCTATGCATTTTAATGTGCACCTTTCTATACTCCTCTTTTGCCTTCCCTTCCCATCACATTTTGAAATGCATGCCTCCCCCCCACCCATCTATAGTATACTTGGAGGCCGATTCATTAATAGCTGCAGGTAGCGACAGATGAGCGCCAGTAGCGTGATTTTCACAGCGCCAGCTAGTATTCGCTGTGCTTGGCCGGGGTTTGCTTGTCGACAGCGACTCAGTCGGTGTGCGGTAATGTTGAATACGGGGTTAGGGGTCGCTGTTTCACAGGTTCCGCGTTGTATGGGTGCGCCTGACAGCGAATGGCCAGAGCGAACGGCTTGCTACAGATTCATTAACAAATCACGCTCAAAAATTTCTCGCGCTGTGAATTCCTTGTTTAAACCCCAGAGCGCTGGCGGCGATGTGTGTAAAGTAGTTTTTAACCCCCAAACAACCATTTTTTTTTAATGTAAAAATTATACAAGTTTTTCTAAACATTTTGTAATATGAATACATTAATATCAGACCTGTAATCTCAATTCTGCACATATTTTTTTTTTTTTCTTAAAAAAAAAATCTAACATTGCAGAAGTGGTCACAGAATTTTTGACAGTTAAAAAAAAAAAAAAAAAACTCAATTAATTATGAATATTTAAAGATTGCTCCATTGAAATGCATTGGAGAGCGCCAGGGAACGACAGGTCATACCTGGCGCTGTGATGGGATTAGTAGCGGCGCAGTTCGTTGCAGTCGGCTACATGATGTAAGGGGCAGTTGTGGCCTAGAGGTAAGGGGAGCGGACTTGTGACTGGAGGGTTGCAGGTTCGAATCCTGGGACATGACTGAAGTGCTCTTGAGCAAGGCACCTAACCCCCCAACTGCTCCCCGGGCGCCGTAATTAGGGCAGCCCACCGCTCCGGGCACGTGTACACACACTGCACGGATGGGTTAAATGCGGAGGACGAATTCCTATGTGTGCGCAAGCATACAATGGCCATCTATGCATTAAATTAAATTAATTAAATGATGAATCCCGCGCTAGCTGACGCTCTCGTCGGCGCTAGCCTCATTTAGCGTGATAAATGCGTCATTGTGACCGCCGCCGGGCATACCGTTAGCTGGCGGTACCTGGCGCTCGTCAGACACTACCTGGCGCTAGCCCTTGACAAATAAGGCCGTTGGTCTTTTGCAGAAAACTCGAGCCATGATGTCAATACAATGATGCTGATGTGACATACCGGCACAAGATAACTTTAATTGACTCATTTTTCTCGTGATGGTGGGTCATTTGACCAGCTGTGCAGAAAATGTTACAGGCTCTAAGGACCCCCGTGGCCCTGAAATATTGGATGAGGGCAGCATAACCTGTGTGGTGAAGGGTGGAATTTACAGTTGAACATGCTTTTCACCTTTCATGAAAGGAGTCAAACCACTTTTCTTGTAATATAACATATACTGTAAATGTTTTTGCTTTTATTGATAGGCTGGAAAGGGACTTTGCTGGGTGTTTCGATGGCCACAGTAAATGCTATGTCATCAGAGTATGGATGTGATGTGAAGGACATACGGGTTGTACTGGGACCATCAGTGGGACCTTGCTGCTTTACACTAACTCAGAAGGAAGCAGAAGCTTTTCATGACATAGACCCAAATTGTGTTTGTCAGATTGAGTCTCCAAAGCCGCATGTGGATATCAGAAGAGCAACACGGTAAGACAAATCTTTTTTCTTTATATGTTCAATTCTTAGTATTTCCCCCACAGGGCTGCAACTCTGTTCAGGACTCTAGGATACGGGTTGCATCCATCTTGACTCATAGTGGGGAGAGGAGAGCAGGATACAGTACAGGGGGCAGGGTTATAGCTGTGCTTTGCACAGACAGAGCAGAGTGGGGGGCAGAGAAAGGACAGCAATCCCAGAATGCGTCACAGAGCAGCACAGTCAGAAGGCACTTCCTGTTTGCAGGCTGTCTGATGCTCCATGAGCCGCCATCTTGGATGTTTAAAGGCTCATAACATGCAGTAGATGCAGGTAGGATGATTTTTTAATGTGAGCAATCTGTATGTACAGGGTGTGGGAAACATAAGATAGACTCTTATTCAGGGTGAAAGTCGGCTTTAACACAAGTAACTGAGCGACTATGAACATTTTGTAAATACAGCATTTAATTACAAATACAGCGTATGATGTATACATATGGAAAGCTGTCTGCCCTTATTTTATTTAGATGACAAAATAGTCTTTGCTTAGAATATATACGCTATTTACATATACAAAGAGATCTGAGATACTTTAAAATGGCAAATGTTACACTTTTACCAAGAATGCAGGGATAAGGTGCAAAGAAGATACGGTGTGTTTGGGCAGGGACTTTAAGCACTTTTGCACTTGGTTTAGGACCTGTTTTAACCTTTATAAACAAAGTCCCAAATCCCCAGCCTATATCCTCCAAGGCTTTACCCCAAATAGACTTCAACCTCTTTTAAGTGCCTGACCATCCCCTTCACCAGAGCCTGCCAAAAAAATGAAACTTCCTGGTTTCCTTATTTTAAGTGCCAGTGTTCTAGGTACTGTTTGTGCTGTATGAAGAACTAAGCAGTGCTGAGAAGGACTGCTAACCAGAGCCGGGGAGGCCGATTCATTAATAGCGCCAGGTAGCGACAGATGAGCGACAGTAGCGGTATTTTCACAGCGCCCGCTAGTATTCGCTGTGCTTGGTCGTTGTTCGGCTGTTGACAGCGACTCAGTCGGTGTGCGGTAATGTTGAATACGGGGTTAGGAGTCGCTCTTTGACAGGTTCCGCGCTGTATGGGAGCGCATGACAGCGAATGGCCATAGCGAACGGCTCCCAGCATATTCATTAACAAATCACGCTCAAAAAATTCTCGCGCTGTGAAATGCTTGTTTAAACCCCAGAGCGCTGGCGGCGATGGGTTAAAAGTAGTTTTTTTAACCCCCAAACAACCATATTTTTGGAAAAAAAAAAAAAGTTTTTCAAAACATTTTGTAATATGAATACATTAATATCAGACCTGTAATATCAATTCTGCACAATTTTTTTTTTTTTTTTTTTTACCTTAAAAAAAATATCTAACATTGCAGAAGTGGTCACAGAATTTTTGACATTTAAAAAAAAAAAAGAAAAAAATTAATAGCAATTAATTAAGAATATTTAAAGATTGCTCCATTGAAATGCATTGGAGAGCGCCAGGTAGCGAGAGGTCATACCTGTCGCTGTTCAAGGTCGCTCCCTGGCGCTGTGGGGTGAGGCTGGAATAATGATGAATGATTCGCTATCTGGCGCTCTGTCAGTCGCTAAGCAGGATCGGCTTCATAAATGTGTGATTGGGGAGGGGAGCCGGCGTTCTCGTGGCGGTGACCGTCATTACCGTTCACTCACCATTCGCTACCTGGCGTTATCCCTTGTTAAATAAGGGCCTTAGTAATAATTAGCCAGGGCAGTTTGTAGGCAAAGTAGTGCTCAGTGTGGGAAGGGAAAAAGTCTGCCCCCTCCTCGCTCGTCCTATGGTGCTGTTGCTGTCCCGTACCAGTATGTACCATGCTGTGCCCCTTTCTTCCTACCAGTGCTCTCTACCATGCCTGACGCCAATATAGTGGGCGAGGGGCCTGTCTTATGGTCTGCACCACTAACAGTAGGCAAAAACCAGGATAGATGGAATAAGGATTCCCCATTTGCTTTAGTGCCCAGGATGATAGTACTGCTCACCCTCCCCTAGAAACTGTCATGACTGTAACATTAGTTGGTTAGGACCTTCTAGATTTCAGATATATTTTACATCAGTTTAATCAGCTCTAGACTGTTCATTGCATATTGATTTATTCACGTTATTAATGAGATTGCTGCCTGTGCAAGATAAATAGGTAAATGTTATTTGTGATAAGAATACAAATAAAATTGTTTTAGTATGTCATACACAGTAACAGTGGAGTAATTAAACACAGAATATATTGCTGAATAAAAAAGCTCCAGTGACTGCTATGTTGTATTAAGTTAGATGGTTATAAAGCCAGGGCAGCTTGATCTATTGTATTTACCCTTTAGATCCTATGCAGCTCATCAAAGGCTGTCATCCATGGTGAAAATTAGAACATCATTAAAAGCCACTTCCTGTCGGAATACATTCACATATAAACCCATAAGTACGGTACATAAGCATTACTTATTCCCATTTTAGCAGAAGAAAAAAAGCCACGACCAGTACAGACTCCTTGAGGGATTTGGAAAAAATGTTGGAATATGACCTTCCTATCCATAATGCACATAAGATGGCCTTTTTAGGAATGTTCAGTTTCAGCTGATACCATTCATGCCCCAATTTAAGCTATTAATAATCCTGTAAATATGTGAAGATGTCAAAAGGTTAAGGCTACTTGTATTTTATTTTTAAGATAATAGAGGCAACTGCAGAAATACTGAATAAAATAACTTAGATGTATTGTAAAAAATGTTGTGTGACCAAAATGTTATAATTAGGGATGGGCAAACCTGCTGAAGTTCGGGTTTGAGAAGTTCAGATGAATTGCCCCATTGGTGATTGCCCCACACATAATAGGGTAGGGAAAGTACTCAAAATGATAACAGAAAACAAAAAAATATGTGGGGCCCCCACTTTATGCATTAGCAACCTAGCAAAACAAGCATAGGGGCTTGTAATTCCAGGGCTCAAGGGCCGCCCAGCCAACCCCTGGCCCTTAGCATTGCAAACCCATATGCCCTATAGCACAGGTCCGGTGCCGGGCTCATCCGCACCACCCTGGCCATTGGTGGTATGAACCGGTATAGGAGTCCACGGGACCCCTTACCAGTTTACTTGGAAAAAGTTAAAAAAAGCACAGACACAAATGTTTGGAAAAAAAACTTCTCCGGCTCCTTCAATGTATGCTGTCGTGGCGTCTAAGGACTCTGCTCTGCTTTTTACTAAATCCTCATGTATGGGCTGTGTGATAATGACAAAAAAGTCCTCAAGGGGGGGGGGGGGGGGGGGGGAGTATGAAAAATGGTGTGGCGGGGGCAGTTTGTGGGGTGGTGCAGGAAGATGGGTGGTGCTATGTGAATACTGGGCTGTAGTCTAGCTTCTTACTTTAAATGATCATAATAATACTGCTGGCACTCGGTGCCAGTCTCAGCTGTTCCTCGTTGGTACTTCCCTGGCCGAAACCCAAACCAGCTTGTTGGAGCTGCATAGATTGGAGGGCCAGACTGTCATTATGCCAAGTACCCCCTGGTGCAGGGATGAACCTAGCCTCTCTGCTGCCAGAGGTGAACTTAGTAAATAGTAAACCATGAGGAAGTCAATTAGCGTTTACTTTACTTCAGATTTTGAATTCCCCTGCAGTGATATCCCCCAGGCCCACCCCATTCTCTGCTTGTTCTGGGATTCCATGTGCATCTCTGCCACCGCATCCCAGCTCTGCAAGCCAGACACTTTGTCAGTGGGGCGCACAGATCGTATAAGATACTGTGGGATCCCAGAACAAGGTGAGTAACCTTCCCCGGGGCATCCCAAATTGTGTGAAACTCACCTTTGCCCTGGCTCCCATGACAAAGTAAACAATGCTGGATGCATCCCCAGCATCCCTGAATGAGGCACGCTCCTGGCCTGTTCAGATAGACTGCTGGCAGGAGAGTGCACAATCTCCAGGGAAAACAGGGATACGGACACTTCTGCCCCCAATTGTCTAAACAGAGCAATTTGCTGAGCATTAATATGCACGGCAAATGTCACTGATTGGACGAGAGTCTGCATATGCGCCGCTGGACCAGGGAAAGGTAGGCTTTAATGGCCACATTGGGGGGGGGGGGTGCAAATCGGGAATTGGGGGGTTTGTAAAGTAGTCTGTTATTGGGCTTGCAGGGGGGTATATATGTACCCAGGGCCGGATTATGAGGGGGGCACATGCGCCCATGGGACTCCACCACTTGCCCTGCAAAGGGTGGCCTCCAGCAACCTTTGGGTTATGGTCTGGTCCAGGAGGCAGCAACAAAGCTATTGGCCGCAGTGGGGCCCTCCACGCTTGGGCAGCCAAAGCCACCACAGAGTAGGATGGAGAGTCTAGAGCAGCAAAACCGCCGCCAGCAACGCTACAGTGATGGGTGGGTGCAGAGCTGTCACTGCACATAAGCCACCAAGCACAGCCGCTGACAGCTCAATGCAGGGAACTGTTTTCTGCTGGACCAGCTGGGTGACTACACTACCCCCCACCCAGAATGGCAAGGGACTACAGCCTCTCAATTTGGGATGTCCCACTCTGTGAAACCCCCAAGATTGCATGGTACACTCATCCCATCAGTTATCCCTCAGTGCACATTCTGGCCATGGCTGCATCCCTGCTACCCTCCAGCTGAGGCACACACCCGGGCTAGAAATTTCTGAATGGCTGGCACGAGTACACAGGAGCGGCCAGCGCATGCTCCATTCAGCTTACTAGACGTCAGATTGGCTTAGTAATAACAGAAAGAAATACAAACCACCTATTGTCTGTCTGCCTGTGCATGTGCCACAGGAGAGGTAAGTTTGCCCAACGATTGGGATGCTCCACTGTAGAGGGTCAATACCCAAGATTGTGGAAATTTCAGGCACAAAAGTCAAAGAGTCAAAATAGATTTTTGGTCTACTTTAATGTCCCCTAGGGGCATTCCATAATGAACCCCTTCAAAATCTGAACTGCATAAACCCCTGCTTCTGGCATCTCTGCTATGTGTACCTGCCAATGGTGAGCATACTGTCTATAGTGTAAACCCCTGGGACATATTCAGGCAGAATTTTGGTCTATGGCGTGAAGCCAGCATCAGAAACAGTGTTTCTCTTCCAGCACTGAAAGGGTTACATGGAATGAGCTTTCTAGGAGAGAGCCTAGTGCAGATCAGATAAGGAAACACACAGCATGGGATTTAAAGTGAGTTTCCTTATCTCTTCTGCTCCTTCCTGCCACAAACATGGAGACCCCCCTCCCCAGCTGGTAGTACAAGTTCAGGAATAACCCTTTGGGGGAGGGGAATACCAGCTTTAGCAGCAGTAAGCTGACCTTTTTCTAGCAGCTTTTAAAGGCGACAACACAAAAGGCAGACAGGGCGGATTCTCTGTCCTTCATCCCGGGCGGCGACAGCAGCAGCACTGATTGTGAGGTGTCTCTCCTGCCCTCTCCTGATGACAGAAAAGCATGACTTAAACCGGATCAACAGCCTGGCAGTTGGAAAAGAAAGGTAGCGGCCATTTTGGGGCTTCCTCTCCCAGCATCTCAGCCATGTTGCTGTCTGGATTCAACTGACATAACTGACAATGCACAGTAACAGGAAACCCAGCAGCACTTCCTGTTTGCAGGCAGCCTACAAATGCATGGGCCGACATTATGTTTTGAAAATTTACCACAAAATGGGGTTAGAAAAAGGTTAATTAATTTTTATGTGCAGCAATCTAAATTGCCCCAAGGAGGGATGCATATGTGCACGGTTTGTTGTGTTGGTCTGGTTAAAGCCATTGTCAACCACTTTAAACCAGAGGCTGCCAGGACGCTGTGCGGAGGAGAGGTGACCTCCTGCTCAGTGTCTGCAGCAGTCTCAATGCACACAGCATGTGCAGCTGTTGGGGCAGGTGGAATCATGGCCCTTACACGCTTGGCCGCGTCGACGGCCTAACCTGTCACTCCATACCGACTGTTGGGACTTCACCCACTACCGCCCGCCCCCCACTTCTGCCTGCCCCCAAGCCTGCCTCACTCTGCCTCATGGGTGGTGCACCCCTGCACTAGAGACAAGAAGTTCCAATAGAGTACCCCCAAAGAGGGGATCCATTATGTGGGTTATTAGCGTCAGGTGAATGCCGGGCACAGTATATGAAAACCATATATATCAAAAATCAATCTGGTGAGCGCCTCTAATAGCACATGTATCACTAGCGGCGGCTCAGTGTAAAGCATGTGCATGTAGCATCTGTTGTTCAGCAGCGTTATCCCATACATTTCAATGGAGTTGTAATTAATTATTTTTCTCAATTTTAGGATCAAATGATTGTGTGACCTCTCCTGCCCAGCAACCAAACACTTACCGTATTTTCGCCCCAAAAAGACGCACCTGCCCATAAGACGCACCTAGGATTTGGGGGAAGAAAATAAGAAAAAAATATTTAAACCAAAAACGCACCATTACAGACAGTGTGGCATTCCCCTATCCCATTCCCATAGGCCGTGTGGGATGCCCCCATTCCATAGACAGTGTAGCATGCCCCCATCCCATTGCCCGTATACCCAGTGTGGCATCCCCCCCTCCCATTCCCCATATACCCATTGGCTGTGTGGCATCCCCCCTCTCCCCCCATTAGTATAGGCTGTGTGGCATGCCTCTCCCCCCATTCCTATAGGCTGTGTGGCATCCACCTCTCCCCCCATTCCCATTGGCTGTGTGGCATTCCCCCTCCCCCCATTAGTATAGGCTGTGTGGCATCCCCCCTCCCCCATATGCTATGTGGCATCCCCCCTCCCCCCATTAGTATAGGCTGTGTGGCATCCCCCCTCCCCCCATTAGTATAGGCTGTGTGGCATCCCCCTCCCCCATTCCCATAGGCTGTGCAGGCCACGCCCACCCACTGCCCGGACCTTCGTGCTCGCGTGTGCTCTGAGCCCGGAAGAGGCAGCAGATGGAGGAGCGGCAGGGGCTCTGTCTCTGGCCCCGCCGCTGTCATCGCTGCCTGAAAAGACAGCGATCGCAGTGGCGGGGCTGGGACAGAGCCCCCGCCGCTCCTCTGGCCTCTCGCAGTGTGGCAGACAACGCGGGAGCGCCAGGAACGGGTGAGTTTTTTTTTTTTTTTTTTTTACATTCGCCCGATAAGGTGCATGGACATTTTCCCCCACTTTTGGGGAAAAATAAGTGCGTCTTATATGGCGAAAAATACGGTATATTGTTATATATATTTCTTTATGCAGGCCTGACATTTGCAGTGTCATTGTTACAGTGTCAATGTAATTCCATATATTTTCGCTCTGGTGCTGGTGTATATGTGTTCATATAGTGTCCAGCGCTCGACGCTAGAGCGCCCAGTTTTAGAGCGCTGGTGCAGGGTTTGTGTTTGATTTTCCTAAATATGGGCTTCAGCGCCGAGTGCCAGTCGCACTTAACTGGCGCTACCTATCGTTCGCTGCAGCGTTGTCCTGTTGATATATGTGGCGTTGCCCTGGGTGGCTTTTCCTCGGGGCACTACATATGCATTGATTCAGGGAGAGAGCTTCTACAGCGCCCTCCAGACATCACATTTATCAATGCTGGACAGGATACTACAGTGTCACTTGTCCGCCCGTTACGCTACGTTATAGCACCAGACACCCGCTTGCAGCATCCACTAGCGGATGTTCTAAGCGCTGCTACATAGACGCTCAAATGGCAATACGTGGCACTAGTCTTAAATCAGCCTCCACATATTTTACCAAAATAAGTAGTAGTAACACATTACTCATAGTACTTTTAGAGCAAGACGGAATAATGTCTTACTGTTATAATAATATACCAGATATGAGACCCCTGCTGTTTGTGCACCCTTCAAACATCCCTGTGTATCCTTTGGGATACATGTACCGCAGGTTGAGAACCAGTGATCTACACATTAGTACAAGTCATTTAAATATAGAAAAGTTAATACCATGCTTTTTGAGTCATCTTTTAACTAATTTATATTTTCTCCAGGATCCTCCTAGAGCGTGGTGGTATTCTGCCTCAGAATATTCAAGATGACTCAGTGGTGGACAAGAACCAGAACATCACCCTTTGCACCTCCTGCTACCCAGAATTATTTTTCTCTCATGTTCGTGATGGTGAAAACTTTGGAACCCAAATTGGCTTCATATCTGTTAGAGGATAACCACAGGCCAATGGTCTAATTAGGAATTAGAAAGTTACCTACTCAGGCGTTAGTATAAAGTCTTTTATCGCATTAAAACTAGCACAATATTTCTTGTGATTTTGATTACTTGGTATTGTTTTATGTGTGTAAAATTGGATTCTATTTATAACAGTTGAATAAACTGACATTATTGTTTGTCATCGTGAATGAGCACATTCTTTCTGTAGAACTGGCTGATAACACCAATGTCAGGTGCCCCTCTCAGTTCCAGAATTTTTGCTCCCCCCCCCCCCCCCCCCCGGAAATGGCAACAGAGGTCATGGCAAATATGGCCAATTTGTGCGTGTACAGCTCTAAGTCTGCTTTCAATGTCATTTTTTAAAGTGTACTATACATTTTTGTGTGCCAAAATGATGTCCTCAAGGTGCTGAGCTGATCTAGTATCTTATTTTTTATGTTAGAGAATATGTGTTTTATGGAAGCAGTTTTTACTATCTAATGATGCAAATGTTGCCATTGGCAATGTCCACCAAGTCAAGAAGAGAGAAGTGAATCCTGGTTCCATAAAACACACGTTTTCTAACATAGGAGAAAAAAGTACTAGATCAGCTCAGCAACTTGATAAAATCCTTTTTGCACAAAAAATATACACTTTCAAAAATCCGAGTGGAAAAATCGAAAGTGGACTTACCCTTATGCTTTTCAGGGGCGCTACCTCTTGCTCGCTGCAGCGTTGTACTGTTTTTAGAGCACCCAACACACATGACATTCATCAATGCGGGGCAGGTTACTAGAGCGACTGAGATGCTCTGTTACAGCGCCTGATACACGCTTAACGCATCTACTAGCGGTCGCTCTAAGCGCCGCTATACAGACGCTCATCTGGCAATACCTGCCGCCAGGGCCGTATTTACTGCAAGGCAAACCTAGGCCTGTGCCTAGGGGCATTTGCATGGGAGAGGGGTGGCCACCCGTGACTGCAGCAACAATATATAAATTTTTTTACTTTTTAAGTTTGACCGCGGGGTGCCCACAGTGGTGCCCATGCCCCGCGACCAACCAATCTGCCCAGCTCGACGGCTCCGATGCCTGCAACCCCTGGCCATCAGATGAAACCTCCCCCTCGATTGCCCGCCCTGGCCATTCATGCAGCAGTTCCGGCGCTGGACATAGGAGCAGGCCGTCAGCATCGACTTCCTTAGAAGATGCGTGACTGGGTGCCGCTGTACTCAAGACCCTGGAGGAAAAGGTACCCGCAGCGCGTCATTTAAAAAAAAATGTGTGTGTGTCTGTGTGTGGATGATGATTTGGGGGTGGGTGTGTGTATTTGTGAACAGATGATGATGTTTGGGTGTCTATGTGAATAGATGAAGATTTTGGGGGGGTGGATGTGTGAATAGATGATGATTTTGGGGGGCGGTGTGTGTGAATAAGTGATGATTTTGGGGGTGGGTGTTTGTATGTGTGAATAGATGATGATTTTGGGGGGGGTGAATAGATGATGATTTTTGGGGGGGTGAATAGATGATGATTTTGGGGAGCGGTGTGTGTGTATAGATTATTTTGGGGGGCGGTGTGTGTGTGTGAATAAATGATGCTTTTGGGGGAGTGATGTGTGTGAATAGATGATGATTTTGGGGGGTGGGGGTGTGTTTGTGTGAACAGATGATGATTGTGTGTGTGTGTGTGTGTGCGTTTGTATAGATGGGGGCTGTCACCCCTAACTGGCTGTAACGAGGGATGCCCCTAACTGGCTGCAATGAGGGATGCCCCTAACTGGCTGCAATGAGGGATGCCCCATAATGGCTGCAATGAGGGATGCCCCATAATGGCTGGAATGAGGGATGCCCCATAATGGCTGGAATGAGGGATGCCCCATAATGGCTGGAATGAGGGATGCCCCATAATGGCTGCAATGAGGGATGCCCCATAATGGCTGCAATGAGGGATGCCCCATAATGGCTGCAATGAGGGATGCCCCATAATGGCTGGAATGAGGGATGCCCCATAATGGCTGGAATGAGGGATGCCCCATAATGGCTGGAATGAGGGATGCCCCTAACTGGCTACAATGAGGGATGCTCCTCGCTGGCTGCAATTAGGGATGCCCCTCACTGGCTGGAATTAGGGATGCCCCTCACTGGCTGGAATGAGGGATGCCCCTCACTGGCTGGAATGAGGGGTGCCCCTCAGTGGCTGCAATGAAGGATTCCCTCACAGGCTGTTTAACGAGGGATGCCCCTCACTGGTTGTAATGAGGGATGCCCCTAACTGGCTGCAATGAGGGATGCACCTAACTGGCTGCAATGAGGGATGCCCCTAACTTGCTGCAATGATGGGATGCCCCTCACTGGCTGCAATGAGGGATGCCCCTCACTGGTTGTAATGAGGGAGGCCCCTCACTGACTGTAATGAGGGATGCCCCTCACTGGCTGGAATGGTGGGATGCCCCTCACTGGCTGGAATGGTGGGATGTCCCTCACTGATTGTATTGGATGGATGCCCCTCACTGGTTGTATTTTATGGATGTCACTCACTGGTTGAAATGGAGGGATGCCCCTCTCACTACAGCCCCTGGATGTAATGTATTTGTGGAGGCCTTGCCCGTATTATTATTATTTATTTAATTCTTAGGTGGTGTTTCCCTTTAAGGGCGTGGCTAGGGGCATGGTTTAAGTGTAAGTGTCTTCTTGTGGCCCTCTTTACGGTTTTCAAAAGTTGGGAGGTATGTGTGTTTGTGTGCATGGGAGGGCTGGCAAATGTATCATTGTATTTGTGCGGGGCAAGCTCAAATCCTAAATATGGCCCTGCCTGGCGTTAGTTGTGAATCAGCCTCCACATATAATTGATAAAATGCTATTTATACAAGCAATAAAACACCAATGAAATGTGTGGGATAACGCTGCTGAGCGACAGGTGCTACATGGCGCTGCTGAACCTAGAGTGTCGGAGCTTTACACTGAGCCGCCGCTAGTAATACATGTGATGCTACAGGACGCTATTAGAGGAGCTCACCAGATTGACTTTCATATCTATGGTTTTCACATACTGCGCCCGGCGTTCACCTGACGCTACTGGTGCTACATGGCATTAGCGTTTCTTAATTAACCCCCTTAGTGTACAGTTGCCAACAGCAACAGATTGCAGAAAACTGCTTCCATAAAACTTAAATTTGCTAACATAAGAAAAAAAAAATACCAGATTATCTCAGCATCTTGAGGACATGCTTTTGGCACAAAAACTATACATTAAAAATGCCATTGCAAGTGGACTTGAATTTGAATGTTATATTTCCAGATTGTTTTAGAATATTATGATTACAGTTTATTTTGGCTATTCTAGAAAGGCCCCAGTGAATAAAGCTGTATTATTCCAGTGTCACAAAGCTCAGCTAGATTCATTTTTTTCTGGCCTGTGGGCACACTCTAGGCGAATCCATCGCCCCATCAACAAGGGACGCTGCGATTTTCCTGTGCCCCAGCCAAGGGAAATGAATGTCATTCATGCAAAGTTGCAATACACAGATACAATGCCAAGCAGGGTGCTCCACACCTCTATTTAACATATACATTGATATTCACCTCACAGAGTTTTCAGCTGCATTTAATTGTTTGATTTAAAGTGGACCTGTCACTGTGTATGCTGGTCGATTAACTCCCTTGGGGCATCCGGGCACAGCAAACAGCTTTGACTGGACAAGGAGACTGGGGAAAGGTGAGTTTGTACTGGGAAATCTGGGGGGGGGGGGGTGTCACACAGCAGGGCATCCCAAATCCCAGGTTTTGTTCCACTATAACGTCATTCTGCAGGTAGTAAAAAAAACTATACTCACCTTTAATCCCCCGTAGGCAATCACTGCTAGTCGGGCACACGGGAATGCCTGATCCACACTATTGTCACAAGAACTACAGCATGCCCCTACCTTCATAGTAATGTGGGGGGAGGGGCGTGCCATAGTGCATGTGACTTATGGTACAGAGCGGTCCAACGGGGGCTGGATGATGGTGGCAGCTGCGCGGGTGGCTTGGGACTGGATTGGGCAATCTGGTAAGTGTCTCTGTGACGGACTATCAGCATTTGCCTGTAGGGAAATAAAGGTGAGTATGGCACTGTTTTGTACTGCCTGCAGAATGACTTTAAGCACCTGTTAGTTGAAAAGTAAATAACATCTTGTAAAGTGAATTTGCTATTCAACACATATTGTTTTTTAACTGTCTTTACACTGCCAGCATATTTGGGGGGGGGGGGGTGTCAACTGACGTCAAAAAGAAAAGGGGCCCCAAAAAAAGAGCCAGACTGGGGTTTCTGAGCTCACCATGAGGACTGACTCTGGGGACACCCCACACTTAGATATAGATATAACCTACCTCTGATTCAGGCCCATGTACACAGACGTATTACTTGTGTGCACATTTGGGATGCCACAAATAAGCTATACATAGTGCAGGGCTGCTGTATGAATAATATAATACAGAAACTCTACTAAATATTTTGTGAAGCAAGTGTAACTCTAGGTGCACATTTGGATGTAAATTGCAAACTGCATCTCAGTGAACATTTTCAGCACTTACATTTGCTCCTGCATCCACTCAAAGCTGAAACGTCCCCTCACCAATTTTCTTCTGGTTGCGGCCATCTTGGAGTATCCAGGAAGCCTCCTTTCCCAGCTTCCAAGCTGTGCTGCTGGCTGGATTTAACCAACATAACCCACAATGCACAGCAGCAGGAAACCCAGAAGCACTTCCTCTTTGCAGGCTACTGGCAGGTCTGTAGGAGGGAGTTACAAAAAGGTAAATGAGATTTTATGTGCAGCAATCTGAATTGCCCTGGAGTACATTAACATTGTACTTGTTTGTTTAGTTTTCTCCAAACCTGTGATAGGGCATTCCTACATATACATCATTTTTCCAAAGAGGTAAGAATATTGCATACCGCATAGGGCACTGTTATTTATATGTTCCTAAATAAAAATATCCTATTAAAATGATGTATCTTATCTGTAAAATTTTCGGTATTTTTTTGGGGGAAAAAAATGAAACATTTTTATTGCATGTTTATTATGGCGGTTATTTAAGAAATGCTAACGCCGGGTAGAGCCACGTAGCACCAGGTAAACTCTGGGCGCAGTATGTGAAAACCATATATATGAAAGTCAATCTGGTGAGCGTCTCTAATAGCGCCATATAGCGTTGCATGTATTATTAGTGGTGGCTCAGCGTATAGCGCCGGCGCTGTATGTTCTACAAAGCCATGTAACACCTGTTGCTCAGTAACGCTCATACCATACCTCCCAACCGTCCCGATTTTCCCGGGACTGTCCCGATTTTCCCACATTATCCCGCGGTCCCGGATGATTACTAATTGTCCCGGGAGGCGCATTATCCTCCCCGTCCCACCGATCAGCTGTTCCGCCGCCCGCACCCCCGATCAGCTGTTCCGCCGCCCGCACCCCCGATCAGCTGTTCCGCCGCCCGCCCGCACCCCTGATCAGCTGTTCCGCAGCCCGCACCCCCGATCAGCTGTTCCACCGCCCACCCGCACCCCCTCCCCACCGATCACCTCCGCCGCCCAGTTATCAGCCACTTCGGCTCCTCTGTAAGCAGGGCCTCTTGATTGGCCACCTCGCCCTGGTTTGCCCCGCCCCGGCCATTGAGCAGTGCCAGCGCGGGACATGAGAGTGGGCCGTTAGGCTCCTCCCACCCGCTGAAGACACGTGACTACAGAGGCCCGAGGACCCCGGAGGATAAGGTCAGACATTGCTTAATATTTTTTTTTTTTTAAATGGGTGGGAAATATGGCGTGGTGGGGGGCGTGGCAGGGGCGTGGCAGGGGGCGTGACCGGGTGTGTGGCCAGGGGCGTGGCTTGTCCCTCTTTCATATCTTTGGAAGTTGGGAGGTATGTCATACATTTAAATGGTGTTTTATTTGGTTGTGTATAAATAGCGTTTTCCTAAAGTAATGTTCTATATTTTTGGATCAAATCATTGTGTGGCGTCGCCTGGCTAGCAACCAAACACTTTTATTGTGATTTTTTTATATATATTTTTATGCAGAATTGTATGAGCAGATCTGCCATTGCAGTGTCATTGTCACAGTGTTAAAACAATGTCATTCCATAGGTTTTCACTCTGGTGCTGGTGTATATGTGTTTAGAAACAGACTTTTATTACACAGCTTCTGGTGCTCGGCGCTAGAGCTCTGGCGCTGGTTGTGTGTAGTTTTTTCTTAAATATGGGCTTCAGCGCCGAATGCCAGACACACTTAACTATTGCTACCTATCGTTCGCTGCAGCATTGTCCTGTTGTTAGATGCAGCATAGCCTTGGGCGCTATGACCTCGGGACACCACCTAGCGTTATCGATTGGCTTTGCAGTGAATCAGGGAGAGCGCTTCTACAGCTCCCTACAGACATCACATTCATCAATGCTGGACAGGATAGTACAGCGCCACTTGTCCGGCCACTACGCTAGGTTATAACGCCAGACACCCACATGCAGCACCACTGACGGATGCTCTAAGCGCCGCTACATAGATGCTCACATGGCAATACGTGGCACTAGTCTTAAATTAGCCTTCCCATGTGTTAAAATAAAAAGCTCACCACATTCAGCTCCATACGAACACCATAAGAACAGAGGAATTCTTGGTACCCCTGTGGGCCAGTCCCAGGCTGCACAGCAACATCACAAAATTATTATTATTATTATTGTTTATTTATATAGCGCCATCAACTTCTGTAGCGCTTTACATGGTATGATTACAGACAGGGTAAAACATATAGTACAGAGAACAATACAAAATTAGATGCCACAGGTTAAAACCAAGTGTTGTGAGCACAGGAGACAATAGGGAGGAGTGCCCTGCCCTTGCGAGCTTAAAGCGAGGATAAAGATATGGTCCAACGATGGCTCAGAAAAAGTTAAAAAGGTTTATTGGAAAAAATAAGTTTTACATTACTTTTACTATTCCACTTGTGAACAGGTGAGGCATACAAGGGGCCTTTTAACCAGTTCAGAGAACATAGGGTCATAATCTAACTGGCCAGGGGGGATTGCAGGAAGTGGAGCACCCACAATTTTTAGCTGGGGGGTACAGATCGGATGATGCTTCTACATTCCACATGAGGATGTGACTGTTGCAGGAACATATATGGATATTTGCATGACTAGGGTCTCCTGAGCTGTGGCCAGACACCCACTCCCCACACCTCCTGTTCCTGAGATGTGTTCTCAGCTCCATAAACTTGTGGCTACTGTTCCCCCTCTCCCACCTCCTCTTCCTGTTACATAGTAATTACCTGGCTGCTCATTGCCACTAAGCATTCTCTAATACGAATAGCACCCATGCTGCCATCAAGAGTGCCACCAGAGGCAGCCAAAGTGGCACTGTGCTCCAGCAGGACTGGGCATCAGAGGTGTGGACAAACCTGGTCCATGTCAGCGTAAAGTCAGTGCTCTGCTCTGGGAAAACCCCTTAGGGAGCACCCAGACAGCTGAAAGGCATGGAACATGAACACCACATACATAAATATAATAACAGTTTTATCGAATTAGGGTTTATGTCTAGGATATTAAAACAAGCTGAAAATATTTAATTTATTTCATTTACTGACCCATTCTCCCCAGTGAGGAGGTAGCACCCTACCGTTGCATGCCTCCAATAGCCATTGATTTCTTGAAATGACTTGCCACAGAGCTCTTCCAGTAGATAACCCACATCAAGATCCAGCTCATTAGGAGAATAATAAGAATTCAAGAAGTTGCTTCAGGGAGTGCATTGAGAACTGCAAAACAGCAAGTGAACCACACATATCCTCAGTATTCTTTACATTTGATCTGATTTTTCTGTTTATTTACATTTGATCTGATTTTTCTGTTTATTTACATGTGAAACACTGTCATTATGAACGGCTAAGGCCACGTAGTAACTGGTAGTGCCCGATGAGTGTCAGTTGAATGTCAAGTCCCAGTGAAAATGGTGTCAAAAATCCAGAGCGACTGTGGTATTGGCAGGTAGTGTCCCATCTTTCATCAGCACCGGTGATGGGATGAGTGTCGGCGCTGAGTTCCCTACATTGCCGGATAGGACCAGGTGCTCACCCTGCACTGTGTGGCCTTATCCCATACATTTCAGTGGGCTGGGATGGTTACAATTATTTAGGCATTTTAGTAGAACTTAAATAAAAAAATTTGGTCTGGTGCATGTGCTGCAAACTTGTGATTTGGGCCGTGATAAAGCTATGTCATGTTTAAGGCTGATTTAAGACTAGCGCCTCGTACTACCATGTGAGCATCTGTGTAGCGGCGCTTAGTAGACGCTAGTAGATGCTGCAAGTGGGTGTCACACTGTGACCTAGCTTAGCGGGCGGAAAAGTTGCGATGTATTATCCTGTCCAGCACTGATAAATGTGATGTGTGCAGGGCGCTGTAGAAGCGCTCTCCCTGATTCACTGTAGATCCAAGCGCGAATGTTACGGGGTGTCCCGAGGTCAAAGCGCCCAAGACTCTATGCAAAATCTAACAACATGACAACGCTGCAGTGAACGATAGGTAGCGCCAGTTAAGTGCGCCCAGCACTCGGCCCATATTCAAGAAAAAACTACACACAAGCAGCGTCGGCGCTCTAAAACTGGGCGTAGAGCATAGAGCGCCAGACGCTGTGTGAAAAAAGTCTGTCCGAAAACATATGGAATGACATTCTATTAACACTGATACTGCAATGATACTGCCATGTCAGACCTGCACA
Organism: Gastrophryne carolinensis; assembly: GCA_027917425.1. NCBI lineage: Eukaryota > Metazoa > Chordata > Amphibia > Anura > Microhylidae > Gastrophryne > Gastrophryne carolinensis. Next base: position 149,171,485 of record CM051236.1, read on the forward strand.
TACAATTCTGTATAAAAATAAAAAACTAAAAAAAAACAAAAAGTGTTTGGTTGCTGGGCAGGAGAGGACACCCAATGATTTGAGACAAAAATGTTAAAGTTTACTTTGGCAACACGCTCTTTAAACACAACCAAATGAAACACCATTGAAATGTATGGGAGAGCGCTACTGAGCGACAGGTGCTATATGGCGCTGCAGGCGCTCACCAGATTTGCTCTCTTACTTGTGGTTTTCACAGCGCCCAGCGTTCACCCGATGCTACGTGCCGCTAAGTGGCACTACCTGCTGTTATCGGTTCTTAAATAACCCCCTTTATCTAATGTCCCTAATGCAATTTCCATTTTTAATAATAGAAAAAAACCCTAAAAAATAAAAATTAGGGAATCCAACGGGTGCTGTGTGCCTGAATTACCATTACTGAGCGCCTGGTATTTTTTATTGATACATTTTGTCAGCTTGCAGCGCTCTTGGCTGTCATTAGGCGTCGCTAGCGCATATGCTTATATAAGCCGTGCGCTGCGAACGCTGCCTGCCCGGGACCCTACAGCTGACAGCGCCACCGTCCAGAAGCCACCGCTTTGGTGCGGGAGCTGCTGAGCGCTCAAGTGGTGCCCGCACCAATAATAATAAATTGCCCTCTAAATATCATACAGTGAGTGTGATGTGCAATTTCTTACAGGATGTTCATTTATACCCCCTTCTCGGCTTGCTTTTATTTGAGAGGACAGCTACAGTTGGACCCAGGTAGGATTTTGTTTTAGGGATTTTGTTTTACCTAAATACTGAGGTGACACAGTGCAAATGCAGTTAAATGCTTGTCCAAACAGGCCCAAAAGATTAGTGTACTTAGTTGCAGACTACAAGCTCATGACCATTTGAGCTCCTGTAAGATGATAATCCATGTGCCCTTTTAGATCCCATCATATTACATCATATTACATGGATTTAATAGTTCAATTCAATAAAGAATTATAGACAAATAAGGAATTATGTTTGAGATGCACCAGTTATCTTGAGAAACCTGCAACAAAGTTAAAGGCCATTAAAGACATTCTGGTATGTGCACGGTACTACAAAAGACTCCAGGGCCGGTCGACTAGGTGCCCTGGGAGCATTTTCGTTTCTGAGATGTAATGGTTGATGGCTCTTCATAAATAGTATTTATTTGTCAAGACTTAGGCCCTTATTCATCAAGCGATAGCGCCAGGTAGTGTCTGACGAGCGCCAGGTAGCGGCAGCTAACGGCGACTACCGACTCAAGTACGCCCGGCGGCGGTCACAATGACGCATTTATCAAGCAAAATGAGGCTAGCGCCGGCGAGAGCGACGGCTAGCGCGGCATTCATCATGAAGCCGGCTGGACCGAACAGCGCCGCTGCAAATTCCTTCACAGCGACACGTATTACCTGGCGCTACCTGCCGCTCTCCCATACATTTCAATGGCAGACGCTGCAATGATTGTTCTTAGTGGTTTTGGGGTTTTTTGCTTTGGGACAAAATTCAACACATGTTTATATTGATATGTTTTATGAATCTAGCTGGTTATTTATCTTTTTTTTTTTTTTTTTTATTTTTCACAATGTAATGTTGTGAGTGACATGGGAATTGCATCTCCTCCACCCAAACTCATTGGCCTCAAAAGCGCTGGTTTTCCACACAAACGGGGCTTGTAAAGCTATTTTGTAGCCTGTCAGGTTGGGCGGTCACGTTCGCTCTTAGAAATTGTCAGCGCCCAAGCTATTCGGCAGCCCTGTCCTTGATGAATCTGTGTTGGTCAGTGTTTGTGCAGTCGCTGTTTGAATTCGCTATGTGGCGGCGCGAGCGTCGCTGTGCCTCGGTGCGCTGCGTTGTGCGGCGCTGTGCTGTTCATACATGTGCCCTTCTGCCATTTGCAAGGAATTCACTTCCCGCGACCCCAGTCGTTGTTAATGAATACACTGTAGTTGTGAGCGTGCCTGGCCCCATATTGCAGGATTAACATTCAGTCGTACCAGCTCATAACAACCCGTTATGCATTCTCATGTGTGCCACATTTTCAGGTAGTTGTCTAGTTAGATTGTGTGAAGCAATAATCTCTGTATATTTAAGCACAACGGTGTATGCTTTAGAAGGACCTATGCATTACAGTATGTAGAATCCCCAGCTAAATCAAGCTAATAGTTCGTTGCGCCTTTGCCCCTAGCTTGTTTTGCAGCGTCATTTTAATGTTTTTCCGCCACTTAGCTTGCACATAGCTGATATTAGCTTGTCCCTGCTGCGCGCATGTTTTTTTGGGAATTTTGAAGCACAGTTGCTTGCGTCATATCCGGTTCCGGGATCCTCCTTTGCGTTTCAACGCCACCTTAAGGTAAAACTGTCTTGCGCTTATGCCAATAGCTTGTTTTTCAGCGTCATTTTAATGTTTTTCCGCCACTTAGCTTGCACATAGCTGATATTAGCTTGTCCCTGCTGCACGCATGTTTTTTTTTTTTGTTTTGCAGCACAGTTGCTTGCGTCATATCCGGTTCCTGGATCCTCCTTTGCGTTTCAACGCCACCTTAAGGTAAAACTGTCTTGCGCTTATGCCACTAGCTTGTTTTCAAGCGTCATTTTAGTTTTTCCGCCACTTAGCTTGCACATAGCTGAGAATAGCTTGTTGCTGGGGCGCGGTGCGTATTTTTGTTTTGTTTTGTTTTTTATTTGTCTCATGTCGCTAGCGTCATTTCCGGTTCCTGTTTCCTCCTTAGCGTTTCCAATATGGCTCCCAAACGGCGAGTAATGCGCCTCCCCAGCTCCTCCTCAGATTCCGGACCCACCACCCCTCCCCCACATCCCCCACCTACCTCACCTTCCCCAAATACCACCCCTCCCACCCATTCCCCTCCTGGGCCCCAAAAACAAAGGCGCACCCGGGTGGATAGCCGGGTAAATGGCCAGGTTGTGAAAGTGAGTATTTTAGTTATGTATTTTTAGCTTAAAAATTTATAAACACACAGGGTGGATAGGGGCAGAATTTTTATTGTTTTTAGGCCAAAATTTAACACTCCACATGGGGCATCCCCATTGTGGATGTCCTGCTTGGATGGCCCCCCCCCCCCCCTGGAGGGCCCTAAAAATTACCTCTGCCCCGTCCCATCTGTGCATGCGTGAGTTGCGGATGCCTATTGCGCTTACCTCTAGCAGGGTGTACCCCTGCGCCATACATATTTTCATTTGGTGTGCAGGCGCACTCCCTGTTAGAGTCAAACGCCACATGCGTACTTTGCCGTGCAGACACAGCTGAGCTGGTATGCACCTCCCAAGGCCCTTGGATGCGCATACCACACCGGCGTGGAGCGCTGTGTTTGGCTTGCGGAGTGACGTGGGAGTGTCCTCAGCGGTGTATTTGGGCCCTTCAAAGGGGGTTGCAGACAGTGGGCCACCCACAATAGTTGTGGCCCAAAAAAGTGCACCCAAACCCAGAATAATGTAAATCCTGGGTGTGGGTCCACTTTGATCTTGTCTCTGTATAACTGTTTATGACATTGTTCTGAGGTCATGTATTTATTTTTTTTTTTTATTTTTTTTTTTTCCTAGGACTTCTGCCTGGCCGAATACGACTATGCCCGAGGAGCGAAAAAACGCCTTGCCATGGAGGTGAAGGCCACTGTGTCCCGGCGCTTCAAGACCGACCTGACCATCCGGGCGATCCAACAAAAATGGTCAGATTTTAAGCGCCGGGACCCAGAAGGCGTGTACCGCCTATATGATGCCTACGCATCAGGTAAGTTAAAGCTTATGTTCTTTTTTGCCTTTGTGCAGAATCATCTGCTAAGCTGTGTCCTTTTTTGCTCTTTATATTAATTATTTGCTTTCACCCCCTCCACACAGATAAGCGTCCTCCCCTGGGGAAACGTGGGAAGGGATTCCTCCCCCGAACCAGGCAGGCGGACTCGGGGGAGTCATCGGGGGAGGGTCCCTCCCGCGGGTCCTATTTAGAGGACCCAGGGGAGGAAGGGGATGACGCCCCAGAGGAGTGTGCTGCTGGGGGGCAGGCTGGATCAAGCCTCAGCTCCTCACACTCTGAGTCTGAGGACTCTCACCAGGCAAGGGGCCACTCTCAAGCAGGGAGTGAGAGGGAGGAGGGTGGCCCTTTGCCTGGTGGATCTTCTGAGCAGAGTGTGAGGAGCCGAGGCTCCCCGCCTCCTCCTCAGAGCCCTCCCTGGGCTTCAAGTGGCGCTTCATCCCCTGGTGAGTTTACATGTTTTAATTGTTAGTCTGTGCCAGGTTTCATCTGACCATTTGTGCTTAGCCCTTGCAATTCCTCTGTAATTTGCAGGGCATCATATAGGCGGCACCTCCATGGATTTTTGGCGTCAAATCCTCCTCGGGCATAGTCGTGGTAAGTGTATGTTTTAAGCTAGTTCATTTTGGACTTTATGTCATTCCTTAAAGTGGACCCACAAACATTGATGATATTGCTTGGATTATGGCGCCTTGCCTGCCAAATCACATCCCTCACCCAGGGCCCCCCCCCAACCAAACACCACAAACTACTTCCCTCTTTGGGGGTGGCAGAAGCCATTGTCCCTGCCTCCTGTGTGGCACTCGAGATGTGTGTGCGCCTGCGCTCTGTTTCATACTGGCATGCGTGTGCGCACACACTGGCGGAGTGATGTGCGGAAGGCAGGGGCGGTGGCGGACTAAAATTGTGTTGCTCTGCCAAAGTAGACTACTACACTGAATATTCACAATCCTGTGTCTTGGTACACTTTTAACAGACACGTTTCCTGGTCCATTGTCTCAGCTGGTTTGCTAATGTACATTAACATCACAAACCACACTACAGTGCTAGCCAACTGGAAACCACCCCTATGTTTCTGGCCACACCATGATGTGTGCTAGCAATAGTTAATTTACGTGAAGTAGTTAGGGCAAACACATGTTGCACACTGGTAACATTATCCATTAAATTGGTAATGAGTCATTTACATTGCAATGTAAAGGTTAGTGCCAGATTTTCAAAATGGATACATGTGGCAACCATAAACACTTCACATTAACTAATGGGCCAGGAATATAGCAAATATCGTTTAACATGTATGTAAAGAAGTGTTTGTTTTTGGAGCTAAGACTCAATAACCAGATTGATGTCCAAACTTCGGGTGTCATAGCTCCACTAAATGTTGTTTTGTATTTTGTTTTTTTATGGACAGATGTCGCTACGCAGACGGAGGCAGAATTCCTCCTCCCCACACCAGCTCCAGGGACGGCCAGCAGCATGGGCCACCGCCACAGCTGCGATGGTGAGTACATCCAAATTAATATGGGTAAATACTTTGTAAACATTTCTCTTCTAGTTACATTTGTAGAAATTTGTAATTGACCAATGTGTGAATATCACACACATCTAGGTTAAATGTGTTTGGTCAATAATCCAACATGCCAGTCACCATCCTTGATAGTTGCCTCACATTCTTGTTACGGACACATACGGACTATTTGTGGCGTATAGACAACCAAATGGGGCTGATTAGGTGTTTACCAATAACATTATAGGGCAAACTTCCATCTTCCTTAGGCACTGATGTTTGGCTGGGACTAAAGACATAAATGTCCTTACTTGGCCATAAACATTATTACATTTGCAAGAGTTAACCTGGCCCAACACCAAGGGTGTTTAATGTGCATTAAACATTTAATTTGCCAACAACTAACAACTAACACCCCGCGGAACATACGATAAGTGCAGGTACCACGGGTCCAACCCACCAAGCAAACCCCTAATTATGGGAACTTATCTTCCGCTGGCTCCTGCGCAACACTCCAGACGTGCATTTTTCCCCCCTGGGCCTCTGTGAATGGCCGCCGGGTCCCCATGAGCAGCCAGAGAGTGACATGCGTGAAGAGGGGGTGGAAGAGGAGTGTACATTCCTGTTCCCTGCATAGACGTTAGCGTGCGTTCTTTGTGCCAAGCACGTTGGAGCATGGAGAGGTGAGTGGCTATGGATTACTGTGTGTATACACACATCAGGGGAAATACAGATCTGTGAGAAACAACAAAGTGGGCCAAAACCCATGATAAACTATATTGTGGGTGTTGGTCCACTTTAAGAGTAAAGGTATGTGGTCCTAACATGTTTTCAAGCCAATATTAAAACTTTATTTTAAAATGTTAGGGGCACATTGTTCACCAATGTTAATGTGAGTGTTAGCAAGTTAGAAACACTGACATTACATTGCTACATCTGTGTATGTTGAGTTCCCAATCAAATTCTAAGATATTATTTTTTATCACATCTCTACAGCTTGTATACGCCAGCATCGCAGACTGTGGCGGGCCTTCCGACAGATGAAAGGGATGCTGCTGGCCATGAAGAGGCGTCGGAGACGTTAGGGTGGGGGGGATGGCTGCCCTGGCCATGTTTTATTGCCTTTGTTGGCCTATGTTGGCCGTGTTGGCCCAATTTGTATAAATACATTTATATTTACCAAGAACTGTGTTGTTCCTTGACCAGCATAGGTTTAGATTCCCAAAAACCATTATGTCTAAAATTAGGCAGCCATTTTGAGCCAGTACATGTTTACACCATAGTAAGCAATGTTAACTAATGTGGCACATAAATGGTGGCATAATATTAGAGATGATTGAGCAAATCAGCCCTGACTGTGTATTTAGCTTTCACATGTATGGATAAACACAAATTAGAGGTGGTTTTCAAAAATATATTTACATAAATCATAAGAAAAAGGTTTACAAATTAATATTCTTGGCTGGGTGGCCGGGGAGGTTGGGAGTCATTGCTAGGGGCGGTGTTGGGGGACAACAGTGCAGTAAAAAATATAGACTGCTGTTGTATGAGCTGTTGTAGCAACAACAAAGTTTGGTCCTGCCGCTGTATTGCCTCTGCCTGGCGCTGTATTGCTTCTTCCTGGCGCTGTACAGATTGCTCGATAACATTTGCAAGGCGACCAAGGTCCTGGTTCTGTTGTAGGTTTTGCCTTAACTGGTCCACCTGGCGCTGCAGGCCCTCATTTTGTTGCTGACACATCAGCACCTGATTTTCCAACGCCGCAATGCGCTCATTAGTTCCATCACGCGGCTGTTGGCGACTGTAGTCCTCCAGCATCCGGACCCCTAGTTGGTAGAAATCGGCACTGGTTGGTGCCACACCTCCTCTTGCTGTGGTTGGAGGCTAAACAAATAGTAAACCACATTTTAGTGAAACGGAACAAATGCAGTTATGCCCCTCCCAAAAGTTACCATAAACACTCACTAGACAACTTACCCTTGTCTGAGCCTCTGAAGCTTGGCCACATGGGACTTGGGAAGAGGTCCCAGCTTGGGGTTCTGGTTCCGCCTCCTGCCAAAACAACAATGAAAGGAAATGTTACATGTTGCTTCTTCCACTACCCACGAATATGCCAATGGGTTTCGAGGTCGTCTACATCAGCCATGTTACCTGCGTGTCCTCCGGCCCAGGTAGGCTCGAGGTATCGCTGCCAGAGAGTCGCAATTCAACATCCGAGATGTCGGGCAAGTTGGCATATGCTAAACAGGAAAATCAGGTTAGTAGGTCTGTGGGCCAAACTCTAATGTAACCTGGTTAGGCTATCGAGGCCATACCTCTAAAAAGTTTAAAAATACACACTAGACCAAAGGTCTCGGTTAAACTCAGATTGTTAACATGTATGTTACAGGACTAAGACGCACTAATTTCTGCAAATCTCATCATAAACATTGCTTAAATTAAACATACCCGCAATATCCCAGATGTCTGGAGTGGGGTCCTCACTCGAGCTTGGACCTTGAAAATACATGTGGACACACAAGTTGCCAGAAGCAAGTGGCACAACATTAGAGCCAAAATACAGACTAGAGCAAGGCAAAACCACTTACCCTCATCTCTGGCAGCTGGAACTTGAGGGGCCCTTTCTGGACAGCCACTTCCGATATTCGGGTCAACTAAAACAAATTAAAAATGTGTCTAAATAATCAGCAAACTACTACAGGGAATGTTTGCCTAAAAATATGTCCGCAAATATACATTGCTATCAATAAAATAACTAAGAGACTGACCCTGGGGAGGCAACCAGCACTCCCAAGAGGCATCTTCAAGTTTACCAAGCAAACATGTAGCTTAGTAGACTAACCAAATTGAACCAGTGTAACCTAAACAGCAGAAAGGATACATTATGTATTGCTCTACACACCAACAGGGTCCTGTTGACCGGCAACATCGGAAGTGGGGTCCAAAGATGAACCAGTCACTTGGCCTACCAAGAAAAAAGACAAATGAGACACATGCACTTGAGTCAAAGTGGATCAAGCAAGGTGAACACATGCACTTACCGACATCCAAAGAGTAGGTGGGATCCGGAGGAGATGCTGGGGCCAAGGGCATGGGAGCTAGGGCAAAATAAAACCAACATTGAGCCATAGCTAATGTGCGTAGCAAAATACAACATGCATTAAGGTGTGTGAGCAGCTCTTTCACTAATATTGACTAATCAAGCCAAGTGTGGCTCACACATTGATATGCCGATATATGGCTACACATCTCTGGCATCCTACATATCTACACATGTTAGGGCCTTGTTAGTTACTGCCTGTGAGTGTTACAGTGGGCGTGCAATTAGGCCGCACGCACATATTATTAATAGTCAACAGGGCAAACCTTTATTGCTTGAGCTGCTCCCACACCCATTTGTTTAGAAAAAAACCAGCAAAAAAATAATGGGTAAATACCTTCAATGGCAGACTGGGGTAGCCTTGAGGTTGCTGGAAGGGCAGGAGCTTGGGTGTCCGGAGCCACATCCCGGACAGCAGCATGTGCACCTATGCATAAAGCAACAGACAGAAAAGTTACAAATGTTTGAGCTATAATGTAATACTTCACAGGTCCTACAGTTAGTTGGTCAGAATGTAAAAATGCTAATCACAGACATTAACATTAGGTTATTGTAAAAGCCAGAAAATATGTACCTTCAGCCCAACCGGTGGTGTCATCCCCAGGATCCACACCCTGCAGCCGAGCCAGTGGGATTTTGGCCTTCAGCATCTCCTCATACGGCCTGTAGGTACTCTTTGGAGCCTGGATGAACCCACTGTCCACATCAAGATCGTGATTCATCTTTTTCATAAGGGCCCCTCGCAAAGTGTAGAAGCGTTTCCTGCAGGATGGGCCACTACGTGGGTGTTGAGCTGTGCTACTAAGCTCCACACCAATGGCATCCCACAGTTTGCTTCTTTCTTGTTTGCCTATGGACTTGCTTTGGGAGCCAAATATCAGCTCCCATTTCGCAAGTGTCAGGCGCACAAGATGATTATTCTCAGCCAAATTAAATTCAGGCTCCCTCTTGGCACCTGGGCGCTTAGCCTGGGGTGCTGCCCCACCTTCAGGCTGTGCCCTTTTCCGTAAGGGAGGTCTGCGCACAGCACCCACCAAACTCCTACTCGGGCCTGCTGTGGCCGGCAGATGTCCTGTATTTGGCTCCATCCTGTAGCTGCACACACACACAAATCAACACCCCACAAGCACGCATGCACACTACAGAATGGCATCGCAATCTCTTAGGCTTGGGCAGGTTTTATGTGCTCTAACAGCCAATCCAAAAGCAGCCCACTTAATTGATTCACACATACAGCCCAGTTCCTTCTAGGCACACCTCCACTGCACTGACAGAAGCATGTGTGTTAGCCAATTAACTCATTACAGACCTCATTAAACAAACAACACACACCCAAATCCAACAATGGACTGATGTATCTGCAACCCTTGTGACATGTGCTTAGCCTAACGGCTATTTAAAAAAACAACAGCTTCACTTTCATTGGTCCCCACCTGATTTTTGGCCCATGTCCGTTAATGCACGCACGTTACGGCTCAAGTACGCTAGTAGCGCTACTAGCGTGCGCGTGCGCACTCTGTTTTACGCACACCTGGGTCGGCTAATTGGCGCCCGGAAATAGCAGAGCGACGCAAAAGGCGGCAAAGCGGACCTGTCACTTTTGAAAATGAAGTATAAAAGGAAGGAATGAACTAGGTTCTGCTATTCTTACACTGTGGCAAAGGCTGTGGTGTGGTGCTGTGCTCGCTTCCCTTAGCTCATTTGAGCCTCTGTCTGGTTTCTGTCCTCACTCTCTGTGGCTTGTTGGGTGATTTCTGACATCAGTGCTGTTTCTTTAGGAGCTTGGTTTGGGTGGCATCTGCAAATATTGTGTAGCATACAGCAAGTGAGGCTTGATTTTGGGGCCTTTTGTGGGCTGTGCAGCAACTCCCCTCTTGGTTGTGCTTAACTTAGAAAGCTGGTTTTCAGCAGGCTGGTGGTTTGGACCACTATAGTTCTGGTTTTGTGGTGAGCTGCATTGTAGCGGGTGTGTGTGTAGTGTGATTGTTTGTGTGTGTGTTGTGTGTTAGTGTTTTTTTTTGTTTATTTTTGTTTTTGTATATATCTTTAGTGTGTGTGATGGATAAGAGGGTGATGTATGGTGTCTGGGTGGATGGATGTATGTGTATGCTGAAAGAGCAGGAGGAAAGGGAGCGGGGTGTTGTGAGGCTTAGGGCACCCCGCTCCTTTGCAATCCGCCTTTCAGTATGGGACTTAAGTGACGAGCAGATCAGGAGCCGCTTCCGTCTGAATCGTGCTGCACTACAGTCCCTATATGATCAGATTAAGACCAAAATCGAGCCATCCACCAAACGCACTCACTCCATTCCAGGCATAGTACGCCTGTGTGCCACTCTTAATGTGTTGGCACGAGGGACCTTCCAGGCAACCTCAGCCCTCCTCAGCGGGATAAGCCAGGCTACTATGAGCCGCATCCTAATCCAGGTAGTTCTGGCAATTTGTGATTTAATCCCAATTTACATCAAGTTTCCTGAGGAGGAGGAAGAGGTTGCCAAAATAAAACATGCTTTCTATCTGATGGGAGGGATCCCGAATGTGCTAGGGTGCGTTGATGGTACACATATCCCTTTCCGCCCTCCCCGTGCACAGGAGCTGTCCTACAGAAACAGGAAGCAGTTCCATTCATTTAATATCATGGTGGTCTGTGACCATGAGATGAAGCTGCGGGCGGTGAGATCGGGGTTCCCCGGCTCATGCCACGATTCTTACGTCTTGCAGCGGACAGTCCTGTGCCAGAAGTTTGATAACAACGAAATGCCAGCTGGCTGGCTACTGGGTAATAAATTAACCATGTCTATGTATTTTGGTAATATGTGGCCTAGTAAGGCAATTTTAAACAAACTACCACCCAAAAACATGTACTAGTACTAATTGCTGTCTCTCTCCTTGTGTTTTTTCTACAGCGGACAAGGGATATGGGCAGAGAACGTGGGTCATGACTCCGGTCAGGAACCCACGGACCTCTGCCCATGAACGCTACAATGCAGCGCATCGCAAGACCAGAAGCATTGTGGAAAGAACCATCGGCCTGCTGAAAGCACGCTTTCTCTGTTTGGCACGGCCAGGAGGAGAGATGCTCTACAGCCCACAGAAGGTTTCCAAAATCATCCTTGCCTGCTGTGTGTTACACAATATCTGTATATGTCACCGAATCCAAGCCCCCGAGGAGACAGCACTGGTGCCAGAAATCCCCAACCTGCCCGCAGATAGAAGTGAGGACACCCAGACTGGCGATGAGCTAAGGGAAAGGCTGATCACTTCTTATTTTGCGGTAAGCTAACTACCCTTCACTCTAATGCAAGTACTGCACTCCTGTTTAAATGTCTTTGACCTCCCATCCAAAAGAGCAAACAAACGCACTAAGGGGGGTTTAAGATGACCCAAACCACTCTAAGGGGGGGTGTAAGATGACCCAAACCACTCTAAGGGGGGTTTAAGATGACCCAAACCACTCTAAGGGGGGTTTAAGATGACCCAAACCACTCTAAGGGGGGGTGTAAGATGACCCAAACCACTCTAAGGGGGGTTTAAGATGACCCAAACCACTCTAAGGGGGGTTTAAGATGACCCAAACCACTCTAAGGGGGGTTTAAGATGACCCAAACCACTCTAAGGGGGGGTGTAAGATGACCCAAACCACTCTAAGGGGGGTTTAAGATGACCCAAACCACTCTAAGGGGGGTTTAAGATGACACAAACCACTCTAAGGGGGGGTGTAAGATGACCCAAACCACTCTAAGGGGGGTTTAAGATGACCCAAACCACTCTAAGGGGGGTTTAAGATGACCCAAACCACTCTAAGGGGGGTTTAAGATGACCCAAACCACTCTAAGGGGGGGTGTAAGATGACCCAAACCACTCTAAGGGGGGTTTAAGATGACCCAAACCACTCTAAGGGGGGTTTAAGATGACCCAAACCACTCTAAGGGGGGGTGTAAGATGACCCAAACCACTCTAAGGGGGGTTTAAGATGACCCAAACCACTCTAAGGGGGGTTTAAGATGACCCAAACCACTCTAAGGGGGGTTTAAGATGACCCAAACCACTCTAAGGGGGGTGTAAGATGACCCAAACCACTCTAAGGGGGGTGTAAGATGACCCAAACCACTCTAAGGGGGGTGTAAGACGCCAATGTTGGTTATCAAGTTATGCATTTTTTTAAAAGAAAACACAAAACAACTATAAAGATATATACTAACTGCACTTTTCTTAATTTTTCAGGCACAAAGAGATGCACCATGATCTCTACATTCCTTTTCCAACCCTTTCCTGGACTTTACTTTTCTTTTGCATTTCTGCTGGACTTTTCATTTTCTATTTCATTTATGTTTTATTATTAATTTTTTGTTAGAGAAAAAATAAAAAAAAAATTAGATATATACATGTGGCTATGTGTTTAATTCTGTTGTAAGTTTCCTTTTCATTCTAATTCCTATTTTCATTTTCCTTTTCTTTCTCTGTTCTGTTTTTATTTTCCTTTTCTTTCTCTGTTCTGTTTTTATTTTCCTTTTCTTTCTCTGTTCTGTTTTTATTTTCCTTTTCTTTCTCTGTTCTGTTTTTATTTTCCTTTTCTTTCTCTGTTCTGTTTTTATTTTCCTTTTCTTTCTCTGTTCTGTTTTTATTTTCCTTTTCTTTCTCTGTCCTGTTTTTATTTTCCTTTTCTTTCTCTGTTCTGTTTTTATTTTCCTTTTCTTTCTCATTGGTGATTTAATTGTATTTCCTTTTTAGGTAACAAATAAAAAAAAAAAAAAATTGTGGCTATGTGTTTAATTATGTTTTATTTTCCATTTATATTCGAAGATCTGGTAGAATTTAATTTCCTTTTCAACACAAAATAAAAAAATTTTTACATTTTAAAACAAATGTGGCAATGTGTTTTATTCAGAAGGTACTGGATGGCCAGGACACAGCAAAGCTAACAGGCGCTGTGTAGAATAGCGTGGTCACACTGACTGACAGCGCCAACAAAGCTGAGGGCCAACATCATATTCAGCAATGTAGGCGTTGTTCGCAACAACGCCAGGTAGCGACTGAGGAGGCCTGCTATAGCGAATCGCTAACGCCCGCGGCTGACGCTAGCGGCGCTCATAGCGCCATACTTCAGTCGCTCATCTGTCGCTACCTGGCGCTATTGATGAATCGGCCTCCCCGAAAAAAATATACCTACTTGCATGCTGCATGACATCCAGTGTAGCCCCTCCCCACGACACGCAACTTTGAGCACCAGTCACTGACAAGCATTTCTAAGGAGAGTGGTTATGTGGTGTACCCCTGCATCCAATCTGCTGTGGAATAACTGGAAGCAGATGGGCAACCAGAGGCTGGCAGAGGAGCACATTGTCTGCTCCATAGGTGGCAGCACAAAATGTTGGTGCTTCTTTGTACCTGATATCTAACAACTGTATTTGATTTCATATTACCTTAATATTAAAGTGATATTTCAGGAAAAGGTCATTGTTAGACCAATGTGTTGGTCCACATCTGGCACTGTCCTTAACTGTTTTCTGTGATGCTGCATAGTAATCAGCATAATGGGTGGGGCAGCGTAGGGAGCTAGAGTGCTTGCTAGGAGAAGGCTGGGTGGGGTGGAAGGAGGGAGGGTTAGCTGGGTTTGAATGGCAGCTCTAAATGTGCCATCAATACAGGGGGGCGTGGTCTGAACTAGCTCCTTGAGCTAGTATTGGTGGCCCACATCAGAAGGGTGGCACTGGAGGGGCATATTTCCTTACTCAGAGCACAGAGCTGAATGGAGACAAATTGCTGGAGGAATGCTTGGCAAGGTAAGATGCTGTTTATTTTTTTAACCTTTTGCCTGAATAATCTCTTTAAAGCAGATCTCCAGTAAAAAAAAAGAAAGTTTAGTAAATTGCTTCCCCTCTTAGTGGCATAAGCAGTTTGAGAGGGCTTAACCCCATGCAGATGTTTTAGAATGGCATAAAGTTTTTCCCTCTTGAATAACATGGGGGCGGCCATCTTGTCACACTCCTAATAGTCCCATGAGAATTAGGGGGCTTCTGTTCCAGCAGCAATTCACACCAAATTGAGAAAGATACATGCTTCAGAAACAAGGAGAAGCTTTCCTGTCATTTTTCACTGAAGCATGGAATAAATAGCTAATGTAGCAAAGGAAATCTGTGTAAGGGAATCTGTTGCAATGTATCTCTATGGCAGCGGTGGTGGCAGGTGCAAAAGCCTTCAGTAAGGGGATAAAATGTATGCAGACGATTACAGCTGTTAGCAAAGCAATGATGAGCCATTACAGCTGAAGGCTTACTACGTCTGGCTAGAAATAAGACATGATTGCACAGAGCTATGAGGCAATTTTGACTGAGGAACTCAGAATCAGCTCCTTTATGTGTGTGGCAAGATGGCCGCTGCCATGCATATTTAAGATTGCAGAATCTGCCTGCTACTCCAAACATCTGCATGGTGTTAATCCCTCTCAATAAGCTTAAATCACTGATTGCCACAGAGGGGGGTTCAGAGGAGCATTTCTAAGCTTTGTTTTTTGACTGGAGGTCCACTTTAAATTAGATCTATACTATACCTACATTTTTTATATTTGCAGTGGTATAGTGGTATATAAATTTGAATATTTGTCATACTTGTTATACTTATATACTGTCTAATGATAGAACACGCTTTAAAAAGTTCTCGGCGACCTTCGCTTCTACTTAGCAAGTTTACATTTTACATTCTGCAGCTGTGCGCCTTTTCATTTGGTAAATGTGAAATGTAATCAGCTCCTTATTCTTGCTTTTCCATGCTTAATATTGAAATCCAAAACCATGTGCAATTTCCCCCTTATTGCTTTGTAATGATTTTCTAAATTAAGTGCTGAGGTTTCCTAAAATCCCATTCTTAGCAGTCATGCACCAGACATCATCCTATTGCTGCTGTGAGGAATATTGTGGTGCTAGAAACTTCACAAAAAAGAACCTCACATTTCTTCCTTCTTCGCTAAGCCCGATTTGGGCAAGAAAAAAAAACAGCCTGCTCGGCACAAGGTGCCTAATTCCCTGCTGAACACTGAACGTTGCCATTATAGCTTCAACCTGCAGCAGGGATTGCCTCCCAAAAGCCAGGCGGTGGATACCCCATGTCCACCCACTGCATTCACAGCAATGGTGGGGGTGGGGTTGGGGTAAGGCCTGACAGGACCATAATAGGCAACCCTAGCCTGTGCCTAGTCACTGCATATCATATGTGTAAGGTGATGTAAGTGACTAATAAGATGTGATACTTTAGTACAGACATATGTCTATTGGAATTGTATTTACAGTACAAACAGAGGTGTTAAAGTGGATCAAAACCCAGGATTTTGGCTATCCTGGGTTTTGGTTGGTTCTTTCCCCCGGGGCACCCCCAATCGGTGATACCCCTCAGGTCACCTGAACGTACTGCCCTCTTCCCTATCCTATGGCGCATGCGCGGCCTCTTGTCCAAGCAGCACGCTCAAATCCGCTCGCCACATCCCCGCTGCTCCCGATTCTGGATGCCCTGGGGGGAGGGAATTAAACCACCCTGGAATCTGATAGATTCCCACGCCAATCTCTGTGGGCTTTGGTCCATGTTAAAGGGATCCTACAAACAATTACAACTTTAGCTGCTTGTTTATTAAGAAATACTAAAATATGCAAATTTAACTGAGTAAAGTTACTTACCTTCTCTCCCTCGCAGCAGCTCGCGGATGGTCCACCACTAAGATACCCTTCCAGTTTCCGAACAGAGCTCCCTGCATCCTTGCGTGATACCCGTCCCGCGCGGCAGTCACAGTGACTCTGTTCACTGCCTCTATTCCTTGCATTAAAGGGGGTGTGCCAATGCAGCGCACATGGAGGTGCAGAGTGTTACTTGTGTCCCAAGGAATTCTGGGATACATGCTCAGGCACCCCTCATTCTTAGAAACCAGGAATGACCAGGAGCTGCTAATTGGGAGAGAAAGTAAGTGCCTTTTTGTTTTTTTATTTTGGTTTGCAGTCCCTTTAATCATTTTTTGCCGCTTGAGTGCAGAAAATGTCCATTTAAGGACAAGTATCTTTTGCCAGCTCGTCTGGTGAATCACTGGTAGTTCTCTGCTTCTCAGCTGATACATTTGTTACATTTGTAGACACAGCTGACTGTCTGTTACCTTATGACACAATGCATTGATTTTTTTTTATCATACAGTGCATGGCAATGTAACAGACGGTCAGCCATGTTTACTCTGCAGCAGGAGAATGTAATCAACTGATCAGCCGAGGGGCAGAAAACTGTCCCTAATATATTAAAGCAGACCAAAACTCACTAAACTTGTGAAATACATTTGGCCAAATCCCGATACTCTCTTCTTAGTGTATAGAACTAGAAATTGATATTTTCACTTAGCAAATCACCCTGGAACACTTTTTTTTGTTCTCTTTCTCTGTAGGATTGCAGGTGATTAGTCATTGCATAAGTGTAGCAATGACATCATTGCCATACACAACAGTGGCAATGAAGGGAGGAGGGGGGGCTTTTCAGATGAAACACGCGCCATTATCTGGGATTTGAGTGAATGCTAGTTAAAAATGTGGGTTTTGTTCCGCTTTAAAGTGACTGACAAGTCAAAAGTTGAAAGAATATATCAGCAGCTTTCCTTTCATTGAGTGGCCCCAGCAATAACCTTCCTCCGCTGTCTCTTTAGTGAGGAAATTACTTCCTCATTCAGCTTTCAGCCCCCACCCTGCTGATCTCGTCTATCAAATAACCTTCAGTGGACCAAGAACGAAAACACCCCCCACTCCCTCCCCAGATGTCCAGATTAGCTGCCTCTGTTTGCAGCTATGGAACCCCTCCCTCCTTTCTCCTTTCTGGTCACACTATGGTCTGGCGGTCTGAAGATGCTTTTAGCCTGCAGCATCTATCACCCCTTTTTCTGGTCACATTATGTGCTGGCAGTAATAACTAGAGGCCCAAAACAGACTTATTTTACACACAGTGTGCTTACATCACATCTCTGTGCCACACCCATTGTTTCTCCTTTATTTCTGCATCTCCAATGCTTTAATACTCATACTGCTCTAATACTAAAGATAACTTAGGAATTACAAGGTCTCTCTGTGCCGCTGCTTAGCTGTCCAGGTGGCTTAGCTGTCAGCGGAGCAGAGTGAAAGCGAGCACGCTGATTGGTTGAGTGGACCTCAGCCCAAGGGAGCGATAGGAAGGTAAGTGGATGGGGCATCTGGTTGAAGTCTGTGTTTGGGTTCCAGGACCCAAACCAACAACGTTCGGCATCCTGGGTGGGGTTAAAGGAAACCCTTTTTGGCTTGTCCCTGGCTGCTGATTGGTTAGTCAGTGCATTATAGGAAAGCTTGATGTATTTTCACTAAATATTGGTAATATTTATCGAAATGCCAGCATTAATGCAACACTTTCTACTTTCAAAATGTAGACATGCATTTATGCAGTAAAGTCTTATGCCCCAAAGTTTAGGAGGAGACATCTGCAATGTAGGTGTGAGACAGCATTATGTCTGTACAGGACTTAAGTGTGGCATAATAGACTAACTCTATTGTAACTGACCATTGTGTGTTTAACCTGAGGCCTGGGGGTCAAATGTGGCCCTCGGAGCCATCTGATGTGGCCTCCTCGACCTGCTATGGGGGAAGTGGGAGAGGAAAATAGAACTGACCTGTAAAGGTAGTTAAATAGGGATAAAGTAAGGCTGGACAATTGCACGGGGAGTGATCTAGGAGGGGCACATGGCAAATAGAGGTGACATTGGTGGCTTGGAGAAATGTGGTGACATTACTTGTACAACACCACCCTTGGGTGAAATATGGCAGAACACATTGGTTAAACTGTTTTTTTCTATATTGCTGAGAACATGGAGTGGATAAGTATTGGAAACAGGATGCTTGGCTGCATAGCTCGAGGCATTACCAGTAGGAAGAGGCAGGTTGTGATGCAGCTGTATAGAGCTCTGGTGAGGCTACAGCTAGAATACTGTGTGCAGTTCTGGAGACCTTACCTGCAAAAATACATTATTTAAACAGAACAGGTCCAAAGGCGGGCAACAAAAATGGTATTAGGACTTAAACCTAAAACTTATCAGGAGAGACTTAAAGAACTTTGTACCTTTAAATATTTTAAAGGATTGAATAAGGTTCAGGAGGGAAGTGTTTTTAAGAAGAAACGTAATGATCGAACAAGGGGGCACAACCTGAAGCTAGTCGGGGGGAAGATCAGGAGCAATGTTAGAAAATATTATTTTTACAGAAAAAGTAGTAGATGCTTGGAACACACTTCCAGCAGAGGTGAAAAATCGACAGTCAGTGAATTTAAACACGCCTGAGATAAGCATACATCTATCCTAAGATAAAGAGTACATACAGTATACACATAAGGGCAGACTAGATGAACCATATGGTTTCCATCTTCTTTTTTTATAAATTCTTTATTTAAGAGATTTTACTTTCCATTGAAAAAAGGAAACATACATAGAACAAAAACAAAGAAGGTTAGGCATACAGCTTCACAGCTGTGCAAGGGTTTCGAAAATGGTTCATGAATTGCACTTGACATTTTTTACAGAAAAATAGTAATAAAGAATCCCATTCGCCTACGGATTTGTCTCTGGCCCAGTTTGTGCCTCATGTTGTATAATCTCTCTCGCTCCTCCGCTAGTGGCGATTTTCTATACCATGACACTTTTTAGGCTGTCGAGATATCCTGTAGCATTTAACACTGTGCGTGCATGTGCAGCCCAGAACACGCTGTGTAACTCTGAAGATGGGGGGGGCCACGACAGGAGGGGAGGGGGGCGGTGGAATAGCAGGAAGGCTGTGTACCCGCCTAGGTCAGTCCCAAAAGGCTCTTACCTTCTAGGGATTCTGAAAAGGCCATCCAACTATACCATGTCATTGCAATCTTCTCGTATGTGTCGTCCCGGGAGGCCATAAGACTCTCGAACCTCATTATATCATTCACCCGCTGGAACCATGTAAGTATATCTGGGGGGTCTTTGCTCCTCCACATCTGAGGGATGCAGGCTTTTGCTGCATTCAGCAGATGACATGTTATTGAATTGCGGTACCTTTTAATCGGGACCTCTATCACGTGAAGGAGACAAAGAGCGGGGTCGTCCGGAATCTCTGAGCATGAGACTTTTTCAGCGACCAGTCTCCCCCTGTTCCAAAAATCTTTCAATCTGGGACAGGACCAGAACACGTACAGCAAGTCCCCTCTCTCTATCCCACATCTCCAGCACTCCGCGGGAGTCTTTGGTGACCATTTGTTTAGATCTGCTGGGACCCTGTACCATCTGGTAAGTAACTTGTATCCGCACGTTCAACTCTCTTTCCCATTTCTCTAGATAGGGGGGATCTTCTGCCTCTGGGGGGTCTATTAACCACTTATATATTCTTGAAAGGGTGTGTCTCTCCACTTAACCACTTTGACACAACTCCTCAAAGACCATGAGTTCAACTCTACCCTCCCTGTGTTCCTGCAAAGACGCTAAGAAGTGCCTTATCTGCATGCATTGCCAGGGGGACCACTCAGGGATCCATGATCCCTGTGCCAGCTCCACTAAGGTGGCCCAACCATTCTGCGATCTGAAGTGGCCTGCCCTATACACATTTGCTCTAACCCAGGCCACCGCTGTGTGCCCTCTACTCCCTGGCATGAAAATTGGGTTTCCCAGGATTAGATACATGGGGGATGGGGAGATCCCTTTTCGTTGTAGTGCAGTCTTACATATATGCAACGTCGGCCTATGGTGGGGTGCTGCCTTGCCTGTATGGTTCCATCTTTTGCCAACCAGGGAGCTCCTTTTATTGAGCATTCCAGGAAACTCTGCTCCAAGCCGACCCCCTGCTTGTGACAGCTGTGGATGCACCAATCTACTATCCTATTTAGATAGATAGGCCAATATGTCTGAGTACCGATCTGAAGAACTGCCAATTAACTCGAATGCTTTTTCAGCGTCGGTAGAAAGCAAAAGGGTGGGTATCTTTTGTTTCTGGGCCAGATGGATCAAGTTTAGCCCTTTGGTGGTATTGTCTCTTGCCTCTCTCAGAGGCATGAAACCCACCTGGTCGGGACCTATCACTGAGTGCAGGTGAGGGGCAATCCTAGAAGCCAAGATCTTAGCAAAGAGTTTGATATCAGTGTTGAGGAAGGAGATAGGCCGATAGCTCGCACATAGAGTAGGATCCTTTCCCTCTTTAGGGATCACTGCAATATGCACCCTGAGTGTATCTCTGGGGAGTGGGGCCCCCTCCTTGATGGCATTCATCATTGATAAGAGTTTGGGAACTATATCGAGGAACAGCTTCTTGTAATACTGGAGATGTAGCCCGTCGGGCCGCGGCGCCTTTCCCTTGGCTGTATTTGCTAGAGCTCCCTGTAGCTCTAACATAGAAATCGATTCCTCCAGTTCTAAAATGGCCTGCTCCGGGAGTCCAGGCATCCCTGAGCCCCTAATGTATTCCCCACATCTCTGCTCTAACCCGCGATCCTGAGTCACTGGCAGGTTATATAGATCCTCATAAAACTTACGGAATGATTCTGCTATATCTTCCGTGAGGTGCGAGACACCCCCTCTGGGATCGATTATTTTGAGGACGAAGGTCTTCACTCTTTCTGTTCTCAGAGCCCTAGCTAACAGCCTGCCGCACTTGTCCCCGGACTCGTAGAAAGCACGTCGGCATTGTACCACCTGCGCTTTGATTTTATCGCAGCACACCATCTTTAGCTTCTCTCTAAGCATAGTCAGGGTCGGCAAGTGGGTGGCAGACAGGGACTTCTTATGCAATGCTTCCAGCTTACCTATCTCTCTGAGATGGTTCATGGTACATTCCATTTTTTCCCTCTTCACTCTGGCTCCATGGCCTATGAATAGCCCCCTAACAAAGCACTTGTGAGCCTCCCACAGGGTCCCGGGCGCTATCTCCGGAGTGGTGTTTATTGCAAAGAAACTCTTGAGTTCTTTCTGGATGTCTTCCAGTACCATCTGGTCCTCCAGTAGAGAGTTGTTGAGTCGCCAGGACCAACTCTTAGGGGCGGGGGTTTGGCTTTTAATTGTGAGGGTGATGGGCGCATGGTCGGATAAGGTGATATTACCTATCGTGGAGTACTCTACTTGGGGCAGTAGGGAGTGTGGGACCAACAACAAGTGGATTCTGGAGTAGGAGTTGTGTGGATGTGAGAAAAAGGTGTAGTTCCACCGCCCAGGGTGCTGTACCCTCCAAGGATCTACCAGCTGATGCAAGTTGAGGGCTTTTCTAATTCACTTCAGCTTAGAGTAGGCGATGTGAGGCCCCCCTCTGGAGGTGTCCAGCAGGGGCTCCAGTGCTAAATTAAAATCTCCACCAATTATCAGTTCTCCCTCCCGGAAATCGAAAAGGACCTTTAACAGGTTATCGATATACAAGACCTGTCCAGTGTTCGGAGCATAGACATTAACCAGTGTGACCATTTCGGAGTGCATCTTCCCCTTAACCAGTAACCATCTACCTTCCTTGTCTGTTTTGTAATCTTCTAATTCCCACATAAGGGATTTTGCAATCACTATACTAACCCCTCTGGAATCTGGCGCATAGCTGTGATATGATCTGGGGACGGTGGGTTGGATGCTTTAAAATGGGTCTCCTGCAGGAAGACTATTTGTGCTCTGAGACCCCTTAGGTTCCACAGGATCAGAGTCCTTTTTTCAGGGCTATTCATCCCCTTGGCGTTTAATGAGACAATTTTGGTCCCCAGCATCCTTGGCAGCCCCTACAGGGCACAGCCATGGGGGAAGGGGGGCGGGCGGGGAGGGTTGATGTAGGGTGAGGTGTCCTTTCCCCGAATACACAGGGAAGGGGAGGGGTTTAGGTGAACGAAGGGGGGGGTCGCTCTCCGCTGCACAGTTAGCGGGGAGCGAGCACAATGAAAGAAGAACAAAAACCTAACTCTAAATATCCTATAAGGAGAAATTCAAAACCCAATGGGCCCAATGTGCCCGAGAGTTGGCCCTAATGCGGGGGTAGAGTGTCTGTCGGAGCTGGCCGCAATCCAAACTACTCCCTCCCACACCGGGCCGGCCAACAAATCAATGTGAACATGGCGAATGAACAGAAAACCTACAGCAACAAAGCAAGCTTTATCAACAGCATCAAAAAGTTACAACAGAGTTTCAGGGTGCTTCCCTGTAAAGAGGGGGTGTCCAGCCGCCCTCCCTGGGGACGGGCCCCAAAGAAAAGAAAGAAAAATGGCACCAGCTACTCAGTGGGTTTTCGGTAACTCGTGTCGCCCCACTCCAGCGCGTTTTCAAAAGGTAATTGGGGTCCCCAAAGCGGAGAGGGTGCTGCCGGAGCGACCCATGCATCTGGTTTGCTCACGTCTCCGCGTCATACGGCCTGGCTTGTCTTCTTGCATGGCGCTGTCTTCCCTAGGGCCTCCGGGGCCCCATCTGTGGTCCCCTCTAGGTTGAGGTCATCTGTATGACGCTCCACTGCGCATAATCGCCTCTAGCAGCAGCCTTACTCTTCTTTGCATGAGTAGGGTTCTCCGCCAGAGGTCCTGCAGAATTTGGATGTTGGCTCCATCGAAGTCGACATTCCCTTTCCTCCATGCATTACGGGCAATGTCCTCTTTCACAGTGAAGCGGTGCACTCTGCATACCACATCTCTTGACGGATCCGGGCCAGGGGGACCAAGCGCTCTATGGACTGTCCAATTCGATCGGGGTGGCAGGGTCCCTATCCAGTATTTTGTTAAAAATAACTGTAGTGATGCACTTCAGGTCTTCACCCGTTGAGGCTTCCGGGATTCCCCTCAGCCGCAGATTATTTCTGCGGGTGTGGTTTTCAATGTCGTCCATATGTAGCATCTGGTTCTGGAGCAGCGCTTCTTGCATGTTGCACCTCTCCTCTATTGCTTTGAGGCAGTTCACAGTCGTAGGGCCCTCCGATTCCAACACAGCGACTCTCGCCTCGACCGCTGATACTTGCTGCTTGACCTCTCCCAGCTCCCGTCTATACGCTTCCTCGTACTTCACTATAAGCCCCTCGATGTCGGCCCTTGACGGCAAGCTCCTCAGGAGTCAGATTGTCTCCCTATGTATGTCTCTGCCACAGGAGGACTTGGGGTCGTCAGACCTCCCAGACAGTAGAGGGGCTGAGGTTGATCCCAGTGCTTCACTAGCGGTATTGCGGCTGCAGTCCCATGGCTCCAGTTCCTGTTCGGGGGAGAAGCAGGGCTGGGACGGCGACATTGGTGCTGGACTGGTCCCTCTCGCGGACCATGGGATCTCCGGCGATAGCAGCAATGGGGAGGTCGGTAGGCTTGGGGGTGCACGCCCCCCCGTCGAACTATAACTTCCGGTTCCAGGGGAGGGAGGTGCCGGGGTTTGGTGTTCTCTGCGGCAACCCCAAAGGGGGTGCACCCCACCTGCCGGTCGATTGCTCACTACTGCTTCCCTGTCTTCCTCCTCTCTCTGCCTTGGCATAAAGGCAAATCTGTCCAGTTTCAGGTTTGCTGCAGCGCCTGGCTTCCTGTCACTGTGGCTGAGTGTAGCATTTTGGGGCATCCCCTCGCTAGGGTTGTGGGGGGGCAAGCTTTCACCCCTGGGGACACATTGAGCTCTGCAAACTATACTGGCTGGGTCAGCGGGGGAGTGGGGGGGGCGCGCCCGCCCCCTCATGCACACATTCACTCTGGCTCTGGGAGGCCCGGGCTGCCTCTTCGTCATTTCCCCCCATCCCCTCTGTTTGCTGTGTACCCACCTCCTTCATTGTGCTGCTGTGTCTGGGCTCTCTCATCCCTCGTATCGGCTCGGAAGAGTCGCCGCTCTCCTCTCCGCAACAGGCAGCTTATTTGAATGCGGTGAGTGGCTACTCTTCTCCCCGTTCTCGCCTTCCGCCGCCATCTTTCTCCTCTCGTCAATGGCTACGGGGGCTACCGCTCTGTTTTCCCCGCTTGCCTCCGTCCATTTTGACAGGCGCCGGTCCTTTCTTCTGGTCACTGTGTCTGAAAGCTGGGGGGACGCCGCCATCTCTCCCGGCTCCTCCACATCGCCGACTCCCAGCGTGCTCCGCGCCATCTTGTCGGCCGACACTCTGTTCTGTTTCTCCTATGTTCGGCGATCTGGGGGTATTGGGGCCCCTTCCGCGGTCCCCCTCCACGTCTCTGGGCATTTTTCCTCCCCACCGTCAGTATAAAGGTAGGTTTGCTGTTAGCTAAAAACACTTAAAGGGCCGCCGGTGTGGGAGCTCAGAGGGAACACTTCCTCACGGCTCCATACCTAGGACACACCCCGGTTTCCATCTTCTATGTCTATGTAACATGGTGTGGAACTGATGGGGGAGGGCTATAAATATAGGACCTATATGGGGCAAACTACCCTATTATGTTCAAGACCTTGAGGTCCCTTTTAGGTAACTGGGCCAAATTAAATCTTTCTTGGCTTGGTAGGATTGCTGCAGTGAAAATGGCATGGCTCCCCAAATTACTTTATTTTTTCCGGGTGCTGCCGATCTCCGACCCGGCCTCGGCTCTGAATCACCTCCAATCTGACCTAAACAAATTTATCTGGGGGGGCGTAGACCGTGAGTTGACCGTGGAACACTTTACAGAGCTAAACAAAAAGGTGGCTTGGGAGTCCCTTATCTTGCACGCTATTATAACGCCTGTCAAATTGCCCAACTGACAGAGTTCCTTCGCTTCTCACAAATTAACCACTATGGCCAGTCCAAGTGCAAGTTGGGCCCCTCTCCCTCCTCTCACAATATTGGAAACAACCTGCCTTGAGCAGCCCATGGGTAAAGGGGTGATCACGTCGACCTACAAACTGCTATCTGAATCAGAAGGGGTGAGACCTCCAAAACATGTGGCAAACTGGAGTGACGACCTTAATTTGACCCTATCAGATGGCGACTGGAGGGCGGTCTGGAGGCACATTTTCTCAGGGTATCTTAATGTTGGTGCTCAAGAAGTCAACACCAATGTCCTCCTCCAGTGGTACCTCGTCCCGCAAAGAATTCACAAATTCTGCCCCTCCTGTCCGCGGGATTGCTTCAGAGGCTGCAGGTTCCCCGGTACTTATTTACACACTTGGTGGGACTGCATGATAGTGAAACAATTTTGGATCAGAGTCCTTTATGTTATTAATAAGGCCACCGGGCTAAAGCTGGGTCTATCTCCTCAGCTGTCCCTCCTTAACCTGAAACCCCCTCACTGCACAAGAACCCAGTTTGACCTCATAAGACACATTACTACGGCAGCCAAATTGATTATAGCCCAGTCGTGGAAGAAACCAGTCATTCCCAGGGGAAGCCTTATCACCCGGGTTAACGAAGTCATGATGTTCGAGAAGATGGCAGCCACGATAAAGGGGGATTTTGCCCCCTTTTTATCCACCTGGGAAGGCTGGATTTCTCACTTTCATCCGGGAGGTCTCAACTGTGTTCTCCTTACAATTTAGAAGCCCGCCTTGTCTCTCCTTGCTGTACGAACGGAGGCCTGGAACCCACCTTCTACCCTTCTACCCTTCTTCCTGTCTCCCCCTTTCTTTCTCTTTACGTCACATCTCTCATTCTTTCTCTAAGCTTTTCTTTTGATGATGCTTGAGAAATGTTCTTTTTATCTTTTTTGGATAATTTTTTTTTATTTTTATTTTTTTTTGTCAGTGTTCTGTTCATAATGGTTGTATCCTTCTGTACGATTGCTAATTATTGGCGCTTTTGTATGGCCTCATGCGCAGTATGGAAAATGCCCTGACTGTAGTCCTACTCTGTTTTTCTCTGCTTTTTTTCTAATAAAAACTATAATAAAAAATAAATAAATACAGGACCTATATAATCAGAGAGGGACACCAATCAGCATGTATATTGCTAGCATGTGTAGATAGTTAGATATAAATATTGGGGTGTGGTGGAAGGACATACGAGTGGACTTTGTAGAGACAGTATTCTGATCTTTAATATGCTATTCCAAATGAAAACCTAATCATTGTGACCCGCGACCAGTTCCAGGTCCAGGTTCCATGCTTGTGAAAAGGTTAAGTACCCCTGGTGTAGCCTAATGGTCCCAGGATTGTGTTACACTTCACAGGTTGCCCTGGCTGCACCTAATTATGAAAAGTCTGGCAAAAGCGACATGAAATGTTTATTTGATGCTTGACATAGGAAGCATAAAAGGAAACCAGTAATGCGTATTTATGAAACAAGGAATGGAAAAACATGGCATTTGATTCTTTACAAGAATTACTGGAAAGCCCTTATCACAAGGCAAGCTATCAAAAGGGAAAAACTAAAAGAAAGAGATTTGAGCCCCACCCTTTATACTAACAGAAATGCAAAAATACAACAAAGACACTAAGAAACATTACACAAAGAGATAATGTCTTCAGTTATATTATGATAACAATGACTACATGAGTTTAATGTAATGTTTTACACAGCACTTAAAGCAATTGAGCATTAAAAGCTGATTAGTCCGACTCTGGAACACAGCAACACAGCAACTGATCCAATCAATGGATTGAATCTAGGCATGGCAGTGTCAGTCACATATGGCAGAGGGGGGAGTGATCCCGACATGGAAATGCAGGGGACTAACATTTTGTACCCTTTTGTTTTGTTTTTTGAAAAACTGTAAAAATGAAATAAAAAAAATAAACGCTATAAAATAATGCAGAAAAAGGGCTGGATATTGAGGCTCTAGTCTCTTTTAAACCTTTAAAGGAAGCACTTAGATTCTATGTGCTCACCTCTCCTACCATTAATTGGCAAGAACATAGAATCTACATGCCTGGCATTTTCCCCCTGATGTGTAAAAAAAAGTCACTCACTTCTATCCTGGATCCAGTGACCAGGGCCTTCCCTTCCTCCAGCGGGCATTCGATCCACCCCTTGGTGGTCTTCAGCAGTACAGAGAGGACCTATTCACTGCCCTGCGTGCTGGCTTCTGGCATCTCGCTGGCTGTAGCAGGGGGGGCTTTCTATACGGTGACATCATCTCACTCGCCCTATGAAAAGCCAGAAATGGCGAGTGAGTCAGAAGTCGGGAGTCCAAATTATACAAATTCCAGCAAGATCCACTCCAATGACAGATAAAACTTAACTTTTACTAAATTATCATAGTGATAAAATCATTCAATAGTGGTGTGCTTACGAACAGGCATGGATGCCCTCCCCAATCCCAACAGCACTACAAAAAACCCTTTATCAAGCTGCTGCTGACCTTACCTGAAAGAGGAGAGCTTAAATAATAGGGCATTCAAACTGCTTGGCTGGGTGTGTCCATCCAAACCTGAAGTGACACGGGCGAATGGATAGCTAATAGAACAAGGCCATAAGCCTTCATCCAATAAGCAGCATTTAGTGGGAGTTAAAAGGACACAGCCAATAGGCGGCATGAGTCCAGATTGCCATTGCTCTCTACCAATGGCATTGCTCTAAGCCAGTGTATTTTCAGTGCTAAGTGAAATAAAATAACCACCAATCGAAGAAAGATGGCTAAAATACTTGATTGCTATCAAATACAGTTAGATGGAATTGCAGGATTAAAATTAAACGTTAAGGCAGCTTCTAGGAAAAGGACGAAATATTAAAAGTAAAAAAAAATTATAATAAAACTAAATAACCTCGAGGAGGACAGCATTAGGCTAGTGATCAGCAGAACCAGACGAGGGGGCAGAGGACTCAGATCCACTTCAGTCAGTGACTGCGCAGCGGTGATGGGCGTGGGACCCAAAAGCTCAGCAATGGATCAGAGGAAGTAGAGAGGAAAAAAAAAACGAAAGATTTTATTATTGTGTTGTGTCTGTTTTTTTGTGAACTGGTAAAGGTTTTTGCCTGGGGGGGACAGAAGGGCTCGCAGCCCGTAAGGGCTATGCAGGCTGGTAGCCTTTTTTCCCTGGGGCCGGCCGGTCAGCCTCCACGCCCCTATAGCTGGTGTTTGGGATAGTTCTGCTTGGGTGGGAGGGGGGGGGGGTGCTCCATGACATTTTTTTCAAGGGTTTAACCCTTTTCTTTCATTTAGCCCCCAATAGTACTTATCTACTGTTACATATGTGTTACCGTTGTAATCATGTGGAATGGGCCTTTCACATATTATATGGTTTTCTTGAAAAATATACTTAAAAAAAGTTTTAAAGAAAAGACTTTTCATGTTTAAGCCCAAACTCTGCTGAAAAAAATATACCATTTTTCTTTCAAATCCCTGGACATTCCTTAAAAAAACGCAGTAAAATGTGTATAAAATGATGAAAAATGGCCTGGCAGAGGGTGAGAGGTAGGTTGGCAGCAAAAGGGTTAAAGTGCTTTTCCTGGCACTTATGGGGGGAATTAACTTACATGAACCCCATTGCCAGTGCAGGAGGTGCTGATCTAAAATGTCTTGGGGGGCACAAAGGTCACCAGTTTGGTACCTTTTGTGTCCCTTTAACACAGAAACAGTGATTGTCTGGATGGGGGGGGGGGGGGTGCGGGCCAATATTGGTGGTTTTTTTTGTGATTGGGATTAAACAGTGGTTAGCCCGATTGTATAAAACCATCACTATTCCTCCATCCACTATTTAAAAAAACTAAATTCTGAACTATTTTATTGTGGCCCAAAAGGTTGAGCAGCCCTGGACCAAATTAGTGATCGATAGTATGTTTTCCGTAGGGATATTTGTCTCAAGTTTCTTTAGAGGACCTGGAGTGTATATATGTGTACTGTAAATATTTCAGGATATACAAATGTTATTTTATCTTTGCTTTAGTGTATCTCTGCAGGCCAAGTATAACACTTCAGCAGCACTTTCTACATTCATGTAATCACTCAGTAATCACATTAAGCATAGACACTTCTTATGTGAATGAGCATTTACAGTTTATCAGCACAGTTTACAGCCTCTTCTCTGTAGTATAGTGAGCAACTGTAAGGGCAGTTTAGGTCACAGAAGACACGCAGATCATTATACACTGCAGCACTTAATCCACATGATTTAAATATGTAAACACACTATATGAATAAGCATACTGGAGAAAAACAGCAGCTGCCAAATCAAATCCCTGTGGGCGATAGGAAGCAACTATTTTTCTCAGCAGGAGAAGTCAAGTCATCACTATGATAGTTTTTGTCATATGGACAACATTAGGCCTCATAACACAAACACATTATTTTTTAGATGTTTTCGTTATATTGGCTTTAAAGTGGACCAATACCCAGGTTTTTGACTGAATCCTGGGTTTTGGTACTTGCTCCTGAGGCACCCCGATGAGGGATACCCCAATTTTGGATGCCCAAGGGGGAGGGAATCTAGCAGCCCTGGAATCTTATTAATTCCAGAGCCATCGGGGCATGGGTTTTGGTCCACTTTAAACAATAAAATACACAAAGTACACAATTTTTATTTTCAAATAACTACTAGTATTATTCATCATATTTAGGAACCTTGGTGATACCATAACAAGATAAATCGTTTTTTTCTATATTTGATTGTATGTTTAGCATTGGTAGGCGTTTAGATGGGCGGAATATTGAGAATACAGTTACGGTTTGGGACTCATGAGGGGATGGGCTATGATTATAGGACCCATATATTTGGAGAGGTAAGACAATCAGCATGTGTATTGCTAGCATGTGGGGATTGTTAGATATAAATGTGGTAATCAGGGTGATGTGGTGGAGGGACCTACAAGTAAAAAAAATCAATGGTGTTTGTGGAGACAGAGGGTCTCCTGATTGGTGTGGAAAATCTTCATTATGGTATTTAAAATGAAAAATGTTAAATTCTTAACCAATTCATTGTGACCCGCGACCAGTTTTCAAATTATACGGCCCATGCTCTGCAAAAGGCTGAGCACCCCTGCTTTAAGTTATGTGTTTAGAATTTGATTTGTATTCCAATAAATATGCTTTATGTGCAGGGGCGGGCTGGCCATAGGGCATACCGGGCAGAATCCCGGTAGGCCGGCAGCAGAGAAAGCTGCAAACTGTGTACTCAATATTTCACCTGTATTTCACCTTGTCCTCCTTTCAATTTCATTTCTCCAGGACCACACAGAAAAGTGGTCTAACAGCCACTGTTCCTTGGATCTTTCAGTGTGAATGACCACCCACAGCTGTCTCTGACCACAACAGAGCAGGGTCAGCTCATAAATGACATGTGCTCCCCAGATTAGCCATGCCGGCTGAGAATATACATAGTATTTACATATATCCAGAGATGCTTTGAAATTGCTCTTTATACACAGTTCCCATTGGGGATATGGGGGGGGGGGAAGTTAGCATGTGCCTGGCTGGAGACTTTGATAACCATGTTAGGGTGAGAGTCCTGAATGCAAGCAATAGATAGGTAGGTCCAGCAACAGTGGCTAAATGAGACGGGCCCTGGTGCGAACATTAAACAGAGCCCATTAAACGGCTCATACAGTAAACTTTTGTCTGATGGATGCAGCTAGACCACTAAAAACTGAAACAGTAGAGACGTGCTGCTTCCTTTATGAAAATGATGCCAAGTGAGCACAAATATGATAAATAAGGTGGAGGAGCTACAATGATGGGGCACCCCCAATCCCCATTGGAACAGTGTAAAATATGCCTCCTCAAAGCATCTCAAAACCTCAGAGAATATGTAAATACCTTACATAATCTAAGCAATGTGCGGAAGTGCATGTCATGATGCAGCTTTATGAGCCTTGAGCATGCTCTACTGTGGTCAGAGAGGTGGTGAGAGATAGCTGTGGGACTACTGTGGCTTGCCATGCTCACTTGTACCGACAGCTCCTGTGGGTGTTGGACCACATTTTTGCGTGGTCCTGGTGGAATGAATTTGAGCATAGGGGCAAACTTATTAGCCCTGCTATGGCTTCTGGGACACATGGTGAGCTGCCTGCTGCTTTATTATTGCCATTGGGTTTACAGTCCCTTAAATAGTTGACACGCAACTCATGCTCCGTCTTCCTCTCTTTATTGAATTACACCTACTTTTTCTGATGCCTATTTTAAAATAAAGCAAGAAACAGTCCTTATTTTCATGAGATAAGACAATTTGACTGAAAAAAGGCCAAAGACACCCTATACTTTTTAAAAGTACAGTCTAGACAATGGCATTAATAAAGCAGCAAGCAGTTCACCTGAATCCTGTCCATGTGTCTCACGTCCATTTCCTGCAGGGAGCTGTAAATGCTGTGGCAGGTCTCCAAAGATTGCCCATACGTTCCTTTCTATTTTTTCATGATAACATCCAAACGAGTATCAGATCCATAGCAGGGCATCAAGAGTCAGAAGCCCTGGTGTTAGTGCAACCTGCACATGAAATACATTTCCAAACTCTCAATACACTTGAAGTACCTTGATATTTCAGATTTAGCTTGTTTTTTCTTGTTTGCATATTGATATTTTTATTATGCTTTTTTAAAATTATTTTTTTAGGGAAACCCTGTGCAATCAATGAATTCTTCGAGGATCTGTGTCCAGAAAATTGCGCCGTCAACAAGCCTGGTATGCCTCAAAAGCTTGTTTGTGGTTTGTACTTTCAGAAAATATATAGTTTGTGGGGCTATTTCAAATGTAAGGGGTGCATGTAAATGTAAAGGATTGTTTTTCTTGACAAAAAACAAAAAATACTTTTCCTGGGAGATCCCTGGACATTCCTTGAAAAATCACAGTTAAACATGTGTTGAGAAAACTGGTGAATAATGGCATGGCAACAGATGGCGGCAACATCTCGAGGTAGGCTGGCAGTTAAAGGATTAATAGCTAGGTAATTAGTACTGTAGCTTATATACATATGTTATGAATCACATTGTACACATTTACTAATATAGCATTTGAAAAAAGAATTGGCAGTAAAATCCCTGCCAATAGCGAAAATATATCTCTAAATATGATGAATAATACTAGTAGTTATTTGAAAATAAAAATTGTGTACTTTACAATGCACATTTTACAGCTCATGTTCAAAACCCGTGATCAGGACTATGGAGTCAGTAAGGCAAAGCTCAACTCCAATGCCTCAGTTTTATCAGACCCTGACTCCTCATTCATAAATGGCCAGTAATAAATATCCTGTAGTAAAACATGGCGCTTTTTCTCACCATTATATAAGCAATAAGGCTACTTATATAACACATAAAGCATATTTATTGGAATACAAATCAAATTCTAAACACATAACTTAAAGCAGGGGTGCTCAACCTTTTGCAGAGCATGGGCCGTATAATTTGAAAACTGGTCCCGGGTCACAATGAATTGGTTCAGAATTTAACATTTTTCATTTTAAATACCATAATGAAGATTTTCCACACCAATCAGGAGACCCTCTGTCTCCACAAACACCATTGATTTTTTTTACTTGTAGGTCCCGCCACCACATCACGCCGATTACCACATTTATATCTAACAATCCCCACATGCTAGCAATACACATGCTAACTGTCTTACCTCTCCAAATATATGGGTCCCATAATCATAGCCCATCCCCTCATGAGTCCCAAACCGTAACTGTATTCTCAATATTCCGCCCATCTAAACGCCTACCAATGCTAAACATACAATCAAATATAGAAAAAAACTATTTATATCTTGTTATGGTATCACCTAGGTTCCTCCAAGCCACCACTGTCACCTCTATTTGGCAATGGGCCCCTCCTATATCACTCTCTTTACTGAGCCTCTATTTAAACAGGACCAACTGCCTGGCACAGTTGGAAAAGAAAGGTAGCAGCCATTTTGGAGCTTCCTTTCCCAACTGACATAACTGAAATGCACAGTAACAGGAAGCCCAGCACAACTTCCTGCTTGCAGGTGGCCTGCAAGTCCATGAGCGGTCATGGTTTCATGTTCAGCAATCTAAATTGCCCCATGAAGGGATGGATATGAGCACTGTATGTTGTAATGGTTGGTTTAAGTAATTTTTGACTGTTGCTCCCACTTTCCCCACAGCAGGTCATGGATGGCTCACATTGGATGGCTCCTAGGGCCACATGTTGAGCATATGTGACTTAAAGGGACATTCTTTCTGCTTGCCCCATACTGGCTGTAAAAGGATGCATCTTTCATTCACCAGCACTTTTCATTCCCAGATAAAACCCGCTGAACTTGCTCCTTTCTACTGGCTCTTCTTATTCAGTCCCCAAAATGAATTCACTTTGGAGGAGGCCCAGCAGAAGAAAAGCTTACTATGTCTTATAAAGAAATATAAAGCACGCTAAAAAAAGATGTAGCTCCTCACATTCAGCATGGAGAGATCGTTTATCTTTTTGCCTGAAATGTTCCTTTAAAGTTCCTGTTCAGGCAATACTATAAAAAGTCTATACTGACCCTCCCCCACAGTTCCTCCGTGCAGCACGGGCATTCTTATACTTACCAATAAGGGAGAATGAGCGATTTCATCCTCCATCACTGGGCAAACATGGTGCAATCCATCAATATGGCTTTACATCCTCTAACGCTCCTTCTCCATTTATTGCATCAGAGGGGGTGTGCTGAAGTCAGGCGTGATGAACCCGGTTTTCGGGTGCCCCCTTTATTGCAATTATTGGACTAGGCTTGTGGGGCTGTAAAAAAGGTTCCATGGACGCCTTCATGAAAGGCCGCCGGCACTGGAAGATGGAATCACTGGCTCCTCACCATTGCCAAGTATGAAGATGTTGGCACTGCATGGAGGACTTGTGGGGGAACACCAGACTTGCACGGAGGAGCTGCAGGTGAGTACAGACTTTTTTGTGTCTACCTGGACAATCCCTTTATATTCCTGTAAGTTTCAGGCATTGCAACTAAGGGCCTTGGGACCACATGAAGATACCGAGTATAAGGTACAGGGGAGGTTAGAGAGCTCATCTATTAAATTGAAAGAACATACAATATATTTATGATTGATGTTTCTAAACATCCTATGAAAGTTACATTCATTTATACGATATTGGGAAGAGATTTTCTTTATGCAGTCAGAATCGTTACCTTTTTTCCAACTCCGTCTCCAGCCAAAACTAGCTCCGACTCCAAGACTCCGACTCCACATCCCTGCCCGTGATAATACACAAGCACTATTTTTGTAGGAGTCGCGGCCATGCTTAAACTTTCTCCCATCCCTGGCATGGGGTTCTGAATTATACTTTGAACTTCACACATCATTAATTTTAGATTTTATTTATTGTTTTAGCGCAGAGTGTTTAGTTGTTTTTACTATAATAAATGGATTAAGCCACACTTGGATTCATCTAGAACTTAAAGTGGGCGTCACGTTAACCGGAGAGACATTTAACAAGCAATGTAATATCTGATCACAGGAGTGGTTAACCCTCAGAGGCCGAGGGCAGGTTAATTTACCCCGGGCCATAGTGATAAGTGCTTTTTTATGGTATATTAATTGGGCAATTTTTTTTTGAACATTCCTGTATTACTGAGAATATTATACCTCTTCTAAGGCTGAGAAGCCAAAATCTTCCTGAACAGCCAATTTTTGACCTCTTAGAGGACACTTATAAGGACCTCAGTATGGTGAATATACCTGAGGCCCCGGGGCCTCCACCACTTTCCCTGCAAAGGGGGCCTCCACCAACCTTTCAGTTATGGTCTGGTCCAGGAGGTTTTTCAGTCTTTGGCCTGATGGGCCGCAGGGCTGGCAACAAAGCTATCGGTGGCTCTGGGGGCCCCCCTGTGGCTGGGCAAGCCTGCCGCCAAAGCTACCACAGGGCAGGACAGAGAGCCTAGAGCAGCAAAGCCGCCATCAGCAACACTACAGTGATGGGTGCGTGCAGAGCTGTCACTGCACATAAGCCACCAAGCACAGCCGCTGGCAGCTCAATGCAGGGAACTGTTTTCTGCTGGACCAGCTGGGCGCCTAAACTACCCCCCACCCAGAATGGCAAAGCAGGATTTCGCGAGCACCATGCATCCTGCACAAGGTACTCGATCTCACGTTCCAGTAAGTGGGCGTTACTTGGCTGAAATATTTGGCTGAATCAGTTACTTGGCTGAACTATTAATTTAAAGGAAAAAAAATACTGTATCTGGGGCCTCCACCAGATTTTGTGCCCAGGGGCCTCCACCACAATTAATCCGGTCCTGGATCCATCCAATGCGCTACTTCTGCATAAAGAGCTCACTGCCCTTTTTTTTCCACCACCTTCTATTACCATTTTTGTACTTTAAGTACGGTAAGTATATGTTGTTCATTTGAGTGAAAAAATGACCTTCTCGAGTCTGAAAAGATCACTGAATCTGGGGCCTGCAATTATATTTTATCATCCCAAGCAATATATATTTCAAGGGACACTTCCACAGCTTTATAAATACATAATAATTATACATAGACATAATTACAGGCAATTACATGTCTGGATGTCATCTCTGGAAAAGGTTTTGACCTACAGCACTGTTGTCTGTGTTGTAAGAAGCTTTGTTTTATTCATTGTTTTGTAATTATATCTCTTCATGCATTCAAATGTTAAGTTAAAAGTAATTCTAAACAATAATTAAATCAGCCAGACAGTCAGTGAGAAAGCATAAACCACCTATTTAATGTTAGGTGTTGTATATCACCCCTCACAAAGAAATTGCACAGAGGATGACCGGGGCTGCCAGACATCATCATTGCCACAGAGTAGTGGACTTTCAGGACTACTACAGAGGGACCACATAAGGCAGCACTAGAGGAAATAAACTGGGATACCCCTGCGGGAACAGGACTTTCTAAAAGAAGAACAAGCTATAGATTTTGTAGAATCATATTTTTGTCATGTTTTAATAAAAATGTATAAAGAAATGTGTTTGAAACTTAGAAAATTAGAAATATAGGACAAATGTAAAATGTAATTTAAGTTATGAAGGCACTAAAAAAATAAAGTGTAACAAAACCCAAGAATTTGACTTTCCCGGGTTTTATTCCGTGCAGGCAATTTTTTAACTCATCTTCAGCTTCCTATGGCTTTCCAACTGAAAGTTATTAGATCTTTCAGATTTAGCTAACTCCTGCTAAGACGTAGAGATCGAAGCTCATCTCAGGAGGGGGGAGGTGTATAAAGATTTTCAGACCCCTTTTTTCTTTTTTTATTGGCTGTCACTCAAAGCTTGTGTTGGAAGGGACCAGGAACAAGCGACCCCTTCATAGCCTCTGTGGCCGTCTGCAGTACTGCGTAACATCTGTCTGCAGTGAGGTAACGGACATATAACAAACCTCTGCTAGGAGGGTTCTGGAAAACTCTTCTGTGTGTGTGGGCAGGCGGGGCCAGCCATGAGAGAGAGACTGGTGAGGTAATTCCAGCAGGTTATAAAAGGCACAGCACAGCTCTGAGGGAGCAGAGTCCGTGAGGTAGGTCAAAGGAAGCACTTCTGTGTCTGTATGTGTCTGTATGTGTATCTGAGCCCACATCTGTATGTGTATCTGAACCTAATTATAGGGCCACAGTGAAGTTTTTGGTTGAAACTAACACTCCTTATTTACCTCACTGCTGAACTGTGTGGGGGGTGTAAAGACTTTTTTTGTGTGTTATTCACTGTGTGAAGCCTCCCGCGGAGCGCAAAGAAAGGGACTCCGCGCGCGGCTGGAGGACGCCCTTGGTAATTTTATTTAGGAGAGTTTTTGAGGCTGTGATCGCTTGAAGAAAGAAATATCCAGAAAATATTTAAAGAAACAGCATCATTTTAGTCAGCAATAACAGGACATTTTCCACCAATATCGTTTGGTCTAAGGATAAGTGAACTTTCTCAGTTCTCCTCACTATTTACAGCACAGTTACACATTTAGAGCATCATCTATCTGAAGTGTGTT
Organism: Gastrophryne carolinensis; assembly: GCA_027917425.1. Lineage (NCBI taxonomy): Eukaryota > Metazoa > Chordata > Amphibia > Anura > Microhylidae > Gastrophryne > Gastrophryne carolinensis. The sequence continues at coordinate 149,208,566 of CM051236.1, forward strand.
ATATAGAGTTAATCTTACATTTTAAATAGATTGTGAATGTATTGATAGATTGTTTGAATTACACAGAGCATACAGTGTGTTTTAAAGTTATCCAAATAGCCATATATGATAAAGTGACCTAGACACAAGTTTATCCTTTGATATTCTTCCCCCCCCCCCCCATATTCTTCAAGTAGAAATTATACTAGATTCTTCTACAGTCATTTATTGCCTTAATCCAGTGGCTATACACACCAACTATTGTGTTTAATGCTTTGCCAAATATTCAACCGTTAAATTCTAAATTGGTTCTTATTTATCTGGTGTGGTGTGTTTTATTCCATTATACAGACTACCCCACAATACAAACTGACACTTAAACTGTTCAATTCTCACAGTAACTTCCCACTTGGATTTTCAGTTCTGACCCGTATATTTAACTATTCATTGTATGTATATAGTTTGTCCAGTGTACTTATATTTCACACTACCCGGCAGGCTTCTGACCTGATATATATCCCTTAATAAACCAGGGCTATATCAAACAGAGCTGGTGTCATTCCTATGGGGCTCAGGGTTCTGTTTACTGGTGGTAGAGAAAGGGCCCCAGAACCTGTCAGGAACTTGAATTGCCTGTATCATGGGACCACAGTGTGTGATCTTGTGGCAGTGACCGTCAATCGAGGCCACATGGTGCAATTCCACACACCTTATATTGTGAGTTTAACAAAAAATGTGAATAGTAATGTGAAAACAGTTTTACTAGCAGTTTTTCAAATACTAGTTAACTAACTGACGTTCACACTCAAAATATCCGCTATGAATGCAAAATTCAACTACGCAGACAATCATGGAAGCACTACCATTGATTTCAATGGCGTTCCCTGGAATAATCTGGCTTTGCCTCGAATAATCTGTTTGCTCCGCTATACTGAACTAGTGGTAAATTCAGCTAATGGGAGCATAGTCGGTGAACATGACACACTTTGGTAAATGTAGCAAACAAGGTGAATACTGGCAAAGCATTGCTAAATCAGGCTATGAGTGTTCCTTTTTTTCTACTGATTCTCTATCTATGATAGGCATATCACCTGTAGTTCATTTCCCCTGTCATTGGGGGTCATGCTAATTATTTGAAGCCAGTGTAACCTGCAGGGTGCATTGTGGGGTGGGTTGCAGTCTTCATCTCAGTGAACTTTCTAGTGTTTAGATACAAAAAAGTGCAAAAAATTAGTTTTCCACCTTTTTTCCCCAAAAATCACTTTACCCAAAATGACTGTACTTGTGATGGTACATTGTTACTGGTGAGGTACATCATTTTTCCAATGAGGTATAGGTGTTGTTTTTGCAAAATTTGTCAATACCAGCACCCTATGGGCTATGCTAAAGAATTCACCAAACTTTTATGCATAGCCCGTAGGCTGTTATTTTCTAACATAAAAAGCCCCCTACCCCATTGGAAAAAATGATGTACCTCAACAGTACATGCCATTCCTGGGAGAAAGAGGTTGAAAAAAATGTTTTTGAACTTTTTGTGTCTTAACCCCTAAAAAGCTTAACGGGATACAGGCTGCAATACACACTGCAAGTCACACTGGCTTCACCAATAATTAGTATGATCCGCAATGTAACAGCATCTTCTTTGTTCAAGTACAATGCAGAAATACCTGCATATTAAAAAGTACAAAAATAAGCAGTGCAATCTGCCCTAACTGGGTTTGTGTAAAATAAGAATATATTAGTGTTCACTGAGTGAGGTTGTTCTTTTTCCTGTAACAGGTATGAACAGTAACTTGAAACTGTTGCTAAGGTGAGCAGGTGCAGCAGTTTGCATTACGTCTTCGGCACAACAAACTCTTTCCATTCTGGGGTTTGCCTGAAGCAATACACCCACACAAATGGTCATACATAATAGCTTTAAAATAGCTGCTGGCTTTATGTGTATTTTATCCCAAGTCAAGGCTATACACAACCTGAAAACAGAACACTGAAAACAACTAAGATAAATAGCTATGGTCATCATGGTCATGGAAATATGTAAACAGTCAAAGACTGCTGTCCATGTAAATGCTGAGGCATAACTATACATAGCAACATCATAAGGTAGGCAGGTCATCTCTCATCTTTTCTTAATCCTGCTCTTTTTTAAGCCAATAGCGGAGGGAGTGAAAATCAGGGATTTTTTTGCCCTCTTTAAGCAGATAGCAGACAAACCCACACCTGGAATCAAAAGGAAAAAAGAGCAGCACAATGCTCCTCCTTACTGGGGGGGGGGGGGGGGGTGTAGTGTCAATGCCCTTCATGCATATTTTCCCAGTAAGTCTGGTTTCCCTAAGACACAATATCATGGTTTTGGCCCAACATGACATCCAGCAGGCATTGCATTATCTGAACAAGATAGCAAGTCAATGTGCGCCCGTCCATGGGAGGAAATGGGGATGACATGGATCCTGCAACCACCGCCAATCAATAAGATCCATGAGGAAGTGTGTATCAGAGCTCTGGGAAGTATTTTAGGTGAGACTGTGTGCTTCTCTGTAGACAAGTGTAAATTACATCTTCCTGTCCAGGCATAAGCAAAACAATGTCCACAGCAGCTGGTCTGTCCCACTCTGAGTCACCCATGGTCCATGGTCATCCACCGCTCACCATCTTGCATCAGTCTCATGCATGTCTTCTCTATATACTCCAATGATGCACATGAAGTGGTTGTTCTGGAGTCACTGTGACTAATGTGTGGGGGTGGCCATTGGTCCAGTGGGTGGAAACACTGAAGGTACTCAATCTCAGAAGCCAGTTTTATCAAACCTGAATGCAGGGGACAAAATTTGATTTTTTTTTTGTTTATGTCTGGACAGGGTATTTGAGGGTTTGTCTGATTTGGAAGTATGATATGCATGTGAAAGGTTATTCCAAAGAAGGAAAGAAACAGTATTGGGAACATTTACGATTCTGTATATTTTGGTTCTTGAAGACTGAGGAAATGTACAGGTGGGAGAGGGCTATGTGGACGAATCTGAATTGCATGTTTGGTAACCAGCAAAGGCCACATCATGTCACCATACAAACTACATGCTTCATCTATGGGCAAGCTCCCACTTGGCACAACATGCCTATGCAGCACTCTTACAACACTTACTTACAGTAAATACCTCAAGTGCACAAGGTAAGTACCTAAGGCTTAAAAATGTAATTGCATTATAACATATACAGGACCAGGGTTACGATGGCTCACCGCTGAGAAAAATAGTCAAGGGTCAATTCCAGATCACAAAGTCCACTGACAGTTTTTAAGTCCACTTTATGTGGCAAGAAAAAACATTTGGCCTGCGGCAATAGGGCAGGTTAACATACAACTATGGTGAACAAGATACGGATAAGAGAACAGTAACCATAAGTATACAATTCCAGTCGGATGGCTGTTTGGAAGAACTCCATTGTTGTCTAGAAGTCAGATTCTCTCTGCTGATCTGACTAGTCTTTGTAGCCTTGTGATTTCCTTGCTGGTGGCACCTATAAGGAGGAGCACAAGTTAGGCCTATTGGCTTAATTTAAAACTATGAGAAAACAAATTTCTTAAGGTGATGTAAAAAGAATAATTTTTCTGGCCCTTCTTAACAATGGCTTGGGTGTTGCACTTCCATCCCAAGTTTTCAGATATATTGGTGCCCAGAAACTTTGTTTACTGGACCTCCTTCACTGGCTGCCCATAAATGAAAATAGGAAGGTGGGATGGGGGAACCTTCCTAAAGTCTACAACTATTTCCACTGTCCTGGAGGTGTTTTTTGTCAGGTTGTATTCTTTAAACCACTGGACCAGCGTCTATCTCTTTGCATTATGCCTCCTCATCATTGTTCTTGATCAGGCCTATCATGGTGATGTCATCCACAAATGTGATTATCTTTACAGAAGAATCTGAGGAGACGCAGTCACTGGTGTATAGTGAGAACAACAGAGGGGAGATTACCCATCCTTTTGGTGTGCCTGTGTTGGTTGTCCTAGCCCCAGACCAGAGAGGACCTAGCTCCACTTGTTGAGTTTTGCCAGTGAGGAAGCTCCTGACCCATAACCAAATGTTGTGAGGAATGTCGAGTCCTCAGGTTTATAGTGTTAAGTGCCGAGCTGAAATCTACAAATAGAACCATTGTGTAAAAGCCAGGGAGGTCTAAGTGTTCCAGTAATGGAGGGCCAGATTCACTGCATCCTCCACCTACCTGTTTTCTCTATATGCAATTTGCAATGCATCCGTGTGGATTTCAGTGGAGTCTTTTAGATAAGACAGCATCAGACTTTCAAAGATCTTCTTAACTATTGGTATATGGACCTCGGATCTATAATCATTCAGATCAGATGCTGTTTGTGATTTGGGTACCAGAATATTGGTACTGGATACTTGTTCAGCACAGGATTTCAGGCATAAGGCTGATATCCCATCAGGACCAGGGGCTTTTTTTGTGGTCTAAGCTCCTAAGTAGCCTACCCACATTTGCTTATGAGATTATTTGATGAATTTAGGGTAGATCAGCTCAGCACCTTGACATCCTTTCATCAGAAAACATTTTTAAAAAATTCCATCAAAAGTGGAGTTAACCTTTAAGGTCACCTTTTTACAAACTTCCTTACCCATACTATTCACCATAAAACCCATACATCACATCATACCACCCAGAACTCCCCCTGAACATTACCCAAAGGCCCACTCATAAACTACTACCATGGAATTATATAATAAAAAAAAACAACAAATGAGGGAAGAAAATAATATGTTTAGTAATGGTGGTTTAATGATTGGTTTGCATCGGGAAATTGACTAGGCCCCATTTTGGAGGCATGGCTGTGCTTTCCTGATGGCGGCCTTATTTGTACAACTTGGTTGTAACATATATCGTCAGTGTAAGGGTGTGAGCACCTGCATTTATAACAAAAAATACAGTACTTTGACCATGCAACTGCTTGTTGCCCCAAGAAACAAACCAAACAGTGTGTTTTGTGTAAAATGATATTTGTGTCACAAAGCCTATTACCCAGACAACACACTCATTATCAGAGATTACAAGGAGATACATGACATCTTCTGCAGTTGTGCAATAGTGAAAGTCTTTATGACGCAAGTGTTTCTTTTTACTTTGACACAAGCTGAAAGGGAGTGTCTCCTTTTTTTGTCATCTTGTGTTATAATAAGAATATTGCGTGCCACTCCCATTTGGGAATTGTGTGTGTGTCAATGACGTAGATTATGTTTACTGAAACCTTCCAAACTCTCTAAAGGTTGTTATAAGGAAATCCTGGACATAATGTGCTGCTAGAAGTGATTCAGCAGAGTAAACAGTCTGCGCAGGGTGACCTGAGAGAAGGGGGACACTCTGTTCACTTGCTATATATAGGCTAGGCATAATGGCTTTTGTGGCTTTTACATCATTCTGAAAATATACTCTTTGAATGTGTATTCTCCTAGCAACATAACACAACCTTCCCATATAACATCACTGGGGTGCAAAGGTAACACCATAAGCATGAAGAACGTGAACCCATGTTTACTAAGCACAAACATCCTAAATGAAACCATAAAACTAAAACATTAGTATGGATATTAAAGTGGAACAAAACTCAATTCAGGATGCCCCAGGGAAAAGCCAGCAGTTGGCCCTGGAATCTTATAGATTCCAGGCTGGCAACTGATGGGTTTTGCTCTGCTTTAAGGAATGCCAAAATAAGAATATATTACATTTTATCCCAATGTATTTATTGCTGCAGGTTAATATGCACTTCAATTTAATTTTAGCACATCTTCAGCGTCATTCTCCTATATATTACACCTTCAACTTAGACTTGCTGTTTGTCAGTGAGGAGTGACAACTGTTGTACATAGAAGGTCCACTTATAATTTACCGGAACCGTCGTTAGGCCCACTTCACCCCCCCTCCCCAGGTAACCTGAGTTATGACTCATTAATAACCTCTAGGAAGCCTGACATTTGGTTTTAATAATCCATCACTCTGACACCAACAGTCCGCCTGTACCCTCTCTTACAGCGACCAATTGGATTCACTCGCCAATGCGCCACAAATCACCTTGGAGGGTGTCGAACGGGATTGTCGACTAGTTAAGTAATTCAGCCTATTTCCAGTCTTCTCAGGGCTGGTTTAAAATATACTGATGCTCACCTTGTAGTCCCAATTTTCAGGATGCAAATTTAGTGAGCTTTAATAGTATGAAGGATTAATCATAAAGGACAGTTACACATTTCTCCCTATTCCTAACATGTTTCGCCTTAATAGCTTCCTCAGGGAATGAGGGTGTGACCAGTTTTGCAACCTAAACCTCATTCGCACAGTATTTAGGATGCAAGTTTAGCTCTAATAAATAGAGGGTTATTAATAAAGAGCAGTTACACATTCCTCTTTTTTCCCAACATGCTTTGCCTCAGTGTTATAAAGGAATGGCCACAACTTTGTGACCGCACAAGCACACATGCATAGGCAACTGTGGAGGAACTTCATTAAAAAGTCACTGCTCAATGTATTTTTTAGTTACCAAAGGAAACATTGTTCTACTTTATGTCTCCATTTCTTTTTTTTCTTTTGGACACTACGTTTTGCAAAATGTGTGGTTTAGATAGATCCTATAACTACATGGTGCCCTGAATAGGGTAAAATAAATGATTAATAAAGGGCAGCTACACATTTAGGGCACATGAGGTCTAAGAAGAATCTGAGATGTTCTTTTCTCTTCTTCCTCTGGACTCTACCTTTTGCTTAGAGCAGAAGACAGGCAAAAAGGCTGCACATTGTTTCCAGGATATGTTTTCTGTGTTTCCTTAAAGGTCTATGTACACGTTAATTAAATCATCATCTATAGATCTTACGAAAACATCTGCAACACTTTAAGGTTAGCAGTCAGTTGGATCTGACCAAAACTGCTAAGTACTGGTAGCTTAGAGGAATGCCCCTTATGCAGACCAGTATTGGGCAACCTTCTCTGTATAGTGAGTAACTGTATGAAAAAAGTGCATTTTAGGTTGAGGAGAGCCGAACAACCTGTGACAAGCAGTTTGCAAAGTCTTCCCGTTTCACCCCTATGATTTGATGGCTTTTTCATTTTCCTTGGCCCGGATGTCTAAGGAATGTCAGCCCCAATGTTGATACACCAGTGAGATTGAAGAGGGGATTTTTTTTGTGCTCAATCTGTTAAGAGTTCTGAGAATTGCGTTTAAAAATATAAGGTAAAGTTGCAGCAATAAGTTGTATTCTCTTTTATAATGTTATATCAATGCTACTCAATGAAGCGTAAAACTGTTTGCCAACCACTGATGGTACACAAGATTCTATCAGGTGGCATGCAGTGAGGCTGCAGACCTCAACCTAATCTGCTGCCGTCTATACTTTACCAAAACCAGAAAGTATGAATCTGCTCCAAAAGGTAAACTACCGTAATTCTAATATCCTTATAACTCGCTTCTACCTAATAAAGCTCCTCTTTTATTTTTCTTTACCCTAAAACATCAGAATTCATTTGTACATTTTACTTCAATCTTAATGCAGCATGGTTAAAAACTCATGCATACACATTGAAATAATTGTAATAGATACACTTTTTTACAGTAATGTATTTTGCAAAACTGTCAAGTAATGTCCTCCTTTTTTTTCTTTTTTTGTGTCATTATCACATAGGGATATTTGCCTCCAGTCTTTCTTGGAGATTTTCCTTTCTATTCCTGATGTGTTTCGCCTTGATGACTTTTTCAAGGGACTGAAAGACAAATGTCTTTCTTCTAGAATACCTCCTATCTATATGTGTGTTTGCTATCTGCCTACTGGATCAATGATTTGTGATATTTGAATAAGTAAAGATTAATAAGAAAAGAGTTTTTGTCTAAAAGTGAGGCAGAAAGAAACTAAAATTTGTTTTCAAGATACCCCACCCCATAAATCACCTTTGTCTCATTTATCTGACCAAACAAAAAATAAAGACTCTTACGGGATTTAATGGTGAAGACACCATAACCAAACACCACCGTAGGTGCAGAGGATGTGGCAGCGTGCACTCCCCACTGAAAACAATGAGAGCCATTTGGCGAATTACATAATCATGGCAGACAGCTCTTACTGAACTGGAGGAAATGTCAGGAGCAACATCAGAAAATTTTACTGAAAGTGTTGTAGACACTTGGAACAAACGTCCAGCAGAGGTAGTTGAATAATTAATAGTAAGTGCAGTAAGTGAATGTAATAGTGTCTGAGACAAGCATGTATGTATTTCTAAGCTAAAGATACCATATACATATAAGAGCAGACTAGATGAACCATATGGTGAAGAAAAAGAAGGAAGGAGTTGGTGTGACACACATTAGCCCCCTAAAAGATAGCACCACTGACGAGAAATTATAAGTAATATATAATTTATAATAATTTATAAATAATTTTGTAATAATTTATAAGTATCTCAATAAAACATAAAATATATATTGATAGACACTGAAATGACTCACTCCGTGGTTGGCCACACCCCTTCACAAGGGGTAAGTTACTGTGTGATTTATATTTATTTCTAGGAAAATGATGTTACTGTTTTAAGCAGAGTTTGGGTTTCAACATGAAATGTCTGATTTGTAATTTTTTTTATGCTTTCTTAATATTTTCGGGTGAAATATAATTTTGAAGCATTTTTTAAATAAAAAATGTATGTTTTTCTAACAAATCCTATTGCGTGTAAAAGTCCATTCCTCCCGATTACCCCGTTATCACAAATGTATCAGTAGACAACCGTTCCTGCCTAAGAGACACCTGAACTGAAAATAGTGCTTTATAAGATTTTCAAATAAATTGCTATGCGAACTATTAAGGGTTAAACCCTTAAAAATGTTTTTTTCCACCCCACATAGCCCACATGTAGGCTCTTCTGCACCCCCCTGGGCTTTGGGGATTTGGGTAATGGAGTTTATGGCAAGTCACCCGCTAGCTGGTAGGTTAGTTGGAACCTCCTGTCCCAAGAACTGGTATAGGAGTCTCAAGAACAGTTCACAAAGTGTTCCATGTAAAACAACGCACATAAAAAAAGTTCTTTATAATATATATTTTTCTACTTATCTGCTTCCATCGGCGATCCCACTCCAGCTGGAAGTGATCGGCAGAAGATGGGTGTGGGGGGGGGGGCTGCTGGGAGGGGTCTTTTATACTGGAGGAGTGAGCTGACATCATATTGCCTGTATAAAAGGCCCCTCCCTGCAGCAGTGAGCAAGATGTCAGAAGCCGCTGCATGGGGCAAAGAAAGGGTATTCTCTGCCTAGCTGAAGACTCCGGATTAGAGGTCTACCAGGTGATAAGAAGACCCCCCGGGGCTTGACCCTGGGTGGAGGTGATGGGGGGTTTCGGTCTAGGGGGAAAAGGCCAAGCACGTAGAATCTACAGGCTTAACGTTAGGAGAAATGGCACTGTAGTTTCTACTTACTTGGTGTTTAAGAGGTTAAATGTCTGTTTTGTGTATTTGTGTATTTTTAACACAAGTAACTGACCACCCTTATGTACCACCTTGGTGTTGCTTGAGATAATTAGAAAATAGAAAGCGGTACTTGATCAAAATAAAGTTAGGGACCACCTTTCTATTATAACAAACCACAAATATGTAACCTAATGGACCCTCCTCTTCAACTTTTTGGAACTTCTCTTTGCCCTGCCTTGTGATCAAGAAAGTCTATTGACCAGGTGTTTTGCTTAATATCGTGGTGCACCGAACTAGGATAAAGCCATTTTTGGGATCAGGTTTGCATTAACAGGAACCTATACTGTATTTCCACTTTAAATATATAAACATGTTCACAGCTGAAGTTCAGCTACCTACATCATTATTAGAATCGATCATCAGCTGAGAAATGCCTATATTAAGCTATGCGCAATCAATCCATTGTGCTCCAAGAACAGCAGCGGAGTGACAAGCAGCACAGTGGCAGAGATCCCTTCTAAACAGCACTTCTGCCAATCACACAGTCTACCACCCCCATATATGTTCCCATTTTCCAAATGTTAGCTATACAATTTAAAAGACATGTGTGGGCACACACTGCTCTCTATATATAAATCCTTCATGCTGAATTCTATGTTCATTGCAAAAGGAAAGTCAAGGCCAAAGATCTACAAGTGCAGTAATAATAAACCAAGTGATATTAGGTAATTTATTGTTTCACTTTTTAATGCCTAAAAACCTTTGACTTGCCAAATGGCCAACTGGGTTGTTATAGTTCCCGCCTTCTGTAATATGGACAACAGCAACTAAAACACAGCTTAAATGCACTGTAAAGTTTGTTCCTTTTGTCGCCAGCAGTGATATCCTGTAACTGTAATGATGAAACCAGGTCCAACAGGTGCTGGCGTTGCCGGCCAATACCTAATGCAACAATCAAAGTTAATTAGTTTGCGCTCTGCATAGGAACATTGTAGTCCACAGCACAGATAAGACAAAAATGCTGGCGCTCCAGAACTGGCCCTATAGCCACAAAAAAGATGCTAAATAGTGCAATCATAAATAAGGCCCCAAATCTCTCTATCAGGTATAATCATCAACTATTACTGGAATAGTTTATGCATTCCCAACCAGTACACCATGTAACTATGGGGGTTATTCATGAAGGGATAGCGCCAAGTAGTGCCTCGTAGCGGCAGACAGCGTCTGGTGAATGTACGATGTACAGCGCCATGTAGCAACCAATGTATTATTACAGCGTATAGCGCCTGTGCTCTAGCTTCCAGAGCGCCAGGTATTATCTTTCGCTTGCTGTCGCTCTCCCATACATTTCAATGGCAGTTCATTTGCTTGAGTTTAAACAGCGTGTTTGACATTTTATTTTATTTTTTTTGCTCAAATCATTGTGTGGCCTCTCCTGGCTGCAAACAAACACTTTTAGAAACTTTTTTGACTTTTTATATTTTTATGCAGAATTGTCAGTTCAGGTCTGGCACTAAAGTGTTAATGTCACAGTGTTAAAACAATGTCATTCCATGTGCTTTCTTACTGGTGTAACTGTATATGTGTTCAAAACAGACTTTAATCACACAGTGTCTGGCGCTCTATGCTATAGTGACCAGATCCAGAGCTCCAACGCTGTGTGTGTGTTTTTTTTATAAGTATGGTGTGAGTCGCTGAGAGTCGGTTGAACTGGGCTGGCGCTACCTCTCGCTCCCTGCAACGCTGTACTGGTGTTAGAGCGCCCAACACACATCACATTCATCAATGCGGGCCAGGTTACTACAGAGACTGAGGCACTCTGTTACAGTGCCAGATACCTGCTTACATCGTCTACTAGCGGTCGCTCTAAGTGCCGCTATACAGATGCTCATCTTCTGATACCTGGCGTTAGTAATGAATCAGCCTCCACGTAACTGTACAAAGATGTATAGTATTATGTAATTATGTATCATATCAAACATAATATCTCCTTCCAAAGGGATCAATAAATAACAATGTATTCAGCAAAATACATACACAATACAAAATACACAAACACAAGGACACTCTAAAATCAAGGATAGCCTCTCTGCCAGGCCAAACTCCCAACACAAACAGTATCCTGCTGTGTAATAAATCCAAAGACAAGTGCAATGCAAAGTGCAATAATGATATGTATACAAATTGTAAATGCACTTATAATATAATGACATGAAATAGAATGTCTAATCCTAAAATCTATTATAAATCAATACAACAATATAACTGAATATCCAAAAATAACTTATCGAAGGCCCCATTGCACAAAGAAGTATAAAAATACAACCCCAAACACAGTTCATTAGAAATATCAATACCGCCCAGTGGGGATGGAGGGGAGGGGGAGGCTGGAAAAGGCCCTCAAAGTGATCCCACGCATTCTGTGATAACATCCACATCGAAAGAAAGAATCTTTATGTATCTTCACTGTACGAGAAGCAGAGGAGGCAAACAACTTGTAGCTAAAACTCAACAGGCATGTTCCTTAGTTACCGTCACAAGGAAAATTTAGTTATATTTATTTGTTCTATCCATTCAACTCATGTCCAACTTCATGAACAACCACAGTGACAAGGCTGCTGTCTGTACCTTTTGGACTAAGTCTAAATAAATGCAGCGATAAAGCGCCATTTGAAGACACAGAGCCCAGTGACTGAGCCTCCTTTCATGTCTGTTCCTGGCACCTTGCCCATGAATCTTTTTATTCTTTGCCAGGACTCCAGTGTTTTCATACAATGTGACATTATGCCCTGCTCTGTGAATGTACAGTATAGTGTTTTATAAGACCCTGAATAACAGTACATTTTCTAAGTTTTTGTTTTGCTTAGATTTGTAAAGCCAATCCAGGATATTATTATTATTTAGAGCACCATCATACAACATCCTGCCAACAGGGGCAACCTGGCCATAGGGAGACCCGGGACAATGCCGGGTGGATCGCACTGCTTTGGGGCCAGTTAGGCTTCTGCTTTTAACACCCACATTAAAACCCTGCCCCCTTAGTCTCCCTCCCTGCCCCCTGTACCCAGCCCCAGATAGCTCCAATGCTATAGCCTCGGCATTATGGTTAGGGGGCCTCAGCAAGAATGGTTAGGGCCATCCAGGGGCTGGTAAAATCCAGGGATGATTTTTGGCCCTAGTCCACCACTGGCTGTCACTGTCAGTTAAATCTGAATTCTAGTGAAAAAACAACCTCCCTGCCCTGCCACCCTCAGCTTTAACTGACGGGTATTTAATAATTGACAGAATGTTGTATTATGGTGCTCTAAATAGCCCTGCTCTCCTGGTGGCCACACAGAAAGATACAAAGCGGCATCATCCAGTTCCATGTGCACACCTGCCGCCCATTCACTTAAGTAAAACAAAAGTCCACTCACCTCACCGCTACCTTACCGCCTCCCACAGCTCTGAGTCTGCCTGATGGATGGGCATGGCCTGTGTATGCCCGATGTCCATAGTTTTCAATGAAAGCTGGCTGTACACAGGCCACTCCTACCCGCTTGAACCAGGGCTGAGGGAGCACATGAGCGCCGGTAAGGTAAGTGAATTTTTCCTTTACCAGCTCCACGTTCGTTTCATAAGACTCACCAACATGTCCCACCAACATTCGGGATAGTGAAAACATATGGTAATTAGAAGTAAAGGCTTAATTAACTTCAAGAATGTAATCCTAATCTTAATTTCTGAAGGAACTCAGGAGCTTCAGTCTAAGTTGCTCTTCTGATGTTGACAGTAAGTATGAAAGTAAATATACATTTCTTGATCGTCAGGCTAGAGCACAGAGAATTCACTGAAGACATTTTACATTTGCTAGCGAAAGTTTTATTAGTCAATTACAGAAATACAAAGCGGGTAAAAAAAGGATTTTTAAATATGGACTGTTGCTACATCATGGACATGTAACACGTGGCACCAAGTAATACACTGGGTACACATAAAAGAGCAAACACTTCATGAATTCTCCCAGCTGGAAAGTCACATTGGTAATTCACTCTATGGTCACACTATATAAATGTTCATCTAAATAGCACCAGTTGGTTTGTACTGGCAGAATGGCAAGCAGTTATCTATGGACAGAATCCAGTTTGTGCCGGGTACTTGCTAGCATGGATGTACCGTACATTGGTGTAAATATTTACCAGGCTCCAGAACACTTCATCATGTTCAGGTGTATACTTGCTCTTTTCATGAAAGTGTTTGATGTTTATTGACTCTTAGGATTTCCTCAAAGAAGGTGTCAAATTTAAAATTAAAAGTGGCTAGAAAAATATTGATGCAGGGGTTTTTCTATTACATCATACAAATCTGCCTTGTGCAGCCACATCATTTACAAGAAATAAAATATAACTGACATTGACATACAATGCTAATGAGACGTGCACAGTTACATCGCACTAGAGTCACCTCTGACACATTAGTGTCATTGTAGTATTCATTATAATATACACATTTGTATGAATATCCCATAGGGTGATGTTATTTAAAGTCTCTGCCCAGGCTGGCCAAAAAGGAAAAAGATCTTTTCTGCCCCCACAGCTGCTCTGGTGTTGCCCAGCTCTGCCTCACCTATGCCAAGATCGGGTCCCCGGGTGTCTATGCCCACCCCCAGAGCCTTGTACGCCTCGTCATTGCCTGCTCAATGCACTGCAATGACACTGCCTCAGCATGCCCCCTCCATTGCAGGGAATGGAGTGGGAGGGGACGTGATGCAGTGGAGGGAGGACACTAACTTCTCATTTAATTTTAAATGGAAGATGCCACTCAAGGAATCCCTGAGGTGCGTAAATACTTTCCAGGGGACCCAATCGCAAATGGGTGCAAATTACAGAGCTGGAATGTCACCTTATCAGCTTCGGGGGAGAAGAGGTAAGTATCTTTCTTTTTAGCCCAGCCTGAACTGTTCTTATAAAAATATATCCAGTGAACAGATGTGAAGAGACATTAATCTTTTTAAGGGTAAATATAAACATTATTATTTCTTAGTTCTAATAAGCCCCTTCAAACTTCCCCTTTAGTGCTATATAAGTAGACAATAAAAAAATAACAGTAAAATGTGTTTCCTGTGCTTTGTTTTATCTGAGAATCCTGGCCAATCCAGGCTAGTGCTCCCCAAAATCAGGCCACAGCTTACACCCCTCTGCTACAGTGGGGCCTAGATTTGTCGTTAAAGGTTTAGAACATGTAAGCTTGTTCAACACCACATTGTATCTGTAGAGCCAATTTATTATGTTTAGTTTATTATTTGCCATATTTTTTCATTTAATCCTGACCATAATGGCAAAATACCGTACATACCTAATATGATCCAGCTGGTTGAGTACAGGGACCAGGTCAACAGATCACCACCAAGACTGACTCCTAACAGAGAAACCGGAATGTAGCCATAAAGGAGAGCATGGTTGGTAGGGACTTTATCTTTCCATCCTTCCCTGAACAAGAAACATAAAGCAAAGATCCAATGACACCAGCATCAACAGTGAAAAACACAGTCTGAGGATATCCCTTGTCTTCATTTTCCTTATGTTGCAGGGAAACCCCAGGTTGCGAAACGTTAGGCTTCGACAAAACAGATCTCACTGAAGTCTGAAATCAGCAGGTAGTCTGAGTAGAACACAAAAAGAAGTAACATATATAGCCAGATCGTAAGTGATATTGGGTAGTAATCAGAGCCAGGTATGCACAAGGCGGGTAGTATGAAATGGGCCATACACAAAGGCAGCAGAAGGTCAAGCAGAGGTCTTTATGAAGTAGCAAGCAGGAAAAAAGGCACAGAAGATGAGCTGGCAACTTCTAGTTATGCAGACCGTGTATTAGGCCCTTAAAGAGGACCTATCGCCAGGATTTTTACTATGCCTGTGATAGATCCTTGTCCCTGGGGCATCCTGATCTAAGATACCCCTCTGTGTGACACTCCGCAGACCGCCCTCAAAACTCACCTTTTGGACAGTCCCATGGTCTCAGAGCAAACTAAACTCAAAGATTGCCTTTCAATTTCTTATGTAGACCACGAATATTACTTCAACAATTTGTGAAAAACGATTTTTTTACTGCAATACTAATACTGAATAGTTTTTTTCAACTGTATGCTAATCCTTGGTTAATTTTCCCTTTTGACCTTCATGTTGTGTATTGCTTGACTGTGCTGCTACCAACTACCACTATAATTAAAACGGAAACAGTTTTTGGTTCCAAAGCTCATGTGCCCTCTATCATGGAATCATCCTATATCATATATATATATATATATATATATATATATATATATATATATATATATAATGTTACGATATATGCATTTTATTGAATTTTAGAAATATGGAGTGTAGTTGAACACATGATTCTAGAGTAAATAATAAATAAAATGTGAGCCCCAATCCTGCTTCTATGTGTTTCTTTATTGTATTTATGCAATAAACATGTCTTTCCAGTGCTTATCATCTATTATTTCCAGATATTTCACTTTCTCCCACAATAGCGCCCATTGTTTTTGAAAAACGTAAGGCTCCAGAGTAAGCACCAGAGACAAAAAAGAGGGAAGAAGAAAGGAAAAATAGATGGAATGAAAGAGGGAGGGATTCCCATTCAGTTAGGTCCCCTACCAGGTCACCAAATTAGTGCAAGCCACGTATCTAGAGATTCCTGTATATCTTGCCCAAGGTATCCATGTTTTTGAAAACTGCTGTTCAATAATGTGCTCAATGATGTGCTCAATAATTAACTATAATTCAGTGGAGTTTTTTAGATAATAATGCATAAATAGATAATGTTTCCAGGAAGCCATAACTGTGCCCCTCCCAACTAGCAGTATAGATGAAAGGGTTTTCTTAATACATTCTGTGGTATTAAACACTCAATCAATCAATCAATCACTTAACTATCATAAATTAGTCAAAAATCACATGTCTGAGGTTCACCTTACGATACATGATCTGGCTTATATGCAGTGAGCAGCCACAGATTGACAGCTCTGCACACACCCATTACTGTAGTGTTGCTGACGGCAGCTTTGTTGCTCTAGAATCTCCATCCTGCACTGTGGTGACTTTGGCTGCGGATTGGCAAAAACAAAAAAAGTCTTTCCCAGCTGCGGGTGACCCCCACTGCCTGCGGCCCATCAGACCAAAGACTGAAAAGCCCCCTGGACCAGACCATAACCCAAAGGTTGGTGGAGGCCCCAGGTTGCGTGCCCCTTGCGCCCCCTCATAATCTGGCCTTGCACACAGTAAAGATCTCCTTGTTCCCCAATGTCACATTCCCAGTGATGCACGCTAACTATTTCAGGCACCAGTTCATTACCAGCAAGAACCGGTCCCTTAAAAATAAGCAGCAGCATAACCTATGGCTTGGCTGGGGCTTCTTATCTGGATTACACTGGAGGCATGTTAACATGGTGTTCTTGTAGCTCAGGTAAATTAGTTGTACTTTGAATATTAACAGCAGTCTACATCTTTACTAGCTAACGGTGGCATTGTTCCCTGTCCTAGGTACAGTAGTAAAATCATTCAGGAGGAACGGCAAAATGTCAAACTACAATTAGAATAGCTAAGTAGCTTTTATGTTCAGCTAAAGCCAAAACTTTAGTTTGATATTATGCCTGAGTCAAAACTACAACCACGGCCCTAGAATAACATTTCCAAGGTACCTCAGACCCCGCCCCCTTTGTCTCCACCCCCATCCTTTAGACTGTAAGCTCGCAAGGGCAGGGAACTCCTCCCTATTGTCTCCTGTGCTCACAACACTTGGTTTTAACCTGTGGCATCTAATTTTGTATTGTTCTCTGTGCTATATGTTTTACCTTGTCTATATTCTTAACTTGTAAAGCGCTACTCTAGCAAGGGTCTCACAAAAAGAGTCATGTACCCCAAAACTCCTTGGCCTGCTGACCAGCACTTACTCTTTGTCATGGCCTAACCCACGATGTCAATCATAATGCCTGTACATAATGCCCGTACATCCAACTATAAATTGCATTTGTCACTGCCTTAAACCGGACCTTCACTGTGATTTATTGAAAAGCCCAAACCCTTAAAAAACGATTCCCGAGCATCTAAAATTAATATTTTTTAAGTTTTTAGTCACTTACTTATTATTCTTTCCCCCGCTGGGCTGCAACTCTGTTAAGGACTTTAGGATACGGAGGCCGCCATCTTGACTCAGAAGCATCACACTTACTGTGGAGAGGAGAGTGGGATAAAATACAGGGGGGGTGAGTTATAGCTGTGCTTTGCTCAGACAGAGCAGAGCTGGGGTCAGGAAAAGGTCAGCAGTCCCAGAATGCAGAGCAGCACAGTCAGAAGGCACTTCCTGTTTGCAGGCTGCCTGATGTTCCATGAGCCGCCATCTTGGATGTTTAAAGGCTCCTAACATGCAGTAGATGCAGGTAGGATGATTTTTAATATGAGCAATCTGTATGTACAGGGTGTGGGAAACATATAAGATAGACTCTTATTCAGAGTGAAGGACCGCTTTAATTTGCACTTAATTGGCATAATCTGACAAAATAGTGTTTGATAAATCAGGCTCAATATATATGTATCAAAAAACATCCTGATACAAGGGTAATAAACATGAACAAGAGGAAAAGGGAAGTAAGTAAAGTTAACCGGACCAACAGCCTGGTGGAGTTGGAAAGGTAGCGGCCATTTTGGAGCCTCCTCTCCCAACTGACATAACTGACAATGTACGGTAACAGGAAGCCCAGCAGCACTTCCTGTTTGCAGGCGGCCTGCAAATGCATAGGCCGCCATCTTGTTTTTAAAATTTACCACAGCAGGAGTTAGAGAAAGGTAAATTAATTTTATGTGCAGCAATCTATTGCTCGGGGAGGGATGCATATGAGCACTGTCGTGTTGGTCCAGTTTAATTCATTTTTGACTATTGGTCCTCTTTAGGCAGAAAGACAAAAATATAAGAAGGAAAGGTAAGAGATTGCAGATCAGCAGCCGCGAAACAAGCCCGAGTCCAATCATATGGAAAGCTGATAGATATTTCCCAGTTTTGTAACGTAACATGCTTAGATATAGAAAGTCATATAAACTGAAGACAACATAGCAGGAATCACTCCCATATTTGTATTCCAACCTTGGTGTGCAAATGTTATCAAAACAATCACAACAAATGATGAATAATACTAGAGAGCTTTCATTAATCATAATCTAATCACGTTTCCTATAGACCAAATATCTTGGAATCTCCCTAGTCTTCCCCATGATGATTTTTCAAAGGGAGGGGGTGAGTAAAATTTTATGTCATATTTTCTGATGCCACGTCACATTCCCTGCTCCTAGCAAATGTGTCTTAATTACCCAGGGCCATCCCATGGCAAAAAACACCTTGTAACACAAAAAGCTTTTCAAGAATTCCACGCAGGGGCAGAGGGAGAATTGACATTTCTCTGTGAGTAACCAGCTCAGGTAGAACACAGACTCTATGCTGATTCTTCACGCCTTCATCTAGTCTGAATGGTATAGCAAGGGACCCCTGATTAGGAAGGCTCCGTGAGCTGAGCATGGCCTTGTTGGGTGTGATAGCAGATGGGCTTTAAATCGATTTCTCTGGTCTCGTGTCCTCCAGCTGAAAGCCAGGAGGGAAGAGGAAGAGGGAGAGTCCTGAGCTCAGTCTCTCAGATCAGCACTTTGTCACTGTCCAGGGGGAAGTCACCACGTGCTGAAGGTACCAGGAATTTCCACAGCCTGTCTGCACACTTCCCTGTGGGAGCCCTACACCACTACTCTTCATCTGTTTGCCTAAGGTAACCTGGCATTTTGTTGTATGGCTGTTTGTGATCATGTTACTTGTAATCTGTGCCCCACTTCTCAGAACTGGTATTTGTATTATTTTTCTTTACAGTCAAATGCTTGTAATAACTGTCTAGTGTGCCTCTCGCATTAAAATATATATTTAACTTGAGCTGTATTTTTGCCTTCGCCAAGAATCGCCAATGAACAGTGAAATAGGAATTTGTGTTGCATGATCCTATGTGCTGTGTTGTTAGCATTATCATGTTATACGTGTTTCCTGACAGGGGGCTACCGTTGAATCACACAACACTTGTGCATTGGTAACTTTGTTGAACAGAGAAAACATTTTGTTCCAGAATGTTCACACAATGGGATACAACCAACCAAATGCGAAGCATATCCCCTCTAACACCAACTCCTCAAAAGCAATTAGGAGAGGAACCCAGAAGGGGCCTGGTTACTGTAACTGGGACCATATACCAACAAAACAAAATTATAGAATTTGCTATGACCAGGGTGTGTAAATTAAGATCTTGGTTCCTCTGAAAGACAACAATTGCCAAGCTTTTAGATCTAGTGAGCTACACAGGTTTCATTTCCAAGGCCTTCATGTATGGCAATTTCATGGTTGCAGTAAAAAGAGAGTTGTAGTAAGTATTTTAAGGGTTAAACCCTGAAAAAAAAACCTTAAAGGTTAAACCCTTAAAAATTCCCCCACCCTCTCTCTGTGGGGGGGGGGGGGGGGGACGTCACAGCTTTTTTTACCCCAATTTTTAAGGGTTAAATCCTGATTCTACAGCTCTTTCTCGCCGCAGGTAGGGGCTTTTTTTTACTGGTGAAGTGAGCTGACGGATCTGGCTCCTCTTTCCTGCTGAAGACACGGATCTCGTCCGGCGCTGGAATGTCAATGGAGATAAGCTTCGTTTTTGTTTTTTTTCTTGGAGCAAGTTTCTCTACTCTACTGGAAATAAAGGGCATATTTGTCTTATGCCAGAAGTAGGACCCTTTAATTATGGATGATTAGTGAAATGTAAAAAAATAAATAAATAAAACAGCAAGTCCAGTTATCCTTAGGTATCTTACAGATACTCTGTGTCTGGTAAGGGGCAGGTCCACGAGAACCCTAACCTACCTTTTTTCACTAACCATGAGCCTTAAATTTAATGGGACTGTAAACCCAATGGTAATGCCAATGCAGCAAGCCAATCACCTGATCCCTATTCTGTGTGCCTCTCCTCCATTTAGTGCAGCATCAGATAGAGGCTGGAGCCAGTTTCCTCCTCCTTTCAATTCCATTTCTCCAGGACCATGCAAAAAGTCTTTAAGAGATGCTCAACTGTGCCTCATAGAGCTCTGTATAATGGCCCCTGGAAATAGATGCACACTGCAGTCATGTGCCTCTCCTATTGGAGGAGGTGCAGCTGCACATTTGTGTAGTCTTTTTCCTTTGTTGCCGGCAGTGTCAAGCCCCGTGGGACACCCACCTTCTAGGTAAGTCCACAACCCCCAATCTCCGCTGCTAGCTCCACCTATAGCTAAGCCCCCGTTTGCCAGGACGCTTTACATGCCTCACCGGACAGGGTGGCCCCCAGGACTTTGTAGCACAAAGGATGTGGACTTACAGGAGTAAAGGCGGATGA
Source organism: Gastrophryne carolinensis (assembly GCA_027917425.1). Classification (NCBI taxonomy): domain Eukaryota; kingdom Metazoa; phylum Chordata; class Amphibia; order Anura; family Microhylidae; genus Gastrophryne; species Gastrophryne carolinensis. Next base: position 149,229,403 of record CM051236.1, read on the forward strand.
ACCCGAGGCAAGACTGGGCGATGTCGCATAAGCCGGGGTCATACACAGGGTATCAATCCTATAGAGCGTAGCACCAAAGGGACAAGGGAAGAGTCGGGATCGAGCCAGGGGTCAAGCCAGGAGGTCACGGGTACACAGTATGAAAGATGAGATGGATTAGATGTCAGGAAACAAGCAGAGGTCAGTCCAGGCGGCAATCACGGGGTGGTCAAACAAGACAAGGTGGGCAACAAAATCGAACGAGGTTCTTCATGCTATCACGGGTAAGGGACAAGTGTGAGGATACAGCCGTTAATTGCTGGGAGCTGACGGGATTGGATGGAAGGAAGGCTGTGATTGGTGTAACCTGGAACTTTGGGCTGATTTCCCAATTTGAACTCAAAAGGGCGTTTTCGCCCAGAACTATTCTGGGCTCATTGGCCCTTTACTACAGCCTCCGGGGAAGCCGGGGATGCGGCGGTAAAGGGAGGAGGCGACCGTGCTCGGTGCCGCACGAGCTGGCGCTGCCCGAGCAGATGCTTGGAGCGGCCGCGGGGCAGGACGCGCCTCGGCAAGCCTCCCGGAGACAATCCGGGACCGATCCTGAGATAAGTTGATCGTGACAGGCAGGACGTCCAGGGTAGAGATTTGTGCCTTGGTGCCAAACACTCACAGCCGCCACTTTAAATGGTATTAGAGGCTTTGGGGAAAAAACTTGACTTTACTCTTAGAGTTAATGGGATTATTCACATCCCTAAGTCCTGTAATGTGATGTCCGTTCTTATTAAAAGATGCTTGTGGCTTAATAGATGCTGATGATCTTTTGGGATTTTAGAGCCTTATATGTATTTTGTGGTGCGATATGCTATTTGCACATTGCCTTCTAAATGAATGCTAATTTGTTTTCACTTTGCACATCGTATTTTAATACTTTTGGTCTAGTGTTTGTGATTCAGTCAGGCAAGGCAAGCATTCACTGCCTGGATCATCCCCTGCACTAACAATGCTATTTTTAACAAGCAAAGTTTTTATTTTAGAAATTACCTAATTTTTCGTAAAGTGGTCCTAATCCAGGGGCGTACATACTATAGAGGCAGAGAATGCAGCTACTGCCAGGCCTGTGGCAGAAGGGGGAGTCCTCTGCCTTAGGTCAGCATTTTGTTCACTCCCGGTGTTCTGTCTATTGAGCACTGGGAGAAAAAATATGCTGACATCATAAAACTGTCCTTTGCAACCTTCGGTAACTGCAGACAAGGCACCAAAATTGCACTATGAGGTTGCCCCCTAAACCGTACATGATCACACAGACCCCGGAGCATTCTGCAAAATCAGTAAGCACAGTTTTAGGCAGGTGGCCCACTAGTACTTTTGCTAATGAGCCTTGGGAAATCTCTGTACACCCCTGACCTCCTTTGCAATTTTGTACCAGGGAGGCTCTCGGGTCATAAAAGTAAACTAACCTACCCCCCATCAGTGAGCACTGCAATATAGATACTAACGCACAAGCATGAGGCAAGGAGCCAATTCTCATTTAAAGCGGACCTTCACTCTGAATAAGAGTCTATCTTATATGTTTCCCACACCCTGTACATACAGATTGTCCACATTAAAAATTATCCTACCTGCATCTACTGCATGTTATGAGCCTTTAAACATCCAAGATGGCGGCTCATGGAAGCCGCCATCTTATCAGGCAGCCTGCAAACAGGAAGTGCCTCCTGACTGTGCTGCTCTGCATTCTGGGACTGCTGACCTTTACCTGACCCCAGCTCTGCTCTGTCTGAGTAAAGCACAGCTATAACCCGCCCCCCTGTACCTTATCCCACTCTCCTCTCCTCAGTAAGTGTGATGCTTCTGAGTCAAGATGGCGGGCCGTATCCTAAATTCCTGAACAGATTTGCAGCCCAGTGGGGGAAAGAATAATAAGTTAGTGACTAAAATCGTAAAATATATTAATTTTAGATGCTGGGGAACCGTTTTTTAAGAGTTTGGGCTTTTCATCAAATCACGCTGAAGGTCCGGTTTAAAGAGACCCTAAGGTCTCTTTTGTAGCCACCCGCCCATTGCGCTGACAAAGGACAGCACTGGACGCTGCTCTACTACTTGCTACTGCAAGAAGCGCAGATGGAACACGCTAAAGCAGGGGCAGGGGAGTTCATTTGTTTATTTAATCCTCCACCCTGACTCATCACTAGAGTAGGGGGCCTGGAGGATACTAAAGTCACCAGTTGGCGCATTGGGAAAGTGTCCAGGCATGCACTAATTTCTCCCACCTTACCCCCCCCATGGGAACAGTGTAAATAATCTCAAAATCTCTTATTACTGTACATGGTCAATACCTTATGTATTCTTAGCAAAGCCGATTTCTTTACTTCTATTTCTGGGTCATGGCTGAGCCGGGAAGGGCGTGTCAAGGCACAGTTTTATGACTCATGAGCATGCGCTGCTATGGTCAGAGACAGCTGTGGGACCACCTTGGCTTGCTTTGCTTGCTCTAGCAGTCCCTATGCCCTTACACACAGGGGTCTTCCTCTATCCCCAGGCCAGTGATGTGAGTAAAAGTGGGGGGGGGGTCTGTACCCATTAAACTAGTACAATCATCCCTAAATATGCATTCCCACTCAGGATATTAGTAGCTCCCTTCCCCCAGGGCAGTTTCTAGGCTCTGAGTGCAGAAACAAAAAAGATTCTGCCCCCCCCCCCCCCATATATCCTATGATGCTGTCTCATACTGGTATGTGCCATGCTGTGCCTCATCAGCAGGCAGCACCCCTTCCCATGACTGAGCCCTAATTGGGGGATAAGGAGCCTGATGGCTGGCACCAGTAACAGTGTCCTGACCTGTCTACGGAAAACTCGATGGCTGTGAAAAATGCGCCCCCCTCATACACAACGCTTGCTCTAAGTGTGTGTAGATTAAACTTTTAATACCCAGAACAGAACGGACTTCTGAAAAGCTGGCATCAGTAATTCTCTTATTATTGGCTGTAAATGAGGAACATGCATCTAATTCCCGTACAACAGCTTATCAGGTTCAGCTTCTCTATAGGTCATTTATCAAACAAATGAAGGGCCTCCAAACATCAGGGCAAGTCCTGCTACATTCCCCCGGCTTGTGTGTCACTTAACATGCATGCTTCCCTGCTCTCCATTCACCATCTGTCTGCTTGTATAGCTGTCTGTGTGTGCCCAGCTTTAATTTCTCCACTTAGCTGTGTCATTGTTAGAGCAATACAAGCTGCATCTCTGTTTGCTGGATCCTGGGTAGAAGGTGTATAGTTTCACCCATCGGAATCTCTAATCTTAAATTAAGTTTGGGATGGTGTTACTGGGGCCATGAAAGCACAAACCTTGACAAATGAGATAAGGGAGGGAGAACATATGCCGGGGTATCTATGCTACGCAGGCAGTCTTACCATGATTCAGCTAAAAGGTGAGAAAAGTGTATTAATCCCTCTCAAACATATGACTGCTCTCCCACTGCTTCCTATGGTGCTGTCTATTTTTGTGAACTAATCTAGTATTTTCATTTTTTCTTGTGCTAGCAAATGTGTGTTATAGAAGCAGTTTTCACTACCTGCAATCTGTTGCCACTGGCAACGTACACCAAGTCTGTACACCAAGAAGAGAGAAATGAGCCTTCTACACAGAACATTGCTGCTTTGGTCACTGCTGAGGTGAGGGAGCTCGCTAGATCTTGCACATGGCCAGCAGAAGCGTTATATGTGTGCAGGACTTGCATCTCTCATCTCTCTTTTTGGTGGACAGACTTGGTATACATTGCAAGTGGCAACAGAAAAACGCACATTTTCCAACATAAGAAAAAATGTTAAAAATCAGCTCAGCACCTCAAGGGCATCAACTTGCCAAACAAAATTATACACTTTAGAAAATGGTATTAAAAGTGGAATTTCTCTTTAACTGATCATAGTTGGAAGCACATTTTTAGCTTTGGTGTGGATTGTGGTAAACTGGCCCCACTTAAAGAGGAACAACGCCGAAAAAATCAACATTGGGATGTGTGCATCGCCCCCCAGGATCGCCCATAAACTTACCTTTCCTTCATTCCCATGGCACATAAGTGGCCTGCCCAGGCAATCAGTGGCGCTCATTTGATTTAGATTTCCTTCTGGAAATCTAAATGTAGCAAGCCCCTATAGATGTGGGTGTGCACCTACCTAGAGGTATGCTGGGGATGAGGCCATGGCTCAGAGAATCAACAAGGACTCAAGCAAAAGGGAGTGGATCTGGTGATCCAGAAGGTTTAACACAGCGGGGCATGCAAACTTGGGATGTCCTCTAAAAAGATAGACCAATCCAGGGGGGTTGTTGCTCCTCTTGAAAGGAAAACTCCCTTTTTGTTAGGTTTTTGGTGTTCTGCCTTATGGTTTTCCTCTTCTGGGATGTAAAAACCACCGTTAAACTTAGCGGTAATGGATTTTTTAAGAATCCTTCAGTGTGTCCACCTAGAGATTATGCTCCACCCCCTGGGAGGAAACAAAAACATGAACAGAGGTTAAAAGCCCCACCCTTTCCTGCCCACCTCAGTATTCATAAAGTAACTTTATATAACAACCCTTGGACTACATAGAAACATAGACTAGGGGTGGGAACTAAGCGGTCACGCCAAAGGATTCCTAAAAAAATCCTAAAAAGTCCATTACAGGTAAGTCTACTGGGGTTTTTTTTTTCCTAGTCATCCTTCAGCGTGACCACACGGAAAGGATTAGGCAAGTAATTATACCTTAGGGGTGGGAAGATGCAAGTAGTACCCCTCTACCGAAGGCCTGATGTTTTGCATATAGTTAATCAAGTCTATAGTGTTTGCACTCTCTGTTCAACGGTTTCCCAGGGAGGAAACAGAAACTAAGGTGTTGAGGAAGGGGTGGGACTTTTAACCTCTGTTCATGTTTGAGTTTCCTCCCAGGGGTGGAGCATAATCTCTAGGTGGTCATGCTGAAGGATGACTAGGAAAATATACCTGTGTGTTAGGAATGTGCCCCCAGACCTGTGGTTTACTTTTCAGCACGTTCTATGGATCTGTCTTGGCAAAGTAGGAGTGGCTTTCTTGTCACTAAGTAAAGCTCCTAGTAACCTTATCTCACTACAAATCCCAGAATTCTTCACCTATAACAGGTGGGTTTATTAGCAGCTTTGGCTAAACAAAACAGCAGCAATCACTGAGAACTCTTCTAGTAATCCTTTAGCTTCTTGAACACAAGACTGATTCCCCCTATCTGAAGAGATTGCAGATGGGGTTAAATTTGTCAAGTTTGCCTCTGCCAATCAGAGGATTAGCAAGCGAGAGTGAGGAAGCTTCTGAAATGTACATCTGAACACTTTGATGTACGTTTCTAAGGTAAACACATTGTTGCTATGAAGAACTGTTTTTTCTTTTATAACTTGGCGTTGCAAACACATAGAAAAGTAAAAGATTAATAGATAAACTCAGGACCTTGAGCACATCATATTGGCACACTAGATTGGTAACTTGGTAACAAAAAGGAACATCGGGCCGAACTCGAACACAGACTTGTGGGTGGACTCACAAAATTTGGTACGAACCCAAAGTTTGCGGCTCCGTCTACCACTACTCTTTTGTAATTTGCCTACCATACCTTTTCACCAAATAAATTCCTAATATTTTTTTCTACTGACATATTTGTTTAGCATGAAATGAACACGTAGAACATTATGATAAAAAAAAATATTGGGGTATATAAGGGTCCAACTGATCACTCAAGATAATTGCACACATAGCTCGGACTACTAAAAACCAAGTTTCATCCATAGTGTACTTCCCAACCTCACACTTAATTAGAACAGTCAGTTTAGGCAAACCTCCACATGATCTCATGTCAGGCCTGTCCAAAGATTTTCTTTACTATACCAACTAGCTGTTTATTGCCGTAATTTATGCGCTTGGCAGTGCTTTTACTTGCAGTGCTTAATATATTTCCAAGTTGCACAGCATTACTGCTAGTTATAACCCAGGAAGAGCAGTGTTTAAGACATCTGGAACCTTGTATGCTGCACTTACGTCTAATAAAATTGCTGACCTGTTACTTACATGGCCTTTGCCAAACGTCACAGGTTCATGCAAACGGAAAAGCATTCTAGCTTACAAGGCTGTTTATAAAAGCTTCCAGAGTTTGGAAGTCTCACATCTTGGACTAGCTACCAATGGAAACCGAAATGTTGAAAGTTGACTTATTATGCACATGTCTGATTGAACGAGGGCCCGGGAACGGTAATGATTTTGGATTTTTAAAGAGAGAGAGTTTTGCGAGTCCTTCCAACGCAACAGTTAGGGTCTTATTTATGATGTTCGCCATTTGGCCTTTTTCTGGTGGCTATAGCGTTGTGGACTACAATGGCGCTAGAAGTGGCAGCACCAAATGCTAACTAATTAGCTTTGATTGTTGCACTAGGCATTGACCGGCCTGTGTCAGCGTCTGTTGGACCCGCCTCTCTGCGCCAGTGAGCACTACTTTGTACCGCCGTCTTTTCATCCGTCTTTTCGGGTGACAGGTGAGTACCATTCTACTTTTATAGGGCAGAGCTGCTCAACGCTAACTGCTTGTCTCCTGAGCTAGCCTGTGGGGAACAGAAGAATTAAGGGACTGTCCAAAAAAAAAGTAAAAAAAGATTATTCAGCAGCTTACCCTGTCATATCTGCACTCTCCCTGTAAGCTCGTAGAAGCAGAAACTTGGTACTGACTTCTTGCACTCCCCCAGATTCCCCTAGAAATAAACCACCAATCATAGGGCTTGACTGGTGGTCTATAACTCTGCCCACTGTGGCTGCCTGTGTATTGCAGCATTGTGATTTAGGTCTCAAATAATGCTGATATAAACACAGTGCCCACTAGAAATTTCAAAACTGAACACAAATTTCAAAATACTTTTTCTCTGCTTTGGGAAGGGGGGGTTGTTTAGAAAAAATTCAAGAGCTATGAGATTATATGGTTGATGGAGTTTCCTGGACAATCCCATTAACCTTTCTAATATCTGCCCAAAGCATTGCATGATGGGTAAAAGCATCTACACACATCAAAATGATAGCAATAGCAATAAACTGTGATTGAAGTACAGGCTAGCTCGGGAGGGGAGGCCATTAGAGTTGAGCAGTTCTCTCCTGTAGAAGAAAATTGGTTCAAAGCCTGTAACTAGAGATGAGAAAACTTCCTAAAAATTTGATTCAGACGATTCGCCAAATTTCTCCAAGAATTTCTGGTTCGTCCGAATCAAACCTTTGAGAATTGCTCATCTCTAGGGGAATACATACAGCACAGTGGGATCGGGGGAAGCCGGCTTCCCCATTGCTCTGGTCCAGCGGCTGGCTGCGGGCACAAGTAGGCTTGCCACTGGGCCAGAATGACGGGGAAAACGGCATGTCACACAGCACGGTGGGAACGGGGGAGGCCGGATGCACTGTCAGTGGGCGGCGGAAGCCGACTTGCACAGCTGACAGTGTGACCGGCCTCCCCGCTCCCACCGTACTGTGTGCTTCCCTGTTCTGGTTCAGCCGGACGCACGGTCAGCAGGCGGTGGAAGGTGGTGGAAGCTGACTTGCTCAGCTGATGGTGCAGCCGGCTCCCCCCTCCCCCGTGCAGTGGGGAGCCAGCTGCACATCAGCTATGCAAGTCAGCTTCCGCTGCGCACACTGTATCCAAGCATGGCGCTGGAATGAGGATGGTGGTGAGTTGGTGGTATATCTTTCTATATGGCAGCGGTTCTCAACTTGTGGGTTGGGACCCCAGCGGGGATCGAACGACCAAAACACAGGGGTCGCCTAAAGCCATCGGAAAATACATATTTCTGATGGCTTTAGCCGCTGAGAAGTCACGCTACCGCCTGCAGCAGCGCTATTCAGCTGGAACGCACGCCATTATGGATGCGTGTTCCAAACCGAATGTCTGCGCGCATGCGCAGGCGTGATTGCATCGTCCATCCGGGGCCTAAGGGGCAGGGGAAGCACAGTCCACAGTCCATAGCGGCGCATTACGTGTGTCCGGCGCTTGCTGACATCATCAGTGGGCGGACGCACAAGCGCCGGAGGACAGAAGCCTAGGAGGCGGAGAGGCAAGAGAGCCTGCGAGACAGTCTGCTGGTGTAAAAAAGGTTAATAATGTAACAGTACACACACCATACTCACAATATTGTGTAAGTATAAGGTGCTTAGCACCATACATTTACACAGTGTGAACTACATCGGTCTTGTACTATAAGAGACCACTATAAGATGTAGTACACACTGTTCCCCAATGTATAATTATCTCCCATATCTCCCACTATTTTCCAATATTCTGAATGAGGAAGCTGCTGAAATCAGAGGTTTCCGGCGTTAAATCCATCTCCTATTGATTTAATTGTAAGTGCGGCGGAGTTACCACACAATCCGCCGCAGCCTCCTATTAATTTCAACAAGAGGCGGAGAAATGACAGTCTCCGACACATGCTATGTCATGGTGAAAAGTTATTTATTGGAATTAGTAATAAATATTTCTCAACATAAAATTAAATATTGTTTTTGTGATTAATCAGTATGTTTAAATTATGTTTGATTTGTAGCAATGAGAATACATAATGCATATCAGGTATTTACATTCCGAACCATAACTGTAGCAAAATTACTGTTTTGAAGTAGCCACCAAAATTATTTTTTGGTTTGGGGTCACCGCAACTGTATTGCGGGGTCACGGAATTAGAAAGGTTGAGAACCACTGCTATAAGGGGTAGATTCAGAGACAGGTGAGAATTCTCTCTCCTTTATTAGGAGAGAAAATTGCCATGGACTTTCATTGTCTACCTTTGGGCTGATTCAGAGCCAGATGAAATGAGAGAGAATTCTCACCTGGCTCTAAATCGACCCCTAAGCCTTTAACCAGAGTCTATGTTTTTTAACCATATCAATAGCAAGAAACCTGCTCAACCTATGAATATGAAGAAAACATAGCTGAGCTATTTTGGTCATTATTTTAATATGTTGCGGTCAGTGCTACAAATATTTACATTGCTACCTTATAAATACTGTCTAGTGAATGGTTGATTTTTAGTTTTATTACTCATGTTAAATCACAGAAACAAATGTCACTTGTGATGTCATGTGGAAGAAAATGATCCGCAGAATCATGGCTCACATGAATTCATGCAGGCAGGGGATTCGCACCCAGCAAGAGATGTGTCAGAGCTTATTATTGATAGGACTTCTCCGACCTTTTCTGCCATCTACACACATTTTCCAAACATGCTTTGCCGAGCGTTTTGTAGTCTGCTCGGACCCTGGGGCTCTAGTACAGGATATTTTCACACACCAATGTAGGCTGTAAGCTGCGTGTTATTTTGTTTTTTAGTTTGTGTTTGCACCTATAGTATGCATTGCAGCAGCTGTACAGGATTGCATTGTACCACACTGAGATGCATGGCAGAATGTTTTTAAACGTTTATGCTAATAAATATACCACCAGTTATGTATGGCACATATGTAGCATATATAATAGTTATGTATTTTATTATTTTTGCCCTTAAACACATTAAGGAGGTCATTTACAACATGCGCTACTTTGCGCAACTCTTGCTTTCCCTGCTTTTTCCATGTGTGCGGCCAGAGGAGAAATCTGCAGCTAATTGAGCTAAAGTTACAGCAGCTAACGCCAGTGTACACAGATTATTACAATGTATTTTGCTGGCAAAAGTCACTGGTATTTACTTTGAAAAGTAGTTTGGAGAATGAGAGTGATATGCCAGTAAATTGCTGTGGCAGATTTCTTTAAAGTGGACCAAAACCCATAGAGATCGTCCCAGGATTCTATAAGATTCCAGGGCCGATTAATTCCCTCCCTCTGGGGTATCCAAAATTGGGATGCCCCGCTGTGTGAAATCTCCCAGGTTGCCCATAAACTCGCCTTCTTTTTTTCCGGTCCAACTGCGTTTGCGCAAGCCGCAGCTGCATCCCCGCTATCCTTCTAGCAAGGCGCATGCCTGCGCCAGGCATTTGCAAATGATCAGCGCGGACACAGTTAGAGAGTAGCGGGGGATGCAGCCACCAGCGCGTTTGGATTCACTGGTTTTAGACGAGCTCCAGGACGAGGAGGCTTGAGCGGATCCGAGTGCGCTGATTGAACGAGCGGCCACAGATGTGTCGTAGGACCGGGAAGAGGTGATTTTGTTCAGGGGGGGAACCTGGGGGTTTTCACACAGCAGGAACACCCCCAATCAGGGTGCCCCGGGGGCAAGGACCAAAACCCAGGACAGTCAAAATTCAAGAAAAAAAAGTCCAAAAGTGTAATCAGTTTATGGAACTCCAAATATAGAGTTAATTGATGTATCATGGTAAACCTTGTTTTAAAATGATGAGGTGGATTAGATAACTCAGGTTCTATGTAAATGTAAAATCATGGGTAGTAGGAATCCCCTAAGTATTATACCAGGACTTCAGAACAGAGGGATTTATAGATACTGATTACTAAAAGTTCTAAGTTGAATGGATAATTTACACAGGCAGTGGGAAAAGCAATAGGATGCTCGGCTGCATAGCTCAAGGCATCACTAGTAGGAAGAAGGAGGTTATGATGCAGTTGTATAGAGCTCTGGTGAGGCAATATCTGGAATACTGTGTGCAGTTCTGGAACAAAAATGGTGGAAGGACATCCAGGGCATCTAAGGTGAATGAAACGTATTACCAGGATAGAGAAAATCCTGGTGATAGCTCCACTTTATGTGATGGAAAGCGTCAGTGTGGCATCTTGGGGGGCAGCAGTGGGCAGGCAACGCACCAGCAGGGTGGCAGCAGTGGGTGAGCAGTGGATATTCTAGTGGATGGGCAGGAGCATCTCGATGGGTGGGCACCAGCGGGGAAACATATTGGGATGCCATTGATGGGATTATTCTCTCACCGCTCAGCTCTACTACAGTTATCCCCGACCACAACACGAGCCTCTGCTCCCTCACCGCACTTTCCAATGCTATCTGTACAGACTGTGCTGAAAAGACCAGTGAGGAAGAGGTGGATGAATGAAAGCATGGCGGCAGACAACTGCAGTGGATCAGGGCAGGGAGCAGGAAACACGCAAGGGGGCTAGGTTATTAAAACAACATGCCCCCGCATGTCGGAGACTGCACCCTAGCCCCTGGCACCCTCCCTCACCTCACTTGTCCCTCCAGGGACCTAGGAAGTTCCCATCTGGCCATGATGTGCCTAGCATGTTATGAGCAGGAAGCTCAAAATCCCTGGCGTCATGTTAGGCACGTTACGGACACTTGGGTATTGACACTTTTAGTCTGCTTCAACATGGCACAGACCAAAAATTACAAAATGACCATGATTCTTAGTAAGTGGGCGGAGCCATAAAATGATCTCCTAAAATGCAGCTATACTCAGAAAGGAAATGTATGCCGTCACCTTCCATCCCCAGCCCTGTACCCCAAAACAGGTGAATGGCAAGCATAGGCCATAGTTCAGTTACCACTGTTACATTAGGGTTGATTCATTTTTTTCTCATGTTTTTCTGTGAGAAAAATATTTTATAGCATTTTGAAACAAGTTGCACTGCTAAAAATAGGGAAATCATTAACATTTTTTTTCTTCACAAAAAACATGAGAAAAAAATGTAATCTTGATTTGTTTTTCAAATTTTTTTAGCTGTGCAAATGTATAATAGTTGCACAGCTAAACATGGTGCTCAATTGTACTGAGGAAAAAAAGCAAGATCCTTTTTTTTTTCTCACAAAAAACGTGAGGAAAAAAATCTCATAGAGGCCGATTCATTAATAGCGCCAGGTAGCGACAGTTGAGCAACTGTAGTGGCATTTTCAGAGCGCCCGCTAGTAGTCGCTGTGCTTGGCCGTTGTTCGGTAGTTGATAGCGACTCGGTTTGCCGTAACGTTGAATATTGGGTGAGGAGTCGCTATTTGACCGGTTCGGCGCTTTATGGGAGCGCATGATAGCGACTGGCCATAGCGACCGGCCCCCACCATATTCATTAAAAAATCATGCGCAAAAAATTCTCGCTCTGTAAAATGCATATTTAAACCCCAGAGCGCTGGCGGCGATGGGTTAAAAGTAGTTTTTTAACCCCAAACAACCATATTTTTGGAAACCAAAAAAAACAAGTTTTTTAAATAATTTTGTAATATGAATACATTAATATCAGACCTGTAATATCAATTCTGAACAAATTTTTTTTTCCCTTAAAAAAATTATCTAAAATGGCAGAAGTGGTCACAGAATTTTTCACATTTAAAAAAAAAATAAAAAAAAATTAATAATTAATTATAGTAACATAGTATGTAAGGCTGAATAAAGACTTTAGTCCATCCAGTTCAGCCTGTTTAACTCCTTCCAGTGGTCTAGTAGCCATAGCTGGAAATGTTATTACATGCCAGGAAGGCATCAAGGCCACTTTTGAACATTTTTAATGTATCCATCATTACTACCTCCTCTGGCAGCGAGTTCCATAGTCTCACTGCTCTTACAGAGAAGAATCCCCTCCTATGTCGGTGGAGAAAGCACCTTTCCTCTAACCTTAGTGGATGCCCCCGGGTTATGGTTACACTCCGGGGTATAAATAGATTGTGGGACAGATCCTTGTATTGACCCCGAATATATTTATACATAGTTATTAGATCACCCCTCAATCGTCTTTTTTCTAGACTAAATAAACAATCTTTCCGGGTACTCTAGCCCCCGCACTCCTTTTATTAACTTTGTTGCCCTTCTTTGAACGCGCTCCAGTTCTGATATGTCCTTCTTAAGCACAGGTGCCCAGAACTGTACACAGTATTCCATATGGGGTCTGACCAGTGACTTGTACAGGGGTAAAATGATGCTCTGGTCATGAGCACCTATGCCCCTCCTGATGCACCCCATGATCCTGTTTGCCTTGGCAGCAGCTGCCTGGCATTGATTACTGCAGTTGAGCTTATTGTCAACTAAAACCCCTAGGTCCTTTTCCATTGTTGTTTTACCAAGTGTTTCTTTATTTAGTGTGTAATCATGACACAGATTTCTCCTTCCCATGTGCATAACCTTACATTTATCTGTGTTAAACTTCATTTGCCATTTAACTGCCCATGCTTCCAATTTATCTAAATCTGTTTGTAGTTGCCTGTTGTCCTCCTTTGTTTTAATTACTTTACTCAGCTTAGTATCATCTGCAAAGATTGAGACTTTACTGTTTAATCCATACCCAATGTCATTTATATATATATTGAAGAGAATTGGTCCCAGAACTGACCCTTGTGGTACTCCACTAGTAACAGTGACCCAATCTGAGTGTGTACCATTGATAACCACCCTCTGCTTCCGATCATTAAGCCAATTTCCCACCCATCTGCACACATTTTCCCCCAGTCCAAGCATTCTCATCTTTTGTACCAGCCTTTTATGTGGCACAGTATCAAATGCTTTAGAAAAGTCAAGATATATGATATCCAATGACTCCCCCTGATCCAATCTTGAACTTACCTCCTCATAAAAGCTGATCAGGTTTGTCTGGCAGGAGCGATTCCTCATAAATCCATGCTGATATGGAGTAATAAGGTCATTTTCCCCAAGGTGCTCCAGGATAGTATCCTTTAAGAAACCTTCAAACAGCTTGCCCACCACAGATGTTAAGCTTACCGGTCTGTAGTTCCCAGGTTCCCCCCTAGATCCCTTTTTGAATATTGGCACCACATTTGCCAAGCGCCAATCGCTCGGAACAAACCCTGTAGTTATGGAATCCACAAATATTAGAAATAACGGCTTGTCTATTACTGTACATAACTCCCTTAAAACACGAGGATGTATGTCATCTGGTCCCGGTGATTTATCGATTTTCATCTGCTTGAGACGGTGCTGGACTTCTTCCTTGGTTAGACCAGTGACATTTAATGGAGGGTTTCGGTTATTCCCCTGCATTTCACCGGGCATGTCAAATTCTTTTGTGAACATAGAAGCAAAGAAGTTGCTAAGCAAATTAGCTTTCTCCTCATTTCCCTCTATAGGGGTCCCATCCTTGCTTTTCAATTATGAATATTTAAAGATTGTTCCATTGAAATGCATTGGAGAGCGCCAGGTAGCGAGAGGTCATACCTGTCGCTGTTCAAGGTCGGACGCTGGTGCTGTGGGCTGAGGCTGGAATAATGATGAATGAGTGGCTATCTGGCGCTATCTCAGTCGCTAAGCAGGATTGGCTTGATAAATGTGTGATTGTGGTGGGGAGCCGGCGTTCTCGTGGCGGGGCCCGTCATTACCGGACGCTCACCAGTCGCTACCTGCCGCTATTCCTTCATAAATAAGGGCCATAGTGCTAAATCAGCTCTAATTAATGGCAGTTAGTTTCAAGTGGTCCCCATTGCTGAGCTGTGTGTCCTGTGACTGATGCACCATCGCTGGGGGTGGGGCTGCAGGAGGAGCAATATGATCGATTGCATTCAGTTGGTTTTGTTATGAACATTGGGCAAAGGCTTTAGTATAAGGAGAACCACAGGCACAGTTTCGGGGCACTGGGCTGGGGATGGAAGGTGACCACGTAAACTTCCCTCTGAGTATAGGTGCACTTTAATGTCTCTTTAGGCTATTTCCCAGACTCCCAGCGGATGGTGGGGGGCACTTTACACCAAATCTAAATCAAAGGGGTGATTCAACACTGTTTTTTTTAACCAAAGCGGTTTCCACATCTGTATTCACTGCAGCCTGCAGAGGGGGACATCATCTGTGTATGTGGGGCACAGAATGAAATGCACTCGTCGGCTACTTCCTGTGGAGATATTTCTGTATCTAGAAGGAATCTAACCCTCAGCATTGTACACGAGCACCCTGTGGGAAGGAAATCAGAAGCCATGGCCAGCATGCTGTCTGAAAAGTACAATAGCCTTGATTAACTCCTGTAGGTTAACCTCTCCTCATTTTTTCAGAAGAACAGTTTTCAGTTGCTATGGCAACAGAACAAGTGATGTGTCAAGCGCTACAAGAAATACCTTCTGGTCACTGCAAAGAAATGGCAGCCTCTCAGCGCTGTGAGGAATCAGACCTCTATATAAGGTTAGGAAGGCTGAACAATTTCTATTATTATTAGATAACATGAATAGATTGTAAATAAAGCACCTCTATTCCCTGCCCTGTAAGGGATAAAACTATCTACATTGTTCTGCAATGTCTAGTACAATATAATAACAGACCTTTGTGAGGTAAATATGTCTTCCTAAAGTGGAAGTGGAACAGTCCTTTGGTAAAATTAGAGTTGCCCCTGGATGGTATTTGGAAATGTTAGTAGCATGTCTTTTTAAAGTTCAGTTGTCAGCTCCCAGGTAAGTGGACCTTCCTTTGCAGCTCTGTGCCTGAGAAGGTTCTGGTCTACAGGGAGACAGACTAACCTAACCTAGATCCTCACAGCTCTGCATCATTAGAGAGATACATTTTCCTTGAACAGCTCCATTCAATGGGGGACAACTGGATAATGCAGTTCATTTACAGTACATGTGATTTTTTTGACAGAATAATGGAAAGGGATGGAGTGGCCCTTATCTCTAATAAAGGCCCCTGTATTTTAATTTCAAAACGGTGACCAAAGAACTAATAAAAAATACAATTTATTGTCTACACAAAATGTACGTTAAGCACTAAAGTTGCCCAGGAAAACAGGGGTCTGGAAAAGGTTGGCAGGGCTGCCTGATTGCTCACAACACCATGTAGTGCCTTGTAGCGGCAGGCAGCGTCTGGTGAACACTGGGCGCTGTACGCAAAACCACATTTAACAAATCAAAACTGATGACAGCACCATGTAGCGTCACATGTATTAATACAGACGGCTCAGTGTATAGCGCCAGCGCTCTAGCTTCCAGAGCGCCATGTAGTACCTGTCGCTCTGTAGCTCTCTCCCATACATTTCAATGGGGTTTCATTAGTTGTGTATAAATATCGTGTTTGGCAATTTTTTTTTTTTGCTCAAATCATTGTGTGACCTCTCTTGGCTGCTAACAAACACTTTTAGAAACGTTTTAGACTTTTTATGCAGAATTGCATTTACAGTTCTGGCACTAAAGTGTTATTGTCCCAGTGTTATAACAATGTCATTCCATGTGTTTTTGCTTTGTTACTGGTGTATATGTGTTCAAAACCAGACTTTAATCACGGATCGCCTGGTGCTCTGTGCAACAGTGCCAATGCTCTGTGTGCCGAGTTCCAGACGCACTGAGCTGGCTACCTCTCGCTCGCTGCAGCGCTATACTGTTGTTACAGCGCCCAACATACATCACATTCATCAATGCCGGCCAGGTTACTACAACCACTGAGTCGCCCCGAGCACTGCTATACAGACGCTCATCTGGCAATACCTGGCATTAGTAGTGAATCAGCCTCCACATTTATGGCAGCGCATGTCGGTCAGATAGGTTATCAAGCTCATCTCTGATTTGTTTGCTTTAAAGAGGAACATGGAGGGGGGGTTAAAACCTCCCCCAAAACTCACCAATCCGCTGCCCCCCCCTCTGGTTTTACCTTTGGGCACTAAATACTCACCTCTTCGGGATTCATCTTCTGGGTCCCTCGTATTCCAGGGACCTTCTGACGGATGGGGCCATCTTGCATCCCATCAGGCACTGTGCGCAGCCCCCGATCTCGTGCCTGTGTAGTGCCCATGAATGGGATGCAATGGGGCCACTCGAAATCCTGCGAGACTTCGCTGAGCAGCACGGGACATCTAAATCCGTGCTGTCGCTTACAGATGGCTACGCCAGCACAGGGGCTTCAGGGATTAGGCCCTGAAGCAGCCAGATTCCAAAAGGTAAGTGGGGGCAGATTGGGGGGGGGGGAATCTGCGCCTTTTTATTTTTGGTCCAATGTTCCTCTTTTATAATTTTCATTTTATTTTGTAAAGAACATGAACATTCTCCACATTTTTGCATAAAAGGACTTGCCTATAGAGTCAATCTCGGTGAACAAAAACGGCGAGGTTTCTAGATCAGCATTAAAGTAGTATCGCTCTCCCCTGATGCTCCCAGAAAATCTGGAAAAATATTTGGCTAGTATGAAAGAAGAAAAAAAGGATACAAGAATAATTGACAGTTAGGCTACGTTCACACCTGTCCAGATGCGTTTGTATTTCTGCATTTTGCAGATCTGCAGAAAAAGTCATGTCATGTATCCTCTATAACCACTTTCACACCTCTCCATTTTGATACATTGCGGTTGGAGAGCCATAGTCCTGCTTGCTGCGTTCCAAACGGACTGCATATGCAGATCTATACTGTGTCTATTCTATGGAACTGCAAACTGCCGAAAAGCGTTGACAATGTTTTTGATATTTTCATTTGGATTTTTATTTGGACCCGCAATGTTGGGTGAGCCAGTTTGTACTTATGCTTGCATAAGCCTTTATTTTTTTGATTTCCCTTGCTGTCCTCATGCTTTGTTTGGATCTGAAAAGAGTACCCCAGGATCCAGAGGCTCTATTCCGAGAAGCTGGTGCACTCTTACAGATACGATTCCAACGGGTGCCAGGCCAGCGGTGGCGCGTCTGTTGGAGGGACGGGGAGTGCTGACAGCCAGGCGGGCTGGCAACTGATGACACAGCAGCGGCCGCGATCCCATGGATCCGTGGGGCGCTCACCAGAGGCGCAACTATATCTGAGTGGGCCCAATGCAGACATAAAAGTGTAACTCTTTTTTTTTTTGTTACTTAAGGCTGATTCAACAATGTGCAAATATATATTCTTTTGGTGCGAATATATTTGCATGTGGACTCAATTCAAATGCAGGTGCTATTCAGCAGTGCAGACAAATGTATCCCATGTGTAAGAAAACCAGTTTTGCATTTATGCAAACGCATGTTTGCATGGGTATATCTGCACACATCACATGCGAAAAGGCAATGGGGGTGCGCAATGGCTTTCAAGCTCTGCGAGCATGTCCAAGCAGAGATGCCTATGGATGGTACACCATGTAAATATATATTCTTATGAAAATGGCAGATCTGTGCAAATATATACATACAGGGATGCCTATGGATACATATCCATAGCTTACGTGAGAAAGCATGTATCTCTGTACATATACATGCAAAGATGCCTATGGATGCTTACTTATGTGAATGCATCTGCTTAGGAGATTTGTGCAAATAAATCCATGCTTTCTCTTCTAAGCAGATCTAAAAGCATTTATGTAGATTGTAAATGTCAGATCGCATTATTGATTGTCTTTATTTGATTTTATTGTAATATATGTGTTATTTACGTCAATTTAAACTTTTCTAATGTATCTATGTTTAAATTGTTATCTCTATTTTTGTTTTTTATAGTGGTGTTTTAAAATGCTATTATGTGTTACACTTAGAAATACTAACCCCTCTGTGTTCCTCCTGTAGTCACCTAGGCGTCCCCCTTAACTTATCCAACATTCCCCTAGAATTTGCCTGGCTAACCTGTAACACACACATGCATGTCTTTGGGTAAGCATTGTCCTTGCTTGCAATGTGTGCCTAGCCCAAGTACATAGTCCAGCCTATGGAAGAATGTCACTGGCAGCAGGATAATACATTGCTGGGCAGTAGCAATTAACACACAAGCTCCCTGGCCGTCAAAGCTGTTTACGAAGCAGACGGCTGCTCACAGGGATTCCGAATAGTAAGTGAGTGAAAGATGGTTGCACTTGGGTGAGCCAGAAGGTGCAGGCTGTGTACAGAAAGGATACACAGATGTTTGACAGGGGTCCAATTCTCCATATCTTGTCGGAAATACGGCCACGGCCCATGCATGCACTGTGGGATCATCAGCCATCCACAGTGATATCCACAGCAGGGCATCCCAAATTGGGATGTTCCCCAGATAGGCACAACACGTGAAAGTGAAAATCCTGGGTGTTCTTCCTCAATCAGGTCCAGATGCACTGATCTGAAAGCTGAACTGCATTGGTTGCTGACGGTCATATAGGGTAGGATCCGGGATGCTGCTTTTTGGGGGGGCTACACGGGGAGCATTACCAATTCATATGTGCACTCTTGATACATGCAAAGCAACCCAACAGTAAATTTGTAAGTTCTGGATAACTTTGAAGGACAACTGAGGAAGACAGTTTCGCACACTGCTGCAGCAAACAGAGGTGTTGGCGGAAGCTCCACATAACCAATTTCGCCAGAAATATAAATGTATTTTATATAGAAATATAGAAAGTTGACGGCAGAAGGAGACCATACGGTCCATCTAGTCTGCCCTTATGTGTATACTGTATGTATTCTTTATCTTGTGTGCATATCCCAGGCATGTTTAAATTCAGTGACTGTTGATTTTTCAACTACCTCTGCTGGAAGTTTGTTCCAAGCATCTACTACTCTTTCTGTAAAATAATATTTTCTAACATTGCTCCTGATCTTCCCCCCGACTAGCTTCAGGTTGTGCCCCTTGTTCTATCATTAAGTTTCTTCTTAAAAACACTTCCCTCCTGAACCTTATTCAATCCTTTCACATATTTAAAGGTCTCAATCATGTCCCCCCTCCAGACTGTACAAATGAAGTTCTTTAAGTCTCTCCTGTTTAGTTTTAAGTTTAAGTACTTCCACCATTTTCGTTGCCCGCCTTTGGACACGTTCTATTTGAATAATGTCTTTTTGCAGGTAAGGTCTCCAGAACTGCACACAGTATTCTAGCTGTGGCCTCACCAGGGCTCTATACAGCGGCATCACAACCTCCCTCTTCCTACTGGTGATGCCTCGAGCTATGCAGCCGAGCATCCTGCTTGCTTTTCCCACTGCCTGGCTACACTGTCCACTCATCTTGCAGCTTTCAGTAATCACACCCTGGCTAACACAGTGCTGCCCATAGGGTGCTCAGAGCAGGGATTCCTTCTACCCAAGTGCATGATTTTACATTTAGAGACATTAAACTCCAGTGGACCCATGTCTGCATGGGGACCAGGTAATAGTCATTTTTTTTAGTTCTCCAATAAATAGCATCAGTGGCTGGAGACTAAGGCCCTTATTTATGAAGGAATAGCGTCAGGTAGCGACTGGTGAGCGGCCGGTAATGACGGGCCCCGCCACGAAAACGCCGGCTCCCCACCACAATCACACATTTATCAAGCCAATCCTGCTTAGCGACTGAAATAGCGCCAGATAGCCACTCATTCATCATTATTCCAGCCTCAGCCCACAGCGCCAGTGTATGACCTCTCGCTACCTGGCGCTCTCCAATGCATTTCAATGGAACAATCTTTAAATATTAATAATTAAATGTTATTAATGTTTTTTTTTTTTTATGTGAAAAATTCTGTGACCACTTCTGCCATGTTAGATATTTTTTTTAAGGTAAAAAAAAAATGTGTGCAGAATTGATATTACAGGTCTGATATTAATATATTCATATTACAAAATTATTTAAAATACTTGTTTTTTTAGGTTTCCAAAAATATGGGGGTTAAAAAACTACTTTTAACCCATCGCCGCCAGCGCTTTGGGGTTTAAACATGCATTTCACAGCGCGAGAATTTTTTGAGCGTGATTTTTTAATGAATATGGTGGGAGCCGGTCGCTATGGCCAGTCGCTATCATGCGCTCCCATACAGCACGGAACCTGTCAAATAGCGGCTCCTCACCCAATATTCAACATTACTGCACACCGACTGAGTCGGTGTCAACAACCGAACAACGGCCAAGCACAGCGACTACTAGCGGGCGCTGTGAAAATACTGCTACAGTCGCTCAACTGTCGCTACCTGCCGCTATTAATGAATCGGCCTCCCCGTCCGGTGGGGCCACTGGGGACACAATGCAGATTGTACAGCAGGTAAGAAGTGACTGAGCACTTACATAAGCTGGCCGGCAGACATGCTTGTATCGGGGCCATGTGAGGACTGCTACAAGGGCCCACTGGGCTGCCAAGTCTGACCCTGCCTCTGGGCCCCCTGATGGGGGGCGGGCCCACACAGTTACATTGTTTATGTGGTTGTAAAGAAGGCCAATGACAGGAACCACAGCCTGGTGAGAATTGTATCATTTAAAACATTATTATCCTCAGCTGCCTTTAGAAACTGAAACTAAACCGCGCTGACACGAGGGCCCGTCATAACTTTGGTTTTCTTTGTCTGTGTGCTTTAATATGCTTACAAAACAAACATGCTCAGCTGGGTAACAGAACACAGGCAAAAGCAGACTTTCCCTCAGCAGTTTATTAAATGTTGTGCTTTCAGACGAATTATTTTTTGAGGTTTCCAGCCATGTTTGGACAGCTGTATGACTAACAGCCCTCTGCCAAGACTAAACCTTTAAACTGCTATATTTGCAGCTTTCAGTCTGAGGCAGACATATTTTTTCCATGGGAAATGTAAAGCCACTAATCATAAACTCCTGTCATAAAAATTAGCCACAACCCTTAGAAGGATGCCTAATATGCCTCTCAGTAACAAACAAACACAGAAGCAAAAGGTTTCTTTAAGTGGTGTGGGCTGAGGACAGGAATATTATTAATCATCCCTATGGAGGAAAGCTGCAGGAGAGGTAGTTTATCACGCACCATCAAGCAAGAAGGACAACAGGCATCTGGGAAAACGCTGATCTCGTAATTGCTATTCTACTTTCACTGGGCAATAAACAACATAGTCTGCAGAACACACACCCCGCCTATGCTTTATATTACCTTTCATTACATTAATAAAATATACATCTATGCCACTGCAATGCCAGAAGCAGACAGGGACAGATTTTCCATTAGGCAACCCTAGGCTTGTCCCTAGGGCAGATACCTATATGGGGCGTTGGCTTCATCCCAATAGTAAAGAAATAAAGCTATTATAAGCAAATTATATTTTAAAATATCATTCTTTGCAACATCATTTGGTATTTATAAAAATAATTCAAACTAATTTGTTTTCTTTGTGATTGATGATGCTGGAATATGCATCTGTTCAGTTCTGATAGAGTTGGGTACATTCTGGTTCAGTAGGACCAAAACCCACAGCGATCGGTTCGGCAATCTATAGGATTCCCAGACCGATGATTTCCGAGCTGATCGATTCCCTCCCCCTGTGTGAAACCCTCCAGGTCGCCTCTATTATTTACCTTCTTTTCCGATCCAACGTCGCATGCGTGAGCCGAGGGCGCATCCCCGCTATCCTCTAACAGGAATGGCTGGCATGGGCAACTGCCCTGCTAGAGGGATAGTGGGGATGCGGCCTCGGCTCAAGCATGCGGGTTGCAGACGTGAGCGCGCTCGGGCGAATGGACATTAGCGGATCTGAGTGCGCTGATTGGACGAGTGGCCACGCATGCACTGTAAGACCAGAAATAGGTGAGTTTGTTTCAGTGACCTGGGGGGTTTCACTGATCGTGGTGCCCCGGGGGCAAGGACCATAACCCAGGATTGTCAAAATCCTGGGTTTCGGTCCACTTTAAAATGCTATTTAAACCTAATGGGTGACATTAGGTCAGCAAACGATGTGGGTCTCATTTAAAGAAAATAATATTTTAGAGCAGTGTTTCGCAACCCTCTATACAAGGCCTAGCAACAAGTCATATTTTATGGATGTCCACATAGCCCTATAGCTCTGTGCACTAAATTACACTAAACATAGTCTGAGCACTAAATTCTTCAACTGTTCATCTATGTGAAGTTCTGGAAAAACATAGCCTATTGATGCGCCTAGAAGAGAGGGTTGGGGACCCATCCCATATTTCGGGAGAAGTGGTTATGTAAATAAATTTGGGATGCTCCTGTGGATATAAGTAGGAAGCCAAGCCCTAAAACCTGCTTTAATATTTCGATTTTTAACTACCTGCAGTCCAAGTATCCCGTTGACCATTGGTGTGTTGGGTTTATCAGGTGGTTGTGCACAAGAGTTTTGCTGTTTATTGCCTCTCTAACCTTTTTGTTTAGCCACATTGGTTTACTCTTGTTTTTAATCTTTTTATTCCCATAAGGTATATATCTATCATAACAAATATTAAGGATTAATTTAAAATGGTCCCTATTTATTGTCAGCGCTTTTATTTTTGAGGGCATTTTCCCAGTCAATGCAGTTAAGGGCATCTCAAGCTGATCAAAATTTGCCTGTCTGAAGTCCCGCAATTTGTGGCTCCACGATGAGGCACCCTAGTGACAGATAAGTGGAAATCGATAATATTATGAGGTGCCCTTCGACCCATATCTTTGTTACCTTGTCTGTTTAGTCGTTATTATTAAGTCAGGCCTCCCCCTAGTTGGAGCTAGGTTTACTGCCCAGTCATCATCCAGCCATGTCTCGGTTACCCTCACTATGTCATATTGTTTTTTCTGTTAATAATAATTTCTAGTTCATCCATTTTATTTGTCATGCTTCTAAGCATGCAGTTCAGATGCTTATGGTTATTTTTTATATTGTCCTTATGCCTGCTAGATATACTCCCCCTCTCCACTCCCATTACATGTCTACACCCATGGTCTCTTTCTTTCCTAACTTCCCAGCTACAGGTGCAATAAATAAAATCCAGGGGCTAGTCTGAAAAACAGCAGCTTTATTCAGCAGCACAGCAGAATAAAGCAAACAATGGTTTGTTTTTAAACTTGGCCTGAGAAATCCCTTCAAGATACCTAAGGACCGGTATACTCATTAGCACACAGTTGCCAGGGGGGGTTATTTTTGCTAAGTATATGTTGATATTCTCCCGTGCCTCCCCACTTCTCTGGAATGCACTCCCCCGCTCGATCCGCCACTCTCCATCACTCCAAGCCTTTAAAAGCGCCCTCAAAACTCACTTCTTCAGACAAGCATATGACCTGGCGTAAGCAACTCCTATAACCTTCAATGGCACATGCAGCCATACTCAAGCTCTACCACTTGTGACCCCGCCCCTTTTGTCTCCACCCCCATCCTTTAGACTGTAAGCTCGCAAGGGCAGGGCACTACTCCCTATTGTCTCCTGTGCTCACAACACTTGGTTTTAACCTGTGGCATCAAATTTTGTATTGTTCTCTGTGCTATATGTTTTACCTTGTCTGTATTCTTACCTTGTAAAGCGCTACGGAAGTTGATGGCGCTATATAAATAAACATTAATAATAATAATAACAATAATAATAATAATATCCTAACAGTCAATAACTGAGAAATGGTACAGAAGAAGCATAGTATATGATGAATTGAAGAAGTATTCTGAACGTGGCCAATATTTCTTGTCCCACATATGTCTTTCTCTGCACAGCCAGGTTATGGGATGGATTCCAACAATGAGCACTATCTGTGATGAGTTGTCTGCAGGTGTTCTTTTCCCTAGAGATGACAATTAGAATGGAGGTTTCTGGCCAAGCTGGCTGTGGTGTATGTGATTGTAGGCTCCATTACAAACAGCTGATAATATAAAACGATGGAACATTATACCAAATATCATATATTATAAAATCTAGTGCATGTGTGCAGTGTGTTGGGTGTCCTTCATTATATCGTAATTAATTAGATTAACTGATTACAAAATAATTGACAGATTTGCCTGTGCATTGCAGGCTTCCAATCTAGGTTCATGACTTTCACAGCTATTGCTTCTCTGAATTATTACCACGTGTTTGTTATTTTATCTCGGTTCTCATATGGTGTACAGATTGCTCTAAATGCGTTTAGGTGGCAGAGAACATTTTCTGATATCTCTCAGGGCGTAATAAGGAAAGTAGAGAAACCATGGCAATATTGCCATCTGTCTGTTCCAAATATTTTAATTATCTTTGGGCCTTATTTATCAAGGAATAGCGACAGATAGCGACAGATAGCGACTGGGGAGCCGGCCAGTAAAGCCAGGTACCGCAACTAGAACGCCAGCTCCCCTCCACAATCACACATTTATCAAGCCGATACTGCTTAGCGACTGAGATAGCGCCACCTAGCAAATCATTCATCATTATCCCAGCCTCATCCCACAGCGCCAGCGAACATCCTTGAACAGCGACAGGTATGACCTCTCGCTACCTGGCGCTCTCCAATGCATTTCAATGGCAGAATGTATTTTAATTAATAATTCTTTTTTAATATATTTTTTTTTTCAAAAAAAAAAATCTGTGAACACTTCTTCCTTTGAAAATGTATTTTTTGGGGATTTTTAAAAAAAATTTTTTTTTTAGTTTAATCTGTTTTTATTGGTAAATCAAAGGAAATACATACAAAATGTGGTACACAGTACAGCAGACCATCCATTTAACAGACCAACATTACAATAGCTTTACATCGTGCCATAACAGTTCCCCGATATCTGTTATCCCGCCCCACGAACGTTGGGGGCGCCAAGCCGGCGCGCCGCTGGAATCCCACCCCCGTGTCATAAGGAACCAAAGCGTCTCCGGTCCAATTCCACGGCCACCCAGGCACAACTGGGTCCCGGACGATGAACAGGGGACTCCCGTCCTACCCTGGCAATTGGCATCAAGCCGAGCGCCCCAAGAATCAGACCAGAGACCGCCACAACCACGTTACATCAGTCGACAACAAGCCGAACCCCAGGGAGCCCGGCACACCGACCCCGCACCCCGCCATCCAGCCAGGGAGGACATCCCGCATGGCACAAATCAGTAGCTGAATAGATGTAATGCGACAAAATGTGATAGTAACCAAGATAAAAGATACCAGGCAACAAGCCTATAAACAGAAGAGGGAAAAAGAGAGAGGGGAAGGGAGGAGGGGTGGTAAAAAAAAAGGGGGGGGAAGTGCCCTGAGCCGGACCAGAAGTACCGACCCTTTCATCGCAGTAGCCTTTGCTCAGTGCTAGACTAGAGTACAGTACGTTGCCCATTGGCGTCCACATTGTATCATCGTATTATTGTATTAGCGCTCTGAAACGATCTGAGTCCCGGAAGTCAATCCAACAGGCCCAAGTTGTGATGTATTTTCCTATCAAGCCTTTATCGCCCAGGATAAGTTCCTCCATTCATCTAATATGTTCAAGCTCCACAACCCACTCAGCCAGGGAAGGGGACCCCCGTGTCTTCCAGTGTCTAGGTATAACAGCTCGCGCTGCCGATAGAAAGTGCCGAAGTAAACCCTTTTTATGTTGAGATATGGAACCCTCTATAAGGGAGAGGAGGGTTATCTGAGGTGTGTTGTTCACTTTCGTGCCCGTTGTCTCAGTGTGTATATCCAAGACCCTTTCCCAGAAAGATCTAATAACTGGGCACCCCCACTATATGTGCGTCATATTTCCCTCCTCTGCCAGGCAACGCCAACACCTACTTGAAGTCTGGGGTGCGTATTTATGGATGTCCGCCGGACATCTGTACCACCTAGAGATTATCTTAAAATTCCTCTCCTGCGCCGCCCCCTCCAAGGTGGATTTATGCGTCAGGCTAAACATCTTAGATAGATCTTCCTCCGAGAAGGGCTGGCCCATCTCGTTCTCCCAATGGGCTATGTACCCCACTGGGTTTGGATGTATATTGGATACCAGTGTCTGATACAGTACGGAGAGAGCATGGGGTACACGTGTCTCAGAAGAGAGAAGCTTCTCAAGATCCGTCAGCGGATGGCTCATCATCTCACCCAGGCGATGGGAAGAAATATAGTTGGCCAATTGTCTGTGAAGGAACCAGGACACATGCACCCCAGGGAGCCGCGCCCTGATTACCTCCAGTTTTGGGAAGCCCGACTCCCCCATGATATGCCGTAAACGCGGGTCTGCCGCCGCCTGCCATCCCAGAAAGGACGAGACCCCCACTCCAGACGCAAAGTCCGGGTTCCCAAAAATGGTAGTCAAAGGCCCCGGACGCCGAGCCAGTGGATATTTTGAGGTCAGTTGGTCCCAGACTGTAAACAAGTGCTGTGCTAGAAAGGGTAGGGATTTAAGAATGCACCTGGGTTGAGGTCCCGTCCAGGGCAGAGAGACCAACGGGAGGCGCGATAACCCCTTCTCAATGTCAACCCACAGCTTGTTCGCACTTTGATGAGTCCAATCCAGGGCTCTCAGGAGGACCGCTGATGAATGGTAAAACCTGAGATCTGGTAGTCCCGTGCCCCCTCTTATTTTACTGCGAGACAGGGTATCATAGCGAATACGGGGTTTGGACACTCCCCAGACAAATTTAAGAAATGTGGTTTTTAGGATCTTAAAAAAGCAGTTGGGGGGGACTATGGGGGAAGTTTGAAAAATGTACAGAAATCGGGGTAATACATCCATTTTTAGCGCCCCAATTCTCCCGAACCACGACAGGGACCGTCTATCGTATTGTTTTAAGTCGCTGACCGTCTTATTCATCAGGGTTGTATAATTCAGCTCGTATATTTTTGTTAGGTCGTTTGGAATCTGAACCCCTAGATATTTGTTAGCGGCCGGCTGCCATCTAAAGGGAAAATTGTTTTTGAGTCTGTCCACCTCTCCAGGTGGGAGGGTTAAATTGAGGGCTTCAGATTTCGAGTAGTTTATTTTAAAATTGCTTACTGCCCCAAACTGCTCAAACTCCTTTAACACAACTGGGAAGGAAATAGTAGGGGAGGTTAGATGTAGGAGAAGATCGTCTGCGTATAGAGACGTTTTGTATTGCCTATTGCCAATCTCTATCCCCCTTATGTCTGGATTATTCCGAATGGCTATTGCCAGGTGTTCCATGCTGAGGATGTATAGAAGGGGTGATAGGGGGCATCCCTGGGGAGTGCCGTTCCCTATAAGGAAAGGAGACAACATCACTCCATTTGTTCTCACCGAAGCGGAGGGGTTTTTGTAAAGGGCCATGATCTTACCCAGAAGGGACGGTCCCATTCCAATTTGTTGCAGAGAGGCACGCATGAAGTCCCAGCTTATCCTATCAAATGCCTTCTCCGCGTCACACGAGAGGAGGCATGCTGGGATCCCTTTGGATTGCACGTAGGAGACAAGTGTGAACAACTTGTTCGTGTTATCCCGCGCCTCTCTGCCAAAAATTTTTTTTTTTTGCAGAATTGATATTACAGGTCTGATTTTAAACTATTCAGGTTTGAATATTATTTCAAAATCA
This sequence comes from Gastrophryne carolinensis, assembly GCA_027917425.1. Lineage (NCBI taxonomy): Eukaryota > Metazoa > Chordata > Amphibia > Anura > Microhylidae > Gastrophryne > Gastrophryne carolinensis. The sequence continues at coordinate 149,257,293 of CM051236.1, forward strand.
TTCCATTTTTTTTGGGTGGTTAGGGGGTTAAAAAACTACTTTTAACACATCGCCTACTGCGCTCTGGGATTTAAACATGCATTTCACAGCGCTAGGAATTTTTAAGGCTGATTTTTTAATGAATATGGTGGGTGCCGGTCGCTATGTCCAGTCGCTATCATGCGCTCCCATACAACAGCGAACCTGTCAAATAGCGACTCAGCATCTTGTATTCAACATTACGGCACACCGACTGAGTCGCTATCATCCACCGAACAATGGCCAAGCACAGCGACTACTAGCGGTCGCTGTCAAAATACCGCTACAGTCGCTCAACAGTCGCTATCTGTCGCTATCTGTCGCTATTAACCCTTTTGTTGCCAAGCACGTAACACCTACGTGCTGGCTTGGCTGGGCCTTAAGTGCCAAGCCCGTAGGTGTTACGTGCTTGACTTTGATCGCTTCTAGTTTAAAAAATAAAAATAAAAAATACTCACCTGACCCCTTGTTGGATCCGGCCGGGTCTCCTCTTTAATTTGGTGCCATCCGATCCCCCGTGGGGGGTCGGATGGCTCCAGGAGAGCCCCCGGAATAGGCCGCCCCCCCCCCCCGCTTCTGCAGCAGCAGCTGCTAACTGTAAAAAAAAAAAAAAAATAAAAATGACATTCACTTACCTCCATGTGCACTGGCTCCCGCTGTCCCTCCTCTTCACCTGGGGGGCCTCCGATCCCCCCCCAGGACTTACCGATCTTCAGGAGGGAGCCTGGGAGGCTCTCTCCTCTCTTCTTCAAGATGGCGACCGCCATCTTGCCTCTAAGCCCCGCCCCCTTGGGGGCGGGGCTTATGACGTCATCCCGGTCCCGATCACCGGCTTCAGCTTTCTCAGCTTCTCAGATGCCGGTGATCGGTGCCCTGGAAGGAGGTGACAGGAGATCCTCTGATCTCCTGCCTTCTCCTTCTCTGGATGCCGATCACAGGCATCTGTCAGCTGAGCGGCGAGGGACAAGAGCTTGCAATCGAAGGTAAGTACAGTAAAAAAAAATTATTTTTTTTTAATAAAATACTTTTTTTTATTGTGTGGTGTTTTTTTTTTTACAGTTAACCCTTTGTGAGCTGGTAAGGGGTCCATGAGACCCCTTATACCAGTTCACATGGCTGGGGGGGTGGCATTGCCATTAACCCCCGCACCCCCATTACCTGCCTCCCCAAAGGCCAGGGGGGGCAGAAGAGCCCGGGCCCACATAGGCTATGTGGGCTCGTAGGCTGCAGGGTGGGGGGGCCACCAAAGCTGGCCCCCCCACTCTGTGCCTACAAGCCCCCATAGCTGGTCCCGGGCTGGTTACTTTGGGTAAGGGGGACCCCACGTCATTTTTTTTTTTGGATTTTTAAGGGTTTTTAACCCTTAAAAATCCAAAAAAAAATGGGGTCCCCCTCCCCGGGAAGGGGGACCCTATGTCATTTTTTTTTTTAATTAACCATTTGTCATCCAGCAGCTATAAAAGACTTCTGGGCAGGAAAGGGTGTCTACCTATACATATGTGGTATCGCTGTAAGCGGGAGAAATTGGGGTTTCTCACGCAATAAGATTTTATTGACAAACTTACATTTTTTATTACAAAAAAACTCTACAAATTGTAAAAAAATATATTTTTTTTATTTTTTTTCACACATTTCACCCAAAAATGTTGAGAATACACCTAAAAAACACAAACAAGACATTTCATGTTAAAGCCCAGACTCTGTTGAAAAAAACAATATATAATTTTCCTGGGAAATCCCTGGAAATCCCTTCGAAAATGACAGTTGAACATGTGTAGCGCAAAACAGTCAAACTCAGTCTGGCAACAGGGAGTGGCAAATGCTGCAGGTAGGCTGGCAGCGAAAGGGTTAATGAATCAGCTTCCCCGCACATACAAGCAGGAGCATCTCAGCAGGAAAAGGTTTCATTAGCAGATTAGTAAATATCCAGCCATGCTAACATGCATTCTATTGCAGTGCAAAGGTGGTGCTCCTATACTAATTTGCTTACAGTTTAGATTTACAGGCAGTAGCCAATGTCTTGATGGACACGTATAGGGGTTTATCTATGAAAATCTAAGGCCACGTAGTGCCAGATGAGTGTCAGGTGAATACGGTCGATTCACAGCCTCTTTTATGTGCATTTGCACATGAAAAAGCATGTGTATGTGTAATGTTTCAGTATTTTTTGGACCGTTTTTGAGTTTCTCCTTCTTTTTTTCTTTGTATTTGCATTTTCGTGGGTGTGTTTAAGCCTTTTCGTTCCTATATCTAATATGTAATTTATTAGTATTGTTTTCGCGTAGATGCGTATGAGCCGTGATCAGTGAGGGCTTGTGCATGATTTAGAGCCCTGATTACTGGGTCAATGAAACAAAATATTTCCGGCTCCACTTACTCCCACTATTTCCTGGTGAGTTTGGGCTTTCGTGGGGTGTGGGAAAACGGAATGGGCTTCCTCCGACCATTATTATGGTGAGCGTCTGCGTTGTCAAGCCTTGCTATGCATGTATGTGTGTGCGACTGATTGCACGCACGGGGCGCTGGTGCCTCCAGTCGCTGATGAATATATCTACAGGTATGTCTTTGTTTGCAATTTGCCTCCTTCATTTCATGCAATATAGTCAATGATATTTGTGGTCTAGCCTCACCATATTAAATGTGTATTTTCAACTTGCAATTAGAGATGAGCGAACTTTTGACAAATTCGATTCGGCTGATTCGCCGAATTTTCCGGGAAAAATCGGTTCAGTCCGAAATTATTCGCGATGAATCGCTATTAAAAACGGCTATTTCTGGGTGTCCGAGAGCCTCCATAGGGTTGCAGAACGTTTTGCTTGGCTGTAACATGCATAGGATGCATGCTGGGTTAGTGAAATACTATTGTAAAGAAGTATGACATGCAGATCAGAGGCATTGCTGTTAGATTCGCTGACGCAGAGCGGCACAATTACAGAGCCTTGAGGTGGCATCAGCATGATGAGCCCATATATTGCCTGAAAGACACACAGTGGAGTTGGCAGCAGCATAGGGAGCCCATATATTGCCTAAAAAACACACCCTGAATTTGGCAGCAGCATAGGGAGCCCAAATATTGCCTGAAAGACACACTCTGAACTTGGCAGCAGCATAGGGAGCTCATATATTGCCTGAAAAACACATTGTGGCTGGCAGCAGCATAGGGAGCTCATATATTGCCTGAAAGACACACCCAGGAGTTGGCGGCAGCAGCAGCAGCATTAGGAGCCCATATATTGCCTGAAAAACACACTGGAGTTGGCAGCAGCATTAGGAGCCCATATATTGCCTGAAAGACACACCCAGGAGTTGGGAGCAGCATTGGGAGCCCATATAATGCCTGAAACACACACCCAGGAGTTGGCAGCAGCATAGGGAGCTCATATATTGCCTGAAAAACACATTGGAGTTGGCAGCAGCATTAGGAGCCCATATATTGTCTGAAAGACACACATTGGAGTTGGCAGCAGCATTAGGTGCCCATAAATTGCCTGAAAGACACACCCAGGAGTTGGCAGCAGCAGCAGCATAGGGAGCTCATATATTGCCTGAAAGACACACATTGGAGTTGGCAGCAGCATTAGGAGCCCATATATTGCCTGAAAAACACATTGGAGTTGGCAGCAGCATTAGGGGCCCATATATTGCCTGAAAGACACATCCAGGAGTTGGCAGCAGCAGCAGCATTAGGAGCCCATATATTGCCTGAAAAACACATTGGAGTTGGCAGCAGCATTAGGAGCCCATATATTGCCTGAAAAACACGTTGGAGTTGGCAGCAGCATTAGGAGCCCACATATTGCCTGAAAGACACACCCAGGAGTTGGCAGCAGCAGCATTAGGAGCACATATATTGCATGAAAAACACACCTAGGAGTTGGCAGCAGCATAGGGAGCTCATATATTGCCTGAAAAACACATTGGAGTTGGCAGCAGCATTAGGAGCCCATATATTGCCTGAAAGACACACCCAGAAGTTAGCAGCAGCATAAGGAGCCCATATATTGCCTGGAAGACACACCCAGGAGTTGGCAGCAGCATAGGGAGCCCATATATTGCCTAAAAAAACACACTGGAGTTGGCAGCAGCATAGGGAGCTCATATATTGCCTGAAAGACACACCCAGGAGCTGGCAGCAGCAGCATAGGGGGCTCATATATTGCCTGAAAGACACACCCAGGATTTGGCAGCAGCATTAGGAGCCCATATATTGCCTGAAAAACACATTGGAGTTGGCAGCAGCATTAGGAGCCCATATATTGCCTGAAAGACACACTCTGGACTTGTCAGCAGCATAGGGAGCACATATATTGCCTGAAAAACACATCCAGGAGTTTCCAGCAGCATAGTGAGCTCATAGATTGCCTGAAAAACACATTGAAGTTGGCAGCAGCATTAGGAGCCCATATATTGTCTGAAAGACACACCCAGGAGTCGGCAGCAGCAGCAGCATTAGAAGCCCATATATTGCCTGAAAAAACACATTGGAGTTTGCAGCAGTATAGGGAGCTCATATATTGCCTGAAAGACACACCCAGGAGATGGCAGCAGCAGAAGGAGCTACCATGCATCAGCTACTCGCATGCATCAGCTATTGGTGGGTGGAAATCCTGGTTGATCCATGCCTGATTCATCTTCACAAAGGTGAGTCTCTCCACATTTTTCGTGGACAGACGAGTTCTTGGCGTTACTATGGCCCCTGCAGCACTAAAGACCCGCTCAAATGGCACACTACTGGCCGGGCAGGACAGCTTTCCCAGGGCAAACTCTGCCAGTTGTGGCCACAAGTCAAGTTTGGCTGCCCAGAAGTCCAGCGGATCCTCAAGGTGCGTTGGCATGGTAATTTCAAGGTATGACACTACCTGCTGGTTCAGGCCCTGCTCCAGGTCTTGCTGCTGCTCATGAGTAGCCTCACTATGCGGTAGCAGAAAGCTACTCATTAGCGACTGAAGACTGAGGCTGCTGCTGATGGAGCTGCTGCTCCTGCCACCTCCCCCCCCCCCCCTGGCAACCATGGCAGTGGAAGGTGAGGGCAGAGGTCCCCCCGAGTCAGACCTGCAAGAGTATGGACCATAGTGCAGATAGGCAACTGACTACGTAGAATGTCTTTGTAGTAGGTCAGTTTGTCCTCCCTCTCCGTGGGTTTAAAAAATGCCCTCATATTGTGCCGGAAGCGAGGGTCCAATATGGTGGAGAGCCAGTAGTCATCCCGCAGAAAAATGGAGACAATTCTGCGGTCACTACGCAAGCACGTGAGCATGCATCGTGCCATTTGTGCAAGTGACTCGGGGGGACTACCTGTCTCCATCTCCACTGCATACTGCCACGGTGTGTCTGGGTCATCTGTCTCGCCTTCCTTCCTCACAACCCTCTAGCTCCACTGGCTGCTCCTGCTCCTCCTCTCCTGTCAGATTACTAGATAAGCCACCCATTTCGCCAAAACTAAACTGCGCTTCACTGTGCTGCTCCTCCTCCTCGTTAGCTCCCACGGGGAGGATGAGGAGGCAGAGTCGCACACTGTGACAGGCAAAATGGCCTGGGAGCATGGAGGCCGAAGAGGTGTGACCTGTCCAAGTTGCTGTGCAGGAACCACATTCACCCAGTGGGCCGTAAAGGACATGTATTGTCCCTGACCGTAGTTACAGCTCCAGATGTCGTGCACTTTGGTGCACACCGACAGGCTCAAGGACTGGCCCACCTTCTGCTCAACAAATTTGTGCAGGGCTGGTACTGCCTTCTTTGCAAAGAAATGACGGCTTGGGACTCTCCACCTCGGCTCCGCACAAGCCATCAGCTCTCTGAAAGGTGCAGAGTCCACCACCTGAAAAGGGAGGGACTGCAGCACTAGCAACTTGGACAGGAGCACATTTAGCTTCTGCGCCATAGGATGAGTGGGCGCATACTGTTGTCTCTTGGACATGGCTTCGCTGATGGATTGCTGGTGGGATGAGTGACTTTTAGTAGGAGGAGCAGGAGCATCTGGAGCGGCAAAGGATGGGTATGACGCACTTTCGGCTGAGGTGCTGGAGCCTTGGCTGGGTGAAATTGGAAGCGCCGTGGCACTTTTCCCATTTCAGAGCCTCGGTTCTCCCAGGCCGCTTTATGGTGACACTGCATGTGTTGCCGCAGAGCCGTGGTACCAACATTGGGGTGCTGGCCGCGCTTCACCTTCTGTCTACACATCTTGCATGTGGCCAGGTTACCCTCCTGCAGATGCTTGAGGAAAAAGTGCCACACTGCCGAGTAGCTAATTTTCCCTCCAACAGTCCGCACTAATTCACTGCTACTGCTGCCAACTCCAGGAACCCCTGCTCCACTACCTCCCGGGAAGGCAGCCTGCCGCGCAGCAGGTGGTCTACCCCCCCCCCGGCCATGTGTGGCTTCAGACATCCCAATTCTGCCACCATGCTGACTGCCAACCCTACTGCGACCATGCTGACTGCCAACCCTACTGCCACCTTGCTGCCTCAGCTGCTGACTCTGGGGCAACCTGGGAACCTCTTCTCCTGATGATGATGAAGCCCCTTCTGCACCGGGCTCCCAAGTGCGATCGGCTTCATCATCATCATCATCATCGAGTTGTGCCTGCACGTCACTGATGTCCTCCTCGGTTTCCACAAGAGCGTGTGCTACAGGAGATGGAATGCTCACCACACCACCTCCCACACCACCTCCCACGCCACTCTCCTCCTCAGTGTTTGTCTGGGCAGTAGCTGCTGACTGTCCTCTAACACATCGTCCTCACTGAATAGTGGAGCTGAACCCAAAGCATAAGATACAGCGGCTGGAGGGGGGGCATAGGACAGAGGCAATAGAAGGACAGGGGCTGCTCCTGGGCCATGCCAACTCAGGGTTGTGCCCGAGGAACCTACGGACTGTTGACAGGGGGGTGTCAGATATCACTTGTGATGAGGTCGATGACCGCGTTAACCACTAGCTAGCAGATACCGGGAGATCAGGCCTCTCACCGCGACTCCTGCTGCCACTCGCCCCTAGTCTGCTGCGACCTCTGCCTGATGAATCTAGGCCTCTCCTCGGTGCACATCCTGGCACATCTCTGCCTGACATTTTTACTGCGTTTAGGAGGGGAAAACAATATACTACACTACACCTACAACAGTATTTTTGTAACAGCAGGTGTGTAGAAAAGTTAGATCAAAATAGGCACACACTGTAGCTAAAAGCTAATGCAAAAGATACTGTCAGCTGGTCTTACACAGGATGCCCCTGGTCAGAGTTAAATGCACCACAAGCAGTTTTAAAACATGTTTTTTTTCAAAATGTAAAAAAGGTAAAGATGCAGGTACTATTAAAAGCTAAGTGCTAGTATTCGGGATGCCCCCTCCCCCCCCCCCCCCCCCCGTTGAAAGGCAATGGATGCTTTAAACTTTAAAACCAGACTTTTTTATACAAAAGGCAAAAGGTTAGTAGGCAGGTACACTTAAAATATAAGTGCTAGCACTGACAATGGCCCCCGGTGAAAGGCAATGGGTGCTTTAAACCTGGAAACCAGACTTGTTTTATACAAAAGGCAAAAGGTTAGTAGGCAGGTACTCTTAAAAGATAAGTGTTAGCACTGACAATGGCCCCCGGTGAAAGGCAATGGGTTGTTTAAACTTGTAAACCAGACTTGTTTTATACAAAAGGCAAAAGGTTAGTAGGCAGGCACTCTTAAAAGACACGTGCTAGTATTTGGGATGCCCCCTCCTCACATACAGAGGTGGCCTCCCTTGATTGTGGAAAAGTGACTTTGCTTATAAAATGCAAGCAGTTATTAGACAGGTAGTCTTGAAATATTTATGCTAGTGTTTGGGATGCCCCCTCCTCACATACAGAGCAGGCCTCCCTTGATTGTGGAAAAGTGACGTTAATTATAAAATGCAAGCAGTTATTACACAGGTAGTCTTGAAATATTAATGCTAGCACGCTTTTTAAAGAATGACACCAGGTAAAGGAAAAGCTAAATAGGCAGGAGTGTTATTAACACTAAATAGGCTTGAAAGCTATTGCAAACAGTTTAAACTGTCCCTGTCTTTATCTGTCACTGGCTCTCTCCTTCTCTATCTGTCCCGCGCTTCTTCTGTTCCATCAATCTATCTATCTGTCTGTCCCTCGCTCTCTCCCTGCCTGATCTGCTCTGGCCGCAATACAGTGTCAGAATGATCTTCTGCAAGATGGCCGCCGTTTATATGGGGCTGTGACATCATCGGTAAGCCTGTCTGCTGATAGGTAGCATGTGACACCTACCCAGCATTCCTTGCCCCATGGGACATTACCTGACATGTGGATCCACCATTTTAGATGGACTGTATAGCAGTAAATAGAGTTTTAAGGAAGCGATTTGAGCGATCGAATCGCGACGATATTCAGAATCGTAACGAATCGAATATTTCATGAAATTCGTAACGAATTCGGGTTCGTCAGAATCGATTCGCTCATCTCTACTTGCAATGTATTGGCTCCTCTAAAGTGGACCTCAATCTCCCCTTTCAACTAGTAGTCCCAAAGCCAATAATATTTTTTTTCCCCTTCCTTGTTCTTTTTATCACACAAGTTATGGCCCCTCACCTTACAAAATCTTTTTAATACTCAGACAAAGAAGCCAGTCTTACCAGTGACTGTCCCTTCCTACTTAGCATCTGTCAGTGTAGTTGTGCTTAAATGTAGCTTTGCTTTTGACTTGTGTGCTGAGGAATTCCAGTCTGTACGGCCATTTTGAGTCTAGTGAGTTGTCTGGAGGGTGGCTACTTGGTAAATCTTTACATTATTAGTCCTTCATTCTTGTATTTTTGCCTCGTGGATACTAGTGGATACTAGTGGATATGTGGAAGCATTCCCTGACCCCTTTTTTTCCTTTTTCAGTTGTTAATGTTTGTATGATGTATGTAGCTCATAATTGTTTTATTTTTTTAGTTGATTCTGGCTGGCCCCTACTTCCATGGCTCATCACCCCAATTCAGCCACATGCTGCCTACAACCGAGCAAATAGGAAGAACCCACCTTCTTTCAATTTTTACTGTACTTTTTTTGTACTTTTATATATCTTGCCCTTTCATGGTCCAGCGACAACACTTAGGCCATCAGGAATTGGACACTTGAAAGAGTTTTATATTTTTAAGATTAAGCAACCCAAATTATTGAACTACTTAACTACTACAGCAATAACAGCACGCATTACTGAGTCGATGGTCCCTGGCAAGCCCTGGAGTGTAGCTTGGTTCAAGAGCCCATACATAATTTCTTTAGCTGCACTGAATTGTCTTTTTTGTGGTATTCCACGACCAGTTTGCAACCTTAAACAAATACATGTTGTCATGCAAAGGTCATGCCCAACATCCACAACAGGACAAAACATTTTTACCCTTGTTGTTTGTGGTTGCAAATGTTTCGGATTACAGCATATTTTATGTCTGCAAACTTCCTTTGCACTTGATCAACATCCTTTTGCTCTGGTCCTGCACTATTAACCTGCTTGTGATGAGCTCCCACAGGTGTTACTTGACAGATTTTGTATTAGCTCATGAACTGTGCCCATACAGCTGATCAAAATGGTCAGAAACACCAGTTGCTAAAGCCATACATTGGGCATTATTAAACCTGCCACTCAGGGTGCCCCGCCGCAGGTGTCAGCCAACATAGGATTGGACAATATCTCCCTGTACTTGGTGGAATAGTGGGCTGGGGGGCTGGCCCGTGGTTGGACATGATGATGGATGCTGGAGTGGATGTTGAAGATGATGAGGCATTCCCTAGCACTATGGCTGAGACTGCTCTGACTTGGCAAACATCCAGCAGAGCATGACTTGATTCAGCTGTCTCGCTTTTTTGTGTGTGCTATTTTTGCGGCCATCCTGACCAATCACACAATGTACACTGAAATAGTGTAGTGGTGCTGTCTTCACTTTAACAATGTATTCTTTTGTAAGACGTAATTGTGTTAGCACCAATGCATGACAACTTCCGGGAACCACTGGGGTTAGTCAGATGACATATACCATCCCAATATGGCACCCTGTTTACCTGCGACCAGCAGGATACCATCATGCACATAAGTACGCGAAAATGCCTGCATTTGCACACGCCTAGGAATAGGATTAGTTACCCAGGGTCGCAAGTGCATAGTCATACAGGACGATCGTACATAGCTAGCTGGGGCCCAAGTGTCTAGGAGGGAAGGGTCAGAAGAACGCCGACATTTTCTATGTACTGACAAGCGAAAGCTAGTGCACATATGGGCACCATGCGGGACTGTTTTGGGCAAGGTGGATCTATTGGTGCATAGCTGGGTGTGGCAGCCAGATACCAGGGGGGCATCCCAGGTGGTAATAACAACGGCCACTAAGATCACAAAAACAAGGATGCAGAATTACATTAATGCAAACATAAAGTGGTTGGGGGGTGTCAACAACCTGCTAGGCTTATTTAGAATATGTATATGATGTAGTGTATTAATTCCTATGTACTTGTTCTACGTTTTAGATGATGATGACATACCGCTATGATTTCCTGCCCGACATATATGCTAAGAGTTCGTTGGCACTTTATGTGGTTGCTACGCTGGAGGAGTCCAACACCACCTACACGTTCACGCAGATCATCCAGCATTGGTCGGACCTGGAACAGAGGAAGAAGCCCCAGGTGAGAATGTTTTTCAGAAAACACTTTCCAGGTAAGTGACAAGTCTTGCCAATACATTCACTACTGAAATCACATTAGGCAGGACTGTGTTTAAAAGAATGCTATTCTCTTCCAGCACAAGAGTAGGGCCCACTCGGAGGTGGCGAGGTCGGCCAAGGCTGGTGAAATCTGGTGGACATGGAGGTGGTGGCGGACAAGTGCCAACAACCTCCGCCTCCTCTGCAGGTGAGCCCCAAGCTCACCTGCACCAACCTGTAGAGGAGGAGGCACAGATGTCAGGCAGGGAGTCTGAGGACAGGAGGACTCAGGTATGAACATCACACACAAACACACACACAGGAACTCACAGACTAAACACACACACACACACACACACACACACGTGTTGTAATGTGTAATTTTGTGACTTTTCCTTCTAGATGGCCAAAATGTCCCAGCGGTTAAGCTGGGAGGGAATGGAGGTGCACCAAGCACCTAAGAAGAAGAAGGTGAGTGATATACCACACATAAAAGAGAAGCCAAGAAACACATTCACTAAATAATGTTTTATTTTTCTTCTACAGACTCAGACCAAGGTGTGGCAGGTCCCATTCAGGAGAGTAGCTCCCCAACCATGAAACCCCCACCAGCCAAGAAAAGAAGAATGCGTGCCAAGCAAGAAATTGGTTAAGGTAATGTGTATGGAAAAGTGATAAATGGTGTGTATTTTTCCCCTGCTATGCTGTATCAGGCACGATCCATGCCGGGTTTTCAGGACCCAGTTCACATTCCCAGTCCTCTACAGGTTTGTTCCCGGATTCCAGGCCTTGCACAGGTGATGAGGCTGATTGCAGGGGAAGCCCAAATAAAAGGAGCCGCTGAGCTTGTCAGTTTGCTGTTGACCAGCCTGGAGGAAGAAGCCCAGGCTGTACTGCTCAGTGGTGAATAAGAGAACTGGTTGTAAGCCGAAGAACTTGGCGTCTGCGACCCCAAACCCTGGACTTGTGTGGATTATGAGCAGCGTGGGCTTGTATGCCCTGTAAAGCGGACTTGCAGCTTGCTGGAGTATCAAACCCTGGACTTTCATTGAGTTAGTGAAGTAACCACTTGATTTATTGCATTGCATGCTGCAACCTCTGAAGTAAGAGACATTTCTTTTCTGCTGAACATTTTGGTTTCAGTAAAACTGGTCTTTAATTTTGAAGAACTGTTGTCCGTGTTACTGCCGCTCGCCCCAATCGCTAGTGGACACTGCAAGCGGGTTGCCTGGCGCTATAACCTAGTGTAGCCGCTGGACAAGTGATGCTGTAGCATCCTGTCCAGCAGTGATAAATGTGATGTCTGGAGGGCGCTGTAGAAGTTCTCTCCCTCAATCAATACATTTGTAGTGCCCTGAGGAAAAGCCTCCCAGAGCAACCCCACATATAACAACAGGACAACGCTGCAGCCAACGATAGGTAGCGCCAGGTAAGTGCGTCTGTCACTCGGGACTGAAGCCCATATTTAAGAAAATCAAACATACAACCAGCGTCGGCGCTCTAAAACTGGGCGCTCTAGCGTCGAGCGCTGGACACTATATGAAAAAACACCAGCACCAGAGTGAAAACACATGGAATGACATTGTTTTAACACTGTAACAATGACACTGCAATGGCAGATCTGCACATACAATTCTGCATAAAAAAATAAAGTATAACAATATGTGTTTGGTTGCTGGGCAGGAGTGCATGAATAGGGAGCGCCCACTGCCGGACTTCCTGGGGGGGGGGTTCACACAGCAGGGCATCCCGATTCATGTAAATAAGACCAGCCCTGGCATCTTTTAGAATAGGTTATTCTTAAACTGACTATAAAAGTGTTCAAGACAAGACAATGGGGGGTTGCCCATTATCCCTGCGGTGAACAGGATGGTGGACGTCCACCCAACGGTTGGTCTTTCTATGGCACTGCCAATCTGCAGCTGCTGCAAGGGGGGGTGGCAAATTGCACAGGCCCCTTTATAACAGGGGCCAGGTAGGAGCTGCCTGCCCAGCCTTCACTATATGCACACACCTGTATAAGAAACGGAATGGAAGACTGTTGTACATAAGTCTGAACTGTGCAACCAAATATGGCAACTCACAGCCATTTTGTAGCAGATAAATATAAAAAACAGCATTTAAATATAACTAAGCTAGATGAACACTTGACCATTAAATCAACATCAAAGGAAACAAAACAAATACAGTATACCTGAAATTCCTCATACAGTATTTTCATAGCAAAGAAAAGGATTATTACAAGCTAGGGAGCAACACAGTAAAAGAAGTTGGTAAAATGTATGAGAGAATACTTTATTTATTCACAACAGAAGGGCAGCGGAGATCTCCAGCTTTCGCTCATTTAATAAGGTGGTTTGTGTACCTGTTTATAACAGTGCATGCTGAGTTTTTGGCCCAAGCCTGCACATTCATTGTCTTTTTAATGCAAGTCTGATGTTTGATGTGTTCTATAATCCTTTGTCTAGAGGCGTAACTAAATGTTACTGAACATTAATTGGGTCCTCCATCATGGCTGATACAGTAACTGGATAATCTTAAGACTACTGAAGAGAAAAATGGTGCTTCCTTTTTGCACATAATGCTATGTGAGTTCAAGTCTGATAAATTAGGTGAAGAATTAGCAATGATGGACTTCTCTGATGTGGTTGCATCTCCTGCACCCTGTGCTATGCAATGACGGTGACTTAAAGGGACTGTAAACCCAATGGCAATAATAAGGCAGCAATCAGTTTACCTGATGCCTATCTCATGTGTCTCTCCTTCATTCCTGCAGCTCCAGGTAGAAGCAGTGGCAGGGCTCCAAAGTTTACCCCACCTTTCAATTTTATTTCTCTAGGACCATGCAAAAAGTGGTCTAACAGCCACTCTGTTTCTTGGTGTTCTCAGAGTTAAGCACAGCAGGCCACAGAGGTCGCACACGCTGACACTTTCGCTGACCACGGTAAAGTATGATCATGACTTATAAAGCCTGGGCATCATTCTGGACTCCTCTCTCTCATTCACACCTCACATTCACTCTCATGCCACCTCTTGTCGCCTACAGCTCAAAAATATCTCCCGCATTCGCGCCTTCCTTTCACCTGACACCACTAAAGTGTTAGAGCACGCCCTGGTCATATCCCGCAACACCCTCCTCTGTGGATTGCCAACAAACAGACCCTTCTAATCTATTCTAAACTCTGTTGCTTGCCCCATCCACCTCTCCTCTTGCTTCTCCAGTGCTGCTCCTCTGTGTCAATCCCTCCACTTGTTACCTGTCTCTCAGAACTAGAACCTAGAAAGCCCTCTCCAGCCAGGCTCCTCCCTACATTTCTTCTCTGATCCAGTGTTACCAACCCAAGCGCAACCTCCGATCTGCCTCTGACTTTCTCCCATCTTTCTCCTTGGTTACCACCTCCCATTCCCACATTCAAGACTTCTCCCATGCCTCCCCACTACTCTGGAATGCACTGCCCAACTCAATCCGTCACTCGCCATCACTTCAAGCCTTTAAAAGTGCCCTGAAAAATCACTTCTTCAGACAAGCATATAACCTGGCTTAAACCGGACCTTCACCATGATTTATTGAAAAGCCCAAACCCTTAAAAAACGATTCCCCAGCATCTAAAATTAATATATTTTACGTTTTTAGTCACTAACTTATGCCCTTATTCATCAAGCGATAGCGCCAGGTAGTGTCTGACGAGCGCCAGGTCCCGCCAGCTAACGGCGGCTACCGACTCAAGTACGCCCGGCGTCGGCCACAATGACGCATTTATCAAGCTAAATGAGGCTAGCGCCGGCGAGAGCGACAGCTAGCGCAGGATTCATCATGTAGCCGACTGCAACGAACAGCGCCGCTGCTAATCCCATCACAGCGACAGGTATGACCTGTCGCTCCCTGGCGATGTCCAATGCATTTCAATGGAGCAATCTTTAACTAATCATAATTAATTGCTATTAATGGTTTTTTTATTTTTTTAAAGGCCAAAAATTCTGTGACCACTTCTGCAATGTTAGGATTTTTTTTTAACCCTTTAACCGCCAGCCTACCTTGAGATTTTGTCACCCTTTGTTGCCAGACCATTTTGCACTATTTTGCGCTCCCCTTGTTCAACTGTGATTTTTGAGGGGATTTCCAGGGATTTCCCAGGAAAATGATATATTGTTTTTTTCAGCAGAGTCTGGGCTTTAACATGAAATGTCTTGTTTGTCATTTGTTAGGTGTATTCTTAACATTTTTGGGTGAAATATGTGCAAAAAAAAAAAAAAAAAAAAAAAATTTTTACATATTGTAGTTTTTTTTGGAATAAAAAATGTAAGTTTGTCAATAAAATCTTATTGCGTGTGAAATCCCAATTTCTCCCGGTTACAGCGGTACCACATATGTATAGGTAGACACCCTTTCCTGCCCAGGAGACTCCCCCAAACTGAAACAGCGCTTTAGGAGATTTTCAGATAAAATACAACTATGCTATGCAATATGCGCACCTTGCGGTTTTTCCAGAAAAACAACCCTTTACATTTAAAATACCCCCAACAAACTATATATTCTCTGGAAGTACACACCTCAGGCTTTCTAGGCGTACCAGGCTTGTGGATGTGGCCATAGTTTTCTGGAAGTAATCCCTCAACGTAATCTTTGGTTGCAAAGAGTTTCCCTAAAAAAAGGATAAAAAAGCAGAATCAAAGCCACATTTTCCTAAAAAAACTATATACAAACAAGAAAAATCAAGTTTAATCTGAAAAAGCAACATCTCCCGAACAGAACGATACCCAACATGCATAGGTTCTGTCAAGGGAAGAGTTGCCAAACACCCCAAAGTAAAGCATGTGCGTAACGGTAATTTTACTTGAAAATTTCAGCTCTGCAGACAAAGTGCGCACCTTGCGATTTTTCAACCAAAACAACCCTTTACATTTGGAATATCCCCCATAAACCATATATTCCCTGAAAGTACACACGTTAAGCTTTCTAAGGGTACCCAGCTTGCTGTAGTGGGCTCATCTTTCTGGAATTAATTCCTCAAAGAATTCTTTGGTTGCGCAGGGTTTCCCTAAAAAATTTATAAAAAAGCTGAGTAAAAAACACCTTTTCCTAAAATATAAATATGCAAACCAGAAAAAACAAGCTAAGTCTGAAAGCGCAAGGTCCCCCGAACAGAACAATACCCAACATGCATAGGTACTATTAACCCTTTTAATTGCCAGCCTACTTGAGATTTTGTCACCCTCTGTTGACAGGCCATTTTTCCCCATTTTGCGTCATGTTTTGCGACATGTTTTGCGCCATTTTTGCTGGAACTTTCAGAAAAATTATATATTTTTTTTTTTGCAGCAGAGTTTAGACTTTAACATGAAATGTCTTGTTTGTAATTTTTTTTTTTTTTTACAATATTATTAAGTGAAAAAAAAAATAAATAAATAAAATTTTTTTTTTAGAAAATTGACTCCTTTATTTTAAATAAAAAATGTATTTTATTAAGGAAAATCATATTGCATGTGAAAGCCCCATTTCTACCGATTAGAACGGTACCACATATTTATCGGTAGCCCCCCGTTCCTGCCCAGGAGACCCCCCCTAACTGAAACAAGTATTTTATAACATTCACCAAAAAAAACACAAAAACCATCCACACTACAAAGGGTTAAATCGAGAAAAAAAATGACATAGGGTCCCCCCTCCCAGGGGAGGGAGACCCCATTTTTTTTTTTGATTTTTAAGGGTTAAAAACCCTTAAAAATCAAAAAAAAAATGACGTGGGGTCCCCCTTACCCACAGTAACCAGCCCGGGACCAGCTATGGGGGCTTGTAGGCACAGAGTGGGGGGGCCAGCTTTTGTGGCCCCCCCACCCTGCAGCCTACGAGCCCACATAGCCCATGTGGGCCCGGGCTCTTCTGCCCCCCCCTGGCCTTTGGGGAGGCAGGTAATGGGGGTGCCGGGGGTTAATGGCAAGCCACCCGCTAGCGCAGGTGGCTTGCCATCCCCCCAGCTTTGTGAACTGGTATAAGGGTCATGGACCCCTTACCAGTTCACAAGAGGTTAAAAGTAAAAAATGACACAGACACACAAAAGAGAAAAAATATTTTATTAATTTTTTTTTTTTTTTTTTTTACACTGTACTCACCTCCCATCCATCCTGGAGCACTCTGTCCCTCGGCGATCACTGGCTTCTGCTCACTTGCTAGAAGCCTTTTATAGCTGCTGGATGACAGAACACAAAGGGTTAATCAAAAAAAAAAAATGACATAGGGTCCCCCCTCCCAGGGGGGGTGGACCCCATTTTTTTTTTGATTTTTAAGGGTTAAAAACCCTTAAAAATAAAAAAAAAAAATTGACGTGGGGTCCCCCTTACCCACAGTAACCAGCCCGGGACCAGCTATGGGGGCTTGTAGGCACAGAGTGGGGGGGCCAGCTTTGGTGGCCCCCCCACCCTGCAGCCTACGAGCCCACATAGCCCATGTGGGCCCGGGCTCTTCTGCCCCCCCCTGGCCTTTGGGGAGGCAGGTAATGGGGGTGCCGGGGGTTAATGGCAAGCCACCCGCTAGCGCAGGTGACTTGCCAGACCCCCGAGCCCTGTGAACTGGTATAAGGGGTCACATGGACCCCTTACCAGTTCACAAAGGGTTAAAAGGTAAAAAAAAAAAGACAAGACACGTTTTTTTAAAAAACTTTTACTTTACTCACCTCCGATCTTCATCTTCTGTGTCCCGCGGCGATCTGCTGTCAGTGACGGCTGGGCAGAGAAGGGGGGAGGCAGGCGATCGGAGGATCGCCTACCTCCCTCCTTCCCCGCCCAGCCGTCACCGGCATCTGAGAAACGAACTGCCGGGTGCCCCGATGACACCCGGCGGTGACGTCATCTGGCCCCGCCCCGTGACGTCACCAAGATGGCGGCCGCCATCGGAAGAGGCAAGGGAGGAGGGCTGTTATGCCCCCTCCAGAAGACAGAAGAGCGGGGGGGGGGGGATCGGAGCCCCCCCCCCCGTGAAGAGGAGAGCCTGCAGGAGCCGGCGGGGACAAAGGTAGGTGACTGTTTTTTTTTTTTTTGTTTTTTTTTTTACAGTAAACCGGGCGGCTGCTGAAACGGGGGGGGGGCACCTTGTTCCGGGCCCTCCCCTGCAGCCGGAGGAGCCCCGATGGGCGATCGGAGCCCCTCTGGCTGAAGAGGAGACCCGACCGGATCGAACGAGGGGTCAGGTAAGTGTCTTTTATTTTTACTTTTTTTTTTTTTACTGGGGAAAGTCAGGCACGTAAATTTTACGTGGCTGGCGTTTAACTGTTGGAGAGGCAGCCACGTAAAATTTACGTGGCTGGCGTTTAAAGGGTTAAGGTAAAAAAAAAAAAAAAAGATTTTGTGCAGAATTGATATTACAGGTCTGATATTAATGTATTCATATTACGGGATGTTTATAAAAACTTGTATAATTTTACAATCAAAAAATATGGTTGTTTGGGGGTTAAAAACTATTTTAAATCCATCGCCGGCAGCGGTCTGGGGTTTATACAAGGAATTCACAGCGCGAAAAAATTCGGAGCGTGATTTGTTAATGAATCTGCAGCAAGCCGTTCGCTCTGGCCATTCGCTGTCAGGCGCACCCATACAACGCTGAACCTGTGAAGCAGCGACCCCTAAGCCCGTATTCAACATTACCGCACACCGACTGAGTCGTTGTCAACAAGCAAACCCCGGCCAAGCACAGCGAATACTGGCTGGCGCTGTGAAAATCACGCTACTGGCGCTCATCTGTCGCTACCTGGCGCTATTAATGAATCGGCCTCTTATTCTTTCCCCCACTGGGCTGCAACTCTGTTCAAGAATTTAGGATACGGGCGCCGCCATCTTGACTCAGAAGCATCACACTTACTGAGGAGAGGAGAGGGGGATAAGGTACAGGGGGGCGGGTTATAGCTGTGCTTTGCTCAGACACAGCAGAGCTGGGGTTAGGTAAAGGTCAGCAGTCAAAGAATGCAGAGCAGCACAGTCAGGAGACACTTCCTGTTTGCAGGCTGCCTGATAAGATGGTGGCTTCCATAAGCCGCCATCTTGGATGTTTAAAGGCTCATAACATGCAGTAGATGCAGGTAGGATGATTTTTAATGTGGACAATCTGTATGTACAGGGTGTGGGATGACATATAAGATAGACTGTTATTCAGAGTGAAGGTCCGCTTTAAGCAACTCCTATAACCTTCAAATGGCACATGCAGCCCAACTCAAGCTCTATCACTTGTGACCCCGCCCCTTTGTCTCCACTCCCATCCTTTAGACTGTAAGCTCATAAGGGCAGGGCTCTCTCTCCTATTGTTGCTCACAACACGTGGTTTAAACCTTGTAGCATATAGTTTGTTTTGTTCCCTGTACTATATGTTTTACCTTGTCTGTAATCATACCTTGTAAAGCACTAAGGAAGATGATGGTGCTATATAAATAAACATTAATATTATTAATAATAATAATAAAGCTGCACCATGACATGCCCTCCCAAGCTGAGCCACGACACAGAATAAAGTGAGTAAAGCTTAGAATTCTTAAAGTAGTGACATATAATCTGAGATTCTGAGATTTTACCCATTTCCCACAGGGGGAATAAGGTGGGAGGGAGTTAGTGTGTGCCTGGACAAGGCCTTCAAAATCTGTTTAACTCATAAAGTCAAAATAGATTCTAGGGCTGGACCATTACCTGTCCTAAGGACATCTCAGTTTGAAAGCCACAGGTCACCCTGTGTACTCTCACAATCACACAGTGCATGTGTGGGCCTCCTGTGGCACCTTTACTTTGCATGTTTGGGTGCCAGCATGGATAGCAGAGATAACAGGGGACACTATGAGGTGCGTGGCTAAGCTTAACCATGTACATTGTGCCTGCTACCCTCTCCCCCAATTGTGATCGATTGTGCAACCCTTAAACTGGAGAAACAGCCTGGCACAGTTGGAAAAGAAAGGTAGCGGCCATTTGGAGCTTCCTCTTCCAACTGACATAACTCACAATGCACAGCAACAGGAAGCCCGGTTTCACTTCCTGCTTGCAGGTGGCCTGCAAATGCATGAACCACCATCTTGTTTTTAAAACTGACCCCAGCAGGAGTTATAAAAAGGTAAATTAACTTTTGTGTGCAAATTTGCCCTAGAGAGGGATGCATATCAGCACTGTTTGTTGTGTTGGTCTGGTTTATGTCATTATTGACTGTTGATCCTTTTTAAGTTCTGCCGGGCTCAGTGAGTGCACAAGGCAAAGATGCCACTGAACATGTACAGTAGGATCAAAACCTTAGGTGACTATACAGGTGGGGCCTCATAGCAGGCCAATCAAAATCTAGGGGGGTTAACAGCATATATTGCATGGCTATCTGCCATATTTCTTATAAGGATTTGTGGCCTCCTTAATAGATGCAAGTTTATCTTTATATTGTTTGTATAAGTGTACTGAAGCCAGGAAATCCTACACCACCCTTAGGGACTCTTACTTGGACATGTACACCAAATCATGATGCCTAGGATTTGCAGGTTATAGCAGGCTTATGATCATTTTTTGATTTTAGGTCAAGGTAAATGACAAGGTAAATGCCACAAGATTGTGGAACCTGAAGCCCGCAGAACCAACAGCTTTTATACATTGAAATGACCTATTCTTCTGGGAGTGTATCATTTTTGTCACAAACACAAAACATCTCTCCAAATTGCAGATCTAAAGCTCTGATCTAAATTTAGCTCAGGCCTTCTTGCCGAAGTCGCATTATATTTATCTAAAACATATGCTTTTGTAGCTTGAATTGTTTTCACGTCATAACCAAGTGTCCCACAGGCCCAGTATTGTTGTGGTGTCCCACAGGCCCAGTATTGTTGTGGGTCTTTGGCTGCAGCACTCCAGTATCAGTGGAACTTCTTCTAAGATTCCACCTAATTAAAAAGCTCCCACATCCGTAACATATGTTTCGAGGATCCAGGTTTTAATGTATACATTGCGTTAGCAAGAGGAATACATTAAACGTATGATTTCTTTTTATAAAAGCTCTTTGATGGCCAGATGTGTTATCTTTTATCACAAGGCTTTAACAGCATTAAGGCTGCACAAATAAATAGTAGGCAAATATTACCACAATACAGACAACTAAGATAATATCAGCTAGTCCTCAGGGGAACTGGTACTGGCTTGACCCACTGTAACCAATCAGATGGCAGAAGAAGCAGGACACAAGCAGAAGATGCCTTTTTCCAGCTGGTGTTTCTGCATTCCAGTCTGTTTCTCTATTCAGTTGTAGTCGGCATGTTACCAATGTCTTGTCTCCAGACATAACACACTGCTCCCATCCCTGACCTCTATCTCCAGCTCTATCTCCAGGTTCCTCCTGCCATTCTCCTATTATCTGTTCTGTATCCATCT
Source organism: Gastrophryne carolinensis (assembly GCA_027917425.1). Classification (NCBI taxonomy): domain Eukaryota; kingdom Metazoa; phylum Chordata; class Amphibia; order Anura; family Microhylidae; genus Gastrophryne; species Gastrophryne carolinensis. Next base: position 149,278,331 of record CM051236.1, read on the forward strand.
ATTCAGTTACCCGTTAGCACTACTAATGTATATTTCTATAAAGATTGAATTCTTGTTATTATTATTTTAGGGTGAACCCCTAAGAATTCAGATTCAGCAAGTTCGGCCGAACTTTGAACAAAAGTTTAAGTTCTGCTACTCGAACTTGACCCAAACTTTGGAATCCAAAAATTCCATTATGAGGCGTGACCTTGACAGGAGGGCATCCACTCCTCACCCACATGCCAGTTGCCTTTCATATATAATTTCAAATCAATTTCGTCTGGGCAGGTGGTGGCGTCAAATGAGGGGTCCCCTTTAAGCTAATGCAGAGTGTGCAGCAGCAGGAAGTGGCTGTAAAGTTACCTGAGGCGGTAACTGGGTGGGCATTCTTTTCTCTGTCAAAATGGACCAGAGGAAAGAACACCGGCTCAGGTATACAGCCGCTTCCTGCTGCTGCACACTCTTTAGGTTAAGCTGGTTGATGGGCTGTTCAACAGTCCATCAACCAGCTTTTCCAGAATCAGCCAAACGCCAAGCTCACAGATAACACAGACTTCTATCTGTAGTCCGTGTTAAGGGATTAGGAACCCAAACTCGCAAAGTTTGTTACAATCCTGAACTTTGAAGTTCAGGTTCACCCAACATTAGTTTTTATTCCCTCCAATCTATTCTCAACTCCGCTGCTCAACTCATCCACCTCTCCTCTTTCTTCTGCAGTGCTGCCCTTCCCTGTCGGTCCATCTACTAGCTGCCAATATCTGAAAGAATCTGGTTTAACATTCTAATCCTAACCTACAAAGCTCTCTCTAGCCAATCCCCTTCCTACATTTCATCACTAGTTCAACTATACCAGTCTAGTTGTAGCCTATGCTCTGTCAGGTACCTTCTCATGTCCCCAACCCTGATCACCTCCTCCCACTCTCATCATCATGATTTAACACACCATGCAACTTCCTGCATGTAAAACACTGCATCCAACCCTCCAAACCATCAAAAGTGCCTCAATACTCGACTTTTCAGAAGAACCTATAATCTGGGTTAAGCCACCCACTTAACGATCTTGACAAATTTCTAATCATTTGCCACCAGGAGCGTAACTTGAGGGGGTGCAGGAGGATGCGACCGCACCAGGTCCCAGGAGGTTAGGGCTATTATTGTTGCTCCTCCACCTTAATTATCATATCTGTGATCACTTGCCATTATATAGAGTAAGGAAGCACCATTTGCCTCAGCTGTTTCAGTCCAATTGAGTTAAAAGACAGAAAAAAGTTTACTGTATGAGCTGTGAAAAGGCCCCATTTAATGGTTGCACCAGGGCCCCATCACATTTAGTTACACCACTGCTTGTCATCAAGCTCAGAACATACTACTTGGGACCCAGCCTCTTGTCTCCCCCTACCCTATCTAGATCAAGGGGTTCCCATCCTTTTTCATCAAGTACCTCTTTCTATTTTCTAAATATCTGAAGCACCACCTGAATGGTACATACAGGATGGATTGTCAGCATCAAAATCAAACAAAACCACCATAAAAGGTGTAGTTATTGCACAGGCAGGTCCCCCATCCCCATTACAGGCAGTGTGTAGCATCGCCCATTACAGGCAGTGTGTGGAATCCCCATTACAGGCAGTGCATGGCATCCCTCAATACAGGCAGTGTGTGGCATCCCTCATTACAGGCAGTGTGCGGAATCCCCAGTTTGTGGCAGCCTTCATTCCCCCCCCCCCCCCCCCATCGCGTGTGTAAGGAGGAAACGCAATGGAGGACCGGCGGGCAGGAAAGAAGTTGAACTTGCACTTGCTGTCTGCCAGTTCTCCAATGCCCAGCACCACACACACTCACACACCGCCATAGCTTACAGTACTCCCATGCCGATGATTGTGTTTCTACTACTTCCTGCTACTATGTTCCATAGTGTATATTGTAATGTAAACGTTATTAATATTGTTTATAAATTATTTTGTGGCACTGTACAAGGTGGAAGTACAGGGATAAGACAAGTGAATACCGGTACTTATGATATAAAAATAGTGGCAATGCATATAAAACACACAATATTATGAATCAAATGTAATAGACAAGTAAATAAACACATAGATGCAGGAATACATTAGAAGAGAGGGCCCTGCCCTTGTGGGCTTACAATCTAATAGGTTGGAGTTGAGACAATAGGCCAGGTCACAAAGGGTACTGTATGTACTAAGCATGTGCCCAATGTTCTTAGGGATGATGAGACTATAAGATACCCAGATGATAGGCTCTTCCGAATAGGTGGGTTTTAAGGGCGCTTTTGAAGGTTTCAATGGAAGTGGAATGACGAACTGTATGAGGGATGGCATTTCAGAGAAGTGGACTCAAGAGTGGGAGGAAGTGATCAAGTAAATATTCCATTTATTTATATTTATGCCAGTGATGTATTGTAATTAGGAGGGTGCAAACACCCTCCTCAAGGGCCACCGACATGTCATGTCATGTGTGGTATAGGTCATAGTGATATATATATATATTTTATTTAATGCATGTAATTTGTTTTATTTTATAGAAATATATTTAAACTTGAACAACACCCATTTTTCAGAAAAAGGGGGGTTGTTCCCGGCTTGTCACCATAATGTACTGAAATTTTTTCTTCATCTTAATATATTGTGAGTAGGAGCCTCATCCTGCAACAAACCTGACATCAAATTTTTATTTTTGACTTACATCACCATAAAAGAGAATGACATACAGTAAAATACACATACACTGTGCTATGAAATGGTAGCCCACAAAAAGAATCAAAAGCCACATACAAAAAAAATAAAATACCCATCGTACACAAATCAAACATTAATCTCCTTCCAGAAGCACTGAATGCTGCCACTGGATTACTTTACCGCCACTTCAGATGTAAGCACATACTCACCCCTGGTGCGCTCCAGTGGCGGCTTCATGCTGCCCATGCTTCCTTGACATCTCTCTCTTTGTGTGGACAGGCAATCACATACATTATGCTCTCAGGTGGCACAGCCATAAGAGGAATCACTCAATGAGCTTTTAGGTTGAAAGAAGACATGTCAAGTGTGGACAATTAGCCTCTGTTATGTTGTGCCACTAATGGCCACTCCTGATTGCCCAAATAAAGAAGATTCTGCCATTGAAAGTTTTGATTATAGCTATTGATTGAAGTTAAAATTAGGGTTAACCCTACTCTTTGGGGTGAATTCTATCTGTCTGACCAAAATTGGGCCCATGTCGGGGCTTCTGCCTGAGCCTGTCCCTTATAATGCTGCATTTCTGAGGTCTAAGACTACCGGCCCTTGGCTTGACTCTGGATCACAGCTGTGCTCTCTTTGTTTGGATGCTTAGGTGACTGACCCTGCTTTTCAGAATGTAGCACCCCAAGACCATACCCTGTCCTCCCCCCTCCTGTGTGCCCTGGTTGTATGTTGGCTTTCGGGGGCCTCAGGTGCCATCCGTCCTGGGATGAAACTGTTTTAGGGCAGGCATGGCATGTCTCTTCTTTTCTATAGGTGAAGTAGATGTGTTAGATTAGGGTCAGGCACCTAAATAAAAGCCAGTGATTAGTTTGGCATTGCAATGATGGCCTTTAGCAGGCTTGTGGTCAAGTGATCGCAGTGGAGCCTTGATTAACTGTAATAATGCAAGACATTAGAGTTGCTGACCTTTCGGCAGTGTTTGGGCTAGAATAGAAATGGGAAAAAATTAATTAAAACACAGGGAGACTCCGGATGATACCACCATGAGAACTGCCATTACAATGAAAGGCGTCCCACTAACCTGAATAGGAATCAACACAAAAACACAAACTCACATGGTTACTGGTGGGCACTGTCTCAATGGAAAAATTGAAAACTGGGGAAATTACTAAATACAAAGATTGACTTTATTGAAAAAGGTTATTATTGCACCAACCCATCAAGCACAAAAAGTACACACAGATAAAAAATCACAACATTGTGACATTAAGACTTGGGGGCCCCCCATACACATGCACCAGCACCTCCTAACACAACCACTACCATTCAGTCAATATGGATTTCTCCCTGTGAAGTGTTCTAAAGGGAGGCTGGCTGCTTCCCAGGTGAGTAGCTCTCAGATATTTGTCTGCATTGCATGTCCCAACTTTGGGGACTCAGAATTAAGAGTAGGGACCACACTAAACACAGAGTGCCTTGCCGGGGCAGTGTGGCTTCCACATGTATCTGCAGATATATGCAACCAAATCTCTGTCTTTCCACATAGCTAGACATGTTTGTTGCTTGATATTTAGTTGATGAGAGGGTTAAACTGGGCGGTAAATTAGTTCCCAGGCCCTGAATAATAATGTTGATAATTTTGTATAAATAGTGATTGAGCTGCTCCCACCTCCCTTTGTTCATTTGAATTGCCATGAGCACAAGCAGGGAGGAATTCAGTCAATATGGATTTCTCCCTGTGAAGTGTTCTAAAGGGAGGCTGGCTGCTTCCCAGGTGAGTAGCTCTCAGATATTTGTCTGCATTGCATGTCCCAATTTTGGGGACTCAGAATTAAGAGTAGGGACCACACTAAACACAGAGTGCCTTGCCGGGGCAGTGTGGCTTCCACATGTATCTGCAGATATATGCAACCAAATCTCTGTCTTTCCACACAGCTAGACATGTTTGTTGCTTGATATTTAGTTGATGAGAGGGTTAAACTGGGCGGTAAATTAGTTCCCAGGCCCTGAATAATAATGTTGATAATTTTGTATAAATAGTGATTGAGCTGCTCCCACCCCCCTTTGTTCATTTGAATTGCCATGAGCACAAGCAGGGAGGAATTCAGTCAATATGGATTTCTCCCTGTGAAGTGTTCTAAAGGGAGGCTGGCTGCTTCCCAGGTGAGTAGCTCTCAGATATTTGTCTGCATTGCATGTCCCAACTTTGGGGACTCAGAATTAAGAGTAGGGATCACACTAAACACAGAGTGCCTTGCCGGGGCAGTGTGGCTTCCACATGTATCTGCAGATATATGCAACCAAATCTCTGTCTTTCCACATAGCTAGACATGTTTGTTGCTTGATATTTAGTTGATGAGAGGGTTAAACTGGGAGGTAAATTAGTTCCCAGGCCCTGAATAATAATGTTGATAATTTTGTATAAATAGTGATTGAGCTGCTCCCACCCCCCTTTGTACAACCACTACCATACACACGTTCTATGCCTACACGGTCCCGCTAGCTAATCTAGCAGAAGTTCACACAGCTGTGTAGTTGGGCGCCATACTTATAATTAATTCAATTGCTCTGCAGTAATAGAGAGTCATATAACAGAGTTCAGCTTCATATATGTGCGCAGGCGGCATCCGATCGCTCTCCCGGAGCTGAAGTCAAACAAAAAACTATTGAGGTGCAGATGCTAGACTGAGGAACTTCACATATCAGCCAGCACTGCTTGTTTCTCCCCCATAGCGCAATGTCTCAGCACAGCTAGTACATACTGCGTTGCAACGGTTGGGGCCAATGTCCACACTTCCAACAGGGCACTTTGGCTGCAACGTGATCTCCTGATCCTCAGTTGCTGCACCCCATGAGTAGTTGCATATAAACAATAACGGCCATTCACTTGTGTTGGTAGTACTTAGCTGTATAGCTGCGTCGATGTAACCGTCTGCCACACTATTGCGCATCCATCCTGTCCGACTATGCGGCGCTCCAACACGACAAGCCGGTGAGCCGGTTACTGGCAACACGTGGTTGAGGGATGTGAGGTGCTGTGGGGCCTCCCCTTCCGACGCGTGTTTCGCCCCGCCCACCGGGGCTTCGTCAGGGTGACGCTTCACCAATGGGGTGCCACTTTTGAGAGGTTAGACTCCTCCCACCTGAGCATCAGAGTCTCGTCATATTACACTGGTTGCTCCGTCCTCCATCCTTGTGAAGGGCACCTGCGGCTGCACACGGCTTGCTACACACAACAAGTTGACAGGCTTCACAGTACCAGCGATCATCCAACGCGGGCTCCAGGACTTGCACGTCCAATACATTCAATACACCCGCCCCGTCACTACAATGTGTCACCTAACCATGCCGCACACACCCACCCCAGGCATTCATCACTCACCTATTCACAATATAATAATTATTTGGTTATTTTTATTTATGCTTATCATAACCTCATATGGGCGGAGCACATCCACTTTCAATGTAACCCTCCAGGGCTCATCCCCAACAACTGACTTGACTAACCTAAAAGCATATCAATACATCAGTATCAATGGCAAAGGGCCAATAGCACACCATGGAACTTAAAGGGACCCAAACAATCCTACCAAGGTATTCAAAGGGTCCGGCTGAGAGTGAAACATAACAGGACATCCCATCCAAAATGTGCCTCATCATTCCACCAGTAACATTAAACTGGAAAAGACATGCCTAAACATGCATATCTTATCCACAATTAACAAGTGGGGTCAATTATCACAATATCATACCCAAGCCTATAAGAATGCACTCAAGCCATTATCAGTATTTAGCCCCAAAGGGGCCATAGTATTCAGTTCATATATAAACCGAGATTCCTGCTGCAGAAGCCGCTGTTCGGCAAACCCTTTCCTCCCCTCCCGCTTGAGGACAAATATTCCACATACCTGTAGCCCCTTCGGGTTCCCATCGTGCCAGACTTTAAAATGCTCCGCCACCGGACTCTTATCATATTTGTTCCTATTTTTAATGTCGCGCACATGCTCACCTACCCTTGTTCTTAATTCACGCTTGGTTTTACCAATGCATTTTTTCTGACATGGGCAGGTGAGCATGTAAACGACCCAGGACGTGGCACAATTAATGAACCCCTTAATCCACCTCGGTGGCGATCCATTCATCCCTTCAAACTGGTTAGTCCTTACCATATATTTACAAATATTGCAATGGCCACACTTAAAGGAGCCATTCAATTTCTCCACTGAGCGGCAACCTACATTTTTTCTGGGCTGATATTCACTATGCACGAGCGTGTCCCGCACATTTTTTGCTCGGCGTGCAGTGAGAAGGGGGCGCGGTCCCACTAATCTTTTCAAATTTGGATCTAATGCTAGCACATGCCAGTGGGTCTCCAGAATCCCCCGAAAACATTTTTTGTTGTGGAATTGTTGGATTTTGTTTTGAAAAATAATTACTTCCGGTTCAAGGGTCATTATTATCAGCAGATCCGTGGGACAACGCGGGGTTGGATGATCGCTGGTACTGTGAAGCCTGTCAACTTGTTGTGTGTAGCAAGCCGTGTGCAGCCACAGGTGCCACAAGGATGGAGGATGGAGCAACCAGTGTAATATGACGAGACTCTGATGCTCAGGTGGGAGGAGTCTAACCTCTCAAAAGTGGCACCCCATTGGCGGAGCGTCACCCTGACGAAGCCCCGGTGGGCGGGGCGAAACGCGCGTCGGAAGGGGAGGCCCCACAGCACCTCACATCCCTCAACCACGTGTTGCCAGTAACCGGCTCACCGGCTTGTCGTGTTGGAGCGCCGCATAGTCGGACAGGATGGATGCGCAATAGTGTGGCAGACGGTTACATCGACGCAGCTATACAGCTAAGTACTACCAACACAAGTGAATGGCCGTTATTGTTTATATGCAACTACTCATGGAGTGCAGCAACTGAGGATCAGGAGATCACGTTGCAGCCAAAGTGCCCTGTTGGAAGTGTGGACATTAGCCCCAACCGTTGCAACGCAGTATGTACTAGCTGTGCTGAGACATTGCGCTATGGGGGAGAAACAAGCAGTGCTGGCTGTTATGTGAAGTTCCTCGGTCTAGCATCTGCACCTCAATAGTTTTTTGTTTGACTTCAGCTCCGGGAGAGCGATCGGATGCCGCCTGCGCACATATATGAAGCTGAACTCTGTTATATGACTCTCTATTACTGCAGAGCAATTTAATTAATTATAAGTATGGCGCCCAACTACACAGCTGTGTGAACTTCTGCTAGATTAGCTAGCGGGACCGTGTAGGCATAGAACGTGTGTATGGTAGTGGTTGTGTTAGGAGGTGCTGGTGCATGTGTATGGGGGGCCCCCAAGTCTTAATGTCACAACGTTGTGATTTTTTATCTGTGTGTACTTTTTGTGCTTGATGGGTTGGTGCAATAACCTTTTTCAATAAAGTCAATCTTTGTATTTAGTAATTTCCCCAGTTTTCAATTTTTCCATTGAGACAGTGCCCACCAGTAACCATGTGAGTTTGTGTTTTTGTGTAGAATAGAAATGGCTTATTCTCCTTGTATCCTATATGTATGTTTTCTGGTCCTGTTAATAGAAATCTATAAGACCAATTGGCTGGGCTGTTATAAACAATCTCTAAAAGTTAAAAGAAATGAAGCGCGCTGAGTCATGCTTATATAATGTTTGTGTACAATACCATACAAGTAACAATGGAGTTCTTCCAAAATCAAATGCTGAACAAACACCATGCGCTGCCAGATCTGTACACTACATACATTTCATCCCCAGGCAAGTTTTGCTGCAAATGAGCATGAAGGCCTCCAGTCTGCAGACAGGTAACATTAGCCTATTGATTCTCTGACTAATATTAATACGTCTCTTATAATATGTGTCATCTTATCCTTGAGGCAGAAATGGCTGCATTGTTTTCAAAAACACAGGCTAATGCAATGCTGATCAGATTGTTCCTGCCTTCTACTGTATATCTATTAATATTGTAAGAAATGGCAGAAACATCTGCCCTAGTGCTGATGAAAGCTTGAAACACGTGTAGACTAGCTGGATGTGTTTGGCTGTGTAAATATAAAGCTAATCGTTGGCATTGCACCCTTAGCGTTTCTGAGGGCCTTGGATTGTTCAGAGACGTAAAGAGATGATTTACATAGCTCCGCCTGCTGATTGATGGGTAATGCTATTTTTACTTGTGTTGGGTACTGTGCAAAAAGTTTCTGTTTTAGGAAAGCGCCTCTTTTCCTTTACCTTTGAGTAGAGGGTTTTTTGGTCTCTTTAGCCCCCTATATTAAGCCACGAAACACGTGTCTCTCCACATACTGGCTTGTGACTCTATATTAATACTGTATTAATACAATTCTGTATCATAGAGGCACTCCTCCATTCTTTAAGATTGTAGTGCTAAAAGGAAAGTATCACTGCAATAGATATGTAACATAACAGGTGCCGTACATCTACAAAGCAATAGGGGGCCTTTCATGCCCAGCCATTTCTGAATGTTTCTGTGTGGCATGCATCTATATTTCTCTATGGGTCCATTCTGATTGCATCATTGCATCGATGCATTTGGGACAGTGCATGCAGCGTTTCCATCACAACTGCAAGTGCAGCCCCCAGAAGTATCATGCCACGCAACTTAAGTCTGATTATCTGTGTTTTACCTGCATTTAAATTGTGGCCATACTGATTGCTTAACAGCATCAAATAGCTGCTGACCTGATTTAATAGTCTGTATCAGGGGTTCCCAGCCGATTTTCATGATGTACCACCTACCATTTTTCTAATGGTCTGAAGTACCACCCAACTGTACTTATCTTTTTTTTTGTTAAAGCAAAAAAAAAATGCCACTGAATTTCCATTCAACCACCACTCAAAGGAACCTGCAACCTATTAAGTGCCCCTCTGTACCTAAACACCTTTACTACTGTCCCATTGAGTGATACAGTTTATCTATGTACAGACCAGAAACCTTAGGAAACACTGCAGCTGTCGGAGGTAGTAGCTGCTGCAATGTTACTTGTAATTTATGGTCTGCCGGCCATGGGTAAAATGTATTTACTCACTAGGGACTGTGGGAGAGGTGTTTAGGTGTATGTAATAGGGTTAAGATACCCTTTAAATATTGTGAGAAGAAGGATATCAATGTAGGACAGTGTGACAGGCTTTCCCTCGAAAAGTGTAATCGGGACTTGCAGTCTATTAAGTGCACCTCAGAACCACAACTAAAAGAAAAATATGGTGCACCACAGAGATACTAGTTAGTAGGGCGTGCTCACCTACAACCTAAACTCAATGCAGGCTGTTGTGGCTGGTAGTCGCAACTGCTACTTTTTTCTGCACCTCAGCACCCAAACCGCTCTTTTTCTGACCACCCCACCCCCATCCAGTGGTGGCTAGCTGTGGAAGAGATGTTTAGATCCAGGTTTGGGTGTGGGGCCACTGATGATCCTTGCTTCCAGGTGGGCAGTCACTGTTCACTTACTGCATGGGTAAGCCAGCAAGTGAAGCCGCCAGGCAACTTGATTCAGGGGGACTGTGTGCTTCTCTTCCTATTGGAGGATCGAGCAGCTGGTCCAACAGTCCACGATTCCCTGCATCTAGCCGGCAGCTTAACCTGGTAGCTAATGTGCAAAGAGCAGCCCCCCACTGACAGCACTGCCCCCTTCGCTGTTGCTGACGGCAGATCCGGCAGTACCACCAGTGGCCTAGATTAAATAAAATGTTGGTAGAAAGCTGTTGAAGTGTGTGTCTTGTGTGACTGCACATTTGGAAGCAATCTGTGACATAGCAAAAGCAAAAAGACTTCTAGACATTTTTTTACTAAGGGTAGGTCTCGGGAAGTCACCTGCACACCATGGGTATTTGGCTTGCCTACGTCCTTTCGTGATTACATATATCCACTTGGTGCTCCTCTAAAGGGTGCCCATGTTTGGGATCACCCCTGACAGAGCACTGGGCAATGCCAAATAGCATGGGGCTGGTATTCAGCTTTGAGTAGTCTTATAAAGGGTGCACAGAAATTTAGTAAGGACTCCCTTTTACCAGTTCACAAGATCTGCTCTGGGGCTCTGCAGTCAGTATTGAAATCAGACCAACTTCCATTTTATATATTATGGGTATTGGTCACAGCTGTAATCAGTCCAGGGTATACTGAATGCCGATGCCTCCCCGCACATTAACCCCCTGGAAGCCAAGCTAAATTTACCCTTGCCCTCGCTCTCGCTCCCTGTAACTTCCAGCAGCCAATTGCGAGGCACAGGGGGGAAGATAAAGGTAAGAATATCACGCCTATAAGGGGGATATTGTGCATTGTTGCATTGGTATTAATTTAGATGGATTTCAAATCAGCCATAAAAATGTATAATTATATTAAAAATCTGCAAATTAAACATTTTAGGGTAACTAGGGCCTATTGTAGAGTTTTTTTCTTTACTGTAAATGGCTTAAATATAACCTTTTCCCAGCAAGAGTTACAAACTCTTGGATTTATTTTAGGAAACCTGAGCATGTGCTACATAGCTGCTGGGAGAATTGATTTCATCTGGAAACACATGGGAAACCACATCCAATCTTTTATATATATGTTTAATTTGGCAAGGCTGTGAACATAATTTAAATACGCTACAGTAAAAGCCTATTAAGAATGGCCTGAAAAAAACAACCTTGATACTTTTTGCTAGCACTGGTCTTGCTATCAGTCTTTACAAATCAATACATATTGAGCAACATGTGGATTTAAATCAATATTCAATTGAAAGTAAAGCACCCAACGGATACTGAGAGAAAAGAATAATGAATGAATCCAGATATAGACATGAAATCAAGGCTCTAGCTGCTGGAAGAAAAAAGCTTTTATGAATACTTAAAAGTAAAAGCATATATATATATATATATATATATATATATATATATATATATTGCATAGAGAAGTAATTGGTTCTCACTCTTGGTCCTGGTCCTGCTTTATTATTTATACTACTTGATTTCTGTTGATTATTTTTGGCTGAATTCTCATAAATGACTAGCGCAAGTGATGAGCAGACCCACGCTGCTCCCTTGTTAGCACCTCTTGCCTTCTACTTACTGGGGGTTACAAAAAACTACTCACTTGTGGGCACTACTTGCATTCTACTAACTGGGGGTTAGAAAAAAAGGCTCCCCTGTTGGCACCCCTTGCATTCTACTTACTGGGGGTTAGAAAAAACTACTCACCTGTGAGCACCCCTTGCATTCTACTTACTGGGGGCTAGAAAAAACTACTCACTTGTGGGCACTACTTGCATTCTACTAACTAGGGGTTAGAAAAAAAGGATCCCCTGTTGGCACCCATTGCATTCTACTTACTGGGGGTTAGAAAAACCTACTCAATTGTGTGCACCCATTGCATTCTACTTACTGGGGGCTAGAAAAAACTACTCAATTGTGTGCACCCATTGCATTCTACTTACTGGGGGCTAGAAAAAACTACTCAATTGTGTGCACCCATTGCATTCTACTTACTGGGGGCTAGAAAAAACTACTCAATTGTGTGCACCCATTGCATTCTACTTACTGGGGGCTAGAAAAAACTACTCACCTGTGAGCACCCCTTGCATTCTACTTACTGGGGGCTAGAAAAAACTACTCACCTGTGAGCACCCCTTGCATTCTACTTACTGGGGGTTTACTCACTTCTGCCCACCTGAATTGCACTTACTGGGACAGGCAGCATATACACTGGGTCCAACAATGCAGAAAGCAACAAATAAGGTATAGGGACATGGGAGTGTTGCTGCTGCTGGTGGTGGGGATGGAGCTGGCACTACATAGAAAGGACGTGTTTCAACTGTGCCTGCTACACCTTTCTCTGTTGCAAGCAGGCACCAGAGTTTGCAGCATCTTTTTGTAGGCCCCTGTAGCGCTGCCAGAGTGGTGAGGCCAGAACAAGTTGAGGCAGTTGTAGATTAAATGACACGCAATGGTACCAGTTTCATGGGATGGTCTTCCACTCACTTCACTTCTGTCCATCCCCCCCTTAAAATCAACAAGACCATCCCAGCCACAGATCATGGAGTCACTAATGCTCTATGATGATACTCCTAGCTGGAATACCGTGGGCCACCCACCTGCCCCTGCCCCAGTTGCCCAGACTAGGGACCTGAAGTTGGTACACTGAAATAGGTGGCTTCAATAGAGATGCAAGAGGATGACTCCTCAGTAGCTTGGTACCCAACAGTGGGCCTGATACTGTCTGATTTTTCAGTCTTGTCCCAAGTGGTGCAGTTGTACAGGCCCCAACTGGCCCTCATATGGTCGCAGACTGGAAATAGGGGGAAAAGAAGACTGAAAAAAAACAACAAAATTCACCAAGCAGAACTAGGAAAGAGCCATAAATTAGATACTTGTCAATAGCAAGGGACATGAATCCAGCATGGAACAGGAAGGCCAAAGCCCAACAGGAACGTTGAGGCCCAAGGTGAATCAAGACAGCTAAAGGGGACAGGAAGGCTGATCCCCACGCAGTACAGGAGTACAGGGGCAGCTGAGAGCTGAAGACCTGCAGCAATTAGCACCCAGTGCTACATGGAATCAGGGCTGTGAATGTTTAGGCAGAAGCCAACAGAGCTGGCACCTCCCCCAGATTTTTTACCAGAAATCACTCAATCTTTTTCTAACACCAGCCCTCGAGTCTCCTAAATTTCCCCCCATATCTGGCACCATTAAACGTCAGCCCACAATTTTTCTCACTTATTCCACCAGCATCATGGCTGTGGGGGGCACACCCACACCTGACACAGTATGTGCCCCTGCAATAATAAAGGTTCATCGCCATCTCTTTAAAGGGACTAATTCCAGCCCTGCCCATGCATTGTTATAGCTTTAGCTGCCAAATATATTTGTTAACATGCTCTGGAAGAGCCCTGGGGACGGGTCTCAGCAGCTGTCTTGGGGGGGGGTAGTGAATCTATAGACGGGCAGAGCCAGTCTAATATAAGTGTATTACTGTGCAGTAATGAGTGGCAGATCAGATCATTAGGGTTTTCTGTACCCTCTTGTATCAAAATGGCCTTGGCCACAATAAATAATCATTTCTTCTGATACACAGTATACAGTTCCTGTACTTACCATGGATCCTTTCTATGAAATATAAAAAATATAAGTTCAGGTTTTCAGCAACTCAAACATTTTGAAAGAGTTAAAGATAAATGGTTTCATAATCAGACACCTTGTATGTAAACCTTATACAAGCTTTTTCTGATAAGATTCATAATTCTCACATGATTGATTGTGTGCAGTCATCCTGGCACCAAGGTAAAGACTTTGGGGATTATTCAATTATTATATCACTTTGTAAAGCTTCAAAATGATATTCAGTTTTCGGAGTCATTTATTAACACTAAATTTCCTAAAGCTGTATATTAAACTTTAGAAGGCTTATACGAATAGGCAATTGGTTATAATGTATTGCTGCTACTTACTGTGATTCCAGCCACTGAAGATCCACTAGAATGTTTCTGGGTCTGTCGACTGTAGTTTGTAATCCACATTTGGTCAGCTTTTCAAGCATAATTGCACTTGAGGTAGAGCATGCTCTTCCCAAGTTTCCTATACTCCTGTGAGTCTGTGATACTAACCCGATGGGAGTGTTTTTTCTGGCCTTACAACTAATGACTACATATCTCAGAATGCTTCCACTGTAACAGATAAACACGTTAGCAGCAGTATTACCCTTCCCTACTGGGAAGGCTCCCAGTATCCCTTTAGCTACCGAATACAAGACAGTGATCCTCATTATGTGAATAAGTTGAATGACAGCAGAATGGGTTAAGCCTGTCACCTGTGCCTTAGCCAATCAGACGATTAGCAAGCTAGAGTGAGGAAGTCTATGAACTGTGCATCTAATGCATCAATTGTACATTGCTAATGTAAACACATTGTTGCTTGGGAAATAGTTTTCTTTCATAATACTGCAGATAGAAAAAAAAAGATAAGCTTAGCACACTGAAGACATAATTTTGGCAAACAATGATGGCAACTTAAAAGTGGAATTACTAAGGCCCTTATTTAAGAAGGGATAGCGTCAGGTAGTGGCTGGTTAATGAGAGGTAGCGACAGGTAGCGTCAGGGGAACACCGGACACGGCACGCAATTACACATTTATCAAGCAGAATCTGTTGAGCGACTGGGATAGCGCCATGTAGCATCTGATTCCCCATTTTCACAGCCTCAGCTACAGCGCCAGCGTTCAGCCTTGCACAGCGCCAGGTATGACCTCTCGCTACCTGTAGCTCTCCCATACATTTCAATGGACGATCATTTCCTTCTCTTTAAACAGGGTTTTTTTTTTTTTTTTTTTGCAAAAAATCTCAAATAATGTTGTGACCTCTTCTGGCATTGAAAAAGCAGTTTTTTTTCACAAATTTTTCATTTTTTATATATTTATGCAGAAATGACATTACAGGTCTGGCATTAAAGTGTTCATGTTACAATGTTAGTACAATGTTTTCGCTTTGTTACTAGTGGATAGATGCTGAAAAACAGACTTTAAACACACAGCCTCCTGCGCTCGCTAACATGCGCTCCCATACAGCGCTGTACTGGACAAATAGCGGCTCCTCACAATGTATTCATCATTACTGCACAGCGACTGAGTCGCTAAGAACTAGCGACCCACGGCCGAGCACAGTGACTACTAGCGGGCGCTCTGAAAATGCCTGCTACAGACGCTCATCTGACGCTACTTGGCGTTAGTGATGAATCAGCCTGTTAAACAATTTCCCTATAAAATGAAATGCAGTAAGATAATTTCCACTTTCAGAGGCAAGTCAACTTGTGTAGTCACTATTATGACACTGAATATATGGCCAGTGTATGCACACAGGAATATGTCTGCCTTTTATTGTTGTTTTAGAACCCTGGCACAATGTCATGTCTGCTGTTGATATCTTACTAAGCATATGACAATATACTTAATAGCCCATATAAAAATGGGAACATCATAAAAAACGTCTGGTTATTGTATTTTCTGTTTATTGTTCTTTATTATCTGCTGCCTCAACAGCCTGGTGATACCATCTCTTCAACAACCTTTATTTAATTAACCTTTCCCTAATGACACTCAGATGTTAAAAGGCCACTCCAGTCCCTTCCTGCAAAATGAACATAACCCCCACCCTACCCCCTCCAAATAGTAATACTCACGTAATAAAAAAAAACCCCCCGAATCCTCCCCCCGAAGTCTTCACCAAACGCCCGCCGCCATCTTCCCGGAAGTTCTGCCTGCTGGGAGTGGCGTTCTCTGCATTGCACTCGCTCCCATCTGCATATTCACGCAAATAGACAAGAGCGGGCGTGATGCAGAGAGCGGCCAGCCGGGACTTCAGGAAGAAGGCGGCAGCTGCGGCACCACTGACTTCGGGAGCTGCATTTGTGTTGAAGGTGAGTGTCTTATTTTTTTCTTTTATTACATGAGCAAAATCTCTATTTAGAGGGGCAGGGTGGGGGTTATGCTTATTTCGCAGGAAGGGGCTGAAGTGGCCCTTTAAAGTGGACCAACACCTAAGATTTTGACTATCCTGGGTTTTGGTCCACTTCGGGGGAGCACCCCGATTGGGGGTGCCCCGCTGTGTGAAACCCCCCAGAAAGCCCCAAAAACTCACCTCACCACGCTCCCACGTGACCGCGCCGTCCAATCCCCGCCGACAGACAAGCGGGTGACAGCGACGGACAAGACAGTGCGTCCGCCGCCGCCTCCCGCACGTCACTCTTACAGGGCGCGCGCCCGCACCGGCCGCTTGTGAATGCGCACGTCTAGAGGGGCGCGCGGGAGTCGGCGGCGGAGGTAAGGATTTTTTGGGGTTTTGGGGGGGTTTCACCCTGCGGGACATCCCGATCTCGGATGTCCCGCAGTGAGGGAGGTGATCGGCCCGGGAATCTTATAGATTCCCGGGCCAATCACCCCTGGGTGTTGGTCCACTTTAAATAGTAGTCTGCTTTTCAGGAGCTAATGTACTGCACACACAACTCATGGGAATCCTAAGCAACTAGCAACATCTATTTCATTATCCAAGTTAGAGGAAGTAATCAGATGTATTTGTAGCAGGTAGATTTAGTGGGACGCCTCTAAGATAAACAGCACTAGAGGAGGTAGTTAGCCCCAAGGAAGTTCAACTCCCCATAGAGACCTTATAATCAAATGTAGATGTATTAAGATAATTGGGATCACTACTGTGTTGTAATTTGGAGCTGGAGCATTTAACAGGCCAAGCCAATTATAGTACACTTAAAGCTGAAATGTCGCCTCACTTATTTTCTCCTGGCCACGACCATCTTGAAGGAAACCCAGCAGCACGTTCCTCTTCCTGGCCACAACCATCTTGGAGCACCTGGGAGGCTTCCTTCTTTCCCTGCATTCTAGCCATGCTGCTGCCTAGACCAACAAAGCAAAGCTGCAGGAAACCCAGCAGCACTTTCCTCTTCCTGGCCACAACCATCTTGCAGGAAACCCAGCAGCACTTTCCTCTTCCTGGCCACAACCATCTTGCAGGAAACCCAGCAGCACTTTTCTCTTCCTGGCCACAACCATCTTGCAGGAAACCCAGCAGCACTTTCCTCTTCCTGGCCACGACCATCTTGCAGGAAACCCAGCAGCACGTTCCTCTTCCTGGCCACAACCATCTTGCAGGAAACCCAGCAGCGCTTTCCTCTTCCTGGCCACAACCATCTTGCAGGAAACCCAGCAGCACTTTCCTCTTCCTGGCCACGACCATCTTGGAGCACCTAGGAGGCTTCCTTCTTTCCCTGCATTCTAGCCATGCTGCTGCCTAGACCAACAAAGCAAAGCTGCAGGAAACCCGGCCACTGGCAGATCCATGGGACGCCATTAAGGGGGAAAATTGACTATGGCAGGAGGTCCAAAAAGGTAAATGAATTTTTACGTGCAGCAATCTGAATTGCCCTGGGGAGGGATGCACTTTTACTTGTAAGGGTGTTGGTTTGGTTTAAGGTAAATACTCTGTCCTAGAGTATATTATATTGG
The DNA here is from genome assembly GCA_027917425.1 of Gastrophryne carolinensis. Lineage (NCBI taxonomy): Eukaryota > Metazoa > Chordata > Amphibia > Anura > Microhylidae > Gastrophryne > Gastrophryne carolinensis. The sequence goes on from CM051236.1 coordinate 149,296,020, forward strand.
CTAAGAGTGATGATGTACCTCTTTTCAAGGCTAAATAGGCTGTTATTTTAGTTTCTCCCCATAATTGCACTCCCCCGTGCATTGTATTACGTTTCTGCATTTTTTCTAGTTTCTAGTTCAAGGATATCTTTTTTATAAACTGGAGCTGGCATTAGACAAAAATTGGCATGGCATGCTGTTTTCCCTGCAGTAAGATAAAAATCTTACTTGACAGATTCAAGTCCTGCACCACAAGGCCCGATACCCCATCCCTTCCATATTCCCTGCCATCCATCACAGTGGCTATGGGCATTTACTGCAATGGAGCAGGTATATCAAGACCTGGTACACCCCCCCCCCCCCATTGCAGTAAATGGAGGGGGCATGCCATGGTCAATGCGGTGGATGGTAGGCGGCAGTCTGTCTGCTGTGATTCTTCTCCATCACAGATTCTCAGATTTAACACAGCCTAGACTGTTCTGCTCCCACTACACGTATTCCTAGAATCTATGTGCAGCTTTACAGGCAGATAACACACATGTGGAGATAACAACAGTGTGGAGATTTAATACCCAGGTTGTGGGGATGGGGTAAAACTGAGGACTAAACATAAAAATAGTAGAAAAGGCAGTCAGAATGAGTAAATACGTTTAATACAGTACAGCAGCTATGCTCTCAGGTCAGCTAGAAACAATATATTTAGCAGTGATGCACTTATTAAGAGGAAGATTCAGGTGTAATGGCTGCTGCCACTTCATGGGGTAATAAGGACAGCCTTTCCTCTTCCCAGTAAATACTGCTTCACCTGGAATAGGAAATAAATACAATATGCATATGTAAACATTTCCTGAGTATATGCATGAAATTAAAACCAATATATCTAGATATAACAAAATACATGCTGGCGTGTAGTGGCCATGTTTGTAACACCAAAGTTAAAAACACCAAGTTTATACGTTATTAGTTTATAACGAAGAATGTTATACAGCAGGGGTTCCCAATAGGTAGTACTAGTACTACTGATGATACTAATGATTCTACCAGGGGTTACTTGACAAGGCTGCAGACAGGCAGGCTGATTCATCATTAGCGGCAGGTAGCGACAGATGGGCGTCTGTAGCGGCATTTTCAGAGCGCCCGCTAGTAGTCGCAGTGCTCGGCCGTGGGTCGCTACTTTATAGTCGCTGTTCAGTAATGTTGAATACATTGTGAGGAGTCGCTATTTGACCAGTACAGCGCTGTATGGGAGCGCATGTTAGCGACTGCTCATAGCAAACGACTCACACCATATTCAGCAAAAAAACAGCCTCACAAATCCCAGGCGCTGAAAAATACTTGTTTGAAGCCCAGAGCGCAGGAGGCGGTGTGTTTAAAGTGTGTTTTCAAGCATCTATCAACTAGTAACTAAGCGAAAACATATGGAATTATATTGTAACAACATTGTAACATGAACACTTTAATGCCAGACCTGTAATGTCATTTTTGAGGAAATATTTAAAAAATGAAAAAATTATGAAAAAACTATGAAAAAATGTCAATGCCAGAAGAGGTCACAAAATTATTTGTGATTTAAAAAAAAAAAAAAAACCCGTTTAAAGAGAAGAAAAGGATCGTCCACTGAAATGTATGGGAGAGCGACAGGTAGCGAGAGGTCATACCTGGCGCTGTGCAAGGCTGAACGCCGGCGCTGTTCGCTGAGGCTGTGAAAATGATGAATCAGACGCTACATGGCGCTATTCCAGTCGCTTAAGAAGGGATAGCGTCAGGTAGTGGCTGGTTAATGAGAGGTAGCGACAGGTAGCGACTGGTGAACGCCGGACACGGCACGCAATTACACATTTATCGAGAGGTAGCGACAGGTAGCGACTGGTGAACGCCGGACACGGCACGCAATTACACATTTATCAAGAATGCTTGATAAATGTGTAATTGCGTGCCGTGTCCGGCGTTCACCAGTCGCTACCTGTCGCTACCTCTCATTAACCAGCCACTACCTGACGCTATCCCTTCTTAAATAAGGGCCCAACTTGATTTGCGGCTACCTATACCTTAAAGTGGACCAAGATTTTCACTATCCTGGGTTTTGGTCCACTTCTGTGGGGCACCCCGATCGGGGGTGCCCCGCTGTGTGAAACCCCCCAGAACGCCCAAAAAAACTCACCTTACCCTGCTCCTACGCGAACGCTCGTCCAATCAGAGCGCTCAGAGCCACTGTGGTATGAACGGACAAGCAACGGACAACCACAGCGGCTCTGAGCGCGCTGGAGGCCGCCTCTCGCGCTTCCTTCTAACAGGGAGCGCGCCCTGCTAGAGGGAAGCGCGAGATGCGGCCGTGGCCCGGGCATGCGCCGTTGGAACGGGGATAAGGTAAGGTTTCTGGGCGTCCTGGGGGGTTTCCCACAGCGGGGCATCCCGATTTTGGATGCCCCACGGAGAGGGAGCTGATCGGCCCGGGAATCTTATAGATTCCCAAGCCGATCAGCCATGGGTGTTGGTCCACTTTATGCTTGTAGAAAACTGCTTCATAGGGTGATAAAAATATGTATTTTTTGTGTATTTCATGTACTTTAAATTACTGTTTTGTGTGTTTTTACCATGATTTTTAGTTGAGTAATATTCCATACGTGCCATTCAGGTGGTACTTCAGATAATTAGAAATGGAAAGTAGGACTAGATAGACAAAAAGTGTAGGCCCCCCCCCCCCCCCGTGATAGAGCAAACACGCACATGGATGTGCTAAACCAAAAAATAAGGAAAGTGTGTCATACACATCAATTATTACTATTATTATTATTATTAGTAGTAGTAGTAGCAGTATGTGGCACTGTACAAAATACTCTATACATAAAATTATAAATATCTTTAGAACACATTTTACATGCATTTTGCTTATTGTGTATGTTTGTAATGATGAAGAAACGATTTACAGGTTGATGCAGATGATAAGAGGATGCAAATAAAATGGTTTATTCTTATAAGTCAAAAATGACAAAAGTTTAATTTATTTAAGGGATTGTGCATTGCAACATGATTGCTCTTAATGGTAGCTTTCCAATCAATGTAAATTTGCTGAAGGAATATGAACAAAAAAAATGTAGGGGATTGGGGCCAAATAAATATTCAAAGGATTTGATTCCTGCAGGAATTCTTTCTTTCATAATGCCAAAGCTTCTCTAAAGCTTGCAAGTTGCTTATGGCATTAATTAGTTCAGTATTGTAACTTCCAGTTCATTTCCCAGGGCCATCGGGCTAAGAAAGTGATCATTTTATTCTGGTTTTCAAAAACATTTTCTTACACAACAAGCTTTAACTCATGAATAAATTACTAGTCCAGAGTTCCCGATAAAGTGGCCTGCCTGACAAGTTTGTTCCCGGGAAGGTGAGACCATATCCTTACACGGGGAGGCCGATTCATTAATAGCGCCAGGTAGCGACAGTAGCGGTATTTTCACAGTGCCCGCTAGTATTCGCTGTGCTTGGCCGTTGTTCGGTTGTTGACAGCGACTCAGTCGGTTTGCCGAAATGTTGAATATTGGGTGAGGAGTCGCTATTTGACAGGTTCCGCGCTGTATGGGAGCGCATGACAGTGAATGGCCATAGCGAACGGCTCCCAGCATATTCATTAACAAATCACGCTCAAAAAACCCCAGAGCGCTGGCGGCGATGGGTTAAAAGTAGTTTTTTAACCCCCAAACAACCATATTTTTGGGAAAAAAAACAAACAAGTTTTTCAAAACGTTTTGTAATATGAATACATTAATATCAGACCTGTAATATCAATTCTGCACAAATTTTTTTTTTTACCTTAAAAAAAATATCTAACATTGCAGAAGTGGTCACAGAATTTTTGACATTTAAAAAAAAAAAAAAAAAAAAAACATTAATAGATTTAAAGATTGCTCCATTGAAATGCATTGGAGAGCGCCAGGTAGCGAGAGGTCATACCTGTCGCTGTTCAAGGTCGCTCGCTGGCGCTGTGGGGTGAGGCTGGAATAATGATGAATGATTCGCTATCTGGCGCTCTGTCAGTCGCTAAGCAGGATCGGCTTGATAAATGTGTGATTGCGGAGGGGAGCCGGCGTTCTCGTGGCGGTGAGCGTCATTACCGTTCGCTCACCATTCGCTACCTGGCGCTATCCCTTGTTAAATAAGGGCCTGAACAAAATGCAGCCAAGAGACTCAAGGGAGAATGACTCCAGGGCTGGCGTTAATCCACGTTCAGTGGGGTCGCCATCATGGTTCATAAAAAAACTTTTCAACCGTTTTTTTAACAGGATACCATTAGTCTGCTAACAACGGAAACATCAGACATAGGACACAGGGCACAGGATGTCAGGTAAGTGCAAAATTTACAGGGATGCAATAGTGGTGCGGCCCCCTGAACCCATATGGACGCTGCCTCTGCTACTCTTCCATTTTGCAACACACATAATAAAGAAATATATTATTACTTTCTAGCTGTAACTGCTACTTAAACTGAATCTCCAGCATCATTTCATGAAAAGCCCAAACCCTTAAAAAAAACTATTACCCAGAATCTAAAAATAATAGATTTAACTTTTTTAGTTGCTTACTTTTTATTCTTTCCCCCCACTGGGCTGCAACTCAGGACTCTAGGATACGGGCGCCGCCATCTTGCCTCAGAAGCATCACATACTGAGGAGAGGCGAGGGGGGGGTTATAGCTGTGCTTTGCACAGACAGAGCAGAGCTGGGGTCAGGAAAAGGACAGCAATACCGGAATGCAAAGTGACACAGTCAGAAGACACTTCCTGTTTACAGGCTGCCTGATGCTCCATGAGCAGCCATATTGGATGTTTAAAGGTTCATAACATGCAGTAGATGCAGGTAGGATTATTTTTAATGTGAGCAATCTGTATGTACAGGATGGAGGAAACATATAAGATAGACTCTTATTCAGGGTGAAGGTCTGCTTTAAGTGAGGTGTGCCTTCACTAATTCAAAAGAATTCACCACAATCCGGAACTTAGTAGGACAAACTCATTAAATATTATTATTGGCCCCATGTGCTGTTGTCATCATGGAGAATTAGCTACCCAATGGCCACAAGATGTATGCCGGAATGATTGAACCCAAGCTGCATGCACTAGTGTGTGACAATAATGGCAGCAATACTGAGAAATGACCAGGGGGTCTGAACATTGCTACTTGGACTGGGCTAATGCAGACTGTAACTCGGAGCCTAAGATAAAGAATTATCTTGCCCTAAGTATCATGCAAATGTAAGAATAAGGGCAATACCTACAGTGACTGGGAACAGGGATAGACTGGCCATAAGGAGCACAGGAAAAATTCCTGTTTTAGGACCACTTGGGCTGGGTGTATAAACCAGAAGCAATCCTCCTCTACCAGAGGCTAGGCACTACTGCTTCAGCTTAGCATGGTTGTGGGGATCACCCTGACCTCTGGCACAGTATCGCCCACTAGAATATTAAATCCACAGTACCATCATCTTATGTGTGGCCATATCCACACCTGTCCCTGTAAGGCTATAGCTTCAGCTGATAAACACTGATAAAGGGATTGACCAGTTCACTATAAGCAGGAAATCAAGGTTAAGGTAATCCCATTTATTGGCTAACTCAATAAGATTGAAAATGCAAGCTTTCGAAGCTGTTCAAGCTTCTTCTTCAGGCATAATACAGATCTGTAACTTAGCCACACATTTATACAAAACACTACAAAGGAGTGACAATTGTTTTTACACTGACACACATGAAAAATAGCTAAGTCGTAAAATCCTATAATGTGAGATAAGGATCAGGTGGATTATAACAATTAATGGTGGGCTGATAAGAATGAGAGGGGGAGAGAGTGTGGAATTATTATTGCTCTCACATCAGCCCAGACAGTCTGTTTAATATCAGACCTTGTGATGAGTCTTGTCTATTCAATCCCCGTCATAATGACACATAAAATGATTGTCCCTGTTTAGCCCACAGTCCATTGATTTAAAGATTTGGATGCATTTACACTTCCATCCTAGACTTTAATCACACAGCATCTGGCACTCTATGCTATAGCGACCAGATCCAGAGCGCAGACGCTGTGTGTGTTTTTTTGTTGAATATGGTGTGGAGTACTGAGAGTCAGTCGCAATGAGCTGGCGCTACCTCTCGCTCCCTGCAACTCTGTACTGGTGTTAGAACACCCAACATACATCACATTCATCAATGCCGTCCAGGTTACTACAGTGAATGAGACGCTCTTTAACAGCGCCCGATAGCCGATCACAGCGTCTACTAGCGGTCGCTCTTAGCGCCTCTGTACAGACGCTCATCTGCTGATACCTAGCGCTAGTAATGAATCAGCCTGCTGCTCCCATCGCTGACATTTTTCCTTGTTTTGGTGCACCAAGACATCCTCTTTTTCCTGCAGCTGTGAGGGGGATGGGTCTGCTGTGCCTGCAAAGAGGAGAGCACTAGGAAGCTGCCATGTAGGTGACATAACTGCAATAAAAGCCTATGGGATAGCTGCTGGCTAAGCATAGGGGAACCACATAAGCAGGGGAAATAGGTCAGGAGGGCACCAAAGGGAGGCCCAAGCACAGGTGGAGGTGCCATTTCGAATCTTTGCCCTGGGTGCCAGAAAGCCTAGCTAAGCCTCTGCACATAGGCAAAAATACAGCTGCAACTGGAATAGTGAGTGAGCCAAACCAGCCAAACCAACAAATATCCCAAACTGTGTGGGAAAACCAGGGCCGTATTTAGCATTAGGCACAGCAAGGCACGTGCCTAGGGCGCCTAGCTTGGGGGAGGGGCGGCCTGTCCACAGCTGCAGTTGCACTACAAAACGTTTTTGCTTTTTATATCATTGGTGGTGGTGAGTGGGAATGGCTGGCCGCCCATCCGCACGCGTCCCTCCCCCCCCCCCCCCCCCCCTGTATGCTGCCACTGGGACAGCTTACTACATAGAGATCTAATAGCTACCTGGCTGACTCCGCCCACCTGATGTCACATATGGTCGTCGCAGAAAAGAAGACATGTGGCTGTGTAAAGACATTGCCGGCATACAGGTGCGAGGGTTACGGCAAGGCTGCCAATAATGTGAATGGAAATGTGTGTGGAGGTTTAGGTGTCAAGTCCCGGAGACACCCACCTTCCAATAAACCAGCAACCCCCAATCTCCGCTGCTTTCTTCACCTATAGTAAGCCCCCGTTTGCCGGGACGCTAGACACGCCTCACCGGACACGGTTGCCCCCAGGTCTTATTAGCACAAAGGATGCTGATTTATGCAGGGGAAGGTAGATGAATCCAAGGACAAGACTGAGTAGCGAAAACGGACAGGGGTCATACACGGGTGGTCAATCCGAGGAGGCACGGTACAGAAGGGTTAGACGGAAGAATGGTCAGGGGCTAGCCAAGGGTCACAACGGGAGGTCAGAAGTTCGCGGTACAAAAGGAGCAGGCAGAATCGTAGTCAAGGGGCAAGCAAGGTCGGTCCAGGCGGCAATCAGGGATGGTCGAGAACAAGGCAAAATCACAAGGAGAAGAGCAATCCAAATCACACCCAGTAGCACGCTATAACGGGCAATGATCAACTGCAGGGTATACACCTATATAGGGAGGGAGCTGACTGGATAGGCTGCGGGGAGGAGTGCAAGGATTGGGGGAAACTGGGATCTCCGGGCTGATTGCCCAGTTTGAATAGGGACACTGTGATAGGGCACAAGTATTGAATAGTAAAGGCTCATTGGCCCAACTAGATGTAAGGAGGCGACTGTTTGGGCGCATGCCCTTTATTGGCCAGGGCTCAATACAATCACCTCCGGCGGGTGCGCTGTGCGCAGCGCCGCCGGAGGGCATAGATAGTGAGAAGACGAGCACGCGCGCGCGTGTGGGGACGCGCGCCGGGAGCGCGCCGCACAGAGAGCGGCGCGGCCGCTCCCGACGCTGCAGGGCCGGAAGCCGCCTGAGCGGCTGCTCGTGACAGCCGAGCGGCGGGCGGGCAGGAGCGACGGGGGAACGAAGTCGGCGGGGGAACGAAGGTCAGGTAAGGAGGTGGCCGTGACACTACCCCCCCCTTCACGAGGGGCCTCTGGACCCTTACCAGGCTTATCCGGATTTTCACGGTGAAACCTATTAATAAGGGTCTTGGCATGGACATCCTTGGCCGGTACCCAACACCTTTCCTCTGGACCAAAACCCTTCCAATCTATTAAATACTGTAAAGAGTTATGAAGCACCCGAGCGTCGAGTATTCTATTAATCTCATATTCAGGCCCATCTTCCACTATGATCGGAGGAGGAGACGACACCTGAATATTTTTGGCAGATTTTAACAAAGAAACATGAAAGGATGACGGAATTCTCATGGATGAAGGTAACTTGACCTTAAAGGTAACGTCGCTTAATTTATCAATAATAGGAAACGGACCGATAAATTTAGGCCCTAGCTTGGACGAGGGTTGCCGAAGGGCAATATTTCTAGTAGAGACCCAGACCAAATCACCCACCTGAAATGGTGGTTCTAGCGACCTATGTCGGTCCGCAAAGATTTTATGAGTTCTAGAGGCTTTCTTTAAGTTAGTCTGTATCTCAGCCCACACCTTTGTTCTTTCTCGTAGCCATTCCTCCAAGGCCGGCAAGTTGGAGGAAGGACCAGAAAAAGATGATGCCTTAGGATTTCTGCCGTAATTACAAAAAAAAGGCGAAAACCTAGTAGATTCACTCGGCGCATTGTTAAAGGCGAATTCTGCAAATTCGATGAATTCCGCCCATTGTTCTTGGCGATCGGAGACGAAACAGCGTAGATATTGTTCTAAACATTGATTTACCCGTTCGGTCTGTCCATTAGACTGCGGGTGATAGGCGGTAGAGAGCGACACTTTAATACCTAAACGATTGCAGAAAGCTTTCCAAAAACGAGATACAAACTGAACTCCTCGATCCGAAACAATATTCTGTGGTAAACCATGGAGGCGAAAAACATGCTTAATGAATAGCTGTACTAAATCTGGTGCCGACGGAAGTTTTATCAAAGGAATAAAGTGTGCCATTTTACTGAAGCGATCCACCACCACCCAAATTACAGAATTCCCCTGTGATGGAGGAAGATCAACAATAAAATCCATGGATATGTGCGACCATGGTTCAGCGGGGATTTCTAAGGGAACTAATAGTCCCGCAGGGGATCCATGAGTGGTCTTACTACGAGCACATACCGGACATGCTTCGACAAAGGCGGAAGTATCGCGTCGGATGGTGGGCCACCAGACATGACGTTTGGCGATAGCTAAAGTCTTACGAACACCTAAGTGACCAGCCGACTTGGCATCATGTAGTTCCTGTAAAACGGCCAGACGCAAATGAGGCGGAACAAATAAACAATCAGAGGGTTTACCCGGAGGAGAATCACCCTGAAATGGTACCAACGAGCTAGACAGGTCAGGGAGAAGAGCAGCCACAACACAACCCAAAGGCAAAATCGATTCTGGAGGACCACTCTGGTCCTTACAATCCCCGAAATTACGGGATAAGGCATCTGCTTTGGCATTCTTCTTCCCCGGCTTATAGGTGATAATAAAATTAAATCGAGAAAAGAAGAGTGCCCATCGCGCCTGACGGGAGTTGAGTCTCTTGGCAGACTCTAAATACTCCAGATTCTTGTGATCAGTATACACCGTGATGGGGTGTAGGGAACCTTCTAGCCAGTGGCGCCATTCTTCGAAGGCCAGTTTAATACCCAATAGTTCCCTATTCCCAACATCGTAATTGCGTTCAGCAGGTAAAAACTTCCGAGAAAAGAATGCACAGGGATGTAGTTTCTCAGGATTGCCAGCATACTGAGAAAGAACAGCTCCTACTCCCAGTTCCGAGGCGTCAACCTCTAATAGAAATGGAAGCCGGGTGTCGGGATGTATCAAAATGGGAGCGGAGGTGAAAGTCTCCTTTAACACTTGAAAGGCGTTTTTAGCTGAGGGAGGCCACTCCTCAACAAAAGCGCCCTTACGAGTGAGATCTGTTAAAGGACTCACAATGGACGAGAAACCCTTTATAAACTGCCTGCAAAAATTCGCAAATCCTAAAAATCTCTGAAGCGCCTTTAGGGTTCTGGGTTGTTCCCACTCCAAAATAGCAGAAACCTTGGAAGGATCCATCACCAATCCCCGCTTGGAGATTATAAATCCTAGGAACGGGATTTCAGACATTTCAAAAACACATTTGGAGATTTTAGCATACAGATGATTTTCCCGCAATCTCTGCAACACCGCTTTGACATGTTGACGGTGCTCCACCAGAGAGCGGGAAAAAATCAGTATGTCGTCCAAATAGACCACGAGAAACTGACCCAAAAAATCACGGAATATGTCATTGACAAAATCTTGAAACACTGCAGGAGCATTGCATAACCCGAATGGCATCACTAAGTATTCATAATGCCCATCCTTTACATTGAAGGCCGTTTTCCATTCATCCCCCTGCCGTATGCGAATAAGGTTATATGCTCCTCGAAGGTCTAACTTAGTGAAGACCTGGGCCCCAGAGACCTGATTAAAAAGGTCATTGATTAATGGTAGAGGATATCTATTTTTTACAGTAATCTTATTTAACCCACGATAATCTATACAGGGGCGTAAGCCGCCGTCCTTCTTCTCGACGAAGAAGAACCCAGCACCGGCAGGAGAGGTGGAAGGACGGATAAACCCTTTCTGGAGATTTTCGGTGATATAATCTTTCATGGCCTGCTCTTCGGATCTAGTGAGATTATATAGTTTCCCCCTAGGGGGCATAGTACCTGGGAGTAAGTCAATAGGACAGTCGTAGGCCCTATGGGGTGGAAGAATGTCGGCGGATTTCTCTGAAAATACGTCTGCCCAATCTGCATAGACTGGAGGTAACCCATCAAGGACAATAGGTGTGGTCCTAAGGGAAATAGAAAAACAACGACTTTGACATGAAGGACTCCACTTCACCAGATCCCCCGATCTCCAATCTATCACGGGGTTATGGACTTTTAACCAGGGAAATCCTAACACGATAGGGGAGACGGGACTTTCAATAATCAAAAATTCTATTTCTTCCGAGTGGGCAGATCCTACGACTAAATTCACCCAAGGGGTCTTGTGGGAGACCAACCCCCCCTCAATGGGCTTATTGTTAACCGCCAGGACCCGGAGGGAATTTTCTAATGGGATTAACGGGATCCCTAGAGTGATGGCTAAGGATCTATCCAGGAAATTGCCAGCCGCTCCACTATCGATGAAGGCGGAGGCAATAGTCCGGGACGGACCCCAAGAGAGTGTAACAGGTAAGAGTACACGATTGTCTGGAGGGAACGATACCTGATCGCCTAGAAGAGGTCCCTCTGCAAGATCTAGGCGTTGAAGTTTCCCGCCACCGGAGCCTTGTTTGGGCAGGTCTTGGCAAAATGACCCGGATTACCACAGTAGAGGCAGAGGCCTTGGGATCTGCGTCGAACCTTCTCCGCCTGAGAGAGGTGGGTAACGCCAAGCTGCATCGGTTCCTCATGCGACACGGAAGGAGAGGAAACGGCTGCCCCCTTAAAGCTTGACTCTTGACGCGAGGACCCCCAAGGTTGGTCCTTGCCTCTTTCCAGGCGCCTTTCTCGAAGGCGTCGATCCACCCTGATGGCCAGCTGCATATATTCATCTAAGCTTTTAGGCAAAGGATAGTTCACCAGGATGTCCTTGACGTTATCGGAGAGCCCAATTCTAAATTGGCTACATAAAGCCGGATCGTTCCACTGGGAATCTACAGCCCACCGCCGAAATTCTGCGCTATATTCTTCAGCAGAACGTTTGGCCTGTCTCAGGTTCCGCAATTTAGAATCCGCCGTCGCGGCCCGATCTGGGTCAGCATACAGTAGTTCCATGGCCGAAAAAAAAGAAGAGACCGACTGCAAGGCTTCATCAGACGGAGCTAGACCAAACGCCCAGGTCTGTGGGTCGCCCTGGAGGAGTGAAATGACTAGCCCAACGCGTTGCGCTTCGGATCCAGATGCGTGGGGTCGAAGGCGGAAGTAGAGTTCGCAAGAATTCTTAAAGTTAGAAAACTTCGCCCGATCCCCCAAAAATTTCTCGGGGAGAGGGATCTTGGGCTCGACGGTCGGAGAAGGATCCGTTGGCGCAGGTATCTGACGATTCTCTTGCGCGGCCACTCGTTGAGCCAGCTGATTAATGGCAGTGGCCATAGCTTGAACCTGTTGGATCAATTCTTCCATCTAGAAGATATTCTTCTTTTTGTGGCCCGTTATAATGTCAAGTCCCGGAGACACCCACCTTCCAATAAACCAGCAACCCCCAATCTCCGCTGCTTTCTTCACCTATAGTAAGCCCCCGTTTGCCGGGACGCTAGACACGCCTCACCGGACACGGTTGCCCCCAGGTCTTATTAGCACAAAGGATGCTGATTTATGCAGGGGAAGGTAGATGAATCCAAGGACAAGACTGAGTAGCGAAAACGGACAGGGGTCATACACGGGTGGTCAATCCGAGGAGGCACGGTACAGAAGGGTTAGACGGAAGAATGGTCAGGGGCTAGCCAAGGGTCACAACGGGAGGTCAGAAGTTCGCGGTACAAAAGGAGCAGGCAGAATCGTAGTCAAGGGGCAAGCAAGGTCGGTCCAGGCGGCAATCAGGGATGGTCGAGAACAAGGCAAAATCACAAGGAGAAGAGCAATCCAAATCACACCCAGTAGCACGCTATAACGGGCAATGATCAACTGCAGGGTATACACCTATATAGGGAGGGAGCTGACTGGATAGGCTGCGGGGAGGAGTGCAAGGATTGGGGGAAACTGGGATCTCCGGGCTGATTGCCCAGTTTGAATAGGGACACTGTGATAGGGCACAAGTATTGAATAGTAAAGGCTCATTGGCCCAACTAGATGTAAGGAGGCGACTGTTTGGGCGCATGCCCTTTATTGGCCAGGGCTCAATACAATCACCTCCGGCGGGTGCGCTGTGCGCAGCGCCGCCGGAGGGCATAGATAGTGAGAAGACGAGCACGCGCGCGCGTGTGGGGACGCGCGCCGGGAGCGCGCCGCACAGAGAGCGGCGCGGCCGCTCCCGACGCTGCAGGGCCGGAAGCCGCCTGAGCGGCTGCTCGTGACAGCCGAGCGGCGGGCGGGCAGGAGCGACGTGCAGCCCGCCGAGAGGAGTCGGCGGGGGAACGAAGGTCAGGTAAGGAGGTGGCCGTGACATTAGGTTTATGTGGATGTGTTGATGGGGGGGTGAGACCGAGGCTGGATCTAAAGTTTCTAACGCAGGCAGGGGCGGGCGGTGCTGCTATAAACTTCTGTTTACCTTCACCTCTGTGGATGGTCACACAGCTCCGTCCCTGTCTGTCTCCCCTGTCAGCGTCTCTCCCCCCCTCCTATTCCTGTGCAGTCTACACATGTGAGCAGGTCAGAGGACATGTCCCTCACACTATGGACAGTAAGTCAGATGCAAACTGTCCAGATCTTTCAGGTTATATGTCAGTCTATCTAAGAAGCCTTGGTGTTTAGTATCACCTAGGCAGCCCTCAAACATTTCCACAGGACCCATGAATTCCACTTTTACCTACATATCAGGGTATCATGATTTGGGCTGGATGGTTCTATATGATATCCTGATATATATGCAGAAATGGAAAGTGTGAACCTGCATTTTAATGAAATGGGTGTTAATTACATGTGATCACAGTGTGGGGAGGCATTTCATTTGCCAATACCCCCCCCCTGCAAGCATGTTCTACTAACCCTCTTCTCACTCCCTCAGCAAAACCGTGCACCCCAATGATCACCAGTCCCACTGAGAAGACACTGGCACATGTGACCATTAACCCATTGCAGATCTCCATTTTACTGAGAAACCGAGGAGGAACTAAGAAAAACTAAGTTTGCCTGGGGGTGCACTAATCATCTTCTTTAAAGTGGACCATCACCCTCCTGTGATCGGCCCGGGAATCTATAAGATTCCTGGGCCGATCACCTCCCTCCCCGCGGGACATCCGAGATCGGGATGTCCCGCGGTGAGGGACCCCCCCCAAAACCCCCAAAAAACTCACCTCACCGCCTCCCGCGCGCTCCTCTAGACGTGCGCGCGCCCTGTCAGAGCGACGTGCGGGAGGCGGCGGCGGGCGCACTGTCTTGTCTGCCGCTTGTCCGGGAGCGTGGTGAGGTGAGTATTTCGGGGTTCTGGGGGGTTTTACACAGCGGGACACCCCTAATCGGGGTGCCCCCCTGAAGTGGACCAAAACCCAGGATAGTCAAAATCCTGGGTGTTGGTCCACTTTAAAGTGTTCAAGTGTTGCCTATCCTGATATTTGGGATTCTCTGCTTCTTGCACTCAGCCCAGCGAGGCCAGGGATGCATCCACTCTTACTCCCTATTGTTTGCAGTTCTGGGGAGCCACCAGAAACAATTTTGCAGCGACCCAGGGGCTTCCCATTTTGGGATGCCCCAGGGGAAGGCCGGCGACTGGCCAAGGATTGTTCTAGGCTGTGGTGGACTTGGTTTTGCTTTAAATATGGATATTGGATTGATTTAATGCAGACCAAAATACAGGTTTTTAATTCACCTGGGTTTTGGTCTGCTTTACAGAGATTTCCTGATCCTTGGTTCTTTGTAATTCCTTGACTGCTACCTTCAGCTGGGCACATCACCCCCAGGCATTGAGATATGTCTGGTGTGTTAGTGCGCCTCCAAACAGAGGTGTGCTGGATGCCCATGCATGTGCCAAGAGAGCAAGATAAGAATTACATAGATCCCCAGGGGTTTCACACAGCAGGGCATGCCCCGGAAAGGACTTTCACCTAGTCCTGGAGTCTTTTAGACTCTAGTGCTGGGTATATAGGGTTTAGATCCTCTTTAAAGCAGACCAAACCAGTGACACCAATCCCAAAGCCCGAAAGTCTAGTTTAGAGGGGCATAATGATGCAGAATACCCCTGTGTGTGACCCCCCCAACTCCCTGTGTTATTCACCTTTTCCCTACAAGCCTTTCCTTCTTCAACATGTAACACAAATTTGCACCACACTGTCGTCCTTTGAAGCTTTTAGAATAGGTGGAGGCAATAGCTGCAGTTTCCAGTACCCTGTCAAGGAGAGAATATGAAGGAAAAAAAACCTTAGTGTGTGGTTTGGGGATGTAAGTTCTGGTGCCCTTGGCACATACCAGCTTTTAGATCCTCTTTAACTACATGTAACTCTTCCTAAAGGGATTGACCACATATGTAAAAAAACAAAATGGCACTCACCTTTTGTCCCCCACATCAGTCACAGAAGTGCTGCTATGCCCTCTTCATTCATTGCATTGGAGGGGGTGTGCTGAGGCCTGACACGTCCCCTGGAGCGTTCAGCTGCAGGGGACAAAGGGTGTTGTTATTTTACATGGGTGGTCAAACACTTTTACTGTAGGGTCTTATGGGTGGACACTTTTCCTGGTTTTAAAGTCCCGGGTTCTTCTTTTTATTACTCTAGGTCTTGGCACAGGCCCGCAGAAGGCGGAGGTGATCGTTGCAATGAATGGAAGTGCCGCATTGACCATAGCACATCCCTGCCTAGATATCCCTGGGGGGTGGGGGGCATCTCTAGGTTGCACCAGGCAGCAGGATGTTTTGGTTCACCCCTGTGTGTATTGATGAGGGACAGGGCTGCCAAATGAATCTCGGGGGGGATGGTAATACTGGCAATGTAGTCACACAACCATCAAAAATGCAGCAGTGAAAATCCTGGGTGCTGTGACTCTTTAAACTGGACCAACAACCATTTAACAAAACATGGGTGTCGATCCTCTGCAAGGGGGGTTACCCTGATTGCCGGTGTCCCCCCGCCCCCCTCGATTGAGTGATGTAAAGCCCACAAACCTTACTTGACAACTTACGCCCTAAGGTTTGTGGGTTTTACAGCACTTGATCGGGGGGGGGGGGCTGACCCCCCTCTGCATCGGATCAATACCCATGTTTGGTAAAATTGGTGTTGTTCCGGTTTAAGGTTATGATTTGGGGTTTCTATGGTTTTAAGGTGAACCAGATTTTAGAGCCAGGTTATAGGACTGCCTGGCAGGGATTTTCTTTTTTTGTGTTATTCAGTTTGTAGATGTCTACTTGGCACTTATTTTGGAGACGCAACTTTGTCCAATATTTAAAGAGGGCATTCCGATTTAAGAACCCAGCTTACATATGTTTTTACAATCGGGGGGGGGGGGGGGGCTTAACTAAAAAGTGCCTAGGGCAGCATGAATCCTAAATACGGCCCTGGGGAAAACTAGTGTTGAGCTATGGGTCCTAATGATTCTATTCTGGACAGCTGCTTTAAAAGACCTCATGGGGTAATAATGTGTAAGAAATATGTCTGATGCCCATGGCCAACACACATCTGTTTGTGCTATTATTTTTATGAATGATCCACCACATTTTCCAGTTTCACAGGACTGCTAAAACATTAAACTCATGGCACAGGACTGCTTTCTTATGTATACCAGTAATAGGCAAATAGCCACATCCTTGCTGCCAAAAACCAATAAGACATGCCAAGACCTGTTGTTTCTTAGCTCAGGTCTGACCTGACTATTCAGCAGAAAATCGGATTACTTTTTATACCAAATGAATGCTGAACTCCTTTGTATTGTACTGTCCCCTGTCAATGTCTCCTGCTGTCATCTGTCCTTGCCTTAAAGCTTTTAAAAAACTTAATCTGCAGTAGTTACAACCAATTTAGATTTTAAGGACATGTTTTTTTATCTTCAATGTCAGTGTTCCCTAACCCTCTCCTGGAGAACCACCAACAGGTTAGGTTTTGCAGATCTCCACATAAATGCACATGTGAAGTATTCATTAAACAATTAAACATTGTGCAAATTCACATAATATGGGCTGTTGGTGGCTCTCAAGGAGAAAGTTGGGGAACACTGTTCCATGTGATGTCCCACTAGTTTAATGATAATCAAACCATTAAAGATTTGACTTTCTTATGTATTTCTTTCTTAGGATACCATTGTCTCTATACCTTTTCTAGAAACTTGTAAGAGCATCTTAGGTCTCTTTCTGCAACACAACCTCAAAGTTGGATTGATCTACCTCATTTTCATGAGGTTTCATTTTCATGAAGTTTTTTGCCCTTTTTCTTCTCCAAGACCTTTTTCAAAACTTACACTTCAGGTAAAAAACAAAAGGCACAGGCTATTCATACGACTGGACAGGTTCTTGATTTCAAATTTAAACTCCAAACTATCCCAAACTACGGTAAACACAAGCTGAACAGCAGGTACTCCAGTAGGCACAAGAAAATACCAGCAGCAGTAGGGGGGAGGTATACTGGTGCTGACTCTGAAGGGGCGGGCAACCCACAGACACATAAGAGTGTATTCCCCAGCATACAGGAGATGGCAGGCTGGCAACTCACAGGAGAACGGAAATGAGTTACCCAGTGTCAAGGTATAACAAGATCCAGGGTTCAGAGGAGTCAAGGGTAAAATGGCAATGAAAGGCAATATCCTGCTGACCAGGGCAGCCACCAGGGCAGGAGAGCCAAGACTTCAGTATGGTGCCCAGTGGCCACCCTAGACTGAGACCCGTTGGCTGCCACACTATTCCTGCTAGCGCAAATGGTATTTGATGGTGTCTACTTCCCTTTCTCCAGGCTGGTTTGACTTGGGGCTAAATTTCAAAATAGGGGCCAAGCCATCACACATAGGTTCAGAGAGGGAGCCAGATCCTATAGAGCTTATGTTGTGTCTGGGTCCCCCATAACTATATTGTGATGGCTGTGCCCCTAGTCTGATTTTCATTTTCCTTTTTGGCTTTAATAATAACATAAGCCTGGCTGCCTTGGGGGACAGAGGCCCAGTTCAAACCCCAACCATCCATCATATATAGGTTATAGAGGCACCTAGACTCAATACACCCTATATTTTGTCTGGGCCCCCATAATATATAATGTAGGGGCTGGACCCATAGAGTTTTTTGTTTCCTATATAGATAGAGTCTGGGTATTTATAATATTTTGACATTTGCATCACCCAGCATTTCCTAATTATGATTGTGAACAAACCTTCACTCTAACCATAACCAGGGTAACCATACATCCGCAAGATACTCTTTTATTTGCATTCTAAAACTGTACCAAACCATAATATACTGATATTGCTAAAGGTGTGTGTAAGCATATTTATAGGAGCACCATAACAACATTGTGTAATATTAAAAATCCATATAAACACGTTGGCTAATGAGAGAAGGGTCACTAATACACCTGAACTGAATAAAACTCCCGCCAAGCTTGTGGCTTATTCTCTCATGGTAAGAATAAAATCCAGGGGGTGACAGGTTAATGTATCAGGGGTGAAAGAACATTTTCTCTTCCTTTCATTAAAATAAAAAAAGCAAGCCTGGCTGGATATTTCTTGATGGTGGGTATACAAGTGACCCCTCCTCCCGCCATCCAGCATATTTATATGGAATTATATGAAATGTTATCATTGGGCTATTTGTCACGATAGTGCTCCTTTAAGATTATTACATCTTACAGGGCCGGTAAACCCAACATCAAAATGAAGACAGCAAGCAGCTCACCTGATGCCTGTCCCATGTCTTCTACTTCATTTTCTGCAGTGCCGGGTAGAAGCTGTAGCAGCTCTAAAACTTGTCCTCCTTTCAAGTCCATTCCCCCAGGACCATTCCGAAGTGGTCCTACAGCCACTCTATTCCTTGATCCACTCTGTTCCTTGGCACCCGCAATCCCAGTAAGCCACAGTGGTCCCATGCCTGTTTCTGACCATAGTAAAGCATGCTCAAGGCTTTTAAAGCTGTACAATGACTCGTCCTCCCTAGCTCAGCCACGACCCAGAAACTGATGCTTAGAAAGCTGCTTCGCTCAGAATACACCAGGAATTTAGGTATAATAGGAGGTTTTGAGATGCTTAAAATATTTTATACTGTCCCTAATTGGGATAATTTTTTCCATGCAACTTTATTGCTTAAACACATTTTTCAGTTTAAAATAAAAATTTTATTATTTCAACGCCCGCTAACTAATATTTCAGTTCTTCAAACTTTAACATATATTGTATTACATTTCAAAGAATTTGTGTATTACAAATATGTAATATCTTGAATATACATATGCTTTCACCTAATCTAGCATTAAGAAGTGATTCATTTAAATTGATTAAGGTAATTAGACTGCTGTGATGGAACACATGTGGGCTGGTGATTTCAGTTACATTGTGCAAGATGAATGAAAGAGATAAAAGCCCTTATGAGTTTATTGATCGGGTTCATGAATGGAATTCTAAGCTTTCTCACAGGAACCTTCTGGCACACTGCTTTTACATTGCACAAACCATGTTTCTGGAAAAAGGCTTTCTAATCTTGTACCTGCTGGAATAGCAGCAATATTCGGGTAACATTGTTTGGCCCCTTTTTATTACTTACTTTATTAACAAAAAAAAGTAGCCCACCTTTCCCTGCCAGCTGGACCTATGCCAAGGGGCATAAGAGCTTGTAAGTTGCCAGGACTGGAAGTCGGCTAATCAGCTTTTAGGCCCTGGGCTACCTGCTTTACACATCATAATTAGGTGCTGAACAAGGGGAGGTAAAACTCTTAAAAAGCAATAAAAAACGGGAAGAATTTACCAAATTATTGGCAGAAACTCCATTACTGGATCACGGCCCTGGGGTTATGGCAGGGGCCCACTACAGGGTCCTGGGGTGGGCCAGTCTTATACTGGGCAGGTCACTCGGGATTCCTATTGAGATAATAGATCAGTAAGTGGTAAGTTGATTGCACACTAATCTCCGGACTGCCACACACTACACATATTGCAGAATGTTTTATACAGCTATTGCTATATTTGAAACTGAGCTTAGCCCAGTTTAGACCTGAAAGGCTGTCTCCAGCACATGATAGTCTATTGTGTTAGTGATTTTGAGGATTTAACACTTACCCACTTTAAGAAAAGTTAAGATTTAAAGATTAAACTCCACTTGTGTTGTGTTTTACCTATTGACTTTGTACTTACTTGCTTATAAAGTTGTATTTATCAAACACTTTTTTTTTTTTTTCAAATTCTTTTTATTTGAGTTTTCATCATTTTTCCAACAATGAGGTACATAGTTAGGTCTTTTCAAGAAATTACAGCATAATAAAATGATAAAAGAAGTACAGACATGACATTGCATCAGCAAGGACATTGTTTTTCCTATTAACATTGTATGTCAAATCCAGGTAACCAACATTAGAGCATCTATTTGAGGTAACACTGCTTGACAACAAAACTGCGTCACACCCGGTCCCGCCGCTCAGGGTGAGGGCCACGCATGTCCCTCCTCTCCAGATTGATTGGGTCATCTCCCTCCACTACTCTGGTCAGATACCAGGTGGTGTCTCGAAATGTCTGATATAATTTTTGTTTGGTTTCTATATTTAATGTTTCAATAAAGCTTTCCCATGTGTTAAAGAATTTGGGTGTTTTCTTTTCTTTATCTAAGGTTGCTTCAGCCCATTCGAATTTAAAGAGCTGTTGCAATTTTTCCATAAAGTGTTGGAATGGGGGCGGGTCACTCCCTATCCATCCCTGAAGAATGACTTTTTTTGCCACTGTGGCTATCAGTAAGATTAATTTTCTAGTTCCTCTGTCTATCCTCTGAGTGTTAGTGTCTATGGAGCCGAATATTGCCCACCTTGGAGTAAGGGGTAAGTAGCTTGTTAATTTTGTAATCATGTATCTGTGCACTTTCCTCCAGAATTGATTAATCACCGGACATTCCCACAAACAGTGGTATAAATCTGCTCCCTCCTTTCCACACTTTCTGCATTGGTTGGAGTCAGACAGCTTCATCTGCACTGAACGAGCTGGTGATACATAATTATAGTGGTACAATCTGAGCAGCATTTCTCTATAAGAGGATGCCTGCAGCGTTGTCCAGGAGTAGTTGTACATTTTGAGCAGTTCGGCAACATCCAACTCCGGAAAATGAGCGCACCACTTGATCATGCCTGTATTAAGTTCTTCATAGTGTAGAGTATGTCTTAAAAATCTGTAGTGTATCGCTACGGCTTTGCCGTTTGGTGGTGTTATATTCAGCAGTGTATCTAGTTCGTTTTCCCAATCATGAGTGGAAAAACTTTTGATTGTTTTTTTGATATAAGATGATATTTGAAAATATGCAAAAGTATGTGGGGCCGTGAATGGGAATTTTTCCTTAACTTCTTGGAGTGTAAGTATTCTTTTGTCATTCCGTTTCAATAATTGGCCAATATGTGTGAGTCCTGCTTTTTCCCACTCTGTGAATGGGCGTGTTTGGCTCCCGTGCAAGAAATCTAGGTTGCCCGTGATGGGTAGCAATACTGATGAGTGAGGGTTTAGTTTATATCTTTTCCTCAGTTTTTGCCAAAGACCCCAGATGGACATCAATAGCGGATTTAAAGTGACCCGCTCAGGCAGTTCCGCTCTTGGCATATGAATCAAATAAGTTAGTTTAATATCTGGTATCATGTTCTGATCCAATTGTGGATCTGTATGTATATGCGTGTTTTTGACCCAGTCTCTCAGCACTCCAAGCAGTGCCGCTATGTTGTAATTAAATGGATCTGGAAGGTTTACTCCAGCGTTCTCCCGTGGCTGCTGCAGCACTCTTCTGCTTATTATTGCTCTTTTCCTGCCCCAGATGAACTCTCTGAACCTTTTATGTAATTCTGTGATTTCCTTATTTTTAAGAAGTATAGGGAGTGTTTGTAAGTAAAACAATAATTTCGGGAACGCTATCATTTTTATTAAATGGATTCGCCCCAAGTATGAGAGGGTCAGGCCATCCCAGGTTTGTAGGTTTTTTTGAATTTCTCTTATGACAGGTTTAATATTGATGTCATAGAGTAAGTGTTGGTTTTTAGGCAGCAGAATACCCAGGTATTTAACATGTTGTTTATTCCATTTGAAAGGGTAGTCCTCTCCCCAGGTTGGTCTTGTACAGTCACCAAGGTATAAAGCTGCCGACTTTTCTAAGTTGATTGAGTAGCCCGTGATAGTACCGAATTGGGTTATGATTGCTAATATCCGTGGGAGAGTGGCTTGGGGGTTTGCCATGTACAATAGAACGTCATCTGCAAAGGCTGTTATTTTTATTTCTTCTTTACCTATTTTTATTCCCTGAAAAGCGGTTTCCTTTTCTAGTAATCTAAATAGTGGGTCAATGGCTAAGTTGAATAAGAGTGGTGACAAGGGACAACCTTGCCTGACCCCTCTCCCCAGTCGGATGCCGTTCGTAAGTTGTCCATTGACTAGCAATTGACAAGTTGGTGTTTTGTATATATATTGTATTAAGGATTTAAATGTGTTGCCGAAGGCTCTTTCCGCTAATACCGCATTAAGCCATGGCCACGCAATTTTGTCAAATGCTTTTTCAGCATCCAAACTGAGGAGAAGACTCCCTGATTTACCATTAGTAGTGATTGCTGCTATTGCTGTTCGTATTCCTATTGAGATGTGTTTACCTCTGACAAAGCCTAGTTGGTGCTTAGTGAGCAACCCCGGGAGGATACACTGGAGCCGATCCGCCATTATTTTAGAAAGGATTTTATAATCTGTGTTTAATAATGATATTGGTCTATAGGATTGGACTAATTCTGGGTCTCTGTCTGGTTTTGGTAGGAGGATCGTATAAGATTCAGTGAAGCGGGGCATTGGAGTCCCGTGGTGCATGATGTTGTGAAATACTTCCCGAAGCATGGGTATTATTGCGGGGTTCAACAGTTTGTAGAATTCGGTTGTGTAGCCATCTGGGCCCGGGGTTTTTTGGTTTTTAAGATTTTTGATTGTGTTTTCTATTTCCTGATCTGTTATATCTGCTTCCAGCATGCCCCTCTGTTCTATTGTTAGTCGTGGGAGTTGTGTCCTGTCAAGTATGTCTTGTGTGGTGGCGTAATTCGTTGTAGTGGGAGAGTATAATTCTCTAAAGTACCCTTCAAATTGTTTTGCTATTCTATCCGGGTCATGTGTTCTGTGTCCCGTGGTTGCGTCCTTTATAATGTTTATAGTTCTATTGTGCCCTTTTGGTTTTGCCATATTGGCCAATAGTGACCCAGCCTTATTGCCGAATCTAAAGTATTTGGCACTCTGGAATTGTATTCTACTTTTGGCTTCCGCTCCCAAGTATGTGTCTAGTATTAGGGATGCTTCCAACCAGCGTTTTTTATTTTCTGGTGTATTGTGTTCTATGTAGGTTTTATAGGCTTTGGTAAGCGCATTATAAAGGAGTGTGTGTTTAGCCTTCGCTTCCTTCCGCTGTTTGACAGTGTATGCTATAATTTGTCCTCTCAATACGGCTTTCGCCGTTTCCCATAGTAGTGTTGGGTTATTCATATGTTGAAGATTGTCATCTAAGAAGTCGCCCCAACTTTTTGTCAGGTATTCTTTAAATTTCGGGGATGTGTATAGGTAATTTGGAAATCTCCAGATTCTAGAGCGGGTTTGTGCTGTTTCCAGTTTAATTGTCAGTGAGAGGGGTGCATGGTCTGACATTGTGATTGGCCCGATGGAGGCATCCGCCACCCCCCCCATTAGTTGTTCATCTATTAGGGTATAGTCAATTCTCGAAAGTGTTTTGTGGGCTACTGAGTAGCACGTGTATTCCCTGGCTGTGGGGTATAGGAGCCTCCACGGGTCAACCAATGCTGTATTCTGTAGCAAAAATCTGAGCGGGTCTCCCATAGGTTGTGCAGTTCGTGATTCCTGCCTGTCCATCTTGGGGTCCATAGCAGCATTAAAGTCCCCTATTACAATTAGGTTCTGCGCTTGTATTGCTAGTAACTTTTGTGTGAGTTCCGTGTAGAAGTCTGCATTAGAGCCATTGGGTGCATAAATGTTGGCTAAGGTGAAGTTCTGTCCTGCTATGTTAATTTTTAGGATTATGTATCTACTTTCGGGATCCATATGTTTTTCTGTTATGTTATATCGCAGGTGTTTGCTAATCAGTATGGCAACCCCTCTTTTTTTTTTTGTATAAGTGGTGGCAATTTCTTCCCCTATCCAATTGGCTTTGAAATTACCTTTTTCCCCAGTTTTCCAATGTGTTTCCTGTAGCCCGACAATGTCTGGGTTAAGGCGGCGAATTGATGCCAGGGCCTTCCTACGTTTGATGGGGTGATTCAAGCCCCCTACATTCCAGGAAACCACTTTAAGTGTGTCTTTCACTATAGTGTCTGTCATTGCTTTATCAGGTGTCATGTGTTAGGTCTATTGACAAATTGAGTGGGGCATACCTCCCGGTCCTGTGTCTTTTGTTCTCTAAGTGCTTATCCTGCTTACGGGATTTCAAGGATCGCGGCCCCCACCCCGAGCGGCGCGCACCGTTCGCCCCAGCATCCCGGAAACCATCACAACTTTTCCTGGAAAAAATAGCTAGAAATACAGTATTAAACCATGCATAACTATATCGACAACTATCAACTTCGCCTTGTAATGGCTGTCGTCTTTCAGTAAACCTTTCATTAACATTGCAAATTTTTTCCAAACTTTTGCCCCATAAAGGGATAGCCACTGTATCCTGTGTCTGTTCTTGTTCTCCTACTCCATTATCAACTATATTTTTCTTAAATTTTCGTCTGTCAACGGACAGATCTCCAACAACATAAACTTTTGTAAACCTGTTATTCTGAAATGGGTTATTCCCATGGCCCCTCAAAGGTAACATCAATCGTTTTGGGGTCTAGAATAAAGGGAAGGTATCCTTTTAACCATGTGCCCAGTCTGGGCAGTTTTGTCATATCAAGTATTGGGTGGCAGCAGATCCAGTTTAGCCTTTTTAACATCATCATAAATTTTGGTTTCTCCTGAGATTGTGATTTTCAACTTTGCTGGGTACAGCAGGGCAAATCTTATTCCCTGCTGTACAAGGTGCTGGCATATAGGGGAGAATTCCTTACGCTTCTGGGTTACCGCTACGGAGAAATCCTGAAATATTAGGATTCTGCTACCCGCCACCAGCACCTCCTTTTGTTTACGGTAAGCTCTAAGGATTTCTTCTTTGTCTTCAAAATGCAGGTATTTAGCTATCGTTGCTCTTGGCCTAGCGCCTTCGGATTGCCTATCGGGGCCTAGTCTATGTGCTCTTTCAATTTTCCTGGGGTCCCATGCTGGCAGCTGCAATGCTGTCATAAGGTCTCCCGTTAGAAAGGTTTTCAACCCAGGGCCTTTATAACTCTCCGGGATGCCTACAAATCTAAGGTTCGATCTACGGCTCCTATTTTCTAGGTCCTCCTGCTTTTCACACAGTGCGGTTAAAAGTTTCCCTTGTTTCTCTATTTGTTCGCTATATGTCGCATTGCAATCCTCCAGGTCACTGACCCTCTGTTGGAGTTCAGTTATCTGTTGAGAGTGGGAGTTGATTTGTTCCATGGCTCCCGTAAGAGTGTGATGTAGGGTATCAAATTTTTTGTCAAAGTAAGGTATCAGGGTGTCCATAACTTCTTGTGCTATAGATTGATCTTTCCCACTCGCAGGTGAGCCCGGTTGTTCTCGTTGGGGGGATACACCCAGATCAAGTGCAGGCGGTGAGGGCGGTGGGGAACCAGCCTGCCCCATGTCTGCCTGGGAGTTTCGTTTTGATTTGGATTTAGACTTGCTATGAGTTACGGGGGTAAGTTTCTCCACATACCTGTCCATGCCTCTAGTTGTTACCTGGCTCATTTTATTTCGAATTATTTTTGGACTGGAATGTGGTTCTGTACCCGGAGGTTGCAACGCGCCCACAGCTTTCAAGACAGGTTGATATATATTTATCCCGGAGTATTTATCCAGCAACCACTTGTAGTTACTGGAC
The DNA here is from genome assembly GCA_027917425.1 of Gastrophryne carolinensis. Taxonomy (NCBI): domain Eukaryota; kingdom Metazoa; phylum Chordata; class Amphibia; order Anura; family Microhylidae; genus Gastrophryne; species Gastrophryne carolinensis. The sequence goes on from CM051236.1 coordinate 149,321,782, forward strand.
AGCTTAGCGGTTCAGAATCGGTTTTACTTTTAATTAATAGGTCATATATTTTTCCGACACTAGGTGTCAGGAGAGGACCCACCCCACCTCCAGGTGCCTGAATTATAAAATTTCACCACTAGGTGTCAGCAACCTCAACAGGAGTGAAGGGTCAGTACCCCTCCCCACCCACCGCACACCACAGACCACAAGGCCCTAAGTCAACAGATTATTGAACCTTAATCTTACCAATACTTTATAAAGGAAGGCTGAGGTAAAGAGTGGCAGCAACTACTTGTTACACATATACACACATATGCATAGATGAGTACGGCAGCTCAGCTTGTCTTGGACGGATGTGTTACCCCACTGGTGGCTCCGATAGTTTAGCTTGCTCGTGCTGGGATTCACTAGTGTAACACTGGGGAGATGGATTGAGGGGGAGGGGGATTCAGGGTAAATCACTGGTGCTGGGGATTTGAATATTCTGTGGGGGTTATGCTCTGGACTGTGGAGCAAGGGGAAGACAATTCTGGAGCTTGCAAGAAATGTCACATGGGGCAAGTTCACAGCAATGGTTGGGGGGGAGGGGGCAGGGTACCGGACAACGGGAGGGGGGGGGATAGGGTTGTTTTTCTCGCCCTGTTCAGCGGTAGTGAGTTCAGAGGGCAGCGTTAAGGGGGGGGGGTGTAACAGAGTGGGGTAGAATCGGCCCGTGTGGAGGAAGGTGGCGGAGCCGATCTCTCGATTACCTTGCGACCGATCCTGCGGGATCAGGCGAGATCCGGCCGACCCCCGCAGTCACTCACACAGGCGTAGGCCAGGCCCAGGGTGGATTCGTATAGCAGTTTTCCTCTGGCGTTTCACCAGGCCACCGGCGTCGGGCGCAACACGAGCAGTCAAAGAGAGGGGCAAGGCACCGGACAGCGGGAGGGGGGGATAGGGTCGTTTTTTTCGGCCCTGCTCAGCGATAGCGAGTTCAGAGGGCAGTATTGGGGGAGGGGTATAGCAGAGGGGGGTATAGTCGGCCCGTGTGGAGGAGGATGGTGGAGTCGATCTCCCGATTACCTTATGGTCAGTCCTGCAAGATCAGGCAAGTTCTGGCGTCGGGTGTCACGCGGGCAGCCGTCACAGCCTCTTGGGTAGGTGTGGGCCAGGCCGGGAGCACGCGGCCTCTGCAGCCCTCCTCAGATGCCGCACCCGGCTTTCAGCGTTGGCGGTCGCGGCTCCCGCCCAATCCTCCGTGGCGAGGTCTCCAAGGGAAGGGAGAGGGTGAAGGGGACCCCCCGCAGGCGACACGATCCGTCGCCACCACGTGCGGATTCAGCGTGGCGGGTGTCCTCCTTCCCAGCACGGCGGTCGTGGAAGAGCCAGGGGAGAGGGTGTCCTCAGTGGCTTCACCCGGCACCAGCACCCAGGCGTCAGCAGGCGAGTTCTCCCGCGCGCTCCTGTGGCAACGGCCCTGCACAGCACGGTAAGTGACGTCTCCGTTTAAATTTATGCGCTCTTCCAGGTTGGTCACCGCGTTTCCTCTCAGCCTTCAGAGTCAACCGTTTAATGTTGTGCTGCTGGCTTTCGGCGTCTTGCCACCTTTGCAGCTCTCGCAGCCGTTGGACGTTTGCTTCTTGAGTCGTATGATAGTGTCCTGCCCCAGCCTTTCAAACTTGAAATGCCTTGCGATGGCCGCCGTCCCTCGTGATCGGTGCGTGGCTCCGCAGAAATGGGCAGGGGCTCCCGGGTTTCTCAAAATGGGGGTATCTAGTGAAGCCTTGTTGTTCGACGACTCCACTCCCTCAAGTTTTGTGCTTGTTCCTCGCTTCCAGCGTCAGGATGGCTCTTGATTCTGTGTTGTAGTGAGGGAGCACTGCTAAAACGCGGCCATGTTAGTTGGCTCCGCCCCCGGAAGTCTTTATCAAACACTTTTAAGAGGAACTGTAATGCTCCATGGGACACCCACCTTCAGGTCAGTTGGCAACACCCCAAACTCCGCCACTGCCTCTGCCTATAGACAAACCCCCGTTTGCCGGGATGCCAGCTGGCCTCACCAGACACAGTTGCCCCAGGTTTTACTATAGAGCAAAGGATGTCAACTGACAGGGTGAAGGCGGATGAACCAAGAGAGGTCGTTCATGCAGTATCAGTCATCTGATACATGGCACCAAGAGGAAGAGCAGGAGGTCAAGGATCAAGCCAGGGGTCAAAGCTGGGTGGCCAGAGGGTTCGCAGTACAAAGGAGTAAACAAGCTCAAGATCAGACAGGCAGGCATCGGTCCAGGCAGCGATCAGGGAAGGGTCAGACAAGGCTGGAGTCAGCAATGGGTGATCAGAATGCAATAGATAGTGGCACCCAGAATGTTATCATGGGCAATGAGATGTGCCCTGGGGAGATCTAAATAGGGCTTGGGTGCAGGGCCCGCTCAAACCAGCGCTGCTCGAGCAGATGCCTGAAACTGACACTGCCGGCCTAGCGACGGACAGCCTAGTGCACCATCCATGGGCGCAAAACCAGCGCCCTTTTATGAAGCCGAATCTGGTGACCAACTAGAACAACGCCATGTAGCGTACGATTTATCATTATCCCAGGCTCAGCGTACAGCACCGGCGTTCATCCTTGCAGAGCGTCACGTATTACCTCTCGCTGCCTGGTGTTCTCCTATATATTTCTATGGACGAACCTTAAATCCCTTTCCTGATCCCAATTTTTTTTTTCTTAATAAAAATCTCAAAACATTCTGACATGTATCCTGGGCAAGAAAATTGCATTTTTGAAAACTTTTTGGATTAATAATATTTTTATGCAGAATTGTCCTTACATGTCTGGTATTAAAGTGTTCATGTTACAATGTTATAACAATGTAATTCCATATGTTTTCGCTTTCTTACTAGTGGATACATGTTCATAAACAGACTTTAATCACACAGCTTCTGGCGCTATGGGCTACAACTACATGATTTTGAGCGCCGGCGCTGTTTGAGGCTATTTTTTTGATGAATGTGGTGTGAGTCAGTCGCACTGAGCTGGCGCTACCGTTCGCTCCCATACAGCATAGTACTGTGACTCACACATCATATTTATCAATGCCGGCCAGCGACTGAGGCGCTCTGAAACAAAGAACCATGGCCGAGCACAGCGACTACTAGCGGACGCTCTGAAATCCGCGGTACAGGCGCTTATGTGTCGCTATCTGGTGTTAGTAATGAGTCAGCCTGCCCGATTAGCTTGGTAGACCTTCACATAGGACATTCTCCAAAGTAATTGGGAAGCTACTGTAGTACATGCAGGTATTTTTGGAACCAGTTTATCTTATAGGAATACAATTGTATAAGGCAAGCATTACTTGTTATATTTAATATGTGGTTTGCTTCCAGTATATACCGGAGATCAGGCCAGTCCTCAGCATCATAAAACTTCTTCCAAATCCACAGTATGATATTAATACCATAATATAATATACACACATATAGCCCAACCCTCAGTATACAACCAACTTACAGGTAGCCAGGGAATAATAAGATCTCCATCTTCTGCCATAGATAATGGGGCCCTGTGCACTGTATATTGAGCACAAAGGAAAATAAACTGGTAGCTTCCCCCTGCGGAACATACAGCACTGGCCTCCTTCACTATAGATAGACAGTCTAATGTGCACCCACTTGGGGCTGGTGTCTGTAGCTTCCAGGGATCCATCTCTGCTGTGCCCAAATAACAGTGCCTACCTGCCTGGGGCCCACCAGAGGATACTCCAAGCATTGCAAAGGGTGCTTCAAGTAGAAGATGCCAGTTTGCACTAGCTCCTGTTCTGCCACGGGCCCTATAGCAGTTGCCTGCCCTATGTCTATGGTATTTACACCCCTGCCTAATTGAAATATGGAATCATTTTCAGAAACATCAGGATCTAGAGAATTCATTTTTTTTATGATCATTGCTGTTTAACTGATCCAACAGCTATGGCAATTGTGATAAAAAGTCAGGCCAGTCAATCTGATGAAAGAGGGCCTTATTCATGAAGGGATAGCGCCAGGTAGTGCCTGTACAGCAGCAGGTAGCGGCAGGTAGCGGCAGGAGAACGCCGGAGACGGCACATAATTACACATTTATGAAGCCGAATCTGGTGAGCGACTAGAACAACGCCATGTAGCATCCGATTCATCATTATCCCAGCCTCAGCGTACAACGCCGGCGTTCATCCTTGCAGAGCGCCACGTCTAACCTATCACTACCTGGCGCTCTCCCATACATTTCAATGGACGATCCTTAAATCCCTTTCCTGATCCCAATTTTTTTTTTTCCCTAAAAAAACACACAAACCTTCTGACATGTATTCTGGGAAAGAAAATGACATTTTTGAAAACTTTTTGTATTAATAATATTTTTATGCAGAATATGTTTTCGCTTTGTTACTAGTGGACACATGTACAAAAACAGCCTTTAATCACACAGCCTCTGGCGCTCCGGGCTACCACTACATAATTTTGGCTATATCGTATGCCGCCGCACACCAATCAAGCATAGGAGAGGGGGTGCACGGTTAGCGGTGACACCGCAAATCTCTTTCTCTCGATTACTACATAATTTTGAGCGCATTTTGATAAATGTGGTGTTAGTCAGTCACACTGAGCTGGCGTCACAGTGCACTCACATACATCGTAGTATAGCAACTAACATATCATATTCATCAATGCCAGACAGCGACTGAGGCACTCTGAAACAATGATTAATGGACGAGCACAGCGACTACTAGCGGGCGCTCTGAAATCCGCTCTACAGACGCTCATCTGTCGCTACCTGGCGCTATTAGTGAATCAGCCTGCCCGTGGCCCGTGGATTCCTGTGGCTTATCCTACAACATGGGTGGTATCTCTGTGACACATGCAGGTCAATATGAGTGTATTAATAATATGCCCAAGTTGCTCAAATCCTCCCTAGATTAGAAAATCTTTAACAAATATCCAATGTCTATAACTTTTTGCTTCATATAAACTTCATATAAAGCTTCATATAAACTTGGAATCACTTGTAAGGAAACCACTCGTAGTTGTAATATTGTCTTATTCCCTCAATCAATCCCTAATGCTTTTTAGAATATACAGTACAACACTATTAATATTTGACGGGCATGACCTTTGACTGTCCTCTACAGTTTCAGTATATTTCCATTTCTTATAAATAGGCTACTGGAAGAAAGCAACAAAGCATTCCATATCCAAAGTTATGAAAGAGCAACACATTACTGGCATTCTACCGAACTGCTGAGCCGGCATGTAGGACGGAGTCATTGAAAAGCAGATTTGTATAAATAACATCAAGTGATAAACCCAATATGGAGTTAATCCCCAGTCACAGTCTACCGAGAATACCTCTGTGGGAGGAATGTCTGTTACGCCTGTACAGTAAGAATATTCTATCACCCCAGGGAAACAGCAGAATTCAGTAAACATTTCTTTTCAAGATGATTTAGAATAATAAATTTGATCTACACCACGGCTCTTATGAAAATTAATGGAATATTAAAATGATATCCATCATCTAAATTGTTAGATAGCAAGATAGCAAGTCATAGGGAGGTCAAATGTAATGGAATATATTCTTCCTAGTGCACATGTTCCAGTCACGCCCGATCTCCTAGAGATAAAGAAGTGTTGGTGAGAATGGCCCACCTTATTTGTGGGATTTTTCCATGCTCCAGTACTGACCTCTATGTATTCCAAATACCATTTGTATGCAGAACTAGATGGATTTAGCTGGCTATTATCCCTCGCCATCTTGGTGCAACACTCTACATTCTACAGAGTATTAATAGCTGGAACCTAGAACTGCATAAAACATATGTAAGTTATATTTCTGTAGACAAATGCATGATGTGTAAAGTATTTATGTATCAGCTTTTACTTTGCTGATCCTGATTTGGTTAGTGAGTTAAAAAATATTCACCTTGGCACCACAAGCCGCCTCTTATGACCTTCCACCACCTAGAAAAGCTTAGAAAAAAGCTGAAAACAGCCCCATCATACTGATTTAAGCTATTCAAGCTATTAAAGGCAGCAACTGAAATTGTGATTATTCATAGAGGCTCTTTGAGACAATAGGTCTGGATCAGGGCCGGCGCCAGCACATGGAAACCTGGGCAATAGCCAGGGCCCCTGGCATCTTCAGGGGCCCACTCAGGTTCACACTTGTCCATGCTATTATTTTACAGCGGCCCTGAACCACTGAATGCCAGCTGTTGTCTGCAGACCTGCTCATCCTCCGGCCTTAGCAACAGGGGATGAACAAGAATGGAGAAGGTCGTATGGAATGGAGGTGGTGAGAACCAGGTGACAACTGACAGCAATGGAGTCTTTAGTGGCAGTGGAGCAAGCAGTAAGGGCTGAAGGGTGCTTGGTGGTAGTAGAGAAAGCAAAAAGGTCTAGAGAACGATTGGTGGCTACAGGGAAAGCAAGAAGGACGGGAGAGCGATCAGCAGCCAGAAGATGACCCATTTATGACAGCGGAGATGAAAGGTGACATCATGTGACACACTACTTTGGGGCCCAGTAAACCCAGAGCCGGCCCTGGTCTGGATGCACTGGCAGCTGCCAGATGCTGCCAACCACCATGTTGACTGTAATTAGGACAGAGGTCCCCAACCTGTAGCTCGAGAGCCACATGTGGCTTGCAGAACCTTGCTGTGTGGCTTGCAAACTGCTCGCTAGACTAGAACACTTGTGGTAGTCCAGCATACTGTTGAGGCTGAAAGGGTACATGGTGCCTGGGGTCGGGCATTGTCAACACCATGAAGGGGTTGATGCAGGTGAATGTGTCAACTTACCAATCTTGGCAGCTTCTAGTGCCATACTGCCCCCGTCATATTTATGTCTCAATCTATTTTGCTTCCCCACCCCAGGTATATTATCGGTTGGATGTTTTCTGCTCTCAATGCTGCTTGGTATTCCTGTTATAGTGATTTTAATTATCCCCAGGTATGCTGGGTTTCTGACTGGATACAATTATTCTAATCTAGCTGTTTAAGCCCCCTCCGCGCAAAATCACGATGGGAGCAATTAGAGCCTATTGAAAATGGTGCAAGAAGGAAGATAGGAGCCAAATGAAGATTTCATATTCCCTTAATTTACCCCCAATTTTTCCTTTAAAGCCAAAGCCATTTGTGAGTCATTCAGGACACTAAGGAGAGTTGATACATAGGGTTTTTTTTATTTTATGAAATGTAACCTTTCATAGGACTTGGTTGGTCCTCTATAAAGTTTCCTACTGCTCCCTGAAAATATGACCTGACTGAATGGCACAGCCACAAACTGGTAATGACAATGCACTACTTTACACCTTTAGAATTCTATGATGTGCTGGGTAAATAGGGACTTAATTGTAATTCTGACACTGAGAATAAAACCTCATCCAGGTCCAAAGGGGCCACAGCCAAACTCAAGGATCCAGGACTGTCTTTTCCTAAGGATGCAATCTGTCACTCGGTTACTAAGGAGGAACACCTGAGCTGGAGAAGTTCTGGCACACTGATGATTGTAAACCATAGGCCATTATCCAGCCAGTATCTATGAACGCATTGAAAAATTGGTCTCTTCTAAGACAGCAGTTCAAAGTTGGATATTTGGTCACAAATTACCTGGCAGAAAAGCTCATTTGCATATTTTAGAGGCCTTAACAGCCAAGGAGCAACTGAGGATTAGTCTGGAAGCTAGAGCTTACCTGTAGGTATGTATGGTTCAAAAAGGCCACCATGCAGCTGTCTGCATGTTCTTTTAAAGCACCTGGCTCCTTTTTTGAGAGCTAACAACCCTTTAAAAAATATAAATAGAATGCTTCAGGCGTCACCCTCCATTTTTAGTAAACTCTGGAGGAGGAGCACATATCATATGTTCCAAGCCTGGCTTACTCCATTCACCTGCACCAAGCTGATTTAAGTCTTAATGGGAAAGAAACATGCTTTGTGTTTTGCCTTCCCCTCCTCCCAGTTAGCGAGGGAATTCCAGAATATCAAGAATTGTCAGACTCATTTCACTCACAGCATCTGTCTGTCATTCACCCACTCTCCATGCCAGATTCAATCAGCATGTCTGTTTCTGTCCCAAAGGGACCAAGCCTTGATTTTCCCATAAGGCCACATCACAGTCACCAGAGGAAGAGCCCACCCTGTTAGCCCACACAAAGCTCAGATATTACCAGCAATAGATTGGGCAGATTAGCTTTGCTGGATTTCCACTGAGCACTTTTTGAACAAGAAATTGATAAATGACCACATATGAATGATTGATCCGGGTTAAAGGACAATGCGATCAAGGTCATTCGTCTCATCGTTTTGACAGACAGAAAATGTATCATTCGTCCTATGACCATCGTCATGTGGAAACAGAAATTGTCTAAAAAAAGGACCTACAGCACATAGCATGAGTGATCACACTAGCTTTTGGATGTCAATGTTTTAGATAACTGCTGCATTTCCCTGTTTGTGTAACCCCCATCGATTAGTGAAGCAGTGGCTCTAGCAGCACTCACCCCCTGCACTCTCCCTGGGTGTCATTGCAGCCTATGCAATGACACTGCGCATGGGTGAGATTGGAGGGGTGGTGCAGTGACTGTCAGGAAGCTGAAGGCCTCCTAAAAAGGAGCTGTCCTGTGGAAGACGGCAGGGAAACTAAGGCTGGAGCCGGATGTGACCAGAGTTTAAAATAACAAAAATTAAGACCGGAGGGACAGGGGGGGCCTGTAAGCCAGGTTTGGGGATTTTTTTACTCCTCAAACCCTCCGATGTTCCTCTTTAGGCAACAAATATTCTGTGTCTAAGAGCAAGTTGTTCAAGCACAGAAGATTTGTATGGTCATTCAATCGCTGAACTACCAGATTTTACTGTCCCTGGAAAAGAGGCGGTAGTATTACACAGGAAATGTGAGTATTGTTTTTGTAACTTTATACAGTTTTTGGTAGAAGCATTGGATAAGAAGATCATTGGTATAAACAAAAAGATTATTAAGAAAATATAAGATGTCCAGTGTCAATACATATGTGGGGAGGCTGTGTTTAAAGAGGACATGTTTAAGGCTATACAATATCAAAAAGTTACTTTTGCCTACTATTTTAGAGTAATTCAAATAAACCATTACACCCAGCACATGCAATGACACCCTGATACCTCACGTGGAACATACAACCTGCTATGTCAGAGCAAATGCTAAGCTAGGTCAATTGGGAATTGGAGGGCCCCCATTATATACAAATGGAAGCGGAGAGACAAAAAGTACTTTTCTCGTGACCTATTCTTTCCATCAATCAAGGTGCAGAAGAAGAAAGCGGTGCAAAACAATTGGCCAGCCAGATAAAGGAACACCCACTAGGACACAAGATCTTGATATTGCAGTATATGCGGCAGAGCAGTGTTTTTCATAGCTTCCCTATGCATTGCAAGAAGAGCAAGTGTGTTCACGGCCAGTTGCACAGACAGGTTTTGGGCCATGTGACTAAGCAGTCAGTCCTTACATTTAGGTTGTCAGTCAAACTGGGCCCAGCATCAGACAGGGAGGTCTTCAACAAAGCAGTGTCTGGGAAACTGGACTTACTCTTCAATTGTGCTTTCTCCAAAATGAAAACACTGGGATAGTACATGATAACAGTGTGAACAAGCTGTGAGACTAAACAGGAAAAGAAAGGATATACATATTCAGTATCATTTTTCTTGCAGAAAAACTACCACAGTTATACACTTCGAATGCGAGTCATGATCTGTATTTTCAGCTCATAGTTTTTGCTATTTTGTGGCTGCAGCATGATCAGCCCAGACACTGGCTGGCAGCTTTATTAATGTTTTCTGCAGAGAAATCCACTCCACAGGGATTACTGTGTCAAGTTCTGATGCTAAAAATGAGCTAGGGGAGCCCAGAACACAAGATCACTGTCAAGCGGAGCAGCAATTAACTGGCAGACACACAGCCCCATAGTATGTTGTGTTTCAGACATCAGGGTCAGTCGGGGTCACTGACTCAGCCCTCTAATTCTTGACATAAATGATGCAGACACTGTGGATGAGCGTAGCCACTTATCCTGTATCACAAGCTGCATAGCTAACATATGCTAGTAATTAAAAGAAATGTTAGCTAGTCCTGTGGTCAGTAATAAAATGTCATCAAAATAAGGAAGACATCTAATTAAGGAATAGGGCACATCTGAAAGGCGCAGGCAGTAAATGTATTCTGCTGCAGCAGTTCTGCCAGCGAGGAGCCCAACATCTTTCTTATATGATGTCACCGTAGAACTGGCTATGGCTCCCCATCCCTAGTACCACCTTGTTGCCTTTTACCACCCAAAACATTCACATATCACCCTGCGGCCACTTATACTGCTCAAGGACCACTCCTAAAAAAAGAAACATGGCTTATCCATAGTTCCAAGGCCCCATTTACAACCCTGTGCACTGCAATTATTGTGCCCATTTATTTAAAGTGGAATATCGGAGGCATCCGAGTTCCAATCCTTGGGGCATCCTGAATTGAGAGGCCCCGCTGTGTAAATCCCCCAAGAAGCCCCATTTTACTTACCGTGTCCCGGAGCCCCTGACGCGTCTCATAAATTAGTGGCAGGGGCTCGCAATGGCTAGGAGGAGAGTGGGGGATGCGGCCAGCGGCACTCGGCGCACTTCAACGGTGCTCGGCTGCTTAGCCATCCAGGGGACTTAGCCGCCAGAGGAGCCGAAGGGAGCCGAGTGAGAGCGAGCATGCTGATTGGTTGAACTGCTCAGCCAATCAGCGCGCCCATTCTCACCCAAGTCTGCATCATGGCAGAGACAGGAAGGTGAGTGACCTAGGGGTATACACAAAGCCGGGCATCCTCTGAGAGGATGTCATCTGGCCCACGGAATTCCTAGAAGGCTGTGACCCAGTGATAACATGCAGCTCTCCCAATATCTTGCATCCATGATCACTTGAAGCCTGCTAATTAACACAGTAGTAATATTTTATTATTATATATTATATTATATATTATACAAATGTATTTACTACTAATGCTCATTAGGTTATTTTAAAACCACTCTTTAGGTCTGTTACTGATCTGGACACTACAACCACATCAAACACAATTGTTATTCAACTGGGACAAAAGAATAATAATAAAGAAAAGAATAATAACAACAGTCGTAAAATGACTAAATAAAGTTTAGGGGTATTACTGAGAGTTAATGGTTTGCTGATAAGGAATTCATCATTCAAGTGTAGAGGGTAAGTCTGGAATTTTAATGAGACTTTAGATTAACTCAGTAAGTCTGTGTATTTTCAGTTCCTATGGTGAAAGTTAAAAAGCACTTAAAAATAAGAAGTATTTATATGGCACATACAAAGCAAGAATAACAGGATTTACCCATGATTCTTAGCAGAAGGAGGATAACTAAAGTGCCTAGAAAGAATAGATTGGGCATGTAATGCTTGTGTGTATCTCCTAATATTTGTACAACCATCACTTTCTACTTGTGGACATGCGTTTGGGCTAGAGACCCTCATCTGCACAAGGCTAGACATTATGACAGCATGGAGGGAGGTAAGGATCGAAAGCCATGTAACAGAAATAGTAAGAGACCCGTGTTCTCCTTCTAAATGTGTCATGTACATAATTTCTGTTCAGGTAAAGGCTCTTTACCTTATATCTTTGAATAGGGACTTCTTGGTCTCTTTTAGCCCACTCTCCCTAGAGTGGCTTGTTCCCACTGTTAAATTAGGTGTATCATAATAGGATATTAGTTTATTGTGCCTAAGAGGCAAAAATATTTACCACCTTTGTGTTCTAGTGATGCGGCTTAGCTACAGAAAAGCTCCAGTGCCAAAATAAGGGCTTCCCATGCTTCCTCCTCTTTGTCTGTGACCATCGATAGGTCACTGGTGATCACATGCAGAGTTTATTTAGTGTTATAGATGTGATCCAGGCTAATTTCATGTGTAAACTGGTCTTTTTAAACAAGGACTGTATTGGATACACTCTACATTTCAAGAGGAGCAAATGGTAACTGATTATGTTCTAAACATATTCAAGACATCTGAAAAGAAAATCCACTGCTGCAAAAAGTTTTTGTTATATTCACTGGCCCTATTCTAAGATCAGCATCACACCCTTTCTGGTGAAACCCAATCTTCTTTGTCCAAAGGCCTGGTAATAAACTCTGAGTACAAGTCAAACAATCCTTCACAATGCTTGCAGCTCAAGTTCCACTGATAATGCTAAATATGACACCAACCTCAAGAAGATACCAAGAAATGGCCAGGAGCACAAACCACAACAATAAAACCTTCTTCCAAAAGTTTCTAATGTGCTAGACAACTAACGGAGGATAAGCTTCTCACAGTGAATCCTATTTAGCTGAGAGCAGAAAATTCGAAAAAAAAAGTAATACACATTTCAGACTAGACAGTCATTGTTCGATTATCTGGTCATCATAGTGAGACCCATCTAGGCTTAAAGCAGGCAATGCAGAAGTTGCAGTGGCGTAACTAAATGTGACCAAGTACTGCCCTTGTCATGGCGTATACAGTAAATGTTTTCTCATATTTTTATCTGAATTGGATACAACTAGATAACTATAGATAGTAACAACAAATGATTATTATTATTGTTTATTTATATAGCGCCATCATCTTCCGTAGCGCTTTACAAAGTAGTAATTACAGACAGGGTAGAAACATACGGTACATATACTATTTCAAATGCTGTTTTACAGATTTGACAGTGGATATTCTGAGTACAAGATACAATAGGAAAGAGAGCCTTGCCCTTGCGAGCTTACAGTCTAAAGGAAGAGGGGTGAAGACAAGGGGGAAGGATCACAAACAGTCAGTATTGAGCTTTGTGGCATGTGCCCTTTAGAAGATTGGTTAGGCCAGATTATATGCTTGTCTGAATAAGTGAGTTTTAAGGGCGCCTTTGAAGGTTTAGAGGGTTGTGGAGTGGTGGATTGGGTGCGTGAGGGCATTCCAGAAGACTGAAGTTGCACGTGAGAAGTCCTGGAGGCGGGCGTGAGAGGAGGTGACCAGGGTGGAGGACAGGAGAAGGTCAGCATCAGAGCGGAGGCTGCGTCTAGGTTGATATTGTTGAATTAGAGATGAGACGTAGGGAGGGAGAGAGCTTTGTATGTGATGATACTTCCCTTTTGTAAATAATGCCATGAAAGCACAAATCTGATAAATAGGGTGAAGGAGCCGCAATGATGGAGTCCTCCTGACTTGGACCCTGACTCTTTCGTGACATATGCGCGCTCTGTTGTTATGCACCAAGCAGATGGCATCTCCCAATTTGAGACCTGGAAGAAGTTTTGTGCTACCCCCCACTCAAATTTCCTGTGATACTGCTGCTACCCTATATGGGTATGTGCCATGCTGTGCCTCTTCCTTACCAGCAGGCAGTGTGCCTCCTCTCTATGACTAAGCCCAATATGGGGGGGTGAGACCCTGGCATTGGCCTGTCATCAAGAAGGCTTGGATAAAGGAGGCCCTACTTATAAACTATGGCCTTGGCAGTTGTTTTGCGCATCCCCCCTAGAAAGAATCCTGATTGACATTGGCCCTGGTAACAGCAGAAAATTAGCCTGTGTCCATTATCACTTGGCCAGTTCTGCCCCGATGGCAGCTCAAAAACTGACTGAGAGCAAATTTCTCACTCCTCCATGTATAATATATTTTAAGATATGTGATGAGGAATGAGGGAGGTAGTTTTAAGTCTCCCCACAGCATCTCAATAAGGTTTTCATTCATTTTTGACTTTTGACTGGCCATACTTTCACCCCCCTTTTTTAGGCATCATCTAGGTTTCCTAAATACTTTGTAGACTGGGTGGAATGAGGTCTCTATGCCTAATCCAGTCCAGGTCTTTAACGTCAGTTTGTTAGGAGGAACTGCTGAACTAGGCCTTATCAAATCAATGTCCATAGACCTCCTCCTGTTCTCACCCATGATTATCTCCTGCCACTCTCATCTTCAGTAATTCTGCCACATCTGACATTGTACAGTGCCACAGAAGATGCTGGCACTCTGTAAAAAAATAATAATAATGGCACTATGCAGTCAGATACAAACAAGTGTAAAAGAAACAGAGACAGAGCTGTGATGCTGATTTTAGACATTGAAGGAAATCGAGTCATGTTAAATCAAGGTTTATTTGTCACACGCATAACAATACAATGTATGACATACAGTGAAATTTGTTTTACGACTGTCCGCAGATTCAAAGGAGTTAAAGAATAACACTATAATAAGAGATGAACAGGACTTTACTGGTAAAAAATAATAAATATTATAATGCAACCCACTACACAACTGTTTAGCTAGTGATTGGACAAGGATTTTACTTGCCGTATATTTTGTTTGTGCTGCATCTGTGTACCAGTTCGTCTGCAAATTCTGAGCCTGTCTGAATGCTGCTAATAAAAACTCGGAAAGGAACCAGAGAGGAAACAATTTTTGTACATGTAGAGCATGTCTGTGTCTATATAACACTATATAACAGCAACCTCCCTCTAAACTGTGACAATCTTCTGGTAAAATACTGTGATTGTACGATCTCACACCTTGGTTTTGCTCTTCACTTACTGGACAGCTATCCTCCTGGCACATATTCCATATAAATGTATTCTGTTCAGCATTGTTCTTGGTATATGTTGTATGAAATTCTGGGCTTTTTAGAGACTTTTGATGTCTTGAGGGTCTGATGTTGGTTTGACTTTAGAGGAGTAACCTGTCCTGGACAAATGGGCATTCAGAAATATGTAGATGATATTTTAGACAAGATCTTTTAGCTTCTTTTAGCTTCAGGTTGTGCCTTCTTGTTCTATCATTAAAAGAGGACTATTGGGGGAAAATGGGCAGATGATAAAAAAATATAAATATGCTGGATGGCAGGAGAAGGCATCACATATACACCCAGCTTCAGAAAATATCCAGCCGGGCCTATTTCTTTCTTTTAATATTTAATAATATAATATCCAGCCGGGCCTATTTCTTTCTTTTAATATTTAATATTTGATATCTGGTCACCATGTGCCCTAAATACGCAAGAGAAACGCTCCTGGAAATTAAAGAACCCAAACTGCCTTCTTTTTCTATGCTGTGGGATTTGGTTATGGACCACATTGCAGCTATAAGTCACAGGCGCAGCAAGAAATGGCGTAGAAGGGGTAAAAGAGCGGGAGTGTTGGTGAGGCTAAAAAGGAGAGGTCAACGTCTGGCTCTTCCTTCTGTGCATCTAGCCAACCTGCGCTCACTCCCGAACAAAACGGAGGAATTACATCTGCTGTGTAATTATCGTTCTGAGTTCTCCAACTCAGCGGTTCTTTGCTTCACTGAAACCTGGCTCAGTGCCAACATTCCTGACGAGGCACTTGAGCTCCCCAATTTTAGTATCATCAGGGCAGACAGGGACTGTCACGCAGCGCAAAAATTGTGGGGAGGTGGCATCTGCTTCTATGTGAACCCCAACTGGTGCAGAGACACAAAAATCCTTGTCACAAGCTGCTCTCCCTGTTTAGAATTATTGGCAGTCAACTGCAGACCCTTTTACGCTCCAAGGGAATTTTCCTCATTTGTTCTTATTGGGGTCTATATTCCTCCTCAGTCAGCTGTAAATTCTGCTTTAGATGGTTTAGTTAACTGCATTACTGAATGCGAAAGGAAATTTCCCCAGGCCCTCATCATCGTAATGGGTGACTTCAATCAAGCTAAGCTCAATCTAGAAATGCCGAAGTTCTTTCAGCATATTACCTGTCCCACCAGAGGCAGTAACTCCCTTGACCACTGCTACACTACGATAAAAGGTGCTTACAAACCTATTGTTAAAGCGGCACTTGGTTATTCTGATCACGCCCTCATCCACCTGATACCAGCATACAAGCAGCAACTGAAAAACTGCAGGCCTTCCTACATTACTACTAAGAAGTGGACGGAGCAGGCAAAATCCAATCTACAGGCATGCTTCGAATCCACTAACTGGGAAATCTTCAAAGATCCAAACAACATCAATGACTGGACTGACAAGGCAACGTCCTACATCAAGTTCTGCGAGGACATGTTGATTCAGACTAGAACCTACAGGAAGCAGGAGAACAACAAACCTTGGTTTAAGAGGACGATCAAGGCCCTTAGAGCTAAAAAGGAGGAAGCCCACAAAAATGGCAATCTTCCAGAATACAGAAGACTCCGGAACAAGCTTTCGAAAGAGATAAAAGCTGCTAAAAGGTTATACTCAACCAGGTTGGAGGAGAAATTCTCTTCTGCTAATCCCAAGGCACTTTGGAATGGCTTAAGACACATCACCAACTTCAAGGGCTCCTCCCCTTCCATTACTCCAAACAAAGAGCTTGCTGAGGAACTAAACAATTTCTACTGTCGGTTCGAATCAGCCACTAGCGGCACTCACCCTACCAATCCCCTTCCATGTGTTGGTAGCACACCTCGCCCTGAGTGTCCGTCCAAGCTTGACTTTGATGTATCAGACATCAGGAAACTTCTGATGTCCCTCAATCCCAGAAAGGCATCAGGTCCTGACGGCATTTCCACAACATGCCTCAAGGTATGCGCAGAACAGATTGCTCCAGTCCTTACAGACATCTTCAGGAGTTCGCTAGAGGTTGGTATAGTCCCTAGCTGCCTGAAGAGCTCACTTATTATTCCGGTACCAAAATCCTCATCCGCCTCGGACTTGAATGACTTCAGACCAATTGCTCTTACCCCTGTGGTCATGAAGGTATTCGAACAACTAATCATGTCATTCCTCAAGGAGGCCACAGGTTCTTCTTGGGATCCACTACAGTTCGCATACAGAGCGAACAGATCAGCAGAGGATGCGGTCAATCTGGCGATCAAGTACACATTGGATCACGTTGATCGTCCCAAGTCCTATGCTAGGCTGCTATTCGTGGACTTCTCATCTGCATTCAACACCATTGACCCACAAATTCTCCAAGAGAAGCTGCTATCCTTGGGCATCCCTCTAAACCTATCAGGCTGGATTTTTAGTTTTCTGACAGGCAGGTCCCAAAGGGTCAAACTGGGACCCTTCATTTCCACATCCAGGATCACAAACATGGGTGCACCTCAGGGGTGCGTCCTGTCTCCGCTACTCTTCTCACTCTACACTAATGACTTCATCTCTTCAGATCCATCGGTCAAGATCATTAAATACGCTGACGACACCACCTTAGTCGGCCTCATCAGTGACAATGATGAGTCTAGCTATAGGGCCCAAGTAGATGCTCTTGACTGTTGGAGCAAAGCTAACAATCTTATACTGAACACACATAAAACAGTTGAACTTATAATTGACTTTAGGCGATCCCACCAATCACACCATCCCATTTTGATTGGTGAGGAGGCTGTCAAGATTGTTACCAGTGCCAAATTTCTTGGTACCCACATCACACAGGACCTGAAGTGGAGCAAGCAAGCGTCTGCTATCCTAAAGAAGGCCCAACAGAGGTTATTCTTCCTCAGGCAGTTGATAAAATTCGGGTTGTCCAAAAAGATCTTGAAGGCATTCTACAACGGTGCCATTGGATCAATCCTGACCAGCTCATGTACAGTGTGGTACAGCGGGGTCTCAACAAAAGACAAGCAAAGGCTGAAAAGAATTACCAAGATTGCGGAGAGGTTGATTGGATCTCCCCTACCTTCCTTGGATGATCAACACATGAGTAGAATCTCCTCAAGGGCAAAGAAGATCTATGGCGACGTGACGCCCCGGGTCATCGCTTCTTCAGGTTACTACCGTCTGGCCGCAGATTTATGGCTCATGCTACCAAAACTTCTAGACACAGAAACAGTTTTTTTCCTCTCGCAGTCTTGGCGTTGAATAATCCCAGAGTATGAGTGGCACTTTATTACATCCTGTTCTGCATCACTGACAATTGTTAGTCACTATAATACCTGTACTGTATCATTATTCCTTTTATACTTTGTTATTCATGTAATTGTTATAGCTCTCATGGAGTTTCTCCTTACCAAAAAGCATTCCTTGTCTGTACACTGTACTTACTTGGCGGTTCAATAAAGTATTGAAGTATTGAAGTATTTAATACATTGGGGTTGACACTCCTGATACACTTAAAGTGGACCTTCACTCTGAATAAGAGCCTATC
Source organism: Gastrophryne carolinensis (assembly GCA_027917425.1). Classification (NCBI taxonomy): domain Eukaryota; kingdom Metazoa; phylum Chordata; class Amphibia; order Anura; family Microhylidae; genus Gastrophryne; species Gastrophryne carolinensis. Next base: position 149,339,871 of record CM051236.1, read on the forward strand.
TTATATGTTTCCCACACCCTGTACATACAGATTGCTTACATTAAAAATCATCCTACCTGCATCTACTGCATGTTATGAGCCTTTAAACATCCAAGATGGCGGCTCATGGAACATCAGGCAGCCTGCAAACAGGAAGTGCCTCCTGACTGTGCTGCTCTGCATTCTGGGATTGCTGACCTTTACCTGACCCCAGCTCTGCTCTGTCTGAGCAAAGCACAGCTATAACCCGCCCCCTGTACCTTATCCCGCTCTCCTCTCCTCAGTAAGTGTGTTGCTTCTACGTCAAGATGGCGGCGCCCGTATCCTAAATTCCTGAACAGAGTTGCAGCCCATTGGGGGAAAGAATAATAAGTTAGTGACTAAAAACCTAAAATATATTAATTTTAGATGCTGGGGAACCGTTTTTTAAGAGTTTGGGCTTTTCATTAAATCACGCTGAAGGTCCGGTTTAAACATGTCACCCCTGGATTTCATTCCTACCAGAAGAAAACTACAAGCTTAGCAGACGTTTTATTCAGTTTGGGTGTATAAGTGACCCCTACTCCTTAATTTCTTTAGAATGTGGAGGGCCTTGATGACTTCTGGGGCTAAAGCCTCCCCATACTATGCCACATACTATGCCACATAGTGGGGCTAATATTTACTAATCGTATGTCTCTGTCTAACCAAATAACATCTGTTTCTCACCCAGAGAACTTTACCAGTTTAATTATAAATTATAAAATTATTTATTTCTAATACCCACATTAAAAGAGTTTGCCAACTGCCTGTGTGTTTATTTTCATTAATGACACTTCTCTGCCTTTCAGCTGATAAATACGTTACTTCTAGAGCATGAGAAAGTTATTACATTTTGATACAGATACTGTTACATATGTATCTAAATGTAACAAGCTTTCCTCTGCACTATGTATTTATCAGCTGAGAGGTAGAGAAGCGTCATTAATGAAAATAAACACACAGATGTGCCAGAGCGGTTGTCAATGATATTTGCAAATGATATTTGCCCGTTAAAGAGGAACATTGGGGAGATTAAAACCTCCCCCAAACCTAACCGGACTGCTGCTCCTACCCTCTGGTTTTACATTTGGGCAATTTTTACTCAGCTCGCCAGGGTGTCTTCTAGCTCCCTCGGATTCCAGCGACCTACCGATGGGAAGCACCATCTTGCATCCTATCAGGTACTGTGCCTGTCCCCCAATTGCGTGCCTGCACTGTGCACATGAATGGGATGCATATCGAGGAGACGAAAAGCCGCGAGACTTCGCTGAGCGGTGTAGGACTTTGAAGAGCAATGCAAAAACCATGCTGTCATTTAAAGGCGGCTAAGCCAGTGAGGGGGGGCAGAGGAGATCGGGTCCTAAAGCAGCCGGATGTAGCCGCATCAGGCGGCCCAATGGGGGGGGGACATTTAGGTTTAGGTCAGATGTTCCTCTTTAAAAGAAATAAGACAATATATTTAGTAGTGAAAGGACTGAGGGAAGAAGAACAGCTCATTCTTGTCACTCGAGCTTAAGCTCATTTACATGTAACAGTGCATAGTGTAATGCTTTGCATGTGTTTCACCAGGATAAGTATATTTCAGATTATATTTGTCGTCACAGTCCAGGCAAAGACAATAAAGGAGACAAAATTAGAAACAGAATACCCGATAACCCTTCAGCAAGCTATACGCTCTGAAACATAAGAAATCCTCTTTAGATTAATTCTGTTAAAAGTGGTTGATCCCTCTTGAATCCTCCCCTTCTGTTTTAGCTGTTAAACTGTCATCTCATGTAGGATTACTATAATGAGATTCCCGAGCAGACAGCAATCTAAGGGGTTTATTTCAGAAACGCTAAGTCCACGTAGTGCCACATAGTGTCAGATAAGTGTCAGATGAATGTCAGGTTCCAGTACAAAAGGTGTATTTATCAAGTTGAAAATCCAGAGTGCCTGTGATAGTTCCAGGTAGTGTCCCATCTATCATCAGCGCCAGTGATGGGATTAGTGCCGCCGCTGTGTTCCCTACAGCACCAGATAAGACCAGGCGCTCACCCTGCACTGTGTGGCCTTATCCCATAGATTTCAATGGGCTGGGATGGTTATAATTATTTTGGCCACTTTTGTTTTACATTTTTTTGCTGGTGCATGTGCCATGGGGGACCCTGGGCTGTTATGGAATGGTTTGTGGACATTTTTTTTAACTTTTGTGTTGCACTGCAAACGTGTTTTAGGCTGTGCTAATCATGTGTCCTGTCTTTCATGTGTCCCAATGCAATTCCTGGTGTTTTTTTTTTATTATTTTTTGTCCTCAGCCCCCCCCCAAAAAAAAAATTAAAATGGGGTTTACTACAGATGCAGGGCGCCTGGAATCCCCTTCTGACAGCGCCCACTCAGGCATTGTGTTTTTTTTAATGAAAGCGATTGCTTTTCAGCACTCCCAGCGCAGATTCATGGCTCATTCGACTAAAAGCTCCAGGCACATAAACAGTTTTTTTCCTTTGGCCGTCATGGAACTAAACAAATATATGGGCTTATTTAACAAGGGGTAGCGCCAGGTAGCGAATGGTGAGCGAACGGTAATGACGCTCACCGCCACGAGAACGCCGGCTCCCCTCCGCAATCACACATTTATCAAGCCGATCCTGCTTAGCGACTGACAGAGCGCCAGATAGCGAATCATTCATCATTATTCCAGCCTCACCCCACAGCGCCAGCGAGCGACCTTGAACAGCGAAAGGTATGACCTCTCGCTACCTGGCGCACAGCCGAACAACGGCCAAGCACAGCGAATACTAGCGGGCGCTGTGAAAATAACGCTACTGGCGCTCATCTGTCGCTACCTGGCGCTATTAATGAATCGGCCTCATAGTGTAATTGGTTCTTAAACTCAATCCCGCTATGCACCGTGTATAATTTCTGTTAGTCTATATAGATTAACTTGCACTGGACCTTTTACCTGTTACTACTATGTTGTTGTTGTATGTAATTGTTTAGAGCTCTCCTGGTGTTTCTTCTTGCCAAAAGGCATTCCTTGTCTGTATCCTGTACTCTTGTCTGTATCCTGGCACCTTAGGAGGGGCAGCCAGTGGTCCTTGCCATCCTCCATATGCTGCAGGTCCCCCATTTTAGTTTCATATTCTTCCTCTTTTCCTGTGCTGGCCCGTCGCCACCCTGGCTGGTACTGAGGTCCCTATTGCAGATCTAATTTCACTGACGCGCCCGCTCTGGATGTTGTTGAGGTCCCTCTCGCCAACCCACCACTGCCACCACTCTCGATGTTGCACCTGCCGACCCATTGTCACTGCTGCCTGGCCCAGAATCTTCTGCCACCCCTGCCCGGCACCACCACCCAGTTGAGGCATTAGGTCGCATTTTACCGCCAATGTGCACTAAAATTTGTTGTTTGTTGACTGACCCATACTTAGCATCTAGGTGGTATTTCAGATAATTAGAAAAAGTGGCACTCGATAAAACTAAATTTGGGAACCCCTCCTCTACAGTGCCTGTTGAGTTCTCCACCTGCTGCCAACCACTAGCCACACCTGGCTATCCCCAGAGTTCTTAACCTGTTGCTGACCACCTTCCAAACCTGGGCATGCCCAGAGTTCTTCCCCAGTTGCTGACTACTAGCCACACCTAGCCATGTCCAGAGTTTTCACCATGCTGGTGACCGCTAGCACTGCCCCAGCCTACCAGTCACCTCACCTGGTGACATCCTAAAACTGCTGATCAGCACTGTCTAACACCTGTAGCACCTGACTCAGCTCTGCTCAGCACCTGGCTGCTATAGTTACAGCGAGCATAGCTACGAACAGGGGCACAGAAGCATAAAACACAGTACATGGCTGTTTACATAGACTGCAATGTTTAGCGTTACATGTAAATTCCTAAGGACTAATGTTTTTTTTTTGTTGTCTATAGGTTACTATGCAACACATGTTACAATAAATATATGTTACAGTAAAATATATTGCAACCTGTAGGGTATGATAGGCAAATTAAATGCGCAAAATAATATTCTAAGGTGTTATAAAATCATGGTTTAGAGAAGTTTATAATGGGGTGTTATACTCTGTATGTAATTATAGGGAAAGTTCCGTGCAATGCAATATGAGTTTAAATGTTTTACAGGGTAACATAAAATTAGGTTATGTGGCTGTGTTACAATAAAGCATTAGTAATAATAATTTTTTCTAATTGTAACTGGCTGGGTGGCCAAAGTTATGGCACACATTTCGCCACACCCTGAGAAGTGAGCAGGGAATGTTACTGGGGCCCTGGTTAGTTCTAATGTCCAGCTTTATTCTTTATTCACTTTATATTATTAGGTTATCTTCTGTTTCTAGAGGAGGGAGAACAGGGTGATTGTACTGGTCGCCAAGGGCTATTAAAGGCCATCCTGTCTTTTTCAGATGGGTCGGGCCTCTCAGTCATGGGAAGGAGGTACTGCCTGCTACTATGATAGAGACACAGCATGGCACAACACCATAGAATGAGTGAGGAGGGGGCAGAACTTTTTCCTTCCTGCACTGAGCACTATTTGCCTAGAAACTAACATGACTATCCTTATAAAGGCCACTTTTGGGCTTTTTTTTTCAATTTTACTGAAATTTTAATTTGACACACGTGAATGTCAGTATTTTCATTTGATTCACTCTATTTCACACAAATTGCAGTTTATAACCTTTAAAGCACACACTATATAAAAGTTTAAATCAAGGTCCCCGGCTTGCTATAGTCTTGACAGTTCTTGCTTTATAACTTACATTTTAAAGCCCCTAAATGATTTAGAATATGTCTGAGAGGGTTTTCATTCATCCAGCTCATGGCACTCAATGGCAAGATTTATTTCTGCCAATAGTAGAATGTTCAACCTCTTCCCTTGTATTTCTTTTTCTTATTTTAAAAAATGTGTTCTATGTTACTGTTTTATGTGTTTGTGTGAACTACACAGTCTGTTAGGGTATAATGGAGGATAGGAAAGGCAGAAAAGTTTACAATATAATGAGTGTCATAGACTAAAGACAGCCTGTTACATGTGATAGGGCTACAGAAGAAAAAAGAACTAGTGGTACATATTAGTAATGTCTATGATAAATAGGCCCTTATTTATGAAGGAATAGCGCCAGGTAGCGACTGGTGAGCGACCGGTAATGACGGTCACCGCCATGAGAACGCCGGCTCCCCACCACAATCACACATTTATCAAGCCGATCCGGCTGAGCGACTGAGATAGCGCCATATAGGCACTCATTCATCATTATTCCAGCCTCAGCCCATAGCACCAGCGTCCGACCTTGAACAGCGGCAGGTATGACCTCTCGCTACCTGGCGCTCTCCAATGCATTTCAATGGAACAATCTTTAAATATTCATAATTAATTGTTATTAATGTTTTGTTTTTTTTTAATGTGAAAAATTCTGTGACCACTTCTGCCATGTTAGATAATTTTTTTAAGGTTAAAAAAAAAAATTAAAAAAAATGTGCAGAATTGATATTACAGGTCTGATATTAATGTATTCATATTACTAAATTCTTAAAAAAAAATTTGTTTCCAAAAATATGGTTGTTTGGGGGTTAAAAAACTACTTTTAACACATCGCCGCCAGCGCTCTGGGGTTTAAACATGCATTCCACAGCGCGAGAATATTTTGAGCGTGATTTTTTGATGAATATGGTGGAAGCCGGTCGCTCTGACCAGTCGCTATCATGCGCACCCATACATCGCGGAACCTGTCAAATAGCGACTCGTCACCCCGTATTCAACATTACTGCACACCGAGTCGCTGTCAACAACCGAACAATGGCCAAGCACAGCGACTACTAGCGGGCGCTGTGAAAATACTGCTACAGTCGCTCAACTGTCGCTACCTGCCGCTATTAATGAATCGGCCTCTTATTCTTATCACCATATATTAACTGAATGTAAGAAAGTTTAGCTCAGCCTTCATGGATCTTGTGTTTAATTACCTGTCTGTTGCTTCCATGTTGCTTTCTGAGTAATGCAGGGTCAGCATGTGTTGGTATTTACAGGAGTATATATAAATTAGAATAACTTATAATCTATTAGGGTATAAGGGGGGTACAGGAGAAAAAGGAACATGAAATCTTCAAATCTGGTTTTACAAAGAGGTTGTTGTACCATGTTAGCCATCGGTGTAAGCTGGAATTCCAAGGTTAAAGTAATAATGGCTAACATTGCTTTGAAATATCGCATTTTCTATTGAGCCAATAAATGGTATTACTGTAACCTTGGATTTCCTGCTTGAAAAGCTGACTAAAACCCGAAAACCTGGGATGCCCCCCCCCTCCCCCGGGTTTTGCTATATGAAACCCAGCCAGCCAAGCACTATATACTCACCTCATCCCTCAATCCTCTGGCACATGTGCGGCAAGCAAGCATGGCCTGTCATTGCCACAATGCCTTGCTGCATGCCTGATTGAAGGCGTTTGGACTCCAGAGCATGGTGATGTGGATGTCGCTCTGATATATATATATATATATATATATATATATATATTCAGAAAAATCATAATCAACCCTGCTCCCAGAATTGGAGTCTGCTCTAACAGCCACCCTGTTCCATATCAGCCATATGTACTACTTTAGCTACAGTTATGCCAATGGTATTAGCATAGCATTTACCTATTAAAAAAAGATTTGTACAAGTGTAGACAACATACATTATTCATGAAACATCTTTTTCTTGATCTAGCCCTCCATGGATTTTCTTTGGCTATCAGAATGTGCAGGACCCTTGGGGCACGTTTACATGCAGCTTTCATTCATGTTAATGCTTTTATATGTATTTTTAATTACCACATTTTAACAACTCCTTTGGTCACTGTTGATTGAAATGGATTCTGGTTAGCATTTAAGCTGTGCTCCCTATGTAACCTCTGCCATAAAGCAGTGTAACATTTGAGTTATTGTGCTTGCCCTCTGCTGAGAATCATTAGGGAGGCCGTCAATCAATAGCCCTCACTGTGGCAGCTCTAAGGAGTTTTTGTGTAGTCGGAATATGGGTGTTAATTGCTAGGAAGATGTTACTATTGTTTTTGGCCCTGAGTTACATTGTTATGTATTACTGTTCTTTTGTACTTTGCTTTTGCCTGGCCATGAACCAATGATGTTTTTGTTGTTCTGTTGTTAAGCAGGTGACATTCGAGATAAACTTTTGATTGAGAGCCCCCTTGAACTCTTTTTGAACTCATTGACTTTAGAAAGCTTCTTGTGCCCGCTATATAATAGTGTCATGGTGGGTGTTTGTTTAAAGCCACAGACATTTTATGGGGCAGAAAAGCTTCGAGAGCTGGAATAAATCAAGTGAGGAATAACACATAGCTTGTTTACTTACCTCAAGTGCGTGCTGTCCTCCAATCAGTGTGCTTTGCCTTGTATATGAATAAGCAGGGTAGAAAACTGATTTTAAAAAGAGAACCAGCACAGGAACTGAAAGTGTCCAGCATCCCCTTGGCTGCTCCCCTCCAGCTTGTGCCTGTGCCAGGCCTATCTGAATGGGGGCATGCATCAGTCAGAGTGATGCTGAGGATTCCAAGGCCAGCACATGCACAACTAGATCACCAACAAGGCAAACTGGGGAGAGCACTAGCCCTAGAGCTTTATTGACACCAGTCCACTTTGTTACCTATTTAATTCTGAGATCAGCTTGCCATTTCCTTTCATTTGTATGTAGCCAGGTGCGCCGAGGTCTACCCGACACTAGTAGGCTGTGACCCTTCCCCCATGTAGTGCACCGAATGGGAGTCGGCAGCTCCCAAAAGTGGTGAGTAGGTCTGTATTTTACTAGCTGCAGTACATATCCTTATTATGGTGCTCATACATATAGTAGGGACCACACTAAACACAGAGTGCCCTGTCGGGGCGGTGTGGCTTCCACATGTATATGCAGATATATGCAACCAAACCTCTGTCTTTCCACATAGCTAGACATGTTTGGTGCTTAATACTGGGGCCTCCCACACTTCCTATTTAATTCTCAGAGCAGCTTGACATTTCCTTTCATCAGTCCACTTTGGTATGCTAAAAGTCTGAAGACAGACTTAACTTTACTATCCCAACACCCCATCCTGCCATTTTCCCCGCCCTGGAAGATACTTACCTATTTAATAGTAAGTGCCAGATGCTTCAATGTGTGCTGTTATATTCCCATAATGACAGGCTGATTTTCCCAATTAAGCCAGATAAGAAATAAGCCATGGCTCCTACAAATAGACATATATAAGATTTAGTAAATGATTAAACAATTTAGGTAATCTAACAAATTAATAAGTAAACAACATTTGAAACATTCCCACCACAAACACCTTGGCTGGGAGGCCCTATAATAGAAGTAAACCTTAGGAATGGTCCCAGCCAGCTGAAGCCCCAGATAGCTCACTGAGGGCTTTATCTTTTATACACTCAAAGGGTTATGTGTCAGTGAAATTCACAAAAACAAGAAAACCTTGAATAATAAACCACTGGAACCTAAATCATCGATTTTTCATAGTTCCATGGAGTTAACAGTTGTTATTAACTCTTTCTAGGCACCTACATACATGGGAGGGGATTCTACCACTCATATTGTTTTCTTTTACTGGAAGAAAGAAAAATCTAGGGTGACAGTTTTCTCATTTTTACAGGTAGGAAGGAACTTCTCCCCTCTAAAATGCTTGTATGGATTTTAATTTAGTGCTTTTGCTTTGCTTTTCTCTGCCACCGTCTTTCTCTTTCTTTATCCCTCTTTTTCATTTATGTTTCACATCTCCTCAGATGTTTTCCTTCTCATCTTTTTGGATCCTCTCCTTTTCTTTTTTTCACCTTTCTTCAGTATTACTTTTGCAAATTCCCTACTCTCTTGTCACCTTTCTTCTACCTCCCTCCTTTTCACCCTCTTTGTATTCTTCTTTTTCTTTTCCACATTTCCTCACCCCTCTCCCTCTCTTTTCTACCTTAGCTTAGTCTTTCTCGTTTTCAGTTCCCTCCTTTCGCCTTTTTCTTTCAGAGCGTAATCTTACTTTTTGTCTCCCTTTTTCCCCTCTCACATATCGTTCTCTCTTTTTTATGTATTCCATTTGTCTTTCTTTATCTGTTTACCTTTCAGTTATTTTCCTATCCTGCTTTTGTTCCATCTCTCGCTTCTTTTCAGATTGTTCTTCTCCCACTTTCTCTCCATCTCTTCCTATCCTAGGCTTTGTATGCCTGTGTTTAAGGGCCCTATTCTGCACAGGACAAAAATAGACTCCAGGGTCAGAGGCCCGGTTCTGAAGCTGGGGGCAGTGCTTTCGGGTTTCCTACCTGGGTAAGGCTTGCTCGTTTAGTTACCTCTGGTCCTCCCGGCCTTGGAGTCTTTTGGAAAAGTACACGTCATATAATTTTAAGGCCCATGTGACAAGATATAAGTAATATAATCAATGGAGCTGTATTTTCATTAATATCAGAAAACATTGCTGAATACTGCCTGTTTGAAGAGAACTGTAAAAGCTTGAATGTTAATGTCTGTGAGCAGCTTAGCGTGCGTGGTAATCCTGGCGCTCACCTTTTGCCCAGAGAAAAGCAGTGCTACGGGAAGGCGTGAGAAGGCAGCGCTAAAAGTCATGACATAATAGCCAGGATTACAATAATTCTTTTTAAGTCCCAAGGGGAAGTGAGGATTGGCTATTTACTTTCTCTGAAATGAACAGGTTGCAGGGGGAGATTAAACATTAAGACACTTAGCAGGTACCTTAGAAAGTATATTTGCTTTTCTGTAAATACTGACACTTTCCATCAGGTGTGGACACCCATGGCTTTTCTGGAAGATTCTCTACTCTAACTAGTCTCCCCATTTTTGTGCATATTTTGTACACATAAATGACCAAACAATGGGATTGTGATCAATTTGCAAGGTCCCCTGAGGAAGCAACATCTCAAATGTTATAGTGCTCAAATGTTAATTATTTGGCACTGACAATTGTTGATGGTATAGAGGATTGCTACCGTATGTCTTTGTATTGTTTTCCCTTTTTCCCAAGTCATTTATTTTTGCTACATTCCAAATATGAATTGAAGGTAGAGGCCAGATTTGAGCCAGAGAAGCATTATTGAGTATCTCATGATGATACTATTTCTTATCATGTCTTTTGATTGATGATTTTTTACCAGTTAAGTGTGGGTTGAGGATCATGCATTGTATCACTATCCCAGGGGTTCCTTTTCTTTTATTGAATATATATTTACAGCTTGGTCCCAAACACACACCTACCTATCAATATTTTCCACAATTTTCGGATAAGTAATTTAAGTAGTTTCAAAAGTGTAATACATCTAATTACCAAATTAAAGTGGACCAACACCCAGGGGGGATCAGATCCCTCCCCGCGGGGCATCCGAAATCGGGATCGCAAGGTGAAACCCCCCCAGGAAGCCCACAATCCTACCTTTTCCACGTTCCAGCGGCGCATGCGCGTCCGCCGCCTCCCGCGCGTTCCTCTAGCAGGGCGCCCTCCCGCGCCGGCCGTTTGTGAATGGCCGGCGCGGGTGCGCTCCCTGTAAGAGGGACGCGCGGGAGGCGGCGGCGGACTTGCTCTGCTTGTCCGGCGCTGTCTCTCGCTTGTCCGGCCGTGGCGATTGGCTGCAGCGGTGACGTGGGAGCAGGGTGAGGTGAGTTTTCGGGGCTTTCTGGGGGGTTTCACATAGTGGGGCACCCCCGATCGGGGTGCCCCACCGAAGTGGACCAAAACCCAGGATAGTCAAAAGATAATTAAAGCAATACACCCAATGTACATACAAGAGGATGTATTCTTACCCTGCTTTGTTGGTAAGGAAACAACCAGTTGGGAAGCAAACAGCAAGGTAAGTACTCTCTCATGATCATAAAATCCCCGGTAAAGCTATTAGCTGTAAATTCTATATCCAAGCTCTCCGAACAGCTGGGGGGGGGGGGTGTCTGGGTCTATTGAAGATATGAGTCTCAATAATAATAACTGAGAAAGGTTTCTGTGCAATGCCAACAGCCCACATGACTAAGAGCAGTAAATAATTCACAGTTACTAGTGATGAGCCAGAGTAGGGTCTATCCAGTTCACAAGCAATTTGGCCAGATAGACCAAGGTATCATTCCATGAATCCACAGAAATCTCCTACATGTCCTTTTCCTACAGTGATGGCACAGGGCAGGGATTGCACAAATGATCCACCTGTAGGGTATAAAGGGTTCCTTCTGAGGGGGGGGGGGGACCTGTGTCTCCCCTCACTACAGATGCCAGCGGAGCGGCTGCGACAGCTTCCTCCTGGCATGAAGAAGTTTACAGCCACCAGTCGATGGGGAAAGCCCCTGACCCAGCAGACTGGAGGGGGGCAGATGAAGGAAGTTGCCTCGAAAATGAGTCCTTTTTTTATATATTGTAAAACTGTATTTGTTTTTCTGTTTGTGAACGGGTAAGGGGTGTAGAACCTCATGGCAGTTCACATGTAGCAGTGATCGGCATGCTACCTGCCTACTGACCTGGATCTGTGATGGACCGATGTGCCAGGATCCAGGTCAAGTATAGCTTCTGCCTGAATCCAAAGCCAATCACTAATGGTTACACCACTATGTCAGGCACATCTGCGCACTGGCTGGATGCCATACTTGCCTGAGCTAATTCATCAGAACTACGATCGAGTTCAAAACTAAAAATGAGCAGCAACACAATGTATGTAATGAATGCAAGGTTATTATAAAGCAAAGCATAAATGGCAAAACATGTACAAGGTTATAAACAAGTTATAAAAAACATGAACTCCAGTACACCAATTCACTATACTCATTTCTTTTCAGACCGTAGCTGGATTAGACAAGTATACCAAACTAGGCAGGAGGTGCGGGTGTATGGGGTGCAGAGTGGAAGCCTGTTATTGGCTTTGATGACTCTCGGCTTCTTTCTTCAATGTTATCACAAGTTTATATAAAGGCTGGGAAAATGATTGTTTTACTGTTGCTCGGATCAGATACCACTATACTTATGATCTGCAAGTAGTTCTTGCAACACACAAGATTATATAAATTATTCAAGTGCTGTAGTCTGCCAAGGTTTTTACAGAACAGTTGGGCTAAGTGGCTTAGTTGATATTGCTATTATCACTGTAAGCTGAAGGCGGTTGCTAAGGCAACAATCTTATCAATGATTCAAGAGTCAAGATTTGCGCCTTTAACATTGTAAATGGATAACAAGTGGCTTTTTCTTTGTAACTGAAAGTCGGCCTATAAAATGTGTCCATAGCGAATTCAGGGGACGTAATTGTTTCCAGAAAAGTCATTTCAGCAATCCACAACTTTAGTTAAAGTGGACCAACACCCAGGATTTTGACTATCCTGGGTCTTGGTCCACGTCCTCCGCCGCCGCCTCCCGCGCGTCCCCGCGCCGGCCATTCACAGACGGCCGGCGCGGGCACGTCTAGAGGGGCGCGAGGGAGGCGGCGGAGTAGCCGCTTGTCCGCGGCTTGTCCGTCGGCGTGGGGAGAGGTGAGTTCGGGGGGGTTTCACACAGCGGGAGTTGCTAGGTGTGAAGTTGGCATTCTAGGAGTGGAGGCACTGGTTGGAAGGTTCCTTACACCTTATTACTGTGTACACCAGTAAGCTAAGAACACCAAGGCAGATGCATTGTCCCGCAACTTTGGAGAGTGTAAGGGTAGGTTCGAAGAAAAGGAACTCATTTTGCCCTGGGTTGTCTCGTTGTTGAATTATTGTCAGATTTGTCTAGCTTGTTGGAACCATTGCAGGTGGGTTCAGCTCAAGGCAAACCTCATTGTCGATAAGTCATATCTAAATGGCTAGGACCAAGAGACATGGTCAAAGTTGTTGTTCATATGCACAGCATAGAATTCTAATTGGAAAGGGCTCACTCCAACACTGTGGTATTGCTGGATCGAGGTAGGTTTATGGCCAACCATTGGAACTGGAATACTGGCTAAGTAAAGAAGGACTCATTAACACCAATGCACTTTGCAACAGTAAACTTATTGACAATATCTACCTCACATGCTATTCTCCTGCCCCAAATTTGGTGACACATCATAAAAGAGCCCACTGAGACGCTGTCACCTAGGGGTCCACTTAAAACTGGAGCTGGCCCTGCCGTTAACAAGGGGCATTTGGAAACCCTAATTTTTACTGCTTACACAGTCGTTGGCCTGCTGCAAAAAGGTGAAACATGACCAAAAATACTTGTCTCTTGCACTGCACACCAGCCACTAAGGCAGGCGTACTTAACTGGTGGACCTTGGTCTGAATGCGGACCACTGCCGCTAGCTTCCCAGACTCTGCAGAGACGGTGGTCAGCCTGTAAATCAGCAGCCGCACTGATAGTGTAAGTCAGATATTTTGCAGCCATCAGCACCAGTACAAACCTATGGGCACCTTCACATCCTCGCACTGCATTGCCTCATGTTTTGGGAAACGTTTGCCCCGCAACATGATCACAACTCAACCCATGGATGTCTAGGAGCAGTACAGATGAAGTTCAGGTTTTATGCTTTACTTGCATGCATGTTGTGTTGCAGTGCAAGTAGATAATCACCGCTGTCCCTGGACCATCGCTAGTCTTGCTGGGCCGTCCGCCCCTGCCGCCTCTAGGTCCTGCTGCTAAAATGTTGGGCCTTCTGCCGCCCTTTACCTCAGGCAGGGGCGTAACTATAGGGGGTGTGACTGCACTGCGGCCCAGGAGGTTGGGGAGCCCCATTATTATTGTTCCTCCACCTAATTTATCATATTTGTGTTCACTCAGCATCATTTAGAGAAAGGAAGCAGCATTTGTCTGGGTGTTCACACCAGAGCCTTGTCACATTGAGTTACGCCACTGCCCCCAGGAGCTGGAACAGAGGGACTGGAAACAATGGCATAGCGCAGGGCACCATATATATAGTGCCACCACTGCCCCCAAACAGAGGAATAGTGGAATACACAATAGTGTACTGCCATGCGATTTCACCACGTGTAATGTGAAAGTTTACTACTAAGTTGTGAAACTACCACTGCCCCCAAACAGAGGAATAGTGGAATACACAATAGTGTACTGTGATTTGCGATTCCACCACAATGTGTAATGTGAAAGGGCCCATATCCACACTAGGCGTGCCTTGCTATCAACTGCTATTGGGCTGCATTAGTGTTGCGCTCAAAGCGCTGAGCGACAAATTTTCAACACTACGCATACTACAGCCTTGATTCAGTAAGAGTTGATAAAAAATTGTATGGTAGAAAAAAATTATCTTTAGGTTAAAGAAGCATAAGAAAGTCACTGGTCCTGAATCACCAGCTAGGAAGACAATAGTCAATGGCAATTTTACACCTAAGAAAAGTAGAGGACATTTTATCGCTTTTTACACTAATAAAAAGTGTCATTGTCTTCCTAGCTGGTGATTCAGTGACATTCTCAGCCTTTTCTTTCTCATAAAGTGAATGTTTTTCTGTCATAAGAAATCGAGGCCAATATATGTAAAGTGCTCTAATATAAAGTAACAGGCAGGGTTCTCTCTGGTGTTGTGGCTGCAGATAGGTGTGACCAGAGATTGTACATTTTTTTTATAGGTTTATCAGTTTGAAATGCTTTATATTTGTGCTAATAAAATGATTGCTACGTATATTATGGTTTTTGTGACCATTTTTAGCTCCTGTAGCAAAATGAATTAGTTGGCCAATACATTGTGCCAGGCTGTCACTTGGAGGGTTGCTAACAGAGCCGCTGGGCATGCGCAGTGCCTCTCCCGTCACACAGCTGGCAAGTGGCAATAAGGATCCTCCACCTGGCACCCTCTCCCCTCCCTTCTCCTCAGGCGGCGGCTGTGGCGTCACTTCCTCCGGCTTGTGGAGGGAGCCCGGGCAGAGGGAGAGCAGGGCACAGGTGCCGGTGACGTCATGACGCCGTTTGACAGCCGGGCTGGATGACGTGTTGATGGTGGTTGCTTAGCGTCCCCTCCGCGGCGAGCCGTTCCCGGGCACCATGGTGGCCAAACAGAGGATCCGAATGGCTAACGAGAAGCACAGCAAGAACATCACGCAAAGGGGCAACGTGGCCAAGACGCTGGTGAGGAGTAGGCGGGGGCGGCCGCTGCCTTCATCAGCATCCCCATCATCAGCATGATCAGCATGGCAATGTGTGTGTGTGTGTGTGTGTGTGTGTGTGTGTGTGTGTGTGTGTGTGTGTGTGTGTCCCATCATCAGCGTGTGTGTGTGTGTCCCATCATCAGCGTGTGTGTGTGTGTGTGTGTGTGTGTGTGTGTGTGTGTGTGTGTGTGTGTGCGCGTGTGTGTGTCCCATCATCAGCGTGTGTGTGTGTGTGTGTGTGTGTGTGTGTGTGTGTGTGTCCCATCATCAGCATGGCAGTGTGTGTGTGTGTGTGTCCCATCATCAGCATGGCAGTGTGTGTGTGTGTGTGTGTGTGTGTGTGTGTGTGTGTGTCTGTGTGTGTCCCATCATCAGCATGGCTGTGTGTGTGTCTATGTGTGTGTGTGTGTCTGTCCCATCATCAGCATGGCTGTGTGTGTGTGTGTGTGTGTGTGTGTGTGTGTGTGTGTGTGTCCCATCATCAGCATGGCAGTGTGTGTGTGTGTGTGTGTCCCATCATCAGCGTGTGTGTGTGTGTGTCCCATCATCAGCATGGCAGTGTGTGTGTGTGTGTGTGTGTCCCATCATCAGCATGGCAGTGTGTGTGTGTGTCTGTGTGTGTCCCATCATCAGCATGGCTGTGTGTGTGTGTGTGTGTGTGTGTGTCTGTCCCATCATCAGCATGGCTGTGTGTGTGTGTGTGTGTGTGTGTGTGTTTGTGTGTGTGTGTCCCATCATCAGCATGGCAGTGTGTGTGTGTGTGTGTGTGTGTGTGTGTGTGTGTGTGTGTCCCATCATCAGCATGGCAGTGTGTGTGTGTGTGTGTGTGTGTGTGTGTGTGTGTGTGTGTGTCCCATCATCAGCATGGCTGTGTGTGTGTGTGTGTGTCTGTCCCATCATCAGCATGGCTGTGTGTGTGTGTGTGTGTGTGTGTGTGTGTGTGTGTGTGTGTCCCATCATCAGCATGGCAGTGTGTGTGTGTGTGTGTGTGTGTGTGTGTGTGTGTTTGTGTGTGTTTGTGTGTGTGTGTCCCATCATCAGCATGGCAGTGTGTGTGTGTGTGTGTGTGTGTGTGTGTCCCATCATCAGCATGGCAGTGTGTGTGTGTGTGTGTGTGTGTGTGTGTGTGTGTGTGTGTGTCCATGCCATGATGGGGGGGTCATGTCAGACATGCACCCAGCACCCACCAAGCCTCACTCCATCCCTGATCGGTGACACCTATGATCCTTCCCTGACATCAGCTGCATCTTGTGATCCTTCTCTCATGTATGTGGCCAGCACTATGCATATTCCAGCTTACTGCTGACTGTCCGGCCAGAGGCAGACTACACATAGGAAGCACTGGGAGAATTCCCGATGGCCCGCACTGCTTTAGAGAAACTTGAGCTGGGTGGAGAATCCAGCACCCAAATCTTCTCCCACATCTCTCCCCATACCTGGCTACTATCCCCATTCTTGGCTTGGCCCAGTTTCTGCCCTCACAATGCTATAGCATGATTGCGTGGGCAATACTCACCCCTGGCACAATACTAATTCAGTACCATCACTGATCTCCTATCCACCCTGCCTATGATCTGCCCCTGCATAGCCATAACATCAGCCCATCAACACACTCCTTCATCGACTGAGCGGCTCCTTGGGGGCAAGACTAAGGAGCTCATGACCTGGCTGTAAATTCCCAGGCCCCAGTGCCGGGTGATGGCTGACCCTCATAACTACACAATAATAATACAGCACCGCGCAGGCTCATTCAGTTACAATGAGCATTTACTCACAAATAGTCCAGACAATCCAATATACAGGGATGTCCTTCCCCTGATGTCACCAGTGGACTAGTAATGTGTGTGACCGTCATGGCAGCTATATGCCTTGCTGATCCTCCAGATTTACAGCTCACAGATCTGCGGAATTTGTGTAAGCCATGGCCAGTGGGATCAGAAAAGATCTGCATACTTGTTCCAGGTTAGTGGCTTAGTATTGCAGCAGGAACAGCAGCATGCTAGCTGGGCAGGAAGCACATTTGCAGACATTAATGTCCAAGCAAATGCCTCTCACCCCACCATGCTAATCCCAATTTGAGCAATAACATAAATAAAACAACTCACTGAGAGGTGTTCAATCTGCGTGGAAACTGAAGCTAGGACCTCGAGTGACGGGTCATTCACCCAATCCCATGCAAGCAGTGTGACTGGACCTCGAGTGACGGGTCATTCACCCAATCCCATGCAAGCAGTGTGACTGGACCTCGAGTGACGGGTCATTCACCCAATCCCATGCAAGCAGTGTGACTGGACCTCGAGTGACGGGTCATTCACCCAATCCCATGCAAGCAGTGTGACTGGACCTCGAGTGACGGGTCATTCACCCAATCCCATGCAAGCAGTGTGACTGGACCTCGAGTGACGGGTCATTCACCCGATCCCATGCAAGCAGTGTGACTGGACCTCGAGTGACGGGTCATTCACCCAATCCCATGCAAGCAGTGTGACTGGACCTCGAGTGACGGTTCATTCACCCAATCCCATGCAAGCAGTGTGACTGGACCTCGAGTGACGGGTCATTCACCCAATCCCATGCAAGCAGTGTGACTGGACCTCAAGTGACGGTTCATTCACCCAATCCCATGCAAGCAGTGTGACTGGACCTCGAGTGACGGGTCATTCACCCAATCCCATGCAAGCAGTGTGACTGGACCTCGAGTGACGGGTCATTCACCCAATCCCATGCAAGCAGTGTGACTGGACCTCGAGTGACGGGTCATTCACCCAATCCCATGCAAGCAGTGTGACTGGACCTCGAGTGACGGGTCATTCACCCGATCCCATGCAAGCAGTGTGACTGGACCTCGAGTGACGGGTCATTCACCCAATCCCATGCAAGCAGTGTGACTGGACCTCAAGTGACGGTTCATTCACCCGATCCCATGCAAGCAGTGTGACTGGACCTCGAGTGACGGGTCATTCACCCAATCCCATGCAAGCAGTGTGACTGGACCTCGAGTGACGGGTCATTCACCCAATCCCATGCAAGCAGTGTGACTGGACCTCGAGTGACGGGTCATTCACCCGATCCCATGCAAGCAGTGTGACTGGACCTCGAGTGACGGGTCATTCACCCAATCCCATGCAAGCAGTGTGACTGGACCTCAAGTGACGGTTCATTCACCCAATCCCATGCAAGCAGTGTGACTGGACCTCAAGTGACGGTTCATTCACCCAATCCCATGCAAGCAGTGTGACTGGACCTCGAGTGACGGGTCATTCACCCAATCCCATGCAAGCAGTGTGACTGGACCTCGAGTGACGGGTCACTCACCCAATCCCATGCAAGCAGTGTGACTGGACCTCGAGTGATGGTTCAGTCACCCAATCCCATGCAAGCAGTGTGACTGGACCTCGAGTGATGGTTCATTCACCCAATCCCATGCAAGCAGTGTGACTGGACCTCGAGTGACGGGTCATTCACCCAATCCCATGCAAGCAGTGTGACTGGACCTCGAGTGACGGGTCATTCACCCAATCCCATGCAAGCAGAGTGACTGGACCTCGAGTGACGGGTCATTCACCCAATCCCATGCAAGCAGTGTGACTGGACCTCGAGTGACGGGTCATTCACCCAATCCCATACAGCAGTGCGACTGGACCTCCAGTGACGGCTCATTCACCCAATCCCATACAGCAGTGTGACTGGACCTCGAGTGACGGGTCATTCACCCAATCCCATACAGCAGTGCGACTGGACCTCGAGTGACGGCTCATTCACCCAATCCCATGCAAGCAGTGTGACTGGACCTCGAGTGACGGGTCATTCACCCAATCCCATGCAAGCAGTGTGACTGGACCTCGAGTGACGGGTCACTCACCCAATCCCATGCAAGCAGTGTAACTGGACCTCGAGTGATGGTTCAGTCACCCAATCCCATGCAAGCAGTGTGACTGGACCTCGAGTGATGGTTCATTCACCCAATCCCATACAGCAGTGCGACTGGACCTCGAGTGACGGCTCATTCACCCAATCCCATGCAAGCAGTGTGACTGGACCTCGAGTGATGGGTCATTCACCCAATCCCATGCAAGCAGTGTGACTGGACCTCGAGTGACGGGTCACTCACCCAATCCCATGCAAGCAGTGTAACTGGACCTCGTGTGATGGTTCAGTCACCCAATCCCATGCAAGCAGTGTGACTGGACCTCGAGTGATGGTTCATTCACCCAATCCCATGCAAGCAGTGTGACTGGACCTCAAGTGACGGGTCATTCACCCAATCCCATGCAAGCAGTGTGACTGGACCTCGAGTGACGGGTCATTCACCCAATCCCATGCAAGCAGTGTGACTGGACCTCGAGTGACGGGTCATTCACCCAATCCCATGCAAGCAGTGTGACTGGACCTCGAGTGACGGGTCATTCACCCAATCCCATGCAAGCAGTGTGACTGGACCTCGAGTGACGGGTCATTCACCCGATCCCATACAGCAGTGTGACTGGACCTCGAGTGACGGTTCATTCACCCAATCCCATGCAAGCAGTGCGACTGGACCTCGAGTGACGGGTCATTCACCCAATCCCATGCAAGCAGTGTGACTGGACCTCGAGTGACGGGTCATTCACCCGATCCCATGCAAGCAGTGTGACTGGACCTCGAGTGATGGTTCAGTCACCCAATCCCATGCAAGCAGTGTGACTGGACCTCGAGTGACGGGTCATTCACCCGATCCCATGCAAGCAGTGTGACTGGACCTCAAGTGACGGTTCATTCACCCGATCCCATGCAAGCAGTGTGACTGGACCTCGAGTGACGGTTCATTCACCCAATCCCATGCAAGCAGTGTGACTGGACCTCGAGTGACGGGTCATTCACCCAATCCCATGCAAGCAGTGTGACTGGACCTCGAGTGACGGGTCATTCACCCATTCCCATGCAAGCAGTGTGACTGGACCTCGAGTGACGGGTCATTCACCCAATCCCATGCAAGCAGTGTGACTGGACCTCGAGTGACGGGTCATTCACCCAATCCCATACAGCAGTGTGACTGGACCTCCAGTGACGGCTCATTCACCCAATCCCATACAGCAGTGTGACTGGACCTCGAGTGACGGGTCATTCACCCAATCCCATGCAAGCAGTGCGACTGGACCTCGAGTGACGGCTCATTCACCCAATCCCATGCAAGCAGTGTGACTGGACCTCGAGTGACGGCTCATTCACCCAATCCCATGCAAGCAGTGTGACTGGACCTCGAGTGACGGGTCATTCACCCAATCCCATGCAAGCAGTGTGACTGGACCTCGAGTGACGGGTCATTCACCCAATCCCATGCAAGCAGTGTGACTGGACCTCGAGTGACGGGTCATTCACCCAATCCCATGCAAGCAGTGTGACTAGACCTTGAGTGACGGGTCATTCACCCAATCCCATACAGCAGTGTGACTGGACCTCGAGTGACGGGTCATTCACCCAATCCCATGCAAGCAGTGTGACTGGACCTCGAGTGACGGGGTAATTCACCCAATCCCATGCAAGCAGTGTGACTGGACCTCGAGTGATGGGTCATTCACCCAATCCCATACAGCAGTGTGACTGGACCTCGAGTGACGGGTCATTCACCCAATCCCATACAGCAGTGTGACTGGACCTTGAGTGATGGTTCATTCACCCAATCCCATGCAAGCAGTGTGACTGCACTGTCATTTCAATCAACCAACTGTCCAACTGTCACTCAAGCGCATGGTTGCCATGCAAAGCCCCCTCCCCTCCCCCCTCCGGCATCAGTGGAGGATTACAGTGTGAGTAGTCTTATTCTTATAACACCAAAATCAGGCGTAGCACAGGGGAAGGAGGGGTGGCTGGGAGTAACAGAAAGCTTGGGCTTCCTCTAAAAGCAGTTATCCCTGGCTAACCCCTGGCTGAAGCAGGGCACTGCCAGGTTGTTAGAACAACATATTATGCTTATGGTGCCTCCAGACTCAATCTCATGGAGTCCTGCAGGTGGCATCCCTCTCTAGGTGATGCCTCTTCCAGCATATCTGAATGGCTGTCAGCAGCGGCAGAGAGGGAGGTGCCCGGCAATTGGTTCCATTCAGTTCTGTTTGCATGAGAGCCCATGCATGCGCTGTGGGAGCATTGATCTAAGTGAGTAAACAGGTGATCCCATGGGTTTTCCAAATCAGGAAGCCCCTTTAATGCAGACCAAAACAGACAAGAACCAGCCTAAAGTGGAGCTCTAGTCAAAAATGCTGGACCGCATAAAGGCTACGTTTACACCTGTGTGGATCCATGTGAGTTAATGCTGTTGCGGCCAAACACCCCAGATCTGCAAAACAATGGCTCTCCTATGGCCCCTCTCATACCTCTTTGTTGCTGCCAAGCGAATAACGACCAAGCAAGCAAGGTGCCTGATCATTGGATCTGAGCCTGCACTGCCCTGGGCCCAAACAGCAGTGGCATGGCCATGCCTTCTCCATTTACTACAATGCCCCTACCCATTGCAATGATGGTAGAGGGTGTGTTAGGCCCCTACCCATTGCAGTGGCAGGAGAGGGTGTGGTAGGCCCTTACCCATTGCAATGCCTGGGAGGGTGTGTTAGGCCGCTACCCATTGCAATGACGGGAGAGGGTGTGGTAGGCCCCTACCCACTGCAGTGGCAGGAGAGGGTGTGGTAGGCCCTTACCCATTGCAATGCCTGGGAGGGTGTGTTAGGCCGCTACCCATTGCAATGACGGGAGAGGGTGTGGTAGGCCCCTACCCACTGCAGTGGCAGGAGAGGGTGTCGTAGGCCCTTACCCATTGCAATGCCTGGGAGGGTGTGTTAGGCCGCTACCCATTGCAATGACGGGAGAGGGTGTGGTAGGCCCCTACCCACTGCAGTGGCAGGAGAGGGTGTCGTAGGCCCTTACCCATTGCAATGCCTGGGAGGGTGTGTTAGGCCGCTACCCATTGCAATGACGGGAGAGGGTGTGGTAGGCCCCTACCCACTGCAGTGGCAGGAGAGGGTGTCGTAGGCCCTTACCCATTGCAATGCCTGGGAGGGTGTGTTAGGCCGCTACCCATTGCAATGACGGGAGAGGGTGTGGTAGGCCCCTACCCATTGCAATGACGGGAGAGGGTGTGGTAGGCCCCTACTCATTGCAATGACGGGAGAGGGTGTGGTAGGCCCCTACCCATTGCAATTAATGGAGATGGCATGGTAGGCCATTACCCATTGCAATGAATGGAGAGGGCATGAGGGCTTGGTGAGTTATGGCGTAACCATCAATCCCAACCCCATGTTCGGGTCTGGGGTGGTGTGGGCTTGGACCCAACAATCAAAGTGAGTTGCTGATTGCTGGACATAGGTGAGCCCTTCTGTTTTTTTGGGGGGTAGTCCATCACTTGACAGTGGTTCACATAATGGAAACGAGTTTAGAGGATCAGCCATGTCTGGATTCTCTATAGACAGTAATGATGACACCATCCAGTTTCTATGATTGTCCATTCTTGCAGGATTAGGAGTATGTTCTGCTATTATAACAGTGGTATGACCCCTAAATATAAATGGCTATTATTTGTATGTAATTATAGGATGGGGCCGGGGATCCAGTCTGACACTGGCTGGCAGCCATATGGGTCATGATAACTGTGCCAAAGCGCAAACATGGTAGTTCATTTTACCTGTCTTCTTAGCTTCTGTGCAGGGGGACATGCCAAATTGGAATGGCCTAGGTGTGTAAGGATGTGCGGACCTCCTATTATTTTTTACTTGAGTTCCACTTTATTATTTAACATATCGGACTTACTGGACCTTGTAGTGACTGAGACTAATGAATGGCGGTTGCATTCGCCTTTTTTTACTACCTGTCTGTATCCCAGTATGGATTAAATATGTGTATGTAATAGACGCCTGGACTCTGAATTATGTCTACTTGTCTCCACAGCTATTTACTGGCAGCCGACTAGTCCTGCACACACATCGAAGCTGATCATAAACTATTTTATTCCCTAAAGCACCACTATGGCTAAAAAAACCCTCAGCCCCCACCCAGCCTCTGTGTCCAGTTGTACAAAACTTGTGCTTAGGTCCTATGTCCAGTAGTTGCTCTTTGCTTCGAGCGGAAGGAGCGTGCCGAGGCAGTACCTGGTACATCCAGGAATAGAGCTGCACACTTCATCTGTATATTGCCATTGGTGACTGATCTCCTCCTTTCATGGTGCCAGCTTCATTGATGAGTGGCTTATTATTATTATTATTATTAATGAGAAAGCACAGTGGCCTGAAGACAACACTGAGTGTTCCAGTAACAATTCAACCAGTCGTAGCCAGGGGATAAATTCATATATGACTAGTGATCTGGCAGCATTTGTAGTTAGGAGACAAAGGATTATGCTATTGGCTTAGAGTATAGAATACAGAATATAGTATGATAAGAGCGAGGTACAAGGTAAATAGTACAGCAAAAAGTATTTACAAAGCAAATGTGATTTACCCACCATTCTTGGCAGTAGGTGGAGCCATGCAAATGATCTATTTTCATCTTTGTGATACTGCAAGCACCCAGAAAGAGCAGGACGAATGAGCTTTGCCACTAAAAACCACGTGCCCTCCTCTGCTTCACCAGGAGCTTGCACTGCACCTCATTAGATGTGACAGAGGGGGAATGCTACCTAGTGACTGAACCATGTTAGGTTTATATACCATATTTTTCACCCTATAAGACACACCTGCCCATAAGACACACCTATGATTTGGAGGAGGAAAATAATAAAAATAATATTCTGAACCAAATAATAGGCAAAGCGCAGAAATTTCCAATTACAGGCAGTGTGCCATTCCCATAAGCAGTGTTTCATTCCCCCCATCGCATTCCTATTGGCAGTGTGGCATTCCCCCATCTCATTCCCCATAGGCAGTGTGGCATTCCCCCATCTCATTCCCCATAGGCAGTGTGGCATTCCCCCATCTCATTCCCCATAGGCAGTGTGGCATTCCCCCATCTCATTCCCCATAGACAGTGTGGCATTCCCCCATCTCATTCCCCATAGGCAGTGTGGCATTCCCCCATCGCATTCCTATAGGCAGTGTGGCATTCCCCATAGGCAGTGTGGCATTCCCCCATCGCATTCCTATAGGCAGTGTGGCATTCCCCCCTCCCATTCCCCATAGGCAATGTGGCATTCCCCCATCTCATTCCCATAGGCAGTGTGGCATTCCTCTCTCCCATTCCCCATAGGCAGTGTGGCATTCCCCCCTCCCATTCCCCATAGGCAGTGTGGCATTCCCCCATCACATTCCCATAGGAATGCTATAGGCGTTCCCGTGTTGCTGGCCGGGCTGCCACACTGCTGGAGGCCAGAAGATGGAGGAGTGTCCCTGTCACTGATTCTTACCGGCTGGGGCACACGCAAACACCCAGCTCCGTGAAGCGTGGCCCGGCCAGTAAGAAGCAGGGACGGGGACAGCACCTGCCGTTCCTCCATCTTCTTCTGTCCTCCAGCTGCCGGAGGAGACAGCGATAGCAGAGACGGGGAAAGAGCCTGCCGCCCTTCTATCTTGGCCTCCCGCAGTGTGGCAGGCAGGCACTCAGCCTGTGAGTTTACATTTTTGTTTTTATGTTCGCCAATAAGACGCACTGACATTAACACACACACACACACACACACACACACACACACACACACACACACACACACACACACACACACACACACTTTTGGGGAAAAAATGTGTCTTATAGGGCAAATTATCTTGAAGCACAACACTATAGGTAGGCTGCAGTCATGTCATAGTTGCCTCCACGTGCTGCCCATCCTTTGATGGCATCTGTCTAAATGGCACATAGTATTGTTATGGAGGCAGAGCTAACTTCACATGAAAGCATTCTCCATAGATACAACATCCAGCATTGGATCACCTCCTATTACCAGGAGACTGAAGACTTGAGAAAGAGTACTTAAGAGTAACTGATTAACTGTATGTTTCTGGATGTTATCTTAAAAGTTTGCTATAAATAAGAAGGCACTGGAGGGGTTGCCTCTTATTACATTTACCTCCACAAAGTACCTACAAGTTCTCCAGGGTAGGCTCCATCAGTGTTAGAAGAGGGGTTATACAAGAGGTAATGAATACAATATAGTCAAAGATTAGAAGTCCGCAAATAATTAATCTTGGCAGCCCTAAATTATAGTGGACTGACCTCTGCCTCTATAAGGTTAACTCCCACCAGTGGTTATGGCTCAAGAGAGGTCAAGGCTAAGATTGAATCAGCCCCAAGGTAGACAATGAAAGTCAAAGAAAGTTTCTCTCCTAAAAAAGGAGCGAGATTCTCACCTGGCTCTGAATCAACCCCTATGTGGCATCAGGGTCTTTTCTATCCAAACCTATGTGGCAAATGGTATGGGGTGAATCAATGATCTTCAGCCTGAAGTTGGGATAAAAGGGGCATTTATAATATAATAATATCGAGGAAAACCACAGCACAGATACATTTTAAAGTGGAACTAGTTTTTTTTTAGCTAGACCCTAAAAACCATCGACCTAGAGTCTATAAGACTCTAGGGCCAGTAGTCTCCCTCTTTGTGTAGAATCCTGAACTAGGATGAGCTGGCAATCTCACTGTGAATGCGTAGGCCACATCATCTGAGGTACATACCCATCACAGAAATGTCTGAATGACTGGCACAGGTGGTTGGGGGTGCGGCCAACAGCAGAGCGGCAAGAAAAGCTGCATGGAATGCAAGTCTGTGATAGGCCAGGTGCCGGCACATGCATGTGGGATCCCCAGAAAGGTAAGTTTACACGTGATCTGGGGGATTTCACACAGTGGGGCATGCCCCAGGGGGAGGAAAAAAACCTGGGAACAAGACCCTAGGGGCATGGCCCTGGAAACTTTTAGATTCCAGGGCCGGCCGCTGGCTTTCCACCTGGGGCATCCCAGATTAAGATGCCCTGCTGTGTGACCCCCCCCCTTTTGCTACGTCAGCAGCAGTTCCTCCGCTTGTTCTTCGTTGACCTAGACCTGTGACCCTCGTCACTTTTATGATAGTTCTCCTTTAAGTTCGCTATCAAAGACGTTGTGAGAATTATCTCACAGATGGTTCTGGCCTGGAGAACTATCACAAATGCTGGCCACAGGAACACCTTCATAAAATGAATCTTTCTTACCTTAGCTCCAGTGCAGCGGATACCTCAGGATCTACTGCAAATACAAAGCAATGGCTTACTTATCTAAGCACTGCCAATAGGCTCCAGCCACACCCTGCCAAAGTGACCCAAGGCCAGGCCCTAGACTCTAAAAGACTGGGGCAATTCGGGATAGTTTGCTGGAAACTCACCTTGTTCCTTAAAGCAGAACAAAACCCACCCAGGCTGGTTCACTGGCCTTCCCCAAGCCATCCCGTAGCAGGATGACCTGCTTTGTGCAACCCCCCCCCCCCCCCCCGGGGTGCCCGTACACCCTCACCTTTCTCAGCTCCAACGACACATGTGCAGGCTCTCGTCCAATGAGAGCTGTCTGCTGTGACTATGTAATTTGGCAAATGTCTCTCATTGTTGTCAATGGGGAGTGTGTAATGCTGCACCCCTGCATCCCTGGCTGTGCGCCCCTGCTTCCGTCCCAGACATTCAGATACGCACACACGCAGTTGGGGATGCGGCAGGATGCACTCCAAATTGACAATGAGAACCATTTGCTCAATGTCTCAGTAGAGGCATTTGGTGTCGTACCAAGGAAAGGTGAGTGACTACCGGTTTTTGGGAAGGGGGTTCACACAGCATGCATCTCACTTAGGGATTGCCCTGAGACATGGAACAAAACCCGGGATTTTCTGCTTTATTGCTAAGGTGCTGCTGTCAAGCAGTATCCTTGGTCTGTGTACTCACTGCACAAAGCACACCTAAATGGCTGCCAGTGCGTGCACGCTGGGCGGAGGGAGTGGGGATGCTCAGCAGAGCATGCCACCTGACACACCCTGCTCTATGGATGAAAAATCCTCCCTGCTCCCCTCTTTCACTCCACACCAACCTGACTCCTGTGAGGCAGAGTCTAGAGGCCAGAAACAAGGGAGACAGGCTGCCCAGAGAGGTGAGCAAAGACACTTCCCTTAAAACAGGCCCCAAGGGATCAGCTGGGGTGGAGGTAAACCCTCCCAGGGTGAGGCAAAACTTACATCCCAGCATCTTTGGGCTGTGCCCTCCCAATTGCCACAAACAGAGCCATTTGCCAAACATTATATATGCTAAGCACTAACGATGCTGGAAGAGAGCGACCAACACCTGCTGTGTAAAACCCCTGCAATCACCCAGTATGCTCATGTATACTCAGGGCTCTGAGGAAATGGTCAAGGGGACCACGATACATGTGGGGTCTTGGATCTTTATGGAAGCCATCCTCTCGTCCTATACAGTGATATCATTCTTGTTTGCCTTGCTTGTTCTCCACCTCTTTTTGGCAGCTGGGATAATGTATTTATATAAGCACATGTTTTGTATATAGAGGATACTTCATATTTTGCATATATATATATATATATATATATATATATATATATATATATTATAATATATATTTATATTATATATTTATATTTATTATTATAGTATGTACTGACAATGGGTCTACTTGGGCCACATGGTTTAGATGTATGTTGAGTATGCTTTTTTGTGTTATTTTAATTAAATACATTTTGATTAATGGTTGAGGCTAGTGGGCATGCACAGATTTTTTTCGTTATTTGGGCAGACTTGCTTTTGTGTGTCATTATACTGGTGTAGCTGGCAATACCACGGTGAATGTGCAGTTCACGGCTGCATCCCCCTGCACCAGGCATTTCTTAATTAATAGCAGCAGAGGGGTGCCCAGCAGTGCATGCCTCATTCATCGATCCAGGTTGTCTAAGGAAGGTATGAATGAAGAGAAAGAACCAGCTGGCAGGCAGGCCGCGCATGTGCCACAGGATTGATGGACGGTGAGTTTTTCTGGGTGATCTGTGGGATTCCGCACAGTGGGGCATCCCAAATCAGGATTCCCTACTGGAGAGGAACTTTACTTTTGGGTATTCTGGATATTATTCCATTTTAAAGTCATTGTGCAGGCACATTCAAAAGTATTCCCCTTGGGTAGAGTTATAGATGGCAATGGTCCCATTTATTTCTGTTTTGAAAACAGGAAGCAAAGTTTTACCTCATGTTGTGCTATCCTCTGATGGGCATGACAGGGCTGTGTGCATTGCATTGGAGTGACAGTGTGGGGGGCTCCATTCTAGCCTATCCCTTAGCTAGCTCATTCCCAAATGTTTCCCCAACCACCCCTGGCAGTGACATCATCTGGCTGCATGTGACACCCCCCTGCTGTGCAGGAGAATTAGCATTCCTATTGGCTACATTTCCTGTGTTGATGGGGTTCATCTTTTGGTAAAGGTCTATTTTTATGCCCATCAGTCTTAATACGCCTGGAGTTAGCTATTTAATATATGTTTTAGTGATAGGTAAAGCAAATGTCAACATGGTAACATGGTGAAATGTAACTTTTCTTCTGTATTTTAGAGGCCGCAAGAAGAGAAATACCCTGTAGGACCTTGGCTTCTGGCGCTATTTGTGTTTGTAGTTTGTGGGTCAGGTAAGTATAAAAGGTATATCAGGTATCATTAGTATCTGGTATAATAGACAATTTGTTTGGGTTAGAACAAAAAAAAATAGGTAAACCAAATTTATTAAAGACGTTACTGTGTTTTAACATATGATTCCTATGCATCCCCGAAACGTAGGGTGAGTGTTCCTCTCTCCTTTTACATGCTGCGCAATGCTTTTGTCACATATATCTATATAGAGACTTTTTGAAGCTATTGTTATTTATGCATAGTCAGCGATTTAATGTATATAGACCCTGATATGCTACTGTATGTTATACTCATTTATACTATTAGAGTCAATTATTCTTATATATGCTATAATAGGGGCTGTGTATATATGAGGCATTTTAGCACCATCATGCGCTATTCACAGCCACTTTGTATAGATGAGAGTGTTGATGTAGACATACTATATATCCATTGTTTTGACCTGTTTGCCAAAGAGGCCTATTAGGCTACCAAAAATTTAGCAAATCACCCCCCTCTGGCACTGGACTGCCCCTGGGCTATCCTATACCGGATACCCTGCTGTGGGAACCCCCCTTCCCCCGAGGCACCGATAATCTTACCTGATCCCGGGAGTGCATACTCCACAGAGGAGCCGGGGATGCGGCCGTCGGCGCCACCAATACCGGCGCAAAGTTTAAATCAGCAGCTTTATGTTGTGCATTAGTACGCGCCGCATAAAGCTTTGATTGGACGAGTGCCTGCACATACACAGTGGGAACGGCGGAAAGGTGAGTAAATATAGGGGATCTGGGGGGTTTCACATCAGAATGCCCCCCGGGACAGGGACCAATCACCAGGATAGGCAAAAACCTGGTGATAGGTCCAATTTAAGACGGCTATGCACAGCTCCTGCAAACCTTGTAAATCTTACCTTAAACCACACTCCCCCAGCTTACAGTATGCTATACAGGCTGAAAACGGGACATATGACCACCACTGGCCAATCACGTGGCCACATATTGCTGGTGGGAGAGCAGTTTAAGGTAAGATTTAGCATGGGATTGATTGAGGAGGGGAACCTGCAATCGTGATGCTTTTTTGAAGTGGACCCATTTTATGTAAAAAAAAATTAGTTCAGTTTTTGTCTAGTTTTTTAAATGTCTGGATTTTTATTATCACGGAATAATAATGATAATGTGATGATCACAGTGTCTCTGTTGTGTTTCAGCCATTTTTCAGATTATCCAGAGCATCAGGATGGGCATGTGACAATAGGAAGGCCTTGGCCACTTGCCTTATATTGAGTCGTGATGGACAAAGCCACAGCCCGCAATCGCTGGAAGCCTCAAGAACCCATTAATTATTTTGTGCCTACAGAGTTTACATAGAAGAAAAGCCAGAGGCTCTTGTTCTTCATCTTGGTGCATCAGCACTTCAAGAAAGGACTTGTTTCTTTTCTATCGATACATCAGCTGAACCACATTGGTTGACTCTGTTTTATTTGATTATTTATTTATTTGTCTTTTTTTAATCTGTTTACAAGACCTGAGTGATGTGTGAAAGACACGATTGGCTGTTACATGAAAAAAAAAGCATTTAATGTCGTTCTAGGTAGTTACTTTTAAATAAAGAAAATGTATTCACATGGTTTGATTCTGCACGTCTGTTTAAAGTGGACCAAAACTCACCAGTGATGCCCAACATAAATTAGCCAGTCTGTCTTTCAGTAGTTCTCTTCCTGGGAGCAGAAAAATAAATCACTTTTGTCGCTTTCCCTGGTTCCTACATCACCAGAGGGCCAAGCAAGCCCAACATCGAATCCTGGGAGACTGCGCACTTCTCCCTCTTTTTTTTCCTCTCCTCAAATCCTGGGTTCGCACTCATGATGTAATCCAGCAATCGCAGGTCCTGACTAACCCCCTCCCCCCTGCAATATTTGGGGAAATTCCTGGAACTACCGCTGGGACAGAAGAGAAGCCAGGATGGCAAAACCTTCCAAAATGTACTGGGCATGGGGTGGGGGGATGCAAGGGATTTAAAGTGGACCAACACCCAGGGGGGATCGGCTCAGGAATCTATAAGATTCCCGGGCCGATCAGATCCCTCCCCGCGGGGCATCCGAAATCGGGATGTCCCGCGGGGTGAAACCCCCCAGGAAACCCACAATCCTACCTTTTCCACGTTCCAGCGGCGCGACCGCCGCCGCCGCCTCCCGTGCGTCCCTATAGCAGGGCGCGCTCCCTGTAAGAAGGACGTGCGGGAGGTGGCGGCAACGCGCTCTGCTTGTCCGGCGCTGCCTCTCGCTTGTCTGCCGGCGGGATTGGCTGCAGCGGTCACGTGGGAGCGGGGAGAGGTGAGTTTTCGGGGCTTTCTGGGGGGTTTCACACAGCGGGGCACCCCCGATCGGGGTGCCCCACCGAAGTGGACCAAAACCCAGGATTTTGGTCCACTTTAAGTTAAAAAAGATAGAACCCCTGTAACTTTCTTCTATTGGGGGCTGTGTTTCCTAGGGATGCTAAACTACCCCCCCCCCCCCCCATGTATCAAGCAGGCAGGACTGGAGTTTGGGGAGACAAACTGTGCAATTGCCCTGGGTCCCCTCACCACCAGGGCTTGCTAGCGTTGCCCCCCCCCCCCCGCGAAGTCTGTAAGGGTTGGACCTGTGATGGGGCCCTTGTTTGCCCCCTACCCAGCTATTTACCCACAACCTCACCTCTCCTCGACTCAATCCTTTAACTGGCAACCTCACCACCCCCTTACCCAGCCATTGACCTGCAACCTCACCTACCCCCTATCCAGCTGCTGACCCACAACATCATCTCCCCTTACCCAGCTGCTGACCTGCAACATCAGCATCCCCCTACCCAGCCCTTGACCAGAGTCAAGGGAACACAGAAAAGGGGCCCTGTCCAAAGTTTGCTCTGAGGCCCAAAAAGTTGTAGTTATGCAGGGGCATAACTGGGGGGGGGGGGGGGGGGCACGTGCCCCGGGTGCAGAGGGTCAGGTGGCACCAAAGGGGGGCCTGAGCACAGGTGGGGGCGCTGTTTTGAATCTTTGCCCCGGGTGTCAGGAAGCCTAAATACTCCTCTGAGTTATGCCACTGGTTAGCCCCATGTACACAAATTGAACCACTAGGGTTATTCTATCCTATCATATAGTTACCGATCATGTTCATTAAAATAATCTATGTAGTAAAATAGCATTTCAAACATCCCATCTGGGCAATACATGTGCAGCAATGAGAAAAAATGTAAATGTAACAGGTGCTCTTGAAGTACTTTTTCTCACACACACATATATATATATATATATATATATATATATATATTTTAACAGAACTGTTTATTATTGTTTATTTATATAGTGGCATCTTTTTCCGTAGTGCTGTACAATGTATAATTTCAGACATATTGTAAAGGTAAAATATATTGTACAGGGACCATGAAAATCCAGATGCTACAAAGTTCAGACCAAATGTGAGAATAAGAGACATTAGGAAAGAGCTCTGTCCTTTGTTCTGTGTTCATAAGCCCGTTAAAGGGGACCAATCACATCCTATGGGAGGTTAAATTAACTTTAAAAAAAACTAAAGAATCCATGGATCAACTCCGCTTAGTGTCCTGGTAATGAATTGGATAAAAATACTCAAAAACTATTTTGGCTTCAAAGAAAAAATTGGATGGATCTTATCTTCCTTCCCTCAATAGCCACTAATTGCTCCCAGCATGAGATTGTGAGGAGGGGGGCTTTAACAGCTAGTTTAGGAACCAACGGCTTACAATAGCATAGCTGGGGAAAACAAAAATGAAAATTGCTATAACAGGAATGCCAAGCAGTATTGAGGGTAGGGGAGCAAAATAAATTGTTGTTTTTGGGGGGTTTGGTCTGCTTTAAGTGCCATCTTAAGGAGTCTTCACTGCAGAATGTTGGATCTACTATGTTACCTGGTCTAAGTCCAATAGGAAATGCCCATGGTGGTTGCATATGCATCAACGTTCAGGACAGGAACACATATCACTTTCAGCAAACTCTTGCCAAAGATAAATATGTTTTAATGGATCACAATAGGAAGGTGAATATATTTGAAGGCTGAGCAGACATAACCTGTGGTAAGGGATGGATGCACTGGTGATACCATAAAGGAGACATTCTGCTCATTCGTGGGCTTGTTCAACGTGCAATTATATCCAAAAGAACAGTGCACAGCCATAGGCTCTGAAGCAACATGGGGTGCCACAGCAATGAATGGCTGGCACTGCCCTAAATAAATATAAATCTCCACTGGCATTGTCCCTTTTTATTGAAAATCTAGTGTAATTATGGCATTCCAACCTTTTGGGACCACACAAGGTCTCAAGAGAACAAAAAAAAAATTGTCCTTGTAAAAGGGACCAGTCGCAATCCTGAAGTCATTGGAATGTCACATTAGAATGACACTTGGAAGAAGACATTTTTTTCTCTTTTATGACATGTCAGCATGTCTGGATATCCCCTGGTGCTTGCCAGATCCACCAGGACTACTGTCTCTACTCTGTCTCTACTGTCTAAGTTCTGAACAAGCACTTCAATTTCAAACAAAATCAATTCATATCCTTTTCTGTGGCTAGAACTCCCAAGCTTCTAAGGGTTAGGGTTTAGCGTCGCCTTCGTCTTTTCAATGGCCAATGGCAGATCATTCCTCAGTGAAGTGGCCAAGTTTAACTTTGGGTTGAGAATCTAGTCCTCTGAACCTAGTTGGAACTGTTTGTCTTGTTTTGGAGGGTAACTGCCTTTTGGTTTGGAGACATTCCCAGAAGAAGTCTCTGTCCCCTACTGAGAGCTTCTTATATATGATTTCAATATGTTCCCAGTCCCAGGCAATCTTTTTCATCTTCCTCCAGGTTAAAAAAAAGCCATATGCTTCATCATATGCTTTATCAAGTTCAACCAAGCAATGTTGGGGTAGGAGAAGTTATTTCTTAAAATATATATATATATATATTTTTTTTAACTGAACAGCTAATAGTAACTGTTAATGTTATTTTCTTCTAAATAAGTCTAATCCTTGAAGCTGTCAGCGGTTGATGAACAAATGATTGTAACAGAGACTGAATTTCTTTTTTTCAGTCGAAGGCAGTGCCCCCTGGTTGTGAAATGGTGTTCCCCCATATTTTTTGTATTGGTCAGTTATATATTTATACAAGTTAATCATGTCCCCCCTCAGTCGTCTCCTCTCAAGACTAAACAGATTTAATTCTTGTAATCTTCCCTCATAACTAAGATCCTTCATTCCTCTTATTAGTTTGGTGGCTCTCCTTCCCATAATCAGAGCGTCCTTTCTATGAATGGGTGCCCAGAACTGGACGGCATATTCCAGGTGAGGGCGCACCAGTGCCTTGTAAAGAGGCAAAATTACATCTCTATCCCGTGATTCCATGCCTCTTCTAATGCATGATAGTATCTTGGTGGCCTTGGAAGCAGCTGCTTGGCATTGCATGCTGTTATTTAGTCTGTGATCTACCAGTACCCCCAGATCCTTCTCAACAAGTGTTTCCCTCAGTTTTACTCCCCCGAGGACATATGTGGCCTTCAGGTTATTAGACCCCAAGTGCATGACTTTACATTTCTCCACACTGAACTTCATTTGCCAAGTGGATGCCCAGACACTCAATGTGTCCAAGTCAGCCTGAAGCTTGTGAACATCTTCAATAGACTGCACTGTGCTACATATCTTTGTGTCATCTGCAAAAATAGAGACAGTGCTTTTAATTCCATCTTCTATGTCGTTTAGGTATCATTAATCACAACTCTCTGCACACGATACTTCAGCCAGATTTCAATCCAGTTACAAACTGCGTTTTCTAATCCTGAAGATCCCCAATAAGAGTCTATGAGGGACATTGTCAAATGTTTTTGCAAAATCCAGAATTTAAATAAATACATTTAAATATATATTTAAAAGCAAAAATTATGTCCAACCGCAAAGAAAAGAAGAAACACCAGAAATTATTCGTATCTATCATGTTACCTTTTATATTTTCTTGTAGCTATTTTTAATGGGTATAAAAGACACCGGAAGGTGAAGGACTTTGCAGTGGTCTGATCATGTGATTTACACATTGCAATAATGTGTTTTTGTGCTGTATCTTTAAAAAGATGAATTTTAACCATCTATTCATCACAACCGCCCGGTGCAGCAGCAAAGTACCCAGGTGCCCTTTTAACCTCTTACATCAAATAAAATATTTGTACCACATGCAACTACAATACATGTCATGGACAGGCTGACACCAGCAACAAATTATCCACTAAACGGCTTATCTCCATGGTAACACTATCTGCTTTACTCATTAATTACAGGGCCATGTTACTGTTACAAGGAAAGGCCTGTTTAATAAATATCACCTGCTGAGGTAACTTTTATGGCGCTTCACTGTCAGAAAATGATCTGTCGCTTAATTAGATTACATTGCTGACGTTTTCAGGCCTTCACACTTGCTTTTGCAAAATGAAATGAGAAGCTTCTTGATTGAAAAGAAAATCCGTAGGGACATTTAGTATGCAGACTAATTGAAAAGTCAATCCAAATTGATATTATCTGTGTGTCACCTCCATAGCTCAGGGGATGAGGCCCTTCCAGCAGAAATATCCAATGTTCTGATAACAGTAAAACTAGGCGCCAAGTCAAAGGCGGAAATGATCACACTACAACCTATCAGTCCTGCAATACAGTCATTCTATTTCTAATCAATGACCTTATTATTATGCATGTAGTGACTTTACTGCAGAGTTGCTGTCCAGCCAGTCTACCCATAGAATGTGCTCTTTAGTCTGCATGGTGAACATTGTAATCCTAATTAAGAAATATGGCAATTTATGCCAGGCCCAAACTCACCAAATTCATATTACTGTTCAGGCACATTAATTATCTGCAAGTGTCAATACATAATACTTGGCCTCCAGCAGGGTAATTACCTCGGTAAGATCTTATACATTTCGTGACTAATCTCCCATCCCTTGGCTCACACGACTTCCCTTCTAATTACTTCAATGCATCTGACCTGATTGTTTACCTGAATGTCCTTATCTGCTTGCCCTGACCTTGGTTGGTTTACACAATGATGATCCTGAGCTACCTGCAGCACCACCAGGGCCTTTTTGTCTAACCTAGATTTGGGTTCTGTTTTCACCAAGAAAAGTCCAGGGAATAACTAGTTCCGTCAGTACAGTCCTGCCATAAGCAAAGGACTGCAACCTGCTAAATCTCAATCAGGTACTTTTTGGTGCCTGATGGGGGCAAGATATGCCAGCAACATAACTTGTGATCAGTTCTAGATGATTAGCAGAGAGAATGTCATCCTATGGTGGGCCAGGCTTGGACTGGTCCACAGGGAAATCCCACAGTGGGTCCCAGAGCTCAGCGGCCCATTTGGGACTATGCGCATAAGCCCTGAAAATAAACAGGTAGTATTTGCATTTAAAGCTGTCCCACAACCATTTTCTACATAATAGGTGTGGGGGAGGATGTAGAGTCTTGGAGGGGGCATTCAGATTATTGGAGCTCCCCCATACGTAGGCTCCCTCTAACTCCTGCAATTCTGAACTGAACCTAGATCAGCTGCCAAAATGCAGCCCCCCGGTCGGCCACCGGCAGTCACATGGGCCAGGGTTGCTTTCTCTTTCTCGAGGGCCAGTCCATGTGAATTACGGGGCCGCATTTGCAGGGGGGATCAAGGTTCACTTACATGTTGTGAGGGGTGGGTGCAAGAGGCTCAAGCAATCTGGATGCCCCTTTGAGACTGTCACAATTCTCCCCCTCCCCCATTATGTAAAAAATGGGTGTGGGGCAGTTTTAAATTCAAATACAACCTGTTTATTTTCAGGGCTTATGTACATAGTCCGAAAAGGGTCTGCTGAGCTCTGGGACCCACTGTGGGATTTCCCTGTGGTCACAATGCACCCCTCACCCATTATGTAGAGAATTGGTGTGGGACCACTTTAACTGTAGGATGGGACCCCAGAATCAGTTCTGCTGGTGAGTCTACATCATCATCCCCTACCAGACATGTAGCTTTCCTGTAACTTATGAGATGCTTCTCCTTGAGAAGAGAAAAATTGCTGCTATGTTCATACCAAAAAGCCCACACATATAGGGGTTCAGAACATGGTGAGAAAACTGCCATTTGCCTATCAGGTGAAAATTTTCACCTGGCTCTGAATCAGCCCCAAGGTTTACAATGAAAGTGAATGGCAGTTTTCTCTCCTAAAAAAGAAGAATTCTCAACTGGCTCTGAATCAACCCTTAATGTTCAAAAAGCAATTGGTAGCTGCAGTGGTTATCATGCTAGATATATTTTACACAAATACCACCCAGACTAAAGCAAAATTACAATCACAATTACATAATATATTTGTATTAGTAATTTAAACAATCCCAAATAAAAGACATAAAAGATGATATAGATTGACAGGCAAGCCACAAATGTACCTGGTATAGAATGGGCATGATTATTAAATTCATAAACAGACCCACTAATTTCATTCTAATAATATAATCCCTAACGTGCATTAATCTACATCTCAACCAAATTCATTATAATAATTAAAAAAAACCTAAAGTGCTATAAATCATTAATCTAAATCACCAATGCCAAACATTCTAACCACCATATTAATCAGAACATCAGTGCTGTACTAAGAAGTACACAGTAAGAAGATATCTGCCAGATAACCAGAGGGTCCCCCCATGTATGTTCTGTGTCACAGAGCTGCTTTGTCTAGGGGACAAGAAGACATTCAATCATCGATTTCCATAAAGAAAATCAACATGAATGGCATGAAGGATGACTATTGATTATTAGAAATCTAACCAAGGGCAGAGGTTCTGACCTTTTTCATCAAGAACCAGTTTCCATTTTCTCAAGTTACATGTAGGTGTTGTATGTGGTTTCTCAGTCACCTAAAACTGGTAAAACATGTAAATGAAACAAAACAAAACATGAATAGAGCAGTTATTTATGTTGATGTATAGGTGATGATGTATAGGTATCAGCAGATCAGGTGGGGGCACAGACTTTAGCTGCAGTACCTCAAGTACTACTGGTTGGGAACCCCAGAGGTGGAACATCTTGGTCATTACTCCAGGTGGGCAAACAAATCCAAGCAATGTCTGAGGCCCAGGTCTTCTATATTCCAACAATAATGAAAGTTTGTTGTTGTACCATGTGAGCCATCGATGTAAGCAGGAAATCCAAGGTTAAGGTAATACCATTTATTAGCTCATTCAAGACTGAAAATGTAAGTTTTCGAAGCAATTCAAAC
Organism: Gastrophryne carolinensis; assembly: GCA_027917425.1. Classification (NCBI taxonomy): domain Eukaryota; kingdom Metazoa; phylum Chordata; class Amphibia; order Anura; family Microhylidae; genus Gastrophryne; species Gastrophryne carolinensis. The sequence goes on from CM051236.1 coordinate 149,377,776, forward strand.
GTCTTATGCCTGAAGAAGAATCTTGAATCGCTTTGAAAGCTTACATTTTCAGTCTTATTGAGTTAGACGATAAATGGTATTACCTTAACCTTGGATGTCCTGCTCACAATAATGAAACACTACTAGCTTGTCTTTCCACCAAGTTTCAGATGATGTCTGGTCTGAAATCAGGCATATAAAACAAATACTGTATTTTGTGTTTTGATGGAATGAATTGACTATTTTTTTTTTTACACGTCATAAAAATGTTGCCCTAATGAAAGACTAAACAACATTGAGGAGGCAATTAGAAGGGTGGATGAAGCGATGACAGGTAATGATGTCAATGTGTCTATTGATTGGCTTGGCTGTGAGCAAGACAGTAAGAATGTAAAACAAGAATGTCTCCTATGGTGGCACGGCTTTCTATTACTCATCAGATGAGAGAATTAGTTAATAATTAAACAAGTTTTACAGATATTCAACCGAAATATGAAAAACAACCGGAGAGGTGACTAAGAAGGTTAATTAGTAGAGTAGAATAGAGTTTATTGCATTTAATTAACCCAAACAAATAAACCTGTATTCATGGTAAAAAGGTGTGTCTGCTTGCCAGTCATAGGATAAGTACGTGCAGTTCAGAAATACAAGCACTTTGGAGTCTATCTTACATATACAAAATTAAAAGCGAATACTTTTCTGTACACAAGACAGTGGGGGATCTTGATGTTTATCTTGTGACTAATATGAAGAATAGGGTGCAAGGCAGGAGAAGTTGGAGGGGGTGTATGCCTGGGGGCATCAGTAATTGGCAAGCCCCTTCGAGCCCATACCAACACCTAATAATTTGGAGTGGGCGTGCAAAGAACACACCAATCTCCCAAAGGAAGCACCACTACAATCAACAGTATATATTAATGATTTTATTAGTACAAAAAAACCAAAAAAATTAAATACATACACAACAAGACAAATTTAAAAACAACCAGTATGGCCAAATGTTTCTATATCAATGTGTATGGCCCCTAAGGGCCTCTTAAATAACTGCCCTATGGGTGAATAATATTAATTATCCTAGAATAGTAATAACCCATCCTTTTTGTGCCGGCACAAAAAATCCTAACCACATGTAAATATATGTGCAATTTCATAAAACCAATACTACAAAAATATTAATATATATGGCAAAAATATGTGCAAAAAAAGTGTATATACAATAATCCAATATAAACAAAAATATCAATATATAAAGTGCAAATGCATGAAAAACACATAAACCTAAAACACTACCTAATATTGCACAGGGAAACCCATTCCAATAAGACTTTAAAGTGCAGACAATAACAGTATATGATATGAATGCAAGTGCCAGCAGAAAGAAAATAAATGGTTAAATCTCACGTCATAAGATAACACCCAGGGCAACAGTCAGGCCAATCTCAATGAAAAATGTCTGCGCACGCAGCCCCCATGCTGCTTCAAGGACAAGGGTTGATTTGATTTGTAATGGGTAGTTGGTCTTTAATCCGTCACAATTCTGGCTCGACTTTAGCTGTTAGCAACTGTGAAATTACCACAGCAGCATGCATGTAAGTCTGATCTGTAACTGTAGTGCTTACCCCAGAGCTTAGTCTTGTCAGGTAGCTTGAACTCAACCAAAATTTCATGTAGAAACAGCTGTTTATTATTCACATTTAGACCTTGAATTATCTTCTTGGGTAAAAGACTTGTCCATCTCCAGAGAATGTTCTGAATCCAGCTGTGTACAGACAATGGCCACCTGAGATAGGGGGTGCAGCTAAACTTTACAGACTGGCTACAGGCACCTGGAATGGGCAAGCAATACAGACTTCATAAGAACACTGTATAAAAACAACTACATGATAGAAAAATAAATATGTCTTCATGAGATGTGGCAATCACAGTGGAGAAAGATAGTGGCGAATGAAGAGGAATCCTTTTAGGAGACTAGTGTGCTGGCTTCTCTTTCATATACATTTCATTCTTTAGCAGAAAATGATTTCTCTGTAATCGGTAGCAGTCAGCATAAAGAACTGCTGCACTCACAATAAAAAAGGCATTTTATTCAAGCTAGGGTTTGTCTATAGAATTCTACTAATTTATTAAACTGGATAGATGAAGAAATATCAGATTAATCCCAAGGCGGGTTATCCTTTGTTTCAGATGCTTATTATTTCCCAAACATTATAGCTCATACAATAAAACACACTCCCACATCTAGAAGAATAAAAAATGACACTATAATTTTATAATAGGCGGCAGACTAATGTAGCCCTTGTTATTTAAAGGTTTCTTATTAACTAAAATATGGACACACACCTCACACAACCTTTGCACTGAAAGGCAGCTGGCCAAAGCCAAAATAATGATATGTACTGTTCTGTAATATGGTGCTTGTTTATTTTTATGTTATGTGAGAATATAGTGACCGATATAGTCACCCTTTAATACGAGCCTTCCATCCTTGAAGTCTGTCAATCTATTTTGTGCAGCAGCAACCACAGCCTCCAAGATCTCAGGGATGTTTTGTGTGATTTGACCATAAATCTACCATTTAAGAAGGGCTCCCAAGTTCTCAAAGGGGTTTAGGTCTGGTGAGGAAAAGGGGCCATGTCATTATTCTTTAATCTTTAAAGTGGACCAAAACCCAGGATTTTGACTATCCTGGATTTTGGTCCTTTCCCCCAATGCGTGAAACCCCCCAGAAAGCCAAAGGCAACTCTCCTCTTCCTGATCCTACGGCTCATGCGCGGCCACTAGTCCGTCAGCGCGCTCGGAGCCGCTGACGTCACGTTGTCTAAGGCTTCGTCTAAGAGCAGCGGCTCCGAGCGTTTTGACGGCCGCATCCTCCACAAATGCCTGGCGCAGGCACGCGCCCTGCTAGAGGGATTGTGGCTTGTGCATGCAAGGTAAGTGAATGGGGGGTTTCATACAGTGGGGCAGCCCGATTTTGGATGCCAGGAAGGGGGGGGGAATCGATCGGCTTGGGTTTTGGTCCACTTTAAAGAGGACCAACACCCACCCCTGATCGGCCCGGGAATCTATAAGATTCCCAGGCCGATCAGCTCCCTCCCCGCGGGGCATCTGAAATCGGGATGCCCCACTGTGTGAAACCCCCAGAAAGCTCCTAAAAACGTACCTTACCAGCGACGGACAAGCGGCGGATAAGCCGCCGCCGCCTCCCGCGCGTCCCTCTAGCAGGGCGCGCACCCGCGCCGGCCGTTTGTGAATGGCCGGCACGGGTGCGCGCCCTGTAAGAGGGACGCACGAGAGGCGGCGGCGGCTTATCCGTCACTTGTCCGTCGCCGATAAGGTAAGATTTTAGGTGCTTTCTGGGGGGTTTCACACCCCCGGTCGGGGTGCCCCGCGGAAGTATAGTGAAAATCCTGGGTGTTGGTCCACTTTAAGTCCTTTATTGGTGGTCTCTGCAGTACTATGATGTATGTGATGCATACGATGACATCGTTGCCACACAGAACAATGGCAGTGAATTGAGGAGGCGGAGCTTCACAGCTGAAACAAAGGCCATTATCTGGGATTAGAGTGAAGCAGGAGCACTAAAAATTGGCAAAAAGTACTCTATATGGGGGGGGGGGGTTGGTCCGCTTTAAGTCTGCATTAAGCACTGTATATACATATGCCTGACATATAACTCTAAATCCTAGCGTGTTGTACCATCTTGTTTATGTAATATTTGATTGTATGTTGTATTATTGTACCCCAATGTAAGTCTATATTTACCATTGGTCTCAGTGATTTCTTTGAAGTACCAGTTATCTAGAAGTTCCTACAATATTTTGCATTTATCCGTTGCCTTACCATTGGCCAGTTATTAATAATATATATATTTGTTTCCCTATTTTAGCCGAGCCAGGCAGGATATATATATATATATATATATATATATATAGATTAGGTTTTGTTAATTTGTTAACTTATGTGCAAATCTGGCTTAGCCAGGCATAAGTTATTATTGTATTAATCATATTGATATTTCTATTGATGTTTTAATAATAATAATTGTTTACATATTTGGACATCCATCCAGATATTGGTTATGATTTTTTTAGGAGATTTAATTGTTTACAAAGGGTAAATAAAAAGGTCCAGGCAGCTAAGGCTCACAGATTTGAAGTTTGGAGAGGTCAGACAAAAACTGTTCTGTTTTTTAGAGGTATTTTTCATGCAAAAGGTTAAAAAAAAAATAAACAGCATCTTACCTTGCCAAGTGTTCCCCAGAGCCTCCCTAGACCACACCCCCTGAATTGATGGCTTGAATGGCGCCCTCAGATCTGACATTCAAGCTCAGCTCTCACTCCCAGTGCCACCCCGCTAATGATGCTAATTATTATACAGCATCACAGCTTCAAGGGCCAAACCCACATGGGGAAAGGGGGTGGGAGCAGCTCCATCCCTCTTATTTATGCGAGATTGTTACTTCATATAAGATTATTCTTATTATATACCCTCTTATCATACAAAATTATTATTATTATATATCCTCTTATCATACAAAATTATTATTATTATATATCCTCTTATCATACAAAATTATTATTGATATAATTCAGGGCCTGAGAACTAATTCACCGCCCAGTTTAACCCTCCCATCCTCAATCTCATCTGATTATTCAGCACCAAACATGTCTAGCTATGTGGAAAGACAGAGATTTGGTTGCACATATCTGCAGATACATGTGGAAGCCACACTGCCCCGACAAGGCACTCTGTGTTTAGTGTGGTCCCTACTCTTATTTCTGAGTCCCCAAAATTGGGACATGCAATGCAGCCAGAGCTACTCACCTGGGAAGCTGCCAGCCTCCCTTTAGAACACTCCAAATGGAGAGATCCATATTGACTGAATTCCTCCCTGTGTGTGTTCATGGCAATTCAAACTGAGCAAAGGGGGTGGGATCAGCTCCATCCCTCTTATTTATGCGAGATTGTTACTTCATATAAAATTATTCATTTGAATTGCCATGAGCACAAGCAGGGAGGAATTCAGTCAATATGGATCTCTCCCTGTGAAGTGTTCTAAAGAGAGGCTGGCAGCTTCCCAGGTGAGTAGCTCTCAAATACTTGTCTGCATTGCATGTCCCAACTTTGGGGACTCAGAATTAAGAGTAGGGACCACACTAAACACAGAGTGCCTTGCCGGGGCAGTGTGGCTTCCACATGTATCTGCAGATATATGCAACCAAATCTCTGTCTTTCCACACAGCTAGACATGTTTGTTGCTTGATATTTAGTTGATGAGAAGGTTAAACTGGGGGGTAAATTGGTTCCCAGGCCCTGAATAATAATAATAATTTAGTATAAATAATAGTGATTGAGCTGCTCCCACCCCCCTTTATTCAGCCAAACCCACATGCTTCAGAAGAGAAATCATAAGGTAGAACTTGTGATATTTCGGCTATTTCTTTATCAATTTAAAAACGGAAAAGAGTTTAGGACAGTGCCAAACATAGCCCGGTGCAATGAGCTAACAATTATCTTTGCCTGAAATATCACTTTAGGAGGGGATAAAAAAGCCAAAACCATTATTTTCTGGAATGTAGTAGTTTGTGAGGAATGTTCTGCCTTTGCTAGCACCACCAATGTAGGAGAGGAATGTTGGGACGGGTTTGCATTACAATATACAGGCTACAGTGCGTAAGCAACTTGGCACATAAAAGACTATGGCCCTTATTTATCAAGGAATAGCGACAGATAGCGACTGGGGAGCCGGCCAGTAAAGCCAGGTACCGCAACTAGAACGCCAGCTCCCCTCCACAATCACACATTTATCAAGCCGATACTGCTTAGCGACTGAGATAGCGCCACCTAGCAACTCATTCATCATTATCCCAGCCTCATCCCACAGCGCCAGCGAACATCCTTGAACAGCGACAGGTATGACCTCTCGCTACCTGGCGCTCTCCAATGCATTTCAATGGCAGAATGTATTTTAATTAATAATTATTTTTTAATATATATATATATATTTTTTTTTATTAAAAAAATCTGTGAACACTTCTTCCTTTGAAAATGTATTTTTATGGGATTTTTCAAAAAAAATTTTTTTTTTTTTTGCAGAATTGATATTACAGGTCTGATTTTAAACTATTAAGGTTTGAATATTATTTCAAAATCATTCCATTTTTTTTTGGGTGGTTAGGGGGTTAAAAAACTACTTTTAACACATCGCCTACTGCGCTCTGGGATTTAAACATGCATTTCACAGCGCTAGGAATAAGGCAGATTTTTTAATGAATATGGTGGGTGCCGGTCGCTATGTCCAGTCGCTATCATGCGCTCCCATACAACAGCGAAGCTGTCAAATAGCGACTCAGCATCTTGTATTCTACATTACGGCACACCGACTGAATCGCTATCATCCACCGAACAACGGCCAAGCACAGCGACTACTAGCGGTCGCTGTCAAAATACCGCTACAGTCGCTCAACAGTCGCTATCTGTCGCTATTAATGAATCAGCCAATATGTTACATAACCCTCACTTGTAGCAGTCTACAACACTGACATTTCATAGATTAAGCATGTATGTCTGCAATGACCAGGTAAGCTAATCTGATGAGGTTATCTGAAAACATCATAGAAATACACAGAGACTGCTTATATTAGATGAGTTACTGTATTTAAAAAATCACAAATGTCTGAACCAAAACTGAGGTTCTGTGGGATTCAATAATGCCACAACAGCCACATAACAAACAACTATATTACGCCCCCTCCCAATATCCTTATTATTCGATGGAGACATAAGTCTTTATTAGGATTCTTTCAAAATGACTATTCTGAAATGTTCTGCCTTCAAAAAACATTGCTGGTACTTCTAAACTGTGTATATAAAGGCTGTGGTTACTCTTCACAGCTCATTTATTGGACAGCACACTAGATGTAAAGCCTATAAAGACAGTCTCTGCTACATCTGACGGCAATGAAAGTCTATAAAGCCATCTCTCTAATTCTTTTAATATGGACCACATTGACAGGATCATATTTACCCCCACAACAAAGAGACAGCGTCAGGAAAGAGAACAATGCAAATCTCGACTGACTTGAATCTGTCTGACTTGAATACTTTTTTATGTAAAGCTGAAATACACTCTGCATGAATCTAACATTACATTTATGAATATACATACATACCTTTATTTCCTAATGGAATATCAGCGATAAAGAAACCTATGAACATTTTGGTCTCGCACAAATTTTACATAGCTAGTACAAACTGTTAGATTCCTCCAACACGTTTCACCTTTAGCTTCCTCAGGGAGGATTTTACTCGAGCTATACAATTAACAAACATTGTCCTATAAATAAATACATACATACATAAGAAGATAGTTCTAGCTTTTTGTCAAAAATTCTTATAATGTTAGCACTTATTTCAATTCAAGTTTTAGTATACTTTTGCATCTGGGTAACCTTAAATTCAAAAGATCAGATGTTAATAACATTAACAATATGTAAAAAATGCATTTAGCATATTTACTCTTAGGTCATTACAAAATGTGCCTTTTAATAAATTAGTAAAGAAAATGTTAGGAAATCTTTAAATAAATTCCTGTGGTTCATTTCCATTGGGTTTTGGTCTGCTTGAAGCTTGGATAAATGCCCTTCTTATCAGTATGGTTGTATGAATGCTTAAAAAACTGTAAAATGTTATATGTCACCCTCTATTTTCAATAGGAGCATAAAGGTGTATTTTAATTTGCTTTAAAAAAATCAAACGATTCAATAAATAGGAATAAATTGTGTGCAACAAAGGTTCAGATCAAGTTCCTTGTGTTGGATTTCCTCCCTCGCTTTTCCAATTTTTCTTATTTTTCTCTGTTCTCCTCTCCTTGCCCTACTCCCACCTTGTTTCTTTCCTTTCAAAGTTTTCTCCCATCTCACTCTATTCCCCATTCCCTCTGGTATTTCTTTTTTACTTTACTGTCCACTTGCCTTGGTGTTTTTTTTAATTTACGGTACTGGTAATTGAGGATTGGAAAAGTATACCCACACTTTCCAGTAAAAGAAACAAATACCAGAACCACCAGGCCAGTGGCCAGTAAAGTAAAGAAAAAATACTGCCAAGGTGGCAACTGTGGCAATAAACAGCCCATGTGCATTCACACTGCCAGGATTAGGATGCTCGTGCCATGAGAGCAAAGATCAAGGTGTTTTTACAGGTTCACATTTGGATGCTCTGGGGACATGGAATCAGATGGATTCTGGTCCCCTCTAATCTTGGGCTGGGTGTTCATGATGCCCTAGGCACTTTAAGTGCTTGCGCCCCTGTTTTTTTAAGTTAGGTCACGTTATAAAAAAAAAAGTGTGTAGGGGGAAAGGGTGCGATGAAATGTCCCTGATTTGGAGCGACTGTCCCGCTTTTGAGTCCATGTCCCCCTGTCCCTCATTGTTCTCATTTGAACTGTAACATGCAGATCTGCAGCAATAAATTATTAATTTGCCTATTCAAGAGTTTATAGTGTTGTAACTGTTATAATGCATCTCCTTGTCCATCCCTCAATGAGGGGGTGTGGCCTAATTTACAAATTGTCCCTCTTTCCTACCCTGAAAGGTTGGGAGGCATGCAATGGGCTAGATGCAGAGTATGTGTGTAGAGGAGGGAGAGGGCACAAAGGGGGAAATGCAGAGAAGCAGGCAAGCATGTTCCATCTTTTACTGCATTCTGATATACAGGGGTCACATGACCACACCATTGGAGGGTAGATGCTCTGGCCTGTGTTCAACCCATTGCACACCCCCTTCACACAAATACATGTGTGAAGGGGGTATATGCGTATAATATAATATATGCGTCCTTCTGTGGCTGGGGGGTGCTTGTTAGGAGGCATTAATGTTCTGGATATGAGAGTTTTCATTTCTTTTCACTTACTACAGTAGTAAGGGCAGCACCCTCCCTCCCTTCCAGGATGCCACCCTAGGCACCAGCCTAGGGTTGCCTAGTGGTAAATACAGCCCTGGCCCTGGGTATAGCCAGAAGTTGAAGACCAGAAGTAAATCTCCACCCTACTATACAGTATGGTAACCCTAGACTGACTTCCCCCGATCTGCCCCTCATATACTGATCATAAGACACCTCTACTCTGTGCTTCCCATAAACCCACCTTACTATAGAAACATAGAAACATAGAAGGTTGACGGCAGAAGGAGACCATACGGTCCATCTAGTCTGCCCTTATGTGTATACTGTATGTACTCTTTATCTTAGGATAGATGTAGACACCTAAGCAGCCATATCAAAATATATTCACTACTTGTAATTTTAGCTAATGTGAAATAGCACGCTATAAGGTATTTTAAAGTCATGTTCAAGTTCAGCTTTAAAGAGGACCTAAAATAAAAAGGGGCAGATTCCCTTCCCCATCGCCCCCTACTTACCTTTTGGTAAGTGTCAACATCTGGCTGCTTCAGGACCCGATCCTCACCCCGCTGTCCCCTTAGCCATCTGTAAAAGACAAGCACGTGCTCTTCAAAGTCCCGCGAGACTTCACTCAGCTGTGAGATCACTGTGGGACACTGTGTGGACTGCTCCATTGCATCCCATTCATGGGCACTGTGCAGGCGCGAGATCGGGGGCCGCACACAGTGCCTTATGGGATGCGTCGCCCGTTGGAAGGTCACCCGGAAACTGGGGAACCCAGAAGATGGATCCCCAGCGAGGTGAGTAAATACTTCCCAGAGGTAAAACTGAAGGGGGCAGCAGATCAGCGAGGTTTGGGGGAGGTTTTAACCTCCCTAAGTAAAACTAGATGGAATCATTCTGACAAGACTAGGTACTAGAAAAGTATATTTCATATTTATAGTTATGGCTTGCAGTTTTAGGGACTGTGCTTTCTTCAGCAACCATTTGCCTGCTTTGTTTTTACTTAGGCCTTCCACCAGCTTCCATACTTACAAGCCTTTAATTATAGCTCTGTACATATATGTGCTGACTTTCTGTTTCTAGACATCTGATCCTTATTAATAATTTCTTCCTCTATAGTTTCATTGCAGTCGCTTATTTGCATCTCTAAAACCTTTCCAAAACATTGCCACACCTCTGGAATTCCCTGAGTGACTCATGTTTGAAAATGCTCCCCCTCCCAAGTCATAAGTCATTTACCACTTACCCTACACAATCCATAAGAAAGTACAGCAATGTATTTGTATAGCTTATCACATTGAACCTGGAGATGTGTGAATGTGTTTAATGAGACAAGATGTTGTATTGCTAAGATCTCATACAATAATAAAGCTTTCATACAACAGGGTAAAACATGTCAAATTGCTTTGTATTAATTCCACAGAAATCTGGGAAACCACTAATTGCATAAAGACATTCTAGCTGCCAAAAAGCCTCCTTTACACTCACACACCCAACACAGACAAATGACCCCACTGTTCTCTCTTTCAATGCCTGTGCTCAGGGTGGATGTTTCACCAAAATGACTCCATTAGATTAAAGGCACAATCCAGGTAATGGCAATAATAGGGATGCAAAGAGCTCACCTGAGCTCAGGGACAGAGGTGGCGACATTGTGACCACATTTGGAGTGTGGTCATGGAAGAATGGAAAGGAGGTGCACATTTTGGTGACCTGCTACAGCACCTTTAGTGCACTACAGAAAATGGAGGAGAGGCACATGGCACAGGTGAGCTCCTTGCTGCCTTATTATTGCTATTACTTTACTATTGCCCCTAAGGGAAGTGTCCACAGTAGGGTCACATACACACAAGAGGGAGTGATGTCCATACTAATAGATAAGTGGGGTTCCACAGTGGTGACACACACACACACACACACACACACACACACACACACACACACACACTTAGAATGTCCATATCTTTACAGTCTGAGGACATTTTCACAGTGGGGTCACATATGCACAAGTGGGGGCGATGTCCATACATATAGACAAGTGAATGTCCATATCTTTACAGTCTGAGGACATTTTCACAAGGGGGTCACATACACACAAGTGGGCGGAAGTCTAAATAACTTTACAAGTGGGGGATATTTTCCACAGTGATGTCACACACACACACAATTGGGGGAAGTCTATACATAAAGATAATTAGGGGAATTGTCTACAGAGAGGTGTCACATAAACACAAGTGGGGGGAAGTCCATACATATAGACACATGGGGGAATGTTGCCAAAGCGGTGTCATATAAACACAAGTGAGGAGAGATTTCCACAGTGGTGTCACCTACACAAAAGTAGGGGGAATGTCTATAGGTATAAACAACTGGAGGGGGGGGGGGTGTTTCCATGGTGGTATCACTCACACACAAGGGGGGTATCTGTACAGATAGACAAGTGGGGGGATGTTTCCACAGTGGAATCACATACACACAAGTGCTGGGGTTATCTATACATATAGACAAGTGGGGGAATGTTTCCACATACACACAAGTTTGGGGGGATATCTATACATATAGACAAGTGGGGGCATGTTTCCACAGTGGTGTCACATACACACAAGTTTGGGGGGATATCTATACATATAGACAAGTGGGGGCATGTTTCCACAGTGGTGTCACATACACACAAGTTTGGGGGGATATCTATACATATAGACAAGTGGGGGAATGTTTCCACATACACACAAGTGGGGGGTATCTATACATATAGACAAGTGGGGGAATGTTTCCACATACACACAAGTGGGGGGTATCTATACATACACACAAGTGGGGGAATGTTTCCACATACACACAAGTGTGGGGGGTATCTATACATATAGACACGTGGGGGAATGTTTCCACATACACACAAGTGTGGGGGGTATCTATACATATAGACAAGTGGGGGAATGTTTCCACATACACACAAGTGGGGGGTATCTATACATACACACAAGTGGGGGAATGTTTCCACATACACACAAGTGGGGGGTATCTATACATATAGACAAGTGAGGGAATGTTTCCACATACACACAAGTGGGGGGTATCTATACATATAGACAGAATGGGAATGTTCATAAATACGATACACAAGTCGGGGGTGGGGGTGGAAATGTCCACAGAGGGGTCACAAAGAAAACCTGAAAGGAACAAGCTATTCCTGACCCTATTAAAAGAAAAAGGATTGGACAAATTCTCTAACATAGATTGTCGCTCTATATATAATACAAATATTTGATGTCCAGAAGGTGCTGACAACATGTCTTACAGAGAAGAGCAGTCAAGCAAAGTTATCTTCTGCAATTTCAATGTGAAAGCACCAAAGAGACATATACAGGGGCTTGTTCCACATGGTTGTTCTAGGAGTAAACATGTCTATTTTTGACTGGCACTGATATTATCATATTTACTTATCCTCTAAATATAGTTAAACTGTTGATACCTGTAAATAGATTGCTTTTCTGACTACATGCATGAAATATTGACTAGAACACTATTAAGGTTTTCCAAATGACTTTCGGCTGAGTTCTGAGAGACTTTCTAACTCAACTCTCAGTAACTAACGCTTTTCGTGTAAAATAAAATCTTTGCTGGAAGAATTCTGCACCCCACCTGTGGAAATGCCCCATGATAGGTGCAGCAAGACCGCCCATTTTGAAAGCCCTGCCAGCCTTTGCTAGCCAGCATGCTATGGCCTAGTTCTGTCCATAGAGTGCGCACTGTGCCTGCTCTATGGGCAGCCAAAACAAGATGGTGCCCCCCCCCCCCGTGCCCCCGATTGGGAGATAGTCAATGCTGGATTGCAGGCCAGGTAGGTGTTTGTTTATATGTAACACCCACCCTGCTTCAGTGCTGGGGAAGGGTGGCAGGGTGAGGGGGCTTTTAAAGTCTGGCTGAACAGGCCCTTTACATTTCGTGTTTTGTTTTTTTGACTGTGTTGAATGAGTGTAGGTGCGCCACTATAGGAAATGCAAGGGGTTGCAACCTCACTGGGGCCCATGATGTCAAGGGGTCGCATCATTCTGGCACCTCCACCTTTTTAAATAGCGTTTTGCCCCCATGGCATCATATACAGAAATAGAAGCACAATTTGTATCTGCTGTGTCTAGGGTTGTCTATTTTATCCAAATGAGTTAAAGAGAAACATTATAAGGTTCAGGGCGGTTAATAAAAACTTGTCGGGCCCCCCTTCCTCTATTTTTGCCTGGCCTCCCTATTTATTTTAGTGTTTTTTACTTACCATACTGGGCGAATGATTCTCTGCCATTCCTCTGATCACTTGGCAGCTCCATCTTGGGAGTCTTTAGCCTCCTAGCAAACACTGCGCCACCCTGCCAATCTCGTGCATTGCTGCAATGACTCTGGCGCAAATCCCCCAAGAGCTCGGCAGCCGGTTCATGGAGGGGTGAGTATGGCTAACGCTGATCCCATCTGTCATTGATGGGGGGGGGGTAGGGACTAGAATAACCAGAATAACTAATTATCCAGTTATGTTTTAGAAACCTTTCCCACCTTTAATAGCCATGAACTGACTTTCGAGAGACTTTCCCAACACACAATTAAGACACAGTAGACTTCTGCTTTAATAAAAAAAAAAGGATGGAATCCTTTTTTCGAGGGCTGGCATGCTTGGGTTTTGTTCCACTTTAATATCTTTATCAATAGAAAAAGACAAAAAGTTTATATACTGATATAGTTCTTCCTTGAACTTTCTGGACCCTAGTGTGGGTTAATAGGCAGTGACATTTGAAATGATGGCTGGTAAGTAGAAGTTTATCATTATTATGAATGACTAAATGGATAGTACAGCGCCACTGATATAACAGTTTTGGGTGAAATATAATGGACTTGGGTCGGGTATTTAATACAGCACAGGGTCCTCTTCAAACTATCACTGTCTGCCATTGAAGAGCTTCTGCTCTGGGATTAGGCTGTCTGTCTTTGTTTAAAGGGTAGGTCCACTTGGAATTTTTGAGAGTAAATATATTTTATGCCAAAACCATGTGCTCAGGGTGTAGAGCTGATCTAGTATTTTTTATTTGTTTTCCTATGTTAGCAAATGTGTGTTTTATGGAAAAACGTACACAAAAAAAAGAGAGAAGTGAGCCTGTACACACCGAGCACTGCCACTATGGCCACTGCTGAGGTGAGGGAGCTCACTCACACTTACACATGCCAGCAGCAGTGTTCTGTGCAACTATCTGTAATCTGCCCTTGGTGTACATTGCCATTAGTAACAGATGAAAACTGCTTCCATAAAACAAACATTAGATTAGATTCAAAAATACTAGATCAGCTCAACACCTTTAAAGTGGACCAACACCCAGGATTTTCACTATCCTGGGTGTTGGTCCACTTCCGCGGGGCACCCCGATCGTGTGTGAAACCCCCCAGAAAGGACAAAAAAACTCACCTCACCCCATCCTACGGCGCATGCGCGAGCGCTCCGCCAATCAGCGCGGACGGACAAGCTGGAATATGGACCGGACAAGAAGAGCGCCGCCGCCTCTTGCACTTCCCTCTAACAGGGAGCGCACCCGCGCCGGACATTCACAAACTGCCGGTGCGGGTGCGCGCCCTGCTAGAGGGAAGCGCGAGAGGCGGCGGCGACCCGTGCATGCGCCGTTGGAACGAGGAAAAGGTAGGATTTTTGGGGGTCCTGGGTAGTTTCACACAGCGGCCGCGGGCAGGGAGCTGATCTTATAGATTCCCGGGCTGATCAGCAGTGGGTGTTGGTCCACTTTAAGACGTAATTTTGCCCTACAAAAATATACACTTTCATAAATCCTTTCGAAAGTGGATGTACCCTTTAGGTCTCCAAATCGTGCTGGGCCCGGAGCTGATGCAATTTGGGAAAATGTCGTAACTCATTGGAAAACATCAGCACCTCACCTGCAGATTTTCCAGGCTCTCCACATTTCCATAATTCATCCTAATTGTAGTAATGGTCACTGCCATAGTTCCTGTCTACATTCAAGCTTTGCATGTTCCCATTTCTTTTGCGTGCTTCTGCCCTTCCATTTCCTTTATTTACCATTTAACACTGTTCACTTCTCCATATGTTTTATTGCCCAGGACGAGAGCATTTAAAAGCAGGTAGCACAGGGTTCCTCCTTTATAACTGCCATCACAATGACCCCGCCCCCCGCCATGCGTCCCTCAATTATCCAGCATTACTAGGGAGAGGAGGTGCTGGGCACCACCTGGCAACATTGGTACTTGAGGTAGGTATCAATGCAGGTATCTTATAGTGCATCCTCCCCCCCATACACAATATGTGCTAAAACACATCTTAAAGTGGAACAAAACCTGTGAATTTAGCTTTTCCTGGGCATTGTTCCATCCTGAAGCGTGATGTCTTGATGTGAGCAACCCCCCAGAAAGCCAGAAAAAATTCACCTTGTCCATGCTCTAATGATGCATGTGCTGGCTCTAATCCAATGAGAGCAGCCTTCTGTGACTATATCATTCAGCAGAGGGCTCTTATTTACTAGAATGGGGAGTGCACGCTCCCATCCCAGCCTATCTGAATGGGTAAATAATGAGAGCCGCCCGCTGAATGATGTAGTCACAGCAGACGGCTCCCATGGGCGGGTACCCGCAAATCAGCTGTTAGAGCTGGGAAAGGTGAGTTTTTATGGGCACCCTGGGAGGGGGTTCACACCGATTTGGGATGCCCCAGGGAAAAGCCAGCCCTGGAATCTTTTAGAATCCAGCCTGGCAGCTGCTGGGATTTGTTCTGCTTTAAAACTGCACACAAAACACAAAGATGAGTATGTTCTATTACAGGGGTTCCCAACCAGTGATATATATACCACAAGTGGTCTGTGATATTCTGTTAAAGCAGACCAAAACCAACTATACTTGGCTTAAACCCCTGCCTATACTGCACTCTTAGGGTATAGAACTAGAAATGGATATTTCCGCTTATAAAATTGGCAGGGGATCATTCACTGCATAGGTGCAGCAATGACATCATTGACACATACAACAATTGTAATGAATGGAGGAGGCGGAGCTTTACAGCTAAAACAGGCGCCATTATCTGCGATTAGAGTGAAGCAGGAGCAGTGAAAATTGCCAAAATGTGCTGCTCATGGGGGGAGTCATTCAGGGCATGCTAGTTAAACTGGCCCTTCAGCATCATTTAAACCGGACCATAACCCTGAATAAGGACATATATGTTTCCCCCACCCTGTACGTACGGATTGCCACAATTAAAATCACCCTACCTGCATCTACTGCATACAGATTGCTCACATTAAAAATCATCCTTCTAATGCAGATTATGAGCCTTTTAACATCCAAAATGTCGGCACATGAAGTCTTAGGCTGCCTGCAAACAGGAAGTGTCTTCTGTCTGTGCCGCTCTGCATTCTGGGATTGCTGTCCTTTTCCTGACCCCAGCTCTGCTCTGTCTGAGCAAAGTACAGCTATAACCCGCCTCCTACACTTTTGCCCCCTCTCCTCTCTTAAGTATGTGATGCTTCAGAGGCAAGATGGTGGTGCCTGTATCCTAGAGTCCTGAACAGAGTGGCAGCCCAGCAGGGGAAAGAATAAAAAACTAATTGACAAAAAACATAAAATATATTAATATTAGATGCTGGGAATAGTTTTTTAAGGGTTTGGACTTTTCATTAAAGGAGCACTGTCACGAAAAATTAGCCCAATGCTAAAAATCCATATAAATATGCTGGATGGAGGGAGGAGGGGTCACTTGTACACCCGGTATCAAGAAATATCTAGCCAGGCATGTTTTACTTTCTTTTAATGGAAGGAAAATGACATCCAGAGTGACAGGATCTGTGACCCCTGATAGCCTGTCACCCCTGGATTTTATTCCGACCATGAGAGAATAAACCACAAGCTTGGCGGGAGTTTTATTCACTTTGGGTGTATAAGTGACCAATGGATTGGCTATATGGATTTTTACCATTACAGAATTTTGCAATAGTGCTCCTTTAAATGATGCTAAAGTTTAATAAAAACTAAACCTTTAAAAAATAATTCCCCAGCATCTAAAATTAATATATATATAAAGTTTTTAGTCACTTAATATTCTTTCCCCCACTGGGCTGCAACTTTGCTAAGGACTCGGGTGAAGCCATCTTACCTCAGAAGCATCACATACTGAGGAGAGAAGAGGTGGGCGGGTTATAGCTGTGCTTTGCTCATACAGAGCAGAGCTTGGTTCAGGAAAGGGTCACCAATCCCAGAATGCAGAGCGGCAGTCAGAAGACACTTCCTGTCAGCAGGCAGCCTGAGACTTCACGGGCCACTATGTTGGATGTTTAAAGTCTCAGAAAATGAAGTAGATGCAGGTAAGATGGTTTTTAATGTGGGCAATCTGTATGTACAGAGTGGAAGAAACATAGAAGATAGGCTCTTATTCAGGGTGAAGGTCCGCTTTAAGCATCCCCAATGCCTCAAAGTGGGACTTCTGGTCAATTTATACAGAAGATCAGGTGAGTAGTTAGCTTCTGCATATATTGGACACCATCGGTCTCCATACGTGCAGCTGTGTTTCAAGTTTTGTTTTATCTAAAAGCAACTTGTTTGGGGAAAACAAAACTGGAGATACAAGACATAGGAGAGCAAAACTGGAGATACAAGACATAGGAGAGGCCTGTGGTGTGATTTACCTGTAAACACCGGCTTTGTGCATCACTGAGAGACCCTCTTAATGGCCAGTTTAGAGGCCCATTCACATTCAATAGCTTGCCACCATGAGCTGGGATGTACTTGGGAACATACACAAAACACCACAGAGATGGTTAATAAAACAAATGGTAACAACAACAAACACCCAACAGGTACAATGTTTCCACTACATTTATATTTGCATCAATGACACAGGTATGTTAACTAGCTCAGCACATCTCTTTCACACGCCATTGAAAGCAAAGCAGCCAGCGCTGCTCAGCTCCACCCGGACTAACCTTTCCACACATAAAGAGAGATAGATACTGGAGGCTGACACTGCTGCCTGAAACTGCCTCAGAGACAACAAACACATAACAGCAAAATACACATTATACATAGGCTTACTGCTATTCTGCTTGTGACTGCAGGAAGCTCCGTTTGAATCTGAGGTAATAATACATCATATGTCAGGAGCGTCAGCCTCCAGTATTTCTCTTTATCTCTAGAAAGGTTAGTCTGAGCCTGCATCAGCATGTATATAAACCTTTTAAAGCGGACTAACAGTCAAAAATGACTTAAACCAGACCAACACAACAAACTCATATGCATCCCTCCCCAGGGCAGTTAAGATCGCTGCACATAAAAATTCATTTACCATTCTCTAACTCCTGCTGTAGTCAACTTTAGAAACAAAATGGCAGCTCATTCATTTGCAGGCCACCTGCAAACAGGAAGTGCTGCCGAGCTTCCTGTTACTGTGCATTGTCAGTTATGTCAGTTGAATCCAGGCAGCAGCATGGCTGAGATGCTGGGAGAAGAAGCTTCAAAATGGCCGCTACCTTTCTTTTTCAACTGTGCCAGGCTGTTGGTCTGGTTTAATGTCTAGGTATCATTTCTGCAGTTATGTATTTTCAGTACGTCCCACGCCGATTATATTTTGCTTCAAAAGATGGACCAGTTTGTGGATTCCAATGGGGGCCTGTCGGGTTCACAGCTTTCTGTCATGGCATGAAAATAATGCTATACTCACCTTTTATCCCCTACAGACAGTCGCTTCTAGTCTGGGGTTCTGACCCTTGTAAGATTGCTTGATCCAAGTCCTGCAGCGCCTGGTCTGGCCATCCTCCGATTTCGTAGAATTGACAATGGACTACCCCCTACCATCCATCACTATGGCACATCCCCTCTATTCACTGCAATTAAGTGTGTGTGTGTAAAGACCTGGCATGTCCCCCTCCATTATAGTCCGAGGGGTGCAGGCCAGGCAGCCGAGGACTGGGATTGGACGATCAAGAGTCAGAGCACCGGACTAGGAGCAATCACCTGCGGGGGATAAAACGTGAGTATAGCTTTTTTTATTTTACTGCCTGGACAATGACTTTAAAGGGTAATTCCAAAGGGCATTTTTAAAAGTTTCCATTATTCTGTGGCAAGTGTGTGCTAAGCTTATCTGTTATTTTTTACTTTTTACAGGTTTCCATAGCAACAATGTGTGTATCTTGGCTATGTACACCAAAGCGGTGATTTTGAGTACATATCAGACTTCCTTACTCTAGCTTGCTAATCATCAGATTGGCTAAGGCATTGGGTGACTGGTTTAACCCATTCTGCTGAAATTTGACTTCTTCAGTTCGGAACTATCACAGCCATATTTTCTAGTAGCAAAAGGGTTAATGGCTGGATAGGTAATTAGGCTGCTTGGACATAGCCAAAGCTGCTAAAGAGTTCACCTGTTACAATGGAAGAATTGTGGGACTTGTAGTCCCATGTTATTTACTCAAGGCCATGAAAACCACTACCACTGTAACAAAACAGAGTCTCAGGAATATGAGAATCATGGAAACGGCATGCTGATAAATTAATCACTGGTCTGGGGGCACAATCCTAACAAAGCTGCTGGAACACAAAATTGGGATCCTCTCATCTGAAGAAGTTGAATTTCAACACAATGGTTTAAACCTGTCATCTCTGCCTCAGCCAATCAGATGATTAGCAAGCCATAGCGAGCAAGTCTCTGATCTGTACATCAAATGTACTAGTTAATGTACATTCCTATCGTAAACATATGGTTGCTAAGGGAAATATTTTTTTTTATAGCACAGAGTTGCAACAAATAGAAAAGAAAATAATAAAAGCTCAGCACCTTGACATCATTTTGGCACACAATAATGGCAATTTAAAAAAGTGCCGTTGAAGGTAGAATTATTCTTTAACTCAATAAATCTCAACTTATTACTCTCAATTTAACTAATAAAAATAAAGACTTTATATATCTCCAACAAGTTTGATTCCATGCAGCCACTGATTATTGGGCTGTCATTGATACATGGCCGTCAGTGTGCATCTCTGCGTCCAATCACAGAGGATACAATGCGCTATATACATGATTAAAGCACACAACATAACACGGGCAGGTCTATAGCAGCAAAGGCCAGAGAGGGGAGTGAATAAGAATAGGATACATGGCCGTCAGTGTGCACCTCTGCGTCCAATCACAGAGGATACAATGTGCTATATACATGATTAAAGCACACAACATAACACGGGCAGGTCTATAGCAGCAAAGGCCAGAGAGGGGAGTGAATAAGAATAGGATACATGGCCGTCAGTGTGCACCTCTGCGTGCAATCACAGAGGATACAATGTGCTATATACATGATTAAAGCACACAACATAACACGGGCAGGTCTATAGGAGCAAAGGCCAGAGAGGGGAGTGAATAAGAATAGGATACATGGCCGTCAGTGTGCACCTCTCTGTGTGCAATCACAGAGGATACAATGTGCTATATACATGATTAAAGCACACAACATAACACGGGCAGGTCTATAGCAGCAAAGACCAGAGAGGGGAGTGAATAAGAATAGGATACATGGCCGTCAGTGTGCACCTCTGCGTCCAATCACAGAGGATACAATGTGCTATATACATGATTAAAGCACACAACATAACACGGGCAGGTCTATAGGAGCAAAGGCCAGAGAGGGGAGTGAATAAGAATAGGATACATGGCCGTCAGTGTGCACCTCTGCGTGCAATCACAGAGGATACAATGTGCTATATACATGATTAAAGCACACAGCATAACACGGGCAGGTCTATAGCAGCAAAGACCAGAGAGGGGAGTGAATAAGAATAGGATACATGGCCGTCAGTGTGCACCTCTGCGTGCAATCACAGAGGATACAATGTGCTATATACATGATTAAAGCACACAACATAACACGGGCAGGTCTATAGCAGCAAAGACCAGAGAGGGGAGTGAATAAGAATAGGATACATGGCCGTCAGTGTGCACCTCTGCGTGCAATCACAGAGGATACAATGTGCTATATACATGATTAAAGCACACAACATAACACGGGCAGGTCTATAGCCGCAAAGACCAGAGAGGGGAGTGAATAAGAATAGGATACATGGCCGTCAGTGTGCACCTCTGCGTCCAATCACAGAGGATACAATGTGCTATATACATGATTAAAGCACACAGCATAACACGGGCAGGTCTATAGCAGCAAAGACCAGAGAGTGGAGTGAATAAGAATAGGATACATGGCCGTCAGTGTGCACCTCTGCGTGCAATCACAGAGGATACAATGTGCTATATACATGATTAAAGCACACAGCATAACACGGGCAGGTCTATAGCAGCAAAGGCCAGAGAGGGGAGTGAATAAGAATAGGATACATGGCCGTCAGTGTGCACCTCTGCGTGCAATCACAGAGGATACAACGTGCTATATACATGATTAAAGCACACAACATAACACGGGCAGGTCTATAGCAGCAAAGACCAGAGAGGGGAGTGAATAAGAATAGGATACATGGCCGTCAGTGTGCACCTCTGCGTCCAATCACAGAGGATACAATGTGCTATATACATGATTAAAGCACACAACATAACACGGGCAGGTCTATAGCAGCAAAGGCCAGAGAGGGGAGTGAATAAGAATAGGATACATGGCCGTCAGTGTGCACCTCTGCGTGCAATCACAGAGGATACAATGTGTTATATACATGATTAAAGCACACAACATAACACGGGCAGGTCTATAGCAGCAAAGGCCAGAGAGGGGAGTGAATAAGAATAGGATACATGGCCGTCAGTGTGCACCTCTGCGTGCAATCACAGAGGATACAATGTGCTATATACATGATTAAAGCACACAACATAACACGGGCAGGTCTATAGCAGCAAAGGCCAGAGAGGGGAGTGAATAAGAATAGGATACATGGCCGTCAGTGTGCACCTCTGCGTGCAATCACAGAGGATACAATGTGCTATATACATGATTAAAGCACACAACATAACACGGGCAGGTCTATAGCAGCAAAGGCCAGAGAGGGGAGTGAATAAGAATAGGATACATGGCCGTCAGTGTGCACCTCTGCGTCCAATCACAGAGGATACAATGTGCTATATACATGATTAAAGCACACAACATAACACGGGCAGGTCTATAGCAGCAAAGGCCAGAGAGGGGAGTGAATAAGAATAGGATACATGGCCGTCAGTGTGCACCTCTGCGTGCAATCACAGAGGATACAATGTGTTATATACATGATTAAAGCACACAACATAATACGGGCAGGTCTATAGCAGCAAAGACCAGAGAGGGGAGTGAATAAGAATAGGATACATGGCCGTCAGTGTGCACCTCTGCGTGCAATCACAGAGGATACAATGTGCTATATACATGATTAAAGCACACAACATAACACGGGCAGGTCTATAGCAGCAAAGGCCAGAGAGGGGAGTGAATAAGAATAGGATACATGGCCGTCAGTGTGCACCTCTGCGTCCAATCACAGAGGATACAATGTGTTATATACATGATTAAAGCACACAACATAACACGGGCAGGTCTATAGCAGCAAAGGCCAGAGAGGGGAGTGAATAAGAATAGGATACATGGCCGTCAGTGTGCACCTCTGCGTCCAATCACAGAGGATACAATGTGCTATATACATGATTAAAGCACACAACATAACACGGGCAGGTCTATAGCAGCAAAGGCCAGAGAGGGGAGTGAATAAGAATAGGATACATGGCCGTCAGTGTGCACCTCTGCGTGCAATCACAGAGGATACAATGTGCTATATACATGATTAAAGCACACAACATAACACGGGCAGGTCTATAGCAGCAAAGGCCAGAGAGGGGAGTGAATAAGAATAGGATACATGGCCGTCAGTGTGCACCTCTGCGTCCAATCACAGAGGATACAATGTGCTATATACATGATTAAAGCACACAACATAACACGGGCAGGTCTATAGCAGCAAAGGCCAGAGAGGGGAGTGAATAAGAATAGGATACATGGCCGTCAGTGTGCACCTCTGCGTCCAATCACAGAGGATACAATGTGTTATATACATGATTAAAGCACACAACATAACACGGGCAGGTCTATAGCAGCAAAGGCCAGAGAGGGGAGTGAATAAGAATAGGATACATGGCCGTCAGTGTGCACCTCTGCGTCCAATCACAGAGGATACAATGTGCTATATACATGATTAAAGCACACAACATAACACGGGCAGGTCTATAGCAGCAAAGGCCAGAGAGGGGAGTGAATAAGAATAGGATACATGGCCGTCAGTGTGCACCTCTGCGTGCAATCACAGAGGATACAATGTGCTATATACATGATTAAAGCACACAGCATAACACGGGCAGGTCTATAGCAGCAAAGGCCAGAGAGGGGAGTGAATAAGAATAGGATACATGGCCGTCAGTGTGCACCTCTGCGTGCAATCACAGAGGATACAACGTGCTATATACATGATTAAAGCACACAACATAACACGGGCAGGTCTATAGCAGCAAAGACCAGAGAGGGGAGTGAATAAGAATAGGATACATGGCCGTCAGTGTGCACCTCTGCGTCCAATCACAGAGGATACAATGTGCTATATACATGATTAAAGCACACAACATAACACGGGCAGGTCTATAGCAGCAAAGGCCAGAGAGGGGAGTGAATAAGAATAGGATACATGGCCGTCAGTGTGCACCTCTGCGTGCAATCACAGAGGATACAATGTGTTATATACATGATTAAAGCACACAACATAACACGGGCAGGTCTATAGCAGCAAAGGCCAGAGAGGGGAGTGAATAAGAATAGGATACATGGCCGTCAGTGTGCACCTCTGCGTGCAATCACAGAGGATACAATGTGCTATATACATGATTAAAGCACACAACATAACACGGGCAGGTCTATAGCAGCAAAGGCCAGAGAGGGGAGTGAATAAGAATAGGATACATGGCCGTCAGTGTGCACCTCTGCGTGCAATCACAGAGGATACAATGTGCTATATACATGATTAAAGCACACAACATAACACGGGCAGGTCTATAGCAGCAAAGGCCAGAGAGGGGAGTGAATAAGAATAGGATACATGGCCGTCAGTGTGCACCTCTGCGTCCAATCACAGAGGATACAATGTGCTATATACATGATTAAAGCACACAACATAACACGGGCAGGTCTATAGCAGCAAAGGCCAGAGAGGGGAGTGAATAAGAATAGGATACATGGCCGTCAGTGTGCACCTCTGCGTGCAATCACAGAGGATACAATGTGTTATATACATGATTAAAGCACACAACATAATACGGGCAGGTCTATAGCAGCAAAGACCAGAGAGGGGAGTGAATAAGAATAGGATACATGGCCGTCAGTGTGCACCTCTGCGTGCAATCACAGAGGATACAATGTGCTATATACATGATTAAAGCACACAACATAACACGGGCAGGTCTATAGCAGCAAAGGCCAGAGAGGGGAGTGAATAAGAATAGGATACATGGCCGTCAGTGTGCACCTCTGCGTCCAATCACAGAGGATACAATGTGTTATATACATGATTAAAGCACACAACATAACACGGGCAGGTCTATAGCAGCAAAGGCCAGAGAGGGGAGTGAATAAGAATAGGATACATGGCCGTCAGTGTGCACCTCTGCGTCCAATCACAGAGGATACAATGTGCTATATACATGATTAAAGCACACAACATAACACGGGCAGGTCTATAGCAGCAAAGGCCAGAGAGGGGAGTGAATAAGAATAGGATACATGGCCGTCAGTGTGCACCTCTGCGTGCAATCACAGAGGATACAATGTGCTATATACATGATTAAAGCACACAACATAACACGGGCAGGTCTATAGCAGCAAAGGCCAGAGAGGGGAGTGAATAAGAATAGGATACATGGCCGTCAGTGTGCACCTCTGCGTCCAATCACAGAGGATACAATGTGCTATATACATGATTAAAGCACACAACATAACACGGGCAGGTCTATAGCAGCAAAGGCCAGAGAGGGGAGTGAATAAGAATAGGATACATGGCCGTCAGTGTGCACCTCTGCGTGCAATCACAGAGGATACAATGTGCTATATACATGATTAAAGCACACAACATAACACGGGCAGGTCTATAGGAGCAAAGGCCAGAGAGGGGAGTGAATAAGAATAGGATACATGGCCGTCAGTGTGCACCTCTCTGTGTGCAATCACAGAGGATACAATGTGCTATATACATGATTAAAGCACACAACATAACACGGGCAGGTCTATAGCAGCAAAGACCAGAGAGGGGAGTGAATAAGAATAGGATACATGGCCGTCAGTGTGCACCTCTGCGTCCAATCACAGAGGATACAATGTGCTATATACATGATTAAAGCACACAACATAACACGGGCAGGTCTATAGGAGCAAAGGCCAGAGAGGGGAGTGAATAAGAATAGGATACATGGCCGTCAGTGTGCACCTCTGCGTCCAATCACAGAGGATACAATGTGCTATATACATGATTAAAGCACACAACATAACACGGGCAGGTCTATAGCAGCAAAGGCCAGAGAGGGGAGTGAATAAGAATAGGATACATGGCCGTCAGTGTGCACCTCTGCGTCCAATCACAGAGGATACAATGTGCTATATACATGATTAAAGCACACAGCATAACACGGGCAGGTCTATAGCAGCAAAGACCAGAGAGTGGAGTGAATAAGAATAGGATACATGGCCGTCAGTGTGCACCTCTGCGTGCAATCACAGAGGATACAATGCGCTATATACATGATTAAAGCACACAACATAACACGGGCAGGTCTATAGCCGCAAAGGCCAGAGAGGGGAGTGAATAAGAATAGGATACATGGCCGTCAGTGTGCACCTCTGCGTCCAATCACAGAGGATACAATGTGCTATATACATGATTAAAGCACACAACATAACACGGGCAGGTCTATAGCCGCAAAGGCCAGAGAGGGGAGTGAATAAGAATAGGATACATGGCCGTCAGTGTGCACCTCTGCGTCCAATCACAGAGGATACAATGTGCTATATACATGATTAAAGCACACAACATAACATGGGCAGGTCTATAGCAGCAAAGGCCAGAGAGGGGAGTGAATAAGAATAGGATACATGGCCGTCAGTGTGCACCTCTGCGTGCAATCACAGAGGATACAATGTGCTATATACATGATTAAAGCACACAACATAACACGGGCAGGTCTATAGCAGCAAAGGCCAGAGAGGGGAGTGAATAAGAATAGGATACATGGCCGTCAGTGTGCACCTCTGCGTCCAATCACAGAGGATACAATGTGCTATATACATGATTAAAGCACACAACATAACACGGGCAGGTCTATAGCAGCAAAGGCCAGAGAGGGGAGTGAATAAGAATAGGATACATGGCCGTCAGTGTGCACCTCTGCGTCCAATCACAGAGGATACAATGTGCTATATACATGATTAAAGCACACAACATAACACGGGATGGTCTATAGCAGCAAAGGCCAGAGAGGGGAGTGAATAAGAATAGGATACATGGCCGTCAGTGTGCACCTCTCTGCGTGCAATCACAGAGGATACAATGTGCTATATACATGATTAAAGCACACAACGTAACACGGGCAGGTCTATAGCAGCAAAGACCAGAGAGGGGAGTGAATAAGAATAGGATACATGGCCGTCAGTGTGCACCTCTGCGTGCAATCACAGAGGATACAATGTGCTATATACATGATTAAAGCACACAACATAACACGGGCAGGTCTATAGCAGCAAAGGCCAGAGAGGGGAGTGAATAAGAATAGGATACATGGCCGTCAGTGTGCACCTCTGCGTGCAATCACAGAGGATACAATGTGCTATATACATGATTAAAGCACACAACATAACACGGGCAGGTCTATAGCAGCAAAGACCAGAGAGGGGAGTGAATAAGAAAAGCTGGCAGGGGTGTGCCAACCAGAAAGCCTGCTCCCAAGGGTGGCACACTGATAAAACACCAAATGAGCCTAAAGTATTTGTATCTCCCTGAGTGGCACACATGATATGCTGTATTTTATTCTCCAGACTCCCCGGAGTGACACCTTATATCATTGTATTGTAGTAATAATAATAATAGAATGGTTCTCTTTTGGTTTGTTTTTTTTTAACAGAAATGTAACAGATTAAATTATTAATATAACTTCAAATTAGATAAAAGCTTTTTTATATATGTAAGCTGTATATTGTCTATGCTCTGGCTGCATACAGACATCTACAGGGGCTCTGGCAGTAAACAATAGGTTGCCTCTGGTGTAGTTTCAGTTTCGTATTCTTAGCAATTTGCTTTGATAATGGTTTCTGCTCGGAACCCCGAGTACCTTTCCAGGAAAGTGAAGTATTTGAAAGCAGTCCTGGAGGTAATTAAATAAGAGTTTATTTTGCGGATCTCTAGAGCACCGTTTCTCAACTGCGGTACATGCCACAGCTTGTTAGGGATACGCAGAGATGTTTAGGGGAGCACCAGCATGGTGGGTCTGATAATACATTATTCCTTTTTACGTTAAAAGTGTTACAAGGCCTGTGACCTACTTGTTTTGGTAACATTTATAAGTTATACCCTCCTTGGGGGATGCTTGGTTTGAATTTCTTGTTGATAGGGGGCATTTCGTTGGAGCTTCCTGTCGTTAGGGGGTACTTGGAGTAAAACAGTTGAGAACCACCGCTCAAGAGCGCCATATGCTACATCTTCAGGCTACTAAAAGGGAAAGTCCACTTGGAATGTTTAGCCCCCCACAAGCAACCTTGCCTGTAGCAAGCCCAGAAAAAGAACATTTGCAATTTCAGCCTATTTAACTGGAACTGCAAATGCAAATCGGCGAATGCGATAGCGCCATTGTATCAGATCGCTCTCGTGTGAACCATGCTATAGTGTTGTCCAGGTTTATGAAGACCAGTGCAAGTAGGTTCCCTTTTAGATTTTTAATTAATCAATTTTGGTTAACCGTTGTTTATTATTTTTAGATATGTTTATATTTCTCTAATGTCTATTTAGGTTTCTGCTTTTGCTTTTCTAGTTTTCTTTTAAAATCACCCCTCTGTGATCCTCGAGTAATCAACCAGGAGCCCCACTCCAACATTACCCCTGGATTGTGCCTAGCTAACCTATGCCCTCCACACTGGGTGGAATCTGCACCAGGAGAAAAAGTGTGCCACTTTATAGGAGAGAAAACTGGCACACGTTCGACATACCTTGGCGCCTTATTCATTGCATAGGAAGAGGTCAGGTGACTCTGAATGATGCGATTTTTGTATGCAAGATGGATTTGCCTAAATGAATAAGCTAAATAAGGCAACCTCGTAAAACGCGCCCGACTTTCCTTTCTAAAGAGTGCAGAGCCCTTAATAACATTGGTCGTACACGAGTGATGCCTCCACTGCCTGCTGACCCAGCTCAATACCCTTGCTTACTAATGCAGGTTTTGTATTCCCATATTTCCAAAGCAGAATGCTCACATTTTGCAATGGATCAGTTTTTAAAGTGGACCAAAATCTGGCACCCCGATACAGGATGCCCCATGACAGCTTATGCACGGGAGGGCATTCCCGCTACCCTCTAACAGTGTGCGGGCCCTGCTAGGCGTATAGAGGACAGTGACTGCGACTTACTCCACTTTAAAGCATGTTTTATACATAATGTGTGTGGGACCACATTGGGATAGATTTGGGGGCATCCAGATTGCTGCAGCCCGCCATGCATAGGCCCCGGCACCCCTTATCTGAACGTCAATCTGTGAGCTGTCCGGTGGGCCAATCGCTGGGCTGCATTTAGCCAGTTGATCGAGGGCCAAGGAGTAAGTATTGCAGGGATCTGGATTCCCCCCCCCCGAGCCGGTCACAATTCGGCCCCACACATATAGGGGTTTATTCAGCCCCAATATGTAGAAAAAAAAAAAGGGGCACGGGACCACTTAACAAAAAAAAAAAATATATATATATATATATATATATATATATATATATCTCAGGGGCATAGCTAGGGAGGAGTAGGGGGGCACTTGCCTTGTGTGCAGCAGACCAGGGGGGTGCCAGAAAGCCTAGATACTCCTCTAAATATTTATATACTATATATATTTTTTTTTTCAGATTTTTCGCTATATAATATATAATATTATATAACAATAACACAGCATGCTGCACATTCACAGCAGGGGCCTCCATATTACCAGGGCATCATCAGGTAAATAGACAAATATATTTATTAAATAACACAGACAAGATCTATTAATATTGCATTTTAGACTAACCCAAAAAAACACTGATTGCAGACAAAGATGCCTGTGAGAAATATCTGGGGAACAAGGCTAAAAATAAGGATACAGGAACCACACCCTGTGCCAGCAAAAAGTGGAACATTCAAATCTTCTGGGGAGAGGCAGACATCCAAATATAGGAAATGACTGGCGTATGGAAAATCATCATCAGTAAATGAAAATTAAAGGGGCCGTTTATGATGCAGCCTTTTTAATCTCACGCCAGAGTGCTCAGGCTCCCGGGATTTGTAAGAACGTATTTTCCATGTAGGGTTCATGTGTCTGCAGGCGGTTTGCTCGGGAAACCCTCTGCAGCTGGGTGTCAGGGGGAGGGGCTTGTTGCTAAGTAAATACGGCTTTTATAGGAAATCCACTAAGCTCAGCAGCACAGCTCTATCTGCCTGCACACTGAAATATGCAACGTAGCCGATTTCCAGGAGGGAATCCAACTGGCCTCCGGTTAGAAAATAGCCAGAAAGGAAACTATTCAGGCTCAGAGTTTTATGAAGACAAATAGAAAAAGGCTGTGTGTAATTTTTTTTTTGTAAGGCAAGACATCAACGATTAGAACATATACCCATATATAATTTTTGTACTTAAACCAGACCAACATCCGTTTTTACTTTAACGGGTGTTGGTCCCACTGTCTGGTGATCGCAAGAAGCTGGGGTGGGCATCCAGAATGGGCCGCAGTCGCGTCCTCTGCGCCGGCAGGAACTGCCCACGTGACCGCCCGGCGGCTAATCGCGGGACTCTGTTCTCGTCGCGGGCTGGTAATGAATGTGAGTATTACAAGCTTTCTGTTCAGTATTCTGGATGCCCCCCCCCCCCCCAGCTTTTTGCGATCAACAGCGGGACCAACATCCGTTAAAGTAAAAACGGGTGTTGGTCCGGGTTAAAGCAGAACAAAACCCAGGTCGGTCGGCTCTGGAATCTAGCATCCCCCTAGGGTATCCCAAATTTAGATGGCCCACTGTGTGAAACCCCCCACTAGGCCAGTAAAGCTTACCTCTTCCCCCAGTCCAAAGCACATGCGCGGGCTCCCACACACCCCGCTTCAAGACATTCATTACACTTGGGACATCCAATAGCAGTGTCCATAAAGGGCGGGGATCCAAAAAACAAGGCACAAACTTAAACCACTGCAGCTTGCAGAACTTTGCGTCCAAAAACAGCATCCGCTGAGGCCCGAACATCAAAAAGTGTGAACCGAAGACCAAGTAGCAGCCTACAAACCCACTCAACAGAAGCCTGGTGCTGGAAGGCCCAGGACGCCCCAACAGCACGAGTAGAATGAGCAGTAACACGAAAAGGGGGAATCTTCCCCTTAGCAGAATAGGCCCCAACAATGGCCTGGCGAATCCAGTTACTAATGGAAGACTTGGCGGGAGCCAAACCTTTCCTAGGCCCAGAGGGCACCACAAAAAGGGCGTCAGTCCTACGAAAAGGAGAAGGAGCCACCAAATAGTACTTCACACAGTGAACCACATCCAAAGAATGTAAAACCCTCTCCTTGTCATTGCTGGGCTTAGGACACAAGGAGGGAAGAACAATATCCTGATTCAAATGAAAAGCAGAGACCACCTTAGGAAGGAAATCTGGTTTGAAGCGGAAAACAACCTTGTCCTGATGCCTCTCAAACCAAGGAGGCTTAATAGGAAGGCTGCCAACTTCGAAACACGTCAAACGGAAGTGATGGCAACCAGAAAAACAACCTTCTGAGTAAGCGTAGAAAGTGCAATATCCTGCAAAGGTTCAAAAGGAGGACCCTGCAAGGCAGACAAAACCAAATTCAAATCCCAAACTGGGAGCAAAGGCTTCCTAGGAGGCTGCACATGCGTAACCCCCTGGAAAAAGGTCTTAAAGTGGACCAACACCCAGGATTTTGACTATCCTGGGTCTTGGTCCACTTCGGTGGGGCACCCCCGATCGGGGTGCCCCGCTGTGTGAAACCCCCCCGAACTCACCTCTCCCCGAGCCGACGGACAAGCCGCGGACAATAGGCTCCTCCGCCGCCACCTCCCGCGCGTCCCTCTTGACGCGCGCGTGCCCGCGCCGGCCATTCACAGACGGCCGGTGCGGGCACGTCTAGAGGGGCGCGAGGGAGGCGGCGGCGGAGGAGCCGCTTGTCTAGAGGGGCGCGAGGGAGGCAGCGGCGGAGGAGCCGCTTGTCCGGAAACTGAGGTAAGGAGTTTGGGGCGTTTGGGGGGGTTTCACCCCGCGGGACATCCCGATCTCGGGGAGGGAGGGAGGTGATCGGCCCGGGAATCTTATAGATTCCCGGGCCGATCACCGGTGGGTGTTGGTCCACTTTAACCAGAGGATGAAGAGCAAAAGACTTTTGAAAGAAAACCGCCAGGGCAGAAACCTGCCCCTTCAGCGTACTAAGCTGCAAACCTTGGTCCAGACCATGTTGCAGAAATTCCAAAACCCTAGGTATAGAAAACGCCCTGCAAGGCAAGGCCCTGACCTCACACCAATCAATATAAGACCTCCAAGTCCTATAATAGATGGAAGAGGAAGACTGCTTCCTAGCCCTAACCAGAGTCTGAATGACAGCATCAGAAAGACCTTCCTCCCTCAAGATGGAGGTTTCAGCAACCACGCCATCAAAGCCAGCGTTGGTAAATTGGGGAAGAGCAGTGGACCCTGAGTGAGCAGATCTGGCAGAAAGGGCAGGTCTAACTGATCCTCTGCCAACCTTAACACGTCTGCGAACCAAACCTGTCTTGGCCACCTTGGAGCCACCAGGATTGCTGACGTGCCCTCTAGGGCCAGCTTGCGCACCACTCTGCCCACCATGGGAAACGGAGGGAACAGGTACAGAAACCCTAGATCCCTCCAGTTCAGAGACATGGCATCTGATCCCGTGAGAGACACAAATGCCGGAAGCTTGTGACGAGAGGCAAAGAGGTCCACCTCCGGAGTCCCCCACTGGTGGCAAAGCGACCGAAAGACCTTGGGGCTGAGCGACCATTCCCCGCGGCGAGACGACCCCCTGCTCAGGGAGTCCGCCTACGTGTTCTCCACTCCTGGAATGTACACCGCCAAGATGCATGGGACATTGCGCTCTGCCCAATCCAGGATCAAAGACACTTCCCTGAGGGCACGCCTGCTGCGAGTCCCTCCCTGGTGATTGATGTAGGCGACCGCAGTCCGATTGTCCGACTGAACTTGAACAGGTAGGCCCCGCAACTGATGAGTCAAGTGAGCCAGAACCAACCTGATGGCTCTCAACTCCAGAACATTGATGGGATCGTGAGCCTCCAGAGGCCCCCACAGACCCTGAAACTGAAGATCCTTCCAAAATCCCCCCCAACCTGACAGGCTGGCGTCCGTGGTGACCGTCTCCCAACGAGGGGTCAGAAAGGATCTGCCCCTCATCAGATTGCTTGGTTTCAGCCACCACCGAAGGGAACGCCGCACCCGGGGGGACATCAGAAAAGACTGATCCAATGACAGTGGGGACCCGTCCCAAGCCGCCAAGAGATGGAGCTGGAGCGTCCTTGTGTTTAACTGTGCAAAGGGAACCGCCTCGAACGACACCACCATCAATCCCACCAGTCGCATCCCTAGCCGGATGGACGGGCGGGGGATGGATAGGAGACGCTGAGTTAATTCCTGAATCAGAAGAACCTTGGCTCGAGGGAGAAACACTCTGGCCTGAGAAGTATCCAGCGACATTCCCAGGAACTCCACCAACCTGGAGGGAGTGAGGCAGGACTTGGGATAGTTGATCACCCAACCGAAACTCTCCAGAGTGGACACCACAGTCCTGGTATCCATCTGTGCTTGACTTAGGGAAGACGCTATGACGAGCAGATCGTCCACATAGGGCACGATGCGGATACCCCTGGCTCTGAGGATGGCCATCACTCCTGCCAACACCTTGGTAAAAACCCTTGGAGCCGAGGTAAGGCCAAACGGAAGAGCCACAAACTGAAAATGCCGATTGTCCACGACAAACCTGAGGAATCTCTGGTGTGACAGAAATATTGGAATATGCAGGTAAGCATCCTTGATGTCTATGGACGTCATGAAGTCCCCCTGACGAAGTGAATGGATGGCTGAGCGCAAAGTTTCCATACGGAACTTCCGGGGACGGACAAACCTGTTGAGCAACTTCAGATCCAGAATAGGACGAACGGAACCGTCCTTCTTGGGCACCGTGAACAAATTGGAATAGAAGCCCAGACCCCGGTCTGAAAGGGGCACCGGACAGATGACAACCATGTCCGCGAGACTTGCTACTGCCGCCCGAAGCCCCTGGGCAGCCAGAGGATCTGACGGCACCCGGGACCTGAAGAATCTGGGAGGGGGCCGGAACTCAAACTCCAGCTTGTAACCGGAAGACACCACTTCCTGAATCCACCTGTCCGAGACCTCGTGGACCCAGACCTGGGAGAAGAGTTGCAACTGTCCCCCCACCCGCAAGGGTGAGGGCGCCCCCTCATTGCTGAGCCGACTTGGCAGCGGCTCTAGGCTTGGAGCCCCAACTGTGTCCTGGACAGGCCTGACCCCTGCCCCTAGGCCAGGAATCACCTCTGGACGAAGGAAGGCCGAACCCCTGCCAACTCTAGCCCCACGAAAGGACTGAGAGAAGGAAGCCGCCCCCGGAAAGGGCGACGCCGCTTCTTACACTGAGGTAACCTACCTCCCTTTGCCACCGAATCCAATTTTTCTCCAAAGAGCCGCAATCCCACAAAAGGGAAGGGCCGTGAGCGACTTTTTGGACACAAAATCAGCCGCCCATTGACGTAACCAAACCGACTGGCGGATAGCCACAAGCAGGGCCGTAGCTCTGCTACACATCACCAATGTGTCATCCAGGGCGGACAGCACGAAGGACAAAAATAACTCACAGCGCTTAAGGTCGGCAAACTCCTCACTAGCCGGGTCAAGCCTGGAAGAGGTCAATAATCCTCTAACTGACCTGGCAGCTACCAATACAAGCGCAGAAGCACAAACCGACCGATCCAACACTGGCAAAACCATGACAAGCCATCTGGTCAATGCGTTTATCCTCACCATCCTTGAGGGTAGTGCACTTCCGGAGAATGGAGGACTGAGGAGCTGGACAACCCCAAAACAGGAGCATCCACCTCGGGGAGAGACGACCAGTGCTTCACTGCGTCCGCCGGAAAGGGATATTTCTTGTCCCAACCCGGTGGGACATCCGGAAGCCGCGTCGGCCTCTCCCATTCCTTGCGAATGATACCATCAAAATGCTTTTGATAAGGAAATTCCAAGCAGGGCTTCATCTCTTCAAAGAACTCCCCCTTCAGCGGAGGAGCCGCCTCGGGGGGGGAGAAATAGCCAGGACCTCAAACACCTGAGCCAGGACCCTGGATGTATCCGAGGAATCCCCCTGGCCCTGCTCGGTATCAGCACCCACAAACTGCTGATCGTTGGGGTCATCAGACCCCTCATACAGCTCCCCTTCCTCACGCAGGGAGCAATCGGACCAATCCAGGGAGTCAAAGTCCTCCCTATCAAAGGCCTGCGCAGCCGAATACAAATGTTTCCTCTTTGCCATGGCCTTTTTGGCGACGGCACCAAAAAACAATTTCTCAAAATTGGCCAATCTGGCACACACCTCAGATCGCGACTCCCCGCTAATGACCACATCACACGCACGTGTCAGGCGAGGGGGAGGAGACTGGCGGAGCAGAACCAGACGCCTGAGATCCGGTCTGCCGCGTAATAGACCGCTGCGCACAGGGTACACATAGAAATACATCATGCCCCAAAAGGGATACCCCACACCCCAAACACAGCCTGGATTGCCCAGAGGGGGGCACAAGCCCAGTATCCGGGGAAGCCTCCATATGGTGATTTTTTAGTACTATATATAGTATATACAATTAAATGTGTACAATGCTCTTTTTATTTTTGGGAATTACGCAATAATGCAACCCGGGATGCCCCTTTAAGTCCCGAGTGGGAGGATTATAAGCCAGCTAAAAATTAACCAGGGACCTGGACCGGGAGAACCCCCCTTTAATATGATCAATGGTCCACCTGGAACACAAGCACACACTCAGACCATGCTAAATGTATAGAAGATAATAACAAATGACAGTGATGGCCATCAGGCCCCTCACCCGACCTTCGGTACCGCAGGTAACGACGCGCAGTGTGCAGTAGGAGGGAGGGAGGGCGGGCCGGTGCGGTTCGGTTCGCTCCCGGCCCCGCCCCTCCCCCATCTCTCCCGGCCTGAAGCCGGGACATGAAAAGCCGCGCTCTCAGCACGGGGGCGGGCCGCAGGCGCGCGCGAGCGCCCGGCCCCGCCCGCAGGAGAAGAAGCCCTGATGGGCTCGCCGCCGCCATTGCGGGCAGCTCTCTTAGCACGCCGGAGGCCGGCGCTGCGGAACCGCCGGCGCCATGAAAGTGAATGTAAAGCACACACATGTAAAACACACACACGCACACACACACATAAAAGACAGGAATCCATAAGGGACCCAGCCCCGCCCCCCCTCTAAGGGTACCTGGGAGAGGGGGAATCCATGCCAGGGAAGGGCCAAGGGACGGGGCATCCAAAACCGGGATCACCAACCCGGATAGCCGCCTACCCCTTGTTATGGGGTCTCACGGCTCCTAAGCACCAGGGGTGCCAACTACCTTTCCCGGACCAGCAGCCTAGGCTGGGAGGCAGGGAATATTAAACAAGGGGATCCGGGCAGAAATAAAAGAATAAAAAGTGGCCGGGAGTCATCCCGGCTACCTGCAAGGAGGAGACATCATCTTCTGTCTTGCTCGCCTCTGCAGAGATGGAAAACTGGGGAATGAGTGGGAGGTCCCAGGTATTTATGGGCCGGGAGGGTCTGACCTTTTTTTGTTATCTCTGCAAGATCGCCATCTACAGGTCAGTATACCCAAGTGTAATGAATGTCTTGAAGCGGGGTGTGTGACATACTTAGAATATCCCGGGTTTTGCTCTGCTTTAAGAAGATACTTGACCTCATCTAATCTCATTTGAGATTAGACGGTGTTGTCAATTAAAGATTAAAAACAAACAGCAAAACCAGGATATTTCAGTTCAGGCATAACATAGCATGTCAAATTAGGCCCTCCGCAAAGACCACCAAACACAGGTTCTACAGGGGAGTCGGTAAGCTAAACCCGACTCAGACTCCAGTTTTATCAGGCTCTATTATAAATGGTCAGTAATAATTAGTAATACATTTCATACATACTGTACACATAGCAATACGATGACTTATATAGCGCATAATTTATTGGAATACAATTTATGTACAGATAACCTAAAAGTGACTTTAAGGGACTTCTTGGTGAACTCATTATCTAGCACTGTAAGTTTTAGGCATTGTAACTAAGGGACTTGGGGCAGCACAAAGACACAAAGTATAAGGGACTTTCTTGGTGAACTCATTATCTAGCACTATAACACCCAGCTGC
Source organism: Gastrophryne carolinensis (assembly GCA_027917425.1). Lineage (NCBI taxonomy): Eukaryota > Metazoa > Chordata > Amphibia > Anura > Microhylidae > Gastrophryne > Gastrophryne carolinensis. Next base: position 149,414,365 of record CM051236.1, read on the forward strand.
TGCTTATCAGTGATTTCTATAAACAAGGACTTTAGAAACATTGATCAGAAGTTTGGTGGTCTTCCAATCTAGACACCTTATAACCGTTACATTATACAATATTAGGAGTTGGTAGGTTATTTCCAACTCCAGCCAAAACTAGCTCTGACAGACTCCACAGCCGTGGCTGCACGTGGTCTCCAATGCTCTTCTAAATATATACAAATTATTTCACGTCTTCTCATTCCTCACTAAAGATAATACAATTTGCTTACTGTTCTCTCTCAGTTGACAGTACATATAAAGTAACTAAATTCTGAACATTCAAAGCCGTTGAGATCAAAATACATTTCAAATGTTCTTACCCAAAACCCAAACCAATCAGCATTCACGAGACAAAGGTCATAAGGGTCATTGACATTTTAATTTATTAGCACTTAGATCTCCTGGGACCTGTTCCAGTGCACACACATTGTTATTAGGAAATCTAATTACGGTATTAATCACGCCAGCTGGTTGGATCCTAGGGGCTTCCTTTGCAGTTTGGCTTCTATGAAGGAAAAGTGAAGAAAATAAAAACTTCAGAAGATAATAGAGAATTAATAAAGTGATCTATCATAGGGGTTCCCAACCAGTGGTGTGAGAACCACTGTTGGTACTTTAGGTCCCATCAGGTGGTACTTGGCAAGGCTGCAGGCTAATCTGTACCCCAAACAGATTTGCTTTCACTTTACCCAAGCTTGGTTTCAAAACACAAAATGGACCTAAAAGTTTGTTTGGTGCATCGTAACCGTTTTAGGTGACCGGCTAACCCATAACAAACAAACAACAAAAATGTACAAGAATAGAAAAGACAATTAGCATAAAACGTTTCGGTAGGGCACCTTCGTCAGGAGGGAAAGCTCTCCCTCCCGACAAAGGTGTCCTACCGAAATGTCGAGGGTCCAGGCTGTCATCCTCATTAGGTATACTGCATCTGGTTATTCTCATTAGCTGTACTTACAGAATATATTGCTGATATTTATGCATTAGTGACTGTTTGTTCTATTGTTTGCGTGTCGCTGTATGATTTACAAACCGCTAACACCATGAGGTGAGAAATTACCCTTTTTGCCTTTGCAGTCTCTTTATATGACACAGGCCCCCCCTTGCACATATGTACCATGACAATTTATGCCAATTCTCTTTTCCATGTATATTATGTGTCAACTTTTTGGATTCTTGTACATTTTTGTTATAACACATATATTAAAACCGAGTCCCTTTTTTGCATAATATAGTGCTGGGAGTTCATTCACTATGGAACCTCTTCAATGTAGTACATGGTCAGTGATGCCATGAGCAGGCAGCTATATCTTGAACCCCATCCTTTTGTTCTGGTTACCTCTTGCTAACATTTATGCTCTCTCATGGTGTGCAATCATAACCAAATTAGCCATTACTTGATGAAAAACAGCCAGGAACCCCTAATCTATCACACACATATCATTCTTTCATCCGATTTTCTTTCAGATACACTGTCCCGACAACTAAAAAACACTAAAACAGTTCATTTCTCTGTGGAATTAAACAACTGTCACATGTAAATCTGGAACCAATTATCATCTAAGGCTGGACATTGGCAGTTTAAGTCCACTGCCCTCACCTGTCTCCCCAATGGTAAATATAAAACCCCTTACCTGTCCCAGTAAACCAGCACTATGGACGGTAGCTGAGCACAGAGAAGCATACCTGGTCCGTGCACGTGGCTGCCCATTCAAGTGGAAGGGCGCGCACACACAGATCAGGAATGTCACTTTGTGTAGCTTGTCCAAGCTTGCCCAAGGCTGAAATCGCTGGAGGAACAGTGCTGGATACCGAGATCCAAGTAAGACTTTATTTTAACCCCCATCCCGTCTCAGCGCCAGGGGAGGGAGGACAGGGTGTGGGACAGACTGGACTTCCTCCTTAATTGCAAATTTAAGTTAATATCAATGCAAAAATTGTCTCTTTTTTATTTGTATTGTTGACTAGTGTCTAATAAGTGTATAATAATAATAAACCCCAATGATGGAAAAGAGTTGTAAAATAGGACTATTAAACCTCCACCTACATTATAAAAGGGGCTTACTTGCCCTCTGTGGCTGGTTAATGGAGGGTTTCTACAATGACAATTATTCCATAAAATGATGAAAGTGGGCTTTCCTACCTTTTGGGACCTTTGGTCCATTGATCCGCCATATACTCAGTCAATTGATAATTAACCTTTAACAAATTGTATTATTATTTTTCAATGCTAGTAATGCCTATAGTACCATTACAGCATGGAGCAGTTTTGTATAACCAAGCAACAATCACTGTGCAGTATCATTTTAACAGTGTAGTTTTATATTGTATGTAAATGTATGTATTGTTATTTCTTCAATGGTATTTGTCATTTTTGTAATGCTACTATAGCCATTACTAGCCTTGTAAAATAAGAACAACATTTGTTAATGGTTAATAATCTGATTGAATATATGACAGGGTCAATGGGACCAAGGGTTTAGGGAACCCCCCTCCCATCATTTTATGGAATAAATTGTCAGTGTAAAAACCCTCCATTAACCAGCCACAGAGGGCAAGTAAACCCCTTTTATAAGGTAGTGGACGTTTGTTAGTCCTATTTTACGCCTCTCTTCCATCATGGGTTGTTTAAAGTGGACCAACACCCACGGGTGATCGGCCCGGGAATCTATAAGATTCCCGGGCCGATCACCCCCCACCCCGCGGGACATCCGAGATCGGGATGTCCCGCGGGGTGTAACCCCCCCCCAACCCCCCGAAAAACTCACCTCTCCGCGCTCCCAGCGCCAACGTACAAGCTCTATTCCAGGACGTCTAAGCGGCTGCCGCCGCCGCCGCCTCCCGCGCGTCCCTTTTGACGCGCGCGCGCCCGCGCCGGCCATTCGCAGACGGCCGGCGCGGGCGCGCGCACGCCTGCAGGGGCGCGAGGGAGGCGGCGGCGGCCGCTTAGACGTCCTGGAATAGAGCTTGTACGTTGGCGCTGGGAGCGCGGAGAGGTGAGTTTTTCGGGGGGTTGGGGGGGGTTTCACACAGCGGGGCACCCCGATCGGGGGTGCCCCATCGAAGTGGGCCAAGACCCAGGATAGTCAAAATCCTGGGTGTTGGTCCACTTTAAGGTTAATTATCTGATTGAGTATATGGCTGGATCAATGGGACCAAGAGTTTAGGGAGGCCCACTCCCATCATTTTATGGAAGAATTGTCGACTAGTGCTCAATCTTTTGTGGCATAACCTTTCCATTAAAGTGGACCAACACCCAGGATTTTGACTATCCTGGGTTTTGGACCACTTCAGGAGGGCACCCCTCACCACGCTCCCACGGACAAGCGGCGGACAAGGCAGCGCGTCCGCCGCCGCCTCCCGCGCGCCCCTCTGACAGTGCACGCGCCCGCGCCGGCCATTCACAAACGGCCGGCGCGGGCACGGCTAGAGGAGTGCACGGGAGGCGGCGGAGGCCGCTGCCGCCGCCGATCAGGTGAGTTCTTTTGGGGTTTTGGGGGGGTCCCTCACCGCGGGACATCCCGATCTCGGATGTCCCGCGGTGAGGGGGGTGACCGGCCCGGGAATCTTATAGATTCCCGGGCCGATCACCCACGGGTGACGGTCCACTTTAAAAAAAACTCTTGTAGGTATTTGTTACTACTGCAGAATAAACCTCTGCATCTAAACAATCCACATAAATTAAAGGACACCCACAATAACTTCTGCTAGGGGGACAATTCCAATTCTTTACCAACAATGTATGCTTTATTGAAAGTTGACAAGTGCAACAGTTAAATACAATGACGTGTTACAACTGTTTAGAGAACATGCACAATGTATGCATACTACCTTACAGCTCATATATTCCTTTAAGTTAGCAGAAAGTGGTCAGTATCTGGAGTGTTTAAAACAAAAACAGGGAAAAAAAAATAACTTCGGGTGAACTGGATTTTACTTCCAAAAAGGTACTCGGCCAAGGCAAATTCAGAGAGAATACACAAAAGTGGCATAAAGCAGATTTGCAGCCCGTGGCTTTCCCAGCCCGTGCGAACAATCGGCCAGCCGAGCAAACTGCGAGACCTCAACGGGCGCAGGAAAGTGGCAGGCGCTCTACTTCTAACTCCTAAACATTTGTGCCTGTGTGCTCTTGGCTAAACCCTTTAGTGCCAGATTCATCTACACCAATCTGGCTCCTAAAGAGATAGCAGCTTTAAAAATTAAAAAAAAAAAAAAAAACATTTCAGTTCTGCCAATGAAACCACTAAATTTCAATCTGTACAACCTAAGCAGTACTTACAAGTGTTCTATTTTACAGAGTAATTACACTACATACACAAATATACAGTAGGCAAATAAACTTCATTGAAATAATAATAATTATATTCCTAGTTGCCAACAGCATCATCTCACAACAGATCCTATCATATACCAATAGCAGATATTGTAGATGAAGGGCTCAGATGACAAGAAAGAAGCGGGAGCGCGCATTCATGTAGCATCACCCAATGGAAATGTGTCTTTCAGGTGTACAGTTTGCACAAAACAGAAAAAAAAAGACAACCAGTGACCTCCAGTCCACCACCTTTCTCCTGAACAGATGTGCATCATGTACAGCGGTGTACTTCTCATAGAGACAGAACTAAATAAAATTTATATAAAACAAAAAACTGAAAGGCTCACAGCTTGCAATGCAGAATCCCGTGTATTTACACTTTCTGTAGCAGTCCAAGGGAGAAAGGCTCAAAACTCACTTTAAATTAATCATTCCTTCTGGTCAGAGTATGAAAGGGTGAAACAGCTCTGTAATACTGATACGAGGGCAGCGGGCAGCAATAAAGTTGTACGTGGGGAGTAAAGATGGAGGCACACCAGGCACCTTTTCCTTAAATAAGATGTATAGAATAGAGGCACATCCAAGTGTTTGCAGTCACTGAAATTACGAGGACACTTTATAGCCATAAGCTGTTGCTCACCCCTTTTGTGAACGCAGTTCCACATTGTAAAAAAAAAAAAAAAAAAAAGCATTCAGATGGCAGTTGCCGTCAGATTGTATCAGGAGTGCTTCCCTTTAATCATTTCCAGTGTTCGTCATGATAGTGGTGAACACTGTGGGCTTGCTGGAAAAGTCAAGTGGATCCAGAGCCAGCAGCAAGTGGAAGAGTCGGGTAATAAAGTTGCTATGCAGAGGGGCCAGAGCTTTGTGAGGTTGGCTGTGCCAGTGCTGGGGGGCATGTTGCGGGCTGTGAGGATGAGGAGGAGGAAGAGGAGGGAGGCGAGCCAGTCTGGAGCTGAGCCTGGAACTGGGCAAGCTGCTCGGGACTTGCCAGCGTCTTCAGTAAGTTGTTTTCTTGCTCCAGCTGAGAGTTTTTCTCGATCAGCTCCTTAATCTGCTCCTTCAGCACCTCTACTTCTTCCCTCACTGCGTACATCAGGTGGCTTTTAACCAGATCCTATGCACAAAATAAAAATGGTCAATATCTAAGCAGGCAACTGTAAAAACAATAAGCTATATGCAAGTTAATAACATTACATGAATGTGGAAATACAGGAGTATGGGGGCCAAATGCAACTCCAAAGTACATTTACATTGCATTTTGCCTTCAGGGGTGCCAAAATTCAATTCTGTGAAATACTCACCTGTAGAATTGATATTATTTGTATACAGTACGACCTGCACCAGATATAGTACTTACAACTGGGTTATCCTCCGCCAGATGGCGCTGCACTGCAGAGACATGGAAAAAACAGGCTCCTCCCGGCCCCTCAAATACCCGGGGACCTCCCACAAATCCCCAGCATTGAAAAGCAGTTAAGGAGAAGCCGGGAGAATGTAACCACCTAAAACAACTGGTAACTATAACAAGGTAACAATCACCATACAGGGGATCCAGAATAATGCAAAAACCAAGGTGGGGTGGAGCAGGACGTACTGTATACAAATAATATCAATTCTACAGGTGAGTATTTCACAGAATTGTATTATTCTTAGTATATAGTACGTCCTGCTCCAGATATAGTACTTACACTTGGGACATCCAATAGCAGTGTCCATAAAGTAGGGTGGAATCCCCAACAAAAGGTGACAGCAGACAGTTTAGACCACTGCCGCCTGCAAAACCTCGCGGCCAAAAACAGCATCAGCTGAGGCCCTAACATCAACCTTGTAAAACTTTGAAAAAGGTATGAACAGAAGACCAAGTAGCGGCCTTGCAAACTTGTTCAACAGAAGCCTGGTGCTGAAAAGCCCAAGAGGCACCAATAGCAAAAAAAAGTAGAATGAGCAGTAAGGTGGAAGTGATGCTCCTTCCCCTTGGCAGAATAGGCCTGAATCACAGCCTGACGAATCCATTTGCTAATAGTAGACTTGGCAGGAGCCAAACCCTTCCTAGGACCATCTTGTAACCAGAGGACACTACCTCCTGAATCCACCGGTCTGAGACTTGGCGCCTCCAGACGGGCGTGAAGTGCTGTAGCCGTCCCCCCACCCTGGCGGGCAAGGGCGCCCCATCATGCCTGAGGGGTCTTGGGAGGGGCTTTGGGTTTGGACCCCCAGGAGGAGACCGGACGTCATCCTCTGCTCCTATGCCAGGAATCTGCGCGAGCCCCTGCGAAGGACACCCCCTTCCCCTGCTTAGCGCCTCGGAAGGGGACTGAAGGGGGGCCCTGGCTCCGAAAGGGCCAAGGCTGCCGCCTGCGCTGGGGTAACTTACCTCCTTTAGCATAGAGATCTTATAGATTCCCGGGCCGATCACGGGAGGGCGACGGTCCACTTTAATAGTATCAGGTGGCAAATCGTCTGGGCCATCAAGTGCATTCCTGCCCATGGCCCTGAGTGCCACCGCAGTAATGGCCAAAGCGCAAACCGGGCGCAGCGCCGCCCACCCCCCCAAATGCAAAGGCATGGCATGCCAATTGGTCAATGCGCCGGTCCTCAGAATCCCGCAGCGTAGTAGTATCAGGGGAGTGCATAATGGAGGTGTTAGACAGCGCTAGAATAGGAGCATCGACCGCGGGGGGCGATGACCAGCACTTGACCATATCAGCAGGAAAAGGATACTTCCTGTCCAAACTCTTAGGAATCCCGGGAAGTCTACTGGGATGTTCCCACTCCTTAAGCACGAGGTTATTGAAATGGGTTTGCTCAGGAAATTCCAATCGAGCCTTAGCAGTATGAAATAGCTCACCCCTTTGCCTGGGAGCCGCAACAGGGGGAGATGGACAAAACCTCAAAAAACTGAACCAGCAGTCTGTCCGTATCATCCGGGGTCCAGTGATCAGAGCCAGAATCATCATGACCCCTTGACTTCTCGTCAGATGACCCTGAGTCGGAGAAGAGCTCCCCTTCGTCCGAGGGGGGTATGGCCATATAGATGCAAGAACTCATCAGACTCTGAGCGGTATCAGGGGCTAAGTGCCGCTTTTTTGCGTGCTTACGTGCTAAGGTATTAGCAAGCAATTTTTCAACAATGGCCAGTCTGGCAGCCACATCAGGATGAGAATCCCCGCTTGTATTGGGGGTTAGACTCAAAAGGGTGTCAGAACCATGCACTGTAAGCAAGGAGCATGAAAATAGGCCGTGAGGGCACTTACAGACTGTGGAAGGAGGGGGACCGATACCGCGCGCGACTACCATCAAAATAGCGCCAAGCGAACCTCGAAGGGCCGGCCAGAGCGGCCCGTGACGTGGAGCGTGCCATGCAAGGTCCCCGCCCCCCCGAAGAGCGCGAAGCTCTAAGACAGTAGACAAGGCTGTCATGAGGAGCGAAGTGTATGACACACTTAGAATAGATGATTTGCCAACGATGACGCCGCAGCGTCTGCACATCCAGTGAAGCAAAGAGGCGCGCGTGGCGGCGGCAGATACACAAATAAGGCTGAGAATCAGCGCGGCGTCTGACACCAAGTATACAAGTCAAATGACATTACTAAAGGCCACAAGCGTGTAATCCAATACACTGAGACCACATACACCCCCCCCCTTTCTTTCCCCCCGGGCTACGGGGGGGGGGGGGGGGGGGGGGGGGGGGACGAGGGAGGATGGCGACCCTTTGTACAGGGCCCACCGCTACACGGGGCATGGGCAATAATACGGGAGGGGCATCCCTTAGAGGCTCACCATCAGCCTAAACCGCCTACCCTTTGGTGGGGGACTGCGGTGGAGCATGGCTCCATAAGCACGCATGGTGCTGCCTACCTTCACCCGACCAGCGCAGCCCAGGCTGGGAGGCACATCACAAGGAGGACGGGTGGGAATAGTCCAACAGAGCCGCAGGCTTTAATAGCCCCGCTCACCTGCGAGAGAGTGATACTTCATGTCTTCGCAGTCAGCACTGCAGAGAAATCTGGGGATTTGTGGGAGGTCCCCGGGTATTTGAGGGAGGAGCCTGTTTTTTACATGTCTCTGCAGTGCAGCGCCATCTGGCGGAGGATAACCCAAGTGTAAGTACTATATCTGGAGCAGGACATACTGTATACTAAGAATATATGAGCATAAGCCTGCCCTGCATACCTTTGCCCGAATCCTCAGCGATCCACCACAAGCCACAGTATCTGAAGCCAGGTGCTGCACTTTCATATATAAGAGTTGTACAAACTAATCATAGATGCCCATATAAAATAATGGATGGCCTGGTACATCGCACACACCCACCTCCAGACTGGATGGTGTTCCTAGCACATCTTGATTGCCGGTACCATCCTGCACATTTGCCCCGTTAAACCCGAGAAAGCTAACCAAAATCGAGCTGCAAGTGAGAAGGAAATTTACCGGCGAGTACACCAATTTCCCCTCTCATCTCTTCAATTCCGAGGCACCAACAGTAGCAACACGTGGTACGTCCCAAAGCTGTAGCCTCAATAAGGGTGGGACCATGCAAGGACAGCCAACTGTATCAACCTAACCAAGGACGACAGACACCTTAAGCTTAGACCCCCCAGAGAGGGGTTCACCACCCTCTGCAACACTATATGCCCCAGAGCGGCATCAGCACTGACTGTAAAACTTGGTGAGGGCACCCCGTCAACCCTTGCTCGAATAAGCGCCTCAATCTTATCTTTCAGGTGATCTGTCAGGTAATCCGGAGGGTTCCCCGGCACATGTGCGGCTTCCAGTTCTGCTGCCAACGACACCTACCCATCCAGCAGTAGATCCTATACAGGTCCTTGACGTAGGAGCTAGAATCCTCAGAGGATTCCTTCTGAATATGCCTACATTTTGGCCGCAGCCTTCTAGTCCAGGCAGACAGAGAGACTCGGGGATGCCTCTGCTGACAAAGGCCACTGACCATGCTCTCCAGCCGAGCCACTCTGTCCATCACGTCTGAAGGAGCAACAACCCCCATCCATGGGCAGACCCCGGGACACAAATTGACCTGGCAGCCTCCCCGAGGGGCTATCCCACTCTGACAAGTCCCAGCTGAAGAGGAAACTGGACGAGCCGACAGAGGTGCGCAACCTGCCTGCTGCGTAAGTAGTGCGACAGTAGTGCGCCCAGCACACAGGAGTACCTTGTCCGAGGTCAGGCGCGTTTGGCACATAGCACTGACAAACAGCACTGCCACTCTCCTTTAAAATACGAAACTTTGTTGCCTCCAACATGGTAAAATGACTGCTCTAACTAATAAGCAACTACTAAGCAATACAGGTGAAGCGCAGGTGCCCAAATCCACCCCCGTCGACTACTGGTCAGACCTGCCTGCACTACCGGCCCAAGGATGCAGCAGCTTCCAGACCCCCACCCTGCAACAACATGAACAAACAAGATTCCAAAAGCCCTACCTGACCAGGAAAAACCGCGGGGCAGCAGCCACACTGGATTCTCCACCCAGGAGAACAGGGAGGCAGTGCAGGAGCTGCCAAGCGATCCCTGGGAACAGCACAAGATGGCGCTGCCTTGTGCAGTGAGTGGAACTAGGGCGGAGCCACAGACCTCACAAGTGCAGCCATCCCACCCCCTCCTCCACTGTAAGGTCCAAGCGGGCAGAAGCCACACACCCACGCCGGAGCGGCAACCGCCCTACCAGAGTTTGGCAACCGGCCATTCGACCTGCCTATTGGCACTCTCCTCTCGCAAGGAGGTTGTCTCCCCACCCCCACCCAAGACGCTGGCAGTTGAGCTCTGAATGAGCTCTAAAAGCATGGCTGCCAGCAGTAGTAAAAGGCCACCTAGCTCTGTAAATAAAACAAAAAATCCAGAACATCATCCCTGTGCATTGTGACTGCAAGAAAAGAAACGAGGAGATCATGCCACAGTCTGCCCTATACAGGCCGAGAGGAGCTAGTTTTTCTTTCTATCTCACAGTCCCCACCTATGGCTGAGATTAACCCATGCATTGCTATCGGTGGTGCCCTGGAATGGAAGAGAAAAGGTTAGATTTCTGGGGTTTAATGTGCAGGGGGGCCTTAGCAATGGGGATGCAGCCCCCCATGCTAGGACTGCCTATTTTGCAAAGAACTCATCTCTTCCCACATGCACCGCGCAGTCAATCAGCGGCACGCATTCAATCCGAATAGAGGTATCCTGGGGATCGGTGAAGAGACTGGTAAATCAGGGGGATCAGGGGGTGGGTTCACACATCGGGGGAGACCACTTGAGGGGTGGTTTCTTCTACAAGTTTTCCAGATGCAGGACCCCCATGTTCAGCCTTTGTTACACATAGAGCAGCACTAGCCTCTTTTCTTTACAAAAAAAAAAAAAAAGAAGGTCATCTGTGACCCAGTGCCACTGTTCCCCCCCCCCTCCCCCATCTGCGATTGGTGGAGGAAGTGGTTTCCATTATGGACATTATATAGCAGATAAAGGCACAATAGCAACCAAATGTATCACAGAAGCATATAGGCAGTGAACCTAGGGGCCACATTGTAGCATGCAAGACACTGCTGAAATTAACAGGTGTTTGATAATTATCAAGTGGGTGGGGGCATAGCTTGATTTACAGAAAAAAAGGAGCCATGGTTAACTTGCTACAATTAAAGCAGAACAATGCAGGGGGGGGGGGGGGGGGTGCTGTGCACAGATCGCGTGTGGATAAGCTCCCATTCAGCTTCTTTAGCTGCACATTATTGTGCACCGCCAAACAGAGTGGGGCAGAGCCACGCCTGCAACCTGGGAACAGCATGGGTGCGGCAGGTTCTTTTCTTTTCCTGACTGGTGGGGTTTCGCACATCACAAATCTGGATGCACCAAGGGCATGGACCAAAACCTGGGATAGGGCCAATCCCATGTTTTGGTCTGCTTTAAAGAAAATTTGACCTTCCCAGATTTCGTTCCGTGCCGACTTGGTATACCCCACTGGTCCCCCCCCCAGTAAAACTTGCCTCCCCTGTGTCCAACGGAACATGCGCGGGGTCTCCTCCAAACAGAGCCCTTTGCCGCGTTTACATCCTGAGCAAAGGGATCCGACTGCCTGCAATGGGGAGCACGCTGTCGTGTCCCCAGCAGCATTGCATCCATCCCAGCCTATCTGAATAGCTTGGACAGGAGCATGTGCATGTGCCGGGGATGTAGCAGCTCCCACATCGAAAACAGAAGAAATCAGAAAGACAAGTGGCTCTGATTGGATGAGAGACCACGCATGCACCGCTGGAGCGGGGAAAGGTGATTACTGCCACCCTAAAGGGGGGGGGGGGGGGGGGGTTGCACAGTGGGGGCATCCCGGGGCTGCCCCAGGAAAAGCCAGTGGCGGGTTTTGGTCCACTGTAGGTACAGCAGTATAATTTTATGTATCAACTTTTTAGGGTGGGAAAAAGGGACAACTGTTAAAGTAAGCCATGGCCGCTCATTGATTGATGGATAGGAGATAGCGTGTAACAGTTCTAATATAACAATATAAACACTTTGATAAGGAGAATGAATGATGAATGTTACACCTCAAAGAAGGACAGACAAATAACATGGGGCATTGACTCAAAAGAGGGGCAGTCCCTCCATATCAGGGACAATTGGGATATATATATATAAATAATTTACACACATGGTATATTTGGGTAAAGGCAGGAGGACGCCATGTTTGCAGGGCTCCACAATCCGCACACTGACAGAGACAGCACCCGGCGCGCACCGGCTACAGCCGGTCTGAGCTGAGCAGGTTGCCGCAGTGTTTTCCTCTCAGGCGGTGACGTCATGAGAGCTGAGCGTGTTCCCGCCTCTTGTGGCTGCGTGCTGGCCAATCGGGAAGCGAGCTATTTATAGCTGCGCGTTATAGGCTCTCCTCCTGCCTAGTAACAGCGAGCAGGGCATCGCGTGTGAGCAGCAGAAGCAGTGGCCGCCAAGCTACGGGCAGCGCTCCAATAACAAAGGGAAATGTGAGGAGCCAGCCGTGGCGGGAACACGCCACCTGCCCCGAGTCACCCCCCCCATGCCCCGGGCACACCCGCCGCCTACATACCATGGCTTGCTCGATTTTGTTGTCAATCGCTACCACGCTGGCACCAGAAGAGCTGCAAGACAAAAAGAAGAGAGGCGGTCACTACAGCAACAGCCCCACATCTCTCACACACACACATTATATATATATAAATGCACACTGCTACATGAATCAATGGGCCGCGGCCCTGGTGGGGCAACACAGAGGGAGGGGAGCTGGCAACCCATGTGCATGCAGGGGCTCGGGCAGCCCTGGAGGGGGGAAGTGGCTGGCAGCACAAGTGGGGTGAGATGGATGGCAGCCCGCTAGTCACGTGGGGTGAGATGGGTGGCAGCCCGCTAGTCGGGGGTGAGATGGGTGGCAGCCCGCTTAGTCAGGTGGGGTGAGATGGATGGCAGCCCGCTAGTCACGTGGGGTGAGATGGGTGGCAGCCCGCTAGTCGGGGGTGAGATGGGTGGCAGCCCGCTTAGTCAGGTGGGGTGAGATGGATGGCAGCCCGCTAGTCAGGCTGGGGCATTGCCGGTGGCATGAGAAGGATGGCAGTCTGCTAGTCAGGTGGGGTGAGATGGGTGGCAATCTGCTAGTCAGGCTGGGGCATAAGATGGGTGGCAGTCTGCTAGTCAGGTGCTGGGGCATTGCCGGTGGCATAAGATGGATGGCAGTCTACTAGTCAGGTGGGGTGAGATGGGTGGCAGCCCGCTAGTCAGGTGGGGTGAGATGGATGGCAGCCCGCTAGTCAGGTGGGGTGAGATGGGTGGCAGCCCGCTAGTCAGGTGGGGTGAGATGGGTGGCAGCCCGCTAGTCAGGTGGGGTGAGATGGATGGCAGCCCGCTAGTCAGGTGGGGTGAGATGGATGGCAGCCCGCTAGTCAGGTGGGGTGAGATGGGTGGCAGCCCGCTAGTCGGGGGTGAGATGGGTGGCAGCCCGCTAGTCAGGTGGGGTGAGATGGGTGGCAGCCCGCTAGTCGGGGGTGAGATGGGTGGCAGCCCGCTAGTCAGGTGGGGTGAGATGGATGGCAGCCTGCTAGTCAGGTGCTGGGGCATTGCCGGTGGCATAAGATGGATGGCAGTCTACTAGTCAGGTGGGGTGAGATGGATGGCGGCCTGCTAGTCAGGTGCTGGGGCATTGCCGGTGGCATAAGATGGATGGCAGTCTACTAGTCAGGTGGGGTGAGATGGATGGCGGCCTGCTAGTCAGGTGCTGGGGCATTGCCGGTGGCATAAGATGGATGGCAGTCTACTAGTCAGGTGGGGTGAGATGGATGGCGGCCTGCTAGTCAGGTGCTGGGGCATTGCCGGTGGCATGAGATGGGGCAGATGCTGGGTGGGCATTGATGGGGCAGTAGCTGGTACCTGCTGTCCAAGGTGAGGGCGGCGCTGTCGGTGCCCAGCAGGGAGGAGAGGAAGGAGATGGAGAAGCTGCGCAGCTGGTACACGCTGAGGTCCATGGCGGCGCTCTACATGGCGGGGAGCAGGCAGCGGCGGGGATGAGATGATGGCGGGGAGAGATGCAGCGGCCACAATGTCCTGGCTTAGCGCTTGGCAGCCTCAGCTCCCCGGCAGCCTCATTACATAATATATGCGCAGAGCGCCTATTGGCTCAGGCCACACTCGGCACCGCCCCCTTTCCCGGCCTGCCTGGGAGACGAATGTGAGGTGGGATGTTGGCGATGGATTTCATCATCCGCCGCTGTCACGGAGCAACAATCTGCCGGGACAGTGCGCCCCCTCCTCCCGTCACCATACATTAGAGCGGCCCGGCCTCCGCTTACATAACCCCGCACACACCTGTACAGACAGTCCGCGGCTCCACGAGACACCAAGTGGCCTTATGCTGCGCTAAACGCGGCGACAGAGCGCCCTCTGCCGGCAGCACTCTGCACCGCTTACACAGATCACCACCACAAGACAATTACCATTACACCGGGCAGACAATGAAAATGAACGGCATTTTTCTCTTCTAAAAAAGCAGTAACTTGTTCTCACCTGGCTCTGAATCGACCCTAATGTCAGGGCATCTACCCCACACATTTCCTTATCTCTGGTCCCCAGCAGCGGCCAGCACGGTGCTCAGAAACAAACCGGCTTCTGGTAACAGGTCCAGCAGCATCCTGTGCCTTGGGCAGGGGGCACAAACCAGTGTCTCCTCTGCCCTCCTTTGCTGCAGTGACCAGTGCTGCACAATACACATGGTGACAGGGTAGGGCGGAAAGGCATGTCCACCAATGCACCTGTGAATGGTGGACAAGTTCCCCCCCAAACAAATTATACCTGACCTGGCCAATCTCCAAAATAAGAACTGCTCCAGCTGCTGCAGGGGTGTGGAGTGTATGTGTTTCATTGCTGCTACACTGCCAGAACACTACCCATAACGACTTCCTTGTAGATGAAAGGTACACAGCCAGCCAATACACAAGAATCCTACAAGTTGCCACAATTTCATTTCAGGCTCCAAGCGGTCCAGGACTCTGAGTTCAGGGAGGGCAGGGGGTTCGGAATAACTGGGGATCATGTAGGATCTGGGTACACTGACACTCCAGCCCTAGTTTTGAGGTGCAATTTTCACAAGGAAGCAGCCCCTAGCTTCTGCTAAGTTATTTATCATGTAACACTCTAGTAACATGCCAAACTATTATCAATGCTGGCTTTAAGGTTAAAGAGGACCCCCCAAAAAACAAAGATGGCCTTTGCTAAGCCATACTCCACAGAGCATATCAATCACCACAGTGTGCCCCCCCCCCCCCATTTGCTGTATACTCCCCTCATTCAAAGACAGACCCGGTGTGTTCTGCTCATGGGAGCAATGCAATCTGCTCCGATCACACTCTGAGGCATTGTAATTTAGGATGCCCCAAAGGGAAGCTTACTTCTAGCCTCTAGGGCCAGCCTCTTTTGGTCCTCTTTAAATGTCACCTGTGCAAGGTTTCAGGGTGGTATTCCTCCAAACACACTAAAACTCTCGGTCAGACAGAAAAAATACAATTCTGTGATTACTCACCTGTAGAATTGGTATTCCAAGTATACAGCACATCCTGCTCCAGAAGATTCCTTACACATGGGTAATACATCCACAAGATGGCGCTGGACTGCAGAAAACAGCTTGTGGCTCCTCCCGGCCCTATATAAGTAGGGGACCTCCCACAAATTCCCCAGTATTGACAAGCAGTTAACAAGAAGCCGGGAGAACTATAATAACCATAATTCAAATGAACAATCATACAGAGGTAACCATGAATAATGATAACAAGGGTGGGGTGGAGCAGGACGTGCTGTATACGTATAACACCAATTCTACAGGTGAGTAATCACAGAATTGTATTATTCTAAGTATACAGCACGTCCTGCTCCAGAAGATTCCTTACACATGGGACATCCAATAGCAGTGTCCGTAAGATAGGGTGGGATCCCCAAAAAAGTAACAGCAGGCAGATTAAACCACTGCCACCTGCAGAACTTTGCGGCCAAAAGCAGCGTCAGCTGAGGCCCTAACATCAACTTTGTAAAACTTGGAAAAAGTATGAACAGAAGACCAAGTAGCGGCCAAACTTGTTCAACAGAAGCCTGGTGCTGAAAAGCCCAAGAGGCACCAATAGCACGAGTGGAATGAGCAGTAAGGCGGAAGGGAGGTTCCTTCCCCTTAGCAGAATAGGCTTGCACCACCGCTTGACGAATCCACTTGCTGATAGTGGACTTAGCTGGAGCTAAACCCTTCTTAGGCCCAGAAGGGAGCACAAAAAGAGCATCAGTCTTCCTGAAGGATTCAGTAGCCAAATAGAACTTCAAGTTCCTGACTACATCCAGAGAATGTAAGACCCTCTCCTTAGGGTTACTAGGACTAGGGCACAGAGAAGGTAACACAATGTCCTGATTGAGATGAAAGGCAGACACAACCTTAGGCAGAAAATCTGGCTTAAAACGAAACACCACCTTGTCCTGGTGTCTCTCAAAGTAAGGCGGCTTGATGGAAAGCGCCGCCAACTCAGAAACACACCTAACAGAAGTGATAGCCACCAAAAAGGCTACCTTAAGCGTCAAAATGGACAAAGGGGCCGCATGCAAGGGCTCAAAAGGAGACCCCTGCAGGGCAGATAAGGCCAAGTTCAAATCCCAGACTGGTAACATAGGCTTACGTGGAGGGCGCACATGTGTAACCCCCTGAAAAAAGGTCTTAACCAGACAATGGTTGGCAAAAGATCTTTGGAAGAAAATAGCCAACGTTGAAACATGACCTTTGAGGGTACTAAAGTTGAAGACCCAGATCAAAACCATGTTGCAGGAATTCCAGAATCCTGGGGATAGAAAACACCCGACAGGGAAGCAACCTAGTCTCACACCAGTCAATGTAAGTATGCCATACCCTATAGTAGATAGATGACAAGGACTTCTTCCTAGCCTGAATCATAGTACTAACAACAGAAGCAGGCAGCCCCTTTTCCATCAAGATGGAGGTTTCAGCAGCCAGGTCGTTAAAGCAAGCGTTTGTAAATTGGGATGGCGTAGCTGCCCCTGAGTGAGCAGGTCTGGAACCTTGGCCAGGGCGTACTGATCTACTGCCAACTGCACGATGTCTGCGAACCACACTCTTCTTGGGGGGGGGGGGGGGCACCAGAATGGTTGGCACCCCTTCCTGGGAGATCTTGCGCAGCACCCTGCCCAGCAGAGGGAACGGAGGAAACACAAAGGAGCTGAAAGCTCTTCCAAGACATTGCTAGCGCATCCATGGCCAAGGCCAGTGGGTCCTGAGACAGAGAGACAAAGACTGGAAGCAAACAGATCCACATCCGGCCAACCCCAACTGTGGCACAGAGAGAGAAAAACCCTGCTGCTGAGGTACCCCTCCCCCAGACGAGACATCCCCTGCTGAGGGTATCTGCCTCCAGATTCTCCACCCCCGGGATGTACACAGCTGAGAGACAGGGGACATTCTCCTCCGCCCAGGACAGAATCAGGGACACTTCCTTGAGGGCCCTCTTGCTCCGGGTCCCTCCCCGATGATTAATGTAGGCAACTGCTGTCTGGTTGTCCGAGCGGACCTGAACAGCCCGACCCCGAAGGTGTGGAGTCAATTGAGGGAGAACCAACCTTAATCACCCCGAGTTCCAGAATGTTGATAGGAGTGTCGGCCTCCTGAGGACCCCACTGACCCTGGAATTGCAGGGACTTCCAGAAGTCCCCCCAACTGGTCAGACTGGCATCCGTGGTGACTGTCTCCCAGCAAGGGGTCAGAAAAGATCTGCCCACCAACCGGTTTCTTGAGTCCAGCCACCATGAGAGAGACCACCTGGCCAGAGTGGACAGAACAAGCACCTGATCCAGGGACACAGGGTCCCGATCCCATACTGACAGGAGGTGAAGCTGAAGAGGTCTTATATGAAACTGAGCGTATGGAACCGTCTCGAAGCAAGACACCATCAGGCCCACCAGCTGCATCCCCTGCCGAATGGAGGGATGAGGGCAAGGCAGAAGAAGCTGGGCCTGAGCTTGAAGACACTCCACCTTCTGCTGAGGGAGAAGGATCTTGACCGGAGACATAGCCAGAGTCATGCCCAGAAAGGACCTCACCAAGGACAGGGAAGACTTGGGGTGGTTGATCACCCAGCCGAAAGACTCCAGTGTGGACACCACCCTCTGGGTATCCAGCTCTGCCTGCTGGAAGGACTGAGAAGTGATGAGAATGTCGTCCAAGTAAGGAAGGATGTGAATGCCCCGAGATCTCAGTAGAGCCATTACTCCCACCAGTACCTTGGTGAAAACCCTGGGAGCTGAGGTGAGACCGAAAGGCAAGGCTACGAACTGATAGTGCAGATCTCCCAGAGCGAACCTGAGACATTTGTGATGATCTGGAAAAATTGGTACATGAAGGTAAGCATCCTTGATGTCTACAGATGTCATGAAGTTGCCCGGGCGCAGTGAATTGACTGCAGAGCGCAAGGTTTCCATGATGCCTGAATCTGACAAATTTGTTGAGGCGCTTTAAATCCAGGATGGGTCTGAGGGACCCGTCCTTTTTGGAGACAGTGAAAAGATTGGAATAGAAGCCTCTGCCCCTTTCCCTGAAAGGCACCGGGCAGATAACCCCCAACTCCAAAAGATTTTGAACAGCAAGGCACAGACCCTGAGCTGACAGGGGGTTTAGAGCCATCCGGGATCTGATAAATCTTGGGGGCGGCCAGGCTGTAAACTCTTGTAACTGGAGGACACTACCTACTGAATCCACCGGTCTGAGACGTGAAGCCTCCAGACGTGAGCAAAGAGCCAAAGCCGTCCCCCCACCTGGATGGGTGAGGGCACCCCTTCATGTCTGAGGGAGCTTGGGGGAGGCCTCGTCCCCTGCCCCTTCCCCAATAATCTCTGCGGGCCCCAGCAAAGGAGGCTCCTCGCCCAATTCTGGAACCACGGAAGGAAGGGAGAAAGGCACCTGTACCCCGAAAGGACCGGGACTGCCTCCTACGTTGAGGTAATCTGCTGCCCTTAGCAAACAAGTCCAAGCATTCACCAAAGAGGCGCATCCCCTTAAAAGGGAAAACCAGTGAGAGCCTTTTTAGCAGCGTTATCAGCTACCCACTGACGCAGCCAGACCGAGCGGCGTATAGCCACCAGCAGAGCAGATGTCCTCCCACACATTCTAATGGTATCATTCATAGCAGACAAAACATATGCAACAAATTCATAGCAAAGCAGGAGATTTCTCCTCCCGCGTCATCAGAGGCCCCATCTAAGAGAATCTTGAGCAGGCCTTTAATAGCAACAGCTGTAATGGCAGAGGCACAAACCGGGCGCAGCGAAGTCCCCACACAGGCAAAAGCATGGCAAGCCAGCTGGTCCATGCGCCGGTCCTCACCATCCATCCGAGTAGTAGTGTCAGGGGAATGCATGACAGAAGTATTGGATAGCCCCAGAACAGGTGCATCCACCTCGGGGGGACATGACCAACGCTTAACCACCTCAGTAGGAAAGGGATACCTCTTATCCCAACTCTTTGGCACCCCAGGGAGCTTGCTTGGCCGTTCCCATTCCTTGAGCACCCGATTATTAAAGTGAGTTTGTTCAGGAAACTCCAAGTATGGTCTAGCCGTATGAAAAAGCTCACCCTGCTGCTGCGGAGCCACGGCAGGAGAGGAAATACAGAGCACTTCAAAAATATGAGCCAAAAGCCTGTCAGTGTCATCTGTCATCTGAGGACCATGGGTCAGCCCCAGACCCGGTATCACCATAAACCTTAGGCTGCTCCTCAGAGGATTCTGAATCAGAAAACAATTCCCCTTCCTCCAGGGGAGTATAACGGGTAATGTCAAAAATTCCCTCTGCCTCCATTGGAAAGAGAGAAACAGCGGGTGATAAATGCCACTTCTTAGCAGAAGCCTTATGCGGGGCAGACTCCGCAATATGCTTTTCAATGCTGGCCACCCGTGCAGCCAAATCAGGTTGAGACTCCCCACTGGTATGCACCTCACTAGGAGTCAGATGTAAGCGTGGGAGGGTAGGCGAAGCCAGAGGGGGTGCAGCACTAGGCCCAGCCACAGGTAACCCAGACTGCAGCGCAAGTACCTGCTGGGCGCAGGGTACACAAACCCTGATGTCATCACTTACAGGGGATACCAATACACAGCCGGGCTTGTCCCAAAGGAACCCCAAGCACATTATCCTGAGAAGCCTCCATATGGTGATTAATGTGGCACCACAGGCCAATATAGGATTAACGCTAAATATAGCTACCCGGGATGCTCCAAGAGCCCGCTAGGGAAGTGGGAGATATACAGTACAATAGCCCTCCAATAAAGGATTAGCACTAAATCAAGGGGAAAGGACCGGGAGAAACCACAAAAAGTTTTGACCCGCCTGAAAGACATAAACAGACATCCCCATAAGCAAACAATCCATATTAAATCAGAAATATAAAAAAAGCGCTGCCCCACAGGGGCACTTACGGACTGCGGTAGGTAGAAGCAGCAACGCAGCAAGCAGGTAAAATGGCGCCCATCACATACCTCGAGGGGCGGGCCGCGGAGAAGTGATGCGAAAAACGTCATCTGCAAGGCCCCCAACCCCCCCCCGAAGAACGCGAAAACGCGCCCACGTGATTGAAGAGGCCAATGACTGGGCGACAGCGCCTGAGGCAATGTCGGCGCTGTCCGCGGAGCGCAGTACAAGCGCGCGGCGGCAATAAGCAGAACAATGCAAGACAATGAAATGGATACCTGCCTGGACTACCTCTGCAGAATCCAGCGCAATAGGATTTGAAGACCACAACAACTGCAGAACACATCAGAGCCCCCATTTCTAGCTGCAGGGGATCCCTGGTGTGGGCCACACAAGGGCACTCACCTCAGGCTTAAGGGGCCCCTTACAAAGATCAGTAGCAATTTCACTGTGTGCAGGACCAATTCTAAACATACAGTATCATCATGCTTTCTAAATACAAAGGACAGGTCTGCACACCATGGGACATGGTAGGTCTTAGGTCAGAGTAGGACAAAGCAGTTGCGAGAAACAAAAAGAGCATGCCCTCTTTTTTGCCTGGACAGACCCTTTAAAGTGGACCAACACCCTGCTGGATCGGCCCAGGAATCTATGATTCCCAGGCCGATCCGGTCCCTCCCCGCGGGGCATCCAAAATAGAGATGCCCGCTGTGTGAAACCCCCGACGAGCGGCTGCGCATGCGCCGTAGAAGCGGGGCGAGGCGAGTTTTATATGGAAATCTGGGGGGTTTCACATAGCGGGGCACCCAGAAGTGGACCAAAACCCAGGATAGTCAAAATCCTGGGTGTTGGTCCACTTTAACAAATTATGAGGTCCTCTCTATCAATTGTCCCACCAGAAGTTCGTGACCAGCACAACTTTCTTCTGGAGTAGAATGAAATAAATAACCCAGCACATTTATCTCTTAGGGATGCTAAGCACTATTCTCTCTCCTGCCGGTAGCTCCCCTGGGTAATTCTAGTGCATCTATATGCAGAGATTTTCCAGAGTCACGCCAGGAGTGTCAGATTGTGGTGTTATAATGGCTATAAAAAGCATATTATTACAACACGCCTGAGACACCTGAAGCCATCATTCCAAATAAAAGGACATAAACTGGGTCTGGAGGTTCTGTTAACTGCAATGGCTACAACACCACATAAGAATGATGGGCAGCTAACTTCATAATATTTATATTTTAATGGCAGTGAGCAGTGGGGCCTATATGTTATATTAACTGTGGTATCTTGATTATGAGACAGCCAGGACACGAGAAAATGGTTACTCGTCCCTAAAAGTACTATCGGGATATGAGACAGAGGCAGTTTTGTCAGGAACCATTGGAAACACTACAGCGTGCAGCAGCTAAAGGGCTGACTACAGGCAACATGAGGTCTGAAGAAATGATCAAATCAGGTCAGATTGTAAGGTGTGGTTGACATCTGCTATATAATATTCATACATTTGTAGCCTTCAAGAAAAGCTGTCCAGCACGCACAGCTACTGCCATTACATATACTTCCTACAATCTTCTGAAGGCCAGGTTAAGCTGGCAAGGAAAAATTACTAGCACAGGGCCTTTTTATTGATACAGAACCAGTATGCCACCTAAGACAGGAGTTGTAACACCGATTGCACTACCTACTGTCAGGTCTTTCTGCCTCGCTTTACATTCATTCTGGCAGGAAAATGTACGCACACATGCTTGCTTATCAGCAATAGCACGCCATCACCCATGGCTAACTTCTAGCTGCTTACAGGCCAACATTGTGGACTGTCTGTGGAAGCTGGCTCAGGACCTACACCCAGTAAGGGACTGTCTGTGGAAGCTGGCTCAGGACCTACACCCAGTAAGGGACATGTGGCCGTAAGGTTACAGAGTGTGTTTTTGCTGCTGGAGGTGGGAGAGGGTATACCATAAAACTGTGGCCCAACTATCCACTAAGATTACAGTCATCTCTCAAATGGTTGTGGTAGTCATTGTTGAAGTGGTATAAAACCAGATCTTAGTGTGCTAATCTTAGTCTCTAATGCAGTTGAAACCCCTTCCTAGCAGGCATCCTAAATCTGGATGCCATGTAGAGTGCTCTGCATACCTTCTGCTCACCTGCCAGCAGAATCAGGTCTGCCAGGTACATAGAGTGGGGAAGCAGCAACAATGCAGTGTCCTCTGCTGATTGCGGAATATGGCCAGCACATGATCCTGGCACCAGATTAGCTTTTTTTTTTTTTTTACAATGTGGATATCTATCTTTGGAATGCCCACCGTGGAAAGGTTTCAACTCCATTTAGAATCTTTTTAGGTATGGCCTCCTTTTCAGATATTTCTTAGCAAAATCAAGAAGCCATTATAAAAATGCCTATTCTTAAATTGTTGTTTGGATATTGTTGTTTGGATAGTGTTGCATTTAGAAGCTTTAATCTAGCTGCCTTCTCTGGAGGGCCATTTATGTAGAGCCAACGGTTTGCAGCCATTTGCTAGACTGGAATTTGTATTTGTGATTATGCCCTGGGTTAAACTCCAACTTGCTCCTCCAACAATAAAACATAATACTAATAGAACTAGACTAATACCAAAATATATTAATATAACTAGACTAAGCCAATACCAGTTTATTTTGACAGACTGGGACCCATGTGAATTCATTATGCCCTAAACATGTGCAAAATAAACTTAAATCCATCACTAAGGCTGCCTCACTGTTCCAGTTTTGCACAGCAAAGTTAATAAATGTCCTTTAGGGTATTCTGAAAAACAATGCTTGCCGTGTTACTCAAGATATAAACAGGACTCTTATTAGAACCCCATTAGACGCAAACAAGTCTCAAATTTTCTGTTAGAAAACGGTTTGCACATCAATTCAGGTAAATGTAAAGCAAAGAAAAAAGGGAAGCAAGGGCTTCAAATAAAAGCAGCATAAATCCCAGGCAGCGAAGCCCTTACTAGAACTTCATTTTATTCGCTGGGAGATTAAAGACTTCCCCGGAACAATCATCTTTAACAACTAGTCCATAAACACAGGAGGAATTGTTTTACTGACCCAGCTGTTGGTTGTTTGGGTTCTACACGTTGCCTACCAGACATCCTGTCCCAAGCAACAATTACCAGAAGCTTCTCTGTCAGCAGCCACTCACCCATCACAAAACGCAACATGGAAAAACAGCTCCAATGAGAATACCTTTTAAGATGCTGCTCCAGCTCCAGGACTAGCACCTTCATGGTTACTATGGAAGAGCCTTGCCTATGGCGAATAGTCCATTGCACGGATATCTCTAGAATCAACCCACTGGCTAGCTCACCAATAAGCCCTTCAATCTGGATCATTTCACAAGTGGTGCGGCACAGCCTTTCCTCATCTCAGCATTCTGTGCGCTGTGAATCCGAATGCAAAAATATTTCCCCCTCCCCTTCTGCATAGAACACACAGCTCCTGTACGTTTGGAAGGGACGATCAAGCCTTGCTTGCTTCAAGATCAAGAGGAGGAAACTAGCCCAGATGACAACAAAAACAGCAGGTCACGTGACGCCCAGTTACATAAACCATCAAGCGAGATTAAAATCTTTACGACTGGGGGATTTTACATTTCAGCAAACATGGCTGCGGACTCCATCAATGGCACCTAATCTGGTTATGAAATTGACACACCATCCCAAAGGAGCCTCACAACGAACTCACACAGATTGTCCCCTCATAATCCACTTACACAGAATCAGCTAATACATTTCATCTTGGGATATTAACCCTGATTGGCCACTTAAGAGTAAAGCACAGTAGGAAGATGGAGGAGGCATGAGTGACGCACAACTGTCAATAATGCTGTGCATTCAGATCACTCAGTCCTAAGAAGGGTTAATTAAATCCACTTGTTCTAGACGCAATGATTAGTAGGTAAGAAGCCCCTGATCTCAAGCAATACGCAGGGCAAATAACTGCAAGTTATGGGGGAAAAAAACACACCACCACTAAAAGAGCTCCTATAGAGCTGCCCCCAGGGGCAGGCTAATATGCACATTTAACCCATGAGCACTAGGGGTGTGAATTGGCAAGAATCTGGCGATATGATACGCATCGAGATACATGTATGACGATACAATATATCCCAATACTGTCTCAAAGACGATATAGTACGATTTTTTTTAGGTTTAAAAAAAAATTACATAGGATCCACCTTCCGCATTTTGTTTTGGAATTTTAAGGGTTAAAAATCCCCCCAAAAATACAATTCTGTGATTATTCACCTGTAGAATTGGTATTCTGAGTATACAGTACGTCCTGCTCCAAATCTAATACTTACAGTTGGGATATACTCCGCCAGATTGCGCTGGACTGCAGAGACATTGAAAATAGGCTCCTCCCGGCCCCTCAAATACCCGGGGACCTCCCACAAATCCCCAGCATTGAAAAGCAGTTAAGGAGAAGCCGGGAGAACTAAACAATCCAAACTATCAACTATAACAATGATAATCACCATACAGGGGATCCAAGAAAATGCAAACCAAGGGTGGGTTGGAGCAGGACATACTGTATACTCATAATACCAATTCTACAGGTGAGTAATCACAGAATTGTATTATTCTTAGTATACAGTACGTCCTGCTCCAAATACTTACACGTGGGACATCCAATAGCAGTGTCCATAAAGTAGGGTGAGATCCCCAAGAAAAATCAGCAGCAGGCAGTTTAAACCACTGCCGCCTGCAGAACCTTTTGGCCAAAGCAGCATCAGCTGAGGCCCTAACATCAACCTTGTAAAACTTTGAAAAGGTATGAACAGAAGACCCAAGTAGCGGCCTTGCAAACTTGTTCAACAGAAGCCTGGTGCTGAAAAGCCCAAGAGGCACCGATAGCATGAGTGGAATGAGCAGTAAGGCGGAAGGGAGGATTTTTCCCCTTAGCAGAGTAGGCCTGAATCACAGCCTGACAAATCCACTGCTGATAGTAGACTTGGCAGGAGCCAAACCCTTCCTAGGACCAGATGGGACCACAAAAGGAGCACCCTGCAAAGCTGACAAAACCAAGTTCAAATCCCAAACAGGTACCATAGGTTTACGTGGGGGACACACATGAGTGACCCCCTGGAAAAAAGGCCTGATCAGAGGGTGCTGAGCAAAGGACTTCTGGAAAAAAATAGCCAGGGCAGAAACCTGACCCTTCAGAGTACTGAGTTGGAGCCCCATCTCCAACCCATGCTGCAGGAACTCCAGAATCCTGGGAATATAGAAGACATGACAGGGAAGAGACTTAGACTCACACCAGTCAATGCAGGCACGCCCCTTCTCCATCAAGATGGAGGTTTCAGCAGCCAAGCTGACAGAACCATCCTTTTTGGGAACTGTGAATAGGTTGGAATAAAAGCCCTTGCCTTTTTCTCTTAAGGGGACCTGGCAGATGACCCCCAGCTCCAGGAGGCCTTGCACTAGCTCCTGAGCTAACACAGGGTCATGAGGAATCCGGGATCTGATGAATCTTGGAGGGGGATCGGCAGCAAACTCCAACTTGTAACCGGAGGACACTACCTCCTGAATCCACCGGTCTGAGACATGAAGCCTCCAGACATGAGCGAAGTGCTGCAGCCGTCCCCCCATGGGATGGGTGAGGGCGCCCCATCATGCCTGAGGGGGCTTGGGAGAGGATTTTGCTTTGGGACCCCAGGAGGAGCCAGGACGTCCACGTCCTCTGCCTCTAACCCAGAAATCTCCCCGGGCCCCAGGGAAAGACACCCCCCTTCCCTGTCTTGCACCGCGGTAAGGGGAGGAGAAGGAACCCTGACCCCGAAAGGGCCGAGGTTGCCGCCTGCGCTGGGGTAACCTGCCTCCCTTAGCAAAAAGGTCCAGGCGGTCTCCAAACAGATGCAGTCCTTTAAAGGGAAACCCAGTGAGGGCCTTCTTGGCAGCGTTGGGTAGAAGGGTAGACTACCCCACGAGGGTAGAAGTTCTGGTACACATTCTGATGGTGTCATCCAATGCTGATAGGACAAAATTTACAAAAACATCACAACTGGAGAGTGCATTAAACACCTCACAAGGAAAATCATCAGGGGCACTATCAAGCATATTTCTGATAAGGGTTCTAGTGGCCACAGCAGTAATGGCAGAGGCACAGACCGGGCGCAGCGCCGTCCCCGCACATGCAAAGGCGTGGGATGCCAGCTGATCTATACGCCAGCCTTCAGCATCCCGCAGGGTAGTAGAATCAGGGGAATGCATAGGTGTTAGATAGCCCTAGGATCGGGACATCCACCTGGGGGGGGGGGGATGACCAACATTTAACCACCTCAGCAGGAAAGGGATACTTCCTATCCCAACTCTTTGGAAACCCGGGAAGTTTACTGGGGCGCTCCCATTCCTTGAGCACAAGGTTATGGAAATGTGCCTGCCCTGGAAATTCCAAACGTGATCTTGCTGTATGGAAAAGCTCCCCTCTTTGCCTGGGAGCCTCAACAGGGAGAGAGATAGACAGAACCTCAAAAATCTGGGTCAATAATCTGTCAGTGTCATCCGGGGGCCAGGGGTCAGAGCCAGATTCGTCATGACCCCTTGGTCTCTCATCAGATGAGCCTGAATCAGAAAAGAGCTCCCCTTCATCAGACGGGGTATAGCCACACAGATTCCAAAACTCCTCAGTTCCCATAGGGAAAACAGTAACATTAGGCGTCAAGTGCCGCTTCTTAGCAGGGGCCTTACGTGCTAAAGACTTCGCAATAATCTGTTCAACAGTAGCCAGTCTAGAAGACACATCAGGCTGAGAATCCCCACTAGTATGCAACTCAGCAGGAGTGAGATTTAAGCTTGGGGGAGTAGGTGAAGTGAAACGAGGTGCAGCCACTGGCAGGCCAGATTGCAATGCAAGCACCTGCTCAGCACAGGGTACACAGACCCACGCCTTGTCAGCGTCAGCATGAGGCTGCCCACACGCTACACACAGCCGGTCTTGTCCCAAAGGGACCCCGGTAACATTATCCTCCATATGGTGATTATAGCGGCGCTATACGCCGATAGGGAATAACGCTATATAGCAACCCTGGATGCCCCAATAACCCGCATGGGAGTATAATTTTTACAAGGCCTACAAGTAATATACTAAAAACAGTGCCGGGAGAAGCCAAGAAGGGTTTGTCCCGCCTGAAAGACATAAGCAGACAAGACCTTAAGAACCTTAAGTACATCGTAACAAAAGTGAAGCAGATAAAGCCATCCGCGAGGGCACTTACGGACCGCGGTAGGTAGGAGTCCGTCGCGCATAGGCCAACCAAGTCAGAAAAGATGGAGTTGGTATACCTCAAGGGGCAGGCCAGTAATAGCGCCAAAGATGGGCCCCGCCCCCCCGAAGAGCGCGAAGCCAGAAAGGCCAATAGCCAATGATGGCGCACCCGCGCCTGAGGAAATGCCGCCGCCAAGCGCGGAACCAAGTCAGCGCGTGGCGGCGGAAATTTTAAAGGCAATAAAGACAAGTGAAAAGTGAAAGCAGAGACTGCATAACATACATATCTATACACATACACCCCCCCCCCCCTCTTTTCCCCCGAAGACTACAAGGAGGATGAGGGAGGACGGCGGCCAATTAAATAGGGCCCACCGATAGGCAGGGGCAATAGTGCGGGAGGGGCATCCCATAGAGGCTCACCATAAGCCTGAAGCGCCTACCCTTTTGTGGGGGATTGTGGTGGAGCAGCACTCCTAAGCACCAACGGCGGTGCTGCCTACCTTCACCCGACCAGCGCAGCCAAGGCTGGGAGGCATATTACTAGTGGAACGGGTGGGAATAGTCCTACAGGGCCGCAGGTTAATAACCCCGCTCACCTGCGAGTAGAGAGCCAATTTCTCGTCCTTCGCAGCCAGACTGCAGAGAAATTCTGGGGATTTGTGGGAGGACCCTGGGTATTTGAGGGGCCGGGAGGAGCCTTTTTTTCAATGTCTCTGCAGTCCAGCGCCATCTGGCGAAGTATATCCCAACTGTAAGTATTAGATTTGGAGCGGGACGTACTGTATACTAAGAATAAATGGCGTGAGGTCCCCATTACCCAGCGGAGGACCAGCTATGGGGGCTTGTAGAACAGGGCACAGGGTCCAGCTTTGGTGACCCCTGGCCCTGCAGGCTACAAGCCGGCACAGCCTATGGCCATGGCCTCTTCTGCCCCCCACCCCGGGCTTCGGGAAGGCAGGTAATGGGGGGGGGGGGGGCTGGAGGTTAATGGAAGTCACCCGCAAGCTGAAGGTGACTTGCCAGAGCCTTGTGTACTGGTATAGGGGTCACATAGATCCCTTACGAGTTCACAAAGGGTTAACAGTAAGAAAAAACCCAGACAGAGAAAAAAATATCGCCGGCGATCATCTGAGAGCTGAGTGCCGGGATGGCGTCATCTGCCGAAGGGGCTACTTGTGAAGATGGAGATGCACGTTGGAAAGACAGGGGGAGAGGACCTGTCAGGCTCTCTCCTGAAGACTGAAGAGCCCCGGAGGGGATTAGAGGCCCCCCCAGAGAATAGGAGAGTCGGCTGGATCGAACGGGGGTCAGGTGAGTGTTTCTTTTACTGAAGTCAGAATCGATACTAGAAAGAAAGAATCATTCTAGTATTATTGAATAAAATATACTTGACAGAATCGATTTTTTATGACACACCTAATTAGCACTTTTCACCACTATATCAGTGACCACATGGTTACATGGTGTGCCCTCTGCTGCCAATAAATAACTGCATCATAGCATCATTACCCCATGGGCTGTCAGCAAAGGAGCCTACATGCAGCCAGTAGAACAGACCGATTGAGTCAAGTACGCATATTGTCCTGCAGAAGCAGATGGGCTTTAAACTTTCCCAGGTTTTGTTCCGTGCCCCAGGACCATCCTGAATTGGTGAAACCCCCCCAGTTTGGCCAATAATACTCCTCTATCCTTGCTCCAATGAAACATGTACGGGCTCTTGTCCAATCAGAGCCGTTTGCTGTGTTTAAATCTTCTGGCAAAGGGGCGCTTATTGGGGAAAGAGTGGCCGCTTCCCCAGTGGTGCACACCCAAGGATGCAGGGGATATGCTCGCTCTCCCTCCCCCTCCCCATTGCAAACAATCAGAGCTGTTTGCCCTTCCTCTGATTGGATGAGAGCCTGTGCATGCAACATTGGAGTGGCTGTTGTATAGCAATTGAGTTATACAAGGGGCACTAAAAGTGCAATGTAACTGGGATACTGCCTCATTGTTGTTGCGTCCTAGTAGACAAATAGAAACTACAGTTATATACTGGTATATTGTACCCCGTGTGTGATTTTTTTTTTACTTATGAAACCATATAGGAAAGATATGCACTTGTCACACCAGTCCCAAATAGCAGGGAGCCCGCCTTTCTATCCGTAAAAGATAATACATAAGGTATGGCAGCATTGGTGTCAATTCAGAGCCAGGTGAGTAAACTCACTCCTTTTTTGGCAAAACTGCCATTCACTTTCACTGTCTACCTTGGGGCGGACCCGGCTTTGAATCAACCCCTATGTGGGAACCTCTCAGCAGCTGCAAAGAGCTGTATGCGATCATGTTTAAATACAGGTTGAAATGTTACCATTGCTCGGAGATGGGAGGGCTTGGGGCGAGGGCGACACCAGATATGCTGCCATCCATGATCGAGCTGGGTGGCAGATGCATTTCACCCCACAGTTACAGAACCAGGGCCCTGGTCATGAGACTTCATCTGCAGCATTTGTAAGGAGCCCCAGACAAGATGGAGGTCTGCCCTGAGGAAGTGGTGCTGAGACCACGATACGTGTGGGTGCTGCTTCAGGATTACTGAGCTGGAAACCCCCTGCTGGACCTCCCTTAAGAGTGATGTACTTTCTTCCCTCTTTGTATTGCTTGAAGAAGGACACCACTATTAGTTGCTGTTTATCACTTTAGATGCACTTTATTTTTATTATTATTGCAGCTGCCACACCCCCTCCATTCACTGCAATGGAGGGGGCATGACAGCTCACCATGAATGATGGCGGGGGCGTTGCCACATTGACTGGAGACAGGAAGAGAAAATGAGAGAGTGGCACTGCGCATGATGTTGGGTAGCGAGAGACATGGATCCAGCCTTTCAGGTGAGAGCTGCTGCCCCTGTCTAGGGGCTATGGTCTGCGTGGGAGAAAAGCAGAGTATAGCTTTATTTTGGTCAATGCCCCCTTAATGACTGGGGGTCAAGTCAAAAACTGTTCCTGTATTGTTCTGGGCCTTCCCTTGTCCAGTGGAACCCAGACCGCATCAACTTTGCATAAAATATATACCGACTGCCCACCCATTGCTCTGGGTTTTAAAGGTTAGTCTCAGCTGCTTTTCCAGCCACTGTACCTTATATGTTCTTCACATCACGCACGATTCTCCCCCGCTGGGGTCTATCATAGAGTAGATGACCAGCCCAAGGCAAAGTCAATGGTAAGAACATTCTAATCTGAATTTAAACATTAACACATAAAAGTATTATTGGGTCCACTCTAAATGAAGTGTTCCCACATAGTAGACAAGCCTCATATTATCAGTTATGGAGAGATAGGCGGATCCCCTGCTGTTCAAGACTGGTGTGATGAGCCAATATCTTATCCTACATTAAAGCCACAGAAGCTAGAATAAAATACATCACCCTGCAAAGAGGTGGGAAAAGATCCTTTTTCTGAGAGGGAGGGGGGTGGGAGTGTCCTGCAGATGACCTGTATGCAGCCATATCCATACAGGAGAGCAAAGATTCAAATATTGTAGTTTGGTTCAACCAGTGTCACTGTACCAACATGTCTTCGGGAAAAGCACAAAGGCATTTTAGTGTACCCATGTAAAAAGATATCGCTAGTTTATACCAGCCCACAAGACTGAGAGCCATAAGGCCCAAAGGATGAACAAGTAAACAAAGAAAAGGACCCCACTGACCCCCCAATACCCAAGACAAAGGTTGCATCACTGTTGGATTACTTAATAAATATTTATTTGTGGATTTATACACCAACAACTGATTAAAAGATTTTAAAATACATACAAAAGAAAGACAACACAACAACACTAGAGGGCGCTGCTGACCCCCACTAATCCACAGACACTAATCACATAATCCAAAATGTATTTTGCCCTGATGAAGTGACGTGGTTAGCGTCACGTAATGCATTGGCCAGGGGACGGGCGCTGCTCACTCTGCACTATGGACATGTAAGATTTTTATACTGTGTGTTCTTTATACCACCTCGCCGAGTCCTCGGGATTAGAGATTTGTTTTTTTTTTAGTATTATAAATTTAATCACATTATATATATATTAATTCTATTGCACATGCACTTTGGGATAGGGTTTATTTGGGGTGTTGCAATCCATTGGATCACAATTGATTATGTGATAAGTAATGTCTATGGATTAGTGGGGGTCAGCAGCGCCCTCTAGTGTTATTGTGTTGTCTTTGTATGCATTTTAAAATTCTTTTAAATCAGTTGTTGGTGAATTACTACTACTAAAGATTTATTTGTGGATTTATACAAGAGTGGTGCACCCTTTGTCTTGGGTATTGGGGGGTCAGTGGGGGCCCTTTTCTTCGTTTACTAGTTTATGTGGTAATACCCAAGAATTGGCTTGGTGCAGCCATCATTTAAATTTTGCCCAAAGGATATAAAAACAGGGAAGATAGGGAAAGCATTCTGTGAAACATCTTGTTCGATCAGCGTCACCAGAGAATCCCCAGCTTTCCTCTACTTGTGCCCTCACTGGAGATTGCGCATCTTTGGTGTCTCGTGCCGTACTTCAGTGTTCCAGCCTGGAGGTTGACGCATGTCGTGTAGGCCAGACCAAGGCTTCTCTTTATTCTTGACAGCTCCTATAAACTTGTACACCCCCCCGCTAGCTTGAACATAGGTGAGACATCCGGCTTCAGATACTAGGATTGCAAGAGAGCAATCACCGCTGTGGGACCAGGTGAAGGCAAGAGCAGCCAGTGATGTTCTCGTGGAGGAGGGGGAGCTGGCTTGCAAACTGCTGTGTTAATGGCAATGTAGGGGTATTGGGTTTTGTTGGCTAGCAGGGTCGATTGCAGAAGAATATGGGTAGGGGGATTGTGGGACATCCAGCAAGCAGATGCTACTCCCCATCTAGTTCAGAGGAACAACATTTTTGAGTTCCTCAAAACCTTAAAATGTGCAAGGGTCCATCTTCAATTAAGCTAGAAGGACATAGCTTAGCTGTCGGTCATAACCAGAAGAATTTATACCTTAAATGCTTACGTCACTAACAAACACGTTTCCTTTATCCAACGCACGGAACTAGGTAAACACTGGCCATTTTAAAACATTTTTACAGTCTGGACAGTGGCTTTCACTATATATTTCACAACAGGGTCACAGGCTGTATAAATACTACAGTGGCCTAAACCTATGACCGCTCAAACTGAAAAAAAGCCTTGTCCTCACTTAGACAGTCAAGTTTAATACACAAAAAGCGACCTCTCCCCCCACCCCCCAAAAAATTTACACTTCACCTACATTCAAAACCATGAGCTTCTAAAAATGATTTAAGGGCAGGGCATTCAACAGGTTGAGAAACAGCCTCCAGCTACAGCTGAATCTGCCTGAAGCACCCGAGCAGCTTTCTTCAGCTGTCACATTCAAGAAATCATCCTCATGCCACGTTTGCCTCATTGTCTCTGCCTGTCCCATCACTTATGTGAAGTGACAGGCTGTACAAACAAGGATTACTATGCTGGCATCGTGGTCAGAAGGATCAGGTCTCCAGTGCCAAGGCAGACCGTTCCAGTTCATTCCGGCATAATTGAGGAAATTAGGCAGAAGAATGAGTAACTCAAATGTTGTGCTGCAAGTTTTGGCTTCCAATGTCTTCCAAATTATGCCCTCTACATCCTCCCCAATAGGTACCCTGGGTTGATGAATGCAGCCCTTCTAAACAATACTATTTTTTGCAGTAGTATTCTGCCTTTAACATGAATTTGCCCATTAAAACTCATAAGGAATGGAGGAGATGGAAGAGATTGTGTATTCCAGGCAGGATAAGTTGCAGAAATTGACAGATTTGGCAGCATTGGTTGGTCTTCAAAAAGGTACTACTCACTACCAAACAGTCGTGGGTATTTGAAGCCTTATGGATGATATATTAACTGGCCTGCTCCCCCCCCCCCCCCCCTTTTTTTGCTTTGTTTTCGCTCCCTGTCTCTCTTTTTTTTTTCAATACCTTCACTTCTACACCTTTTTCTAATGCTTCCTCTCATGTTGGTAAGATTATTAAATCATGCCGCATGAATAACTGAGTACTGCCATAATGCTATTCAAAAGTTTATTAGTTGTTGGTTTGGGCAGGAAAGCAAAAATACAATTCTGTGATTACTCACCTGTAGAATTGGTATTATGAGTATACAGTACATCCTGCTCCAAATCTAATACTTACAGTTGGGTTATACTCCGCCAGATGGCACTGGACTGCAGAGACATTGAAAATAGGCTCCTCTCGGCCCCTCAAATACCCGGGGACCTCCCACAAATCCCCAGCATTGAAAAGCAGTTAACGAGAAGCTGGGAGAATTAAACAACCCAAACTATCAACTATAACAATGATAACAATCACCATACAGGGGATCCAAGATACTGCAAAACCAAGGGTGGGGTGGAGCAGGACGTACTGTATACTCATAATACCAATTCTACAGGTGAGTAATCACAGAATTGTATTATTCTTAATATACAGTACGTCCTGCTCCAAATATAATACTTACAAGTGGGACATCCAATAGCAGTGTCCATAAAGTAGGGTGAGATCCCCAATAAAAGGCAGCAGCAGACAGTTTAAACCACTGCCGCCTGCAGAACCTTTTGGCCAAAAGCAGCATCAGCTGAGGCCCTAACATCAACCTTGTAAAACTTTGAAAAGGTATGAACAGAAGACCAAGTAGCAGCCTTGCAAACTTGTTCAACAGAAGCCTGGTGCTGAAAAGCCCAAGAGGCACCAATAGCACGAGTGGAATGAGCAGTAAGGCGGAAGGGAGGATTCTTTCCCTTAGCAGAGTGGGCCTGAATCACAGCCTGACGAATCCACTTGCTGGTAGTAGACTTGGCAGGAGCCAAACCCTTCCTAGGACCAGAAGGGACCACAAAAAGAGCATCAGTTTTCCTGAAAGGTGCAGTAGCCACCAGATAGTACTTCAGACACCTAACCACATCCAAAGAGTGCAAAAACCCTCTCCTTAGCATTGCTAGGATTAGGGCACAAAGAAGGAAGAACCTGATTCAAATGAAAGGCAGACACTATCTTAGGCAGAAAGTCAGGTTTGAAACGAAACACCACCTTGTCCTGGTGTCTCTCATAGTAGGGGGCTGAATGGACAGCGCTGCCAACTCAGGCACACGCCTGACAGAGGTGATAGCCACCAGAAATACAACCTTGAGCGTAAGAATGGCCAAGGCAGCATCCTGCACAGGTTCAAATGGAGCACCCTGCAAGGCTAACAGAACCAAGTTCAGATCCCAAACAGGCACCATGGGCTTACGTGGAGGGCGCACATGAGTGACCCCCTCGAAAAAAGTCCTGATCACAGGGTGCTGAGCAAAGGACTTCTGGAAGAAAATAGCCAGGGCAGAAACCTGACCCTTTAGAGTACTGAGCTGGAGTCCCATCTCCAACCCATGCTGCAGGAACTCCAAAATCCTGGGAATAGAGAACACCCGACAGGTCACACCAGTCAATGTAGGCACGCCAAACCCTGTAATAAATGGAAGAGGAAGACTTCTTCCTAGCCTTTATCAAAGTATCCACAACCGAGGAAGACAGCCCCTTCTCCATCAAGATGGAGGTTTCAGCAGCCAGGCCGTCAAAGCCAGAGTTTGTAAATTGGGATGGCGTAGTGAGCAGATCTGGCACCAAGGGCAGAGCGTACTGATCTACTGCCAGCTGCACCACGTCTGCGAACCACACTCTTCTTGGCCACCTGGGAGCCACCAGAATTGCTGGCACCCCTTCCAGAGCAATCTTGCGTAGAACCCTGCCCAGCAGGGGAATTGGAGGGAAGACATACAGGAACTGAAAGTCCTGCCATGACGTTGCTAGAGCATCCGAGGTCAAGGCCAGAGGATCCTGGGACAGAGAGACAAAAGCTGGGAGCTTGTGATTGTGGCGGGATGCAAACAGATCTACATCTGGTTGGCCCCAACGGTGACACAGGGATTGAAACACCCTGCTGCATAGGGACCGTTCTCCCTGGCGAGAGGTCCCCCTGCTCAGAGAGTCCGCCAGGCGATTTTCCACCCCCGGGATGTACACAGCTGATATGCAGGGGACATTGGCCTCCGCCCAAGTCAGGATCAGAGACGCTTCCTGGAGGGCCCCCTTGCTCCGGATCCCTCCCTGATGATTGATGTAGGCAACTGCTGTCTGGTCGTCCGAGCGCACCTGAACAGGCAGGCCCCAAAGGTGAGTAGTCAAGTGAGCCAGAACTAACCTGATTGGCCGTAGTTCCAAGACATTGATAGGTGTGTGGGCCTCCTGAGGACCCCACCTCCCCTGGAACCTCAGGGACTTCCAGAATCCCCCCCAACCTGACAGACTGGCATCCGTGCTGAGCGTCTCCCAGGAGGGGGCCAGAAAGGACCTGCCCTTTAGCAAGTTCTTCTGGTCCAGCCACCATGAGAGGGACCTTCTGACCAATGGGGGAAGCACACAAACCCCGTCCAAAGACGCGGGGTCCTTGTCCCATACTGATAGAAGGTGAAGCTGCAGAGGCCTCAAATGGAACTGAGCAAAGGGCACCGCCTCAAAGCTCGCCACCATCAGGCCCACCAGCTGCATTCCCTGCCTGAGGGAGGGCTGGGGGCACGAGAGCAGGGACCGCACCTGCGCAGTCAGAGCTTCCACCTTCTGTTGGGGAAGGAATATTCGTGACTGAACCATATCCAGAATCATCCCCAGGAATGGGGTCATCAACGAAGGGGACAGAGAGGACTTGGGATGATTGATCACCCAGCCGAAGGACTCCAAGGTGGACACCACCAGCTGAGTGTCCAGTTCCGCCTGCTGTAGAGACCGTGAGGTGATGAGGATGTCGTCCAGGTAGGGCAGCACTCGAATGCCCCCTGACCTTATCAAAGACATCACCCCCGCCAGCACCTTGGTGAACACTCTGGGAGCTGAAGTGAGGCCAAATGGTAGGGCCACAAATTGGTAATGTTGATCTTTCAACGCGAATCTGAGAAACCTTTGATGTCCCGGGAACACAGGGATGTGAAGGTAAGCATCTTTGATGTCCACAGACGTCATAAAATCCCCTGGGCGCAGAGAGCCAATGGCCGAGCACAGAGTTTCCATGCGAAAGCGCCTGTTCTTGACAAATTTGTTGAGGATCTTTAAATCCAGAATGGGCCTGACTGACCCATCTCTTTTGGGCACTGTGAAAAGGTTGGAGTAGAACCCCTCCCCCAATTCTCTCAAGGGGACCCTGCAAATGACTCCCAGATCCAGAAGTCCTTGCACAGCCTGCATCAGGACCTGAGCCGATACTGGGTCCTGGGGGATCCGGGACCTGATGAATCTTGTGGGGGGCCGCACAGCAAACTCTATCTTGTAACCAGAGGAAAGTACCTCCTGAACCCACCGGTCTGAGACTTGGCGCCTCCAGACGTGCGCGAAGTGCTGTAGCCGTCCCCCCACCCTGGCGGGCGAGGGCGCCCAATCATGCCTGAGGGGTCTTGGGAGGGGCTTTGGGTTTGGTCCCCCAGGAGGAGCCAGGAAATCGTCCCCTGCTCCTATGCCAGGAGTCTGCGCGAGCCCCCGTGAAGGACACCCCTTTCCCCTGCTTAGCGCCTCTGTAGGGGACTGAAAGGGGGCCCTGGCTACGAAAAGGCCGAGGCTGCCGCCTGCGCTGTGGTAACTTACCTCCTTTAGCAAAAAGGTCTAGGCGGTCCCCAAAGAGGCGCAGCCCCTTAAATGGAAGCCCAGTAAGAGCCCTCTTAGCAGCATTGTCGGCAGCCCACTGGCGCAGCCATACCGCGCGGCGTATAGCCACTGCCAAGGCGGAAGATCTGGCACACATCCTAATAGCATCATCCGATGCAGACAGGATAAAGTTCACAAACACATCACAGTGCATTAATAGTATCAGTAGGCAACTCGTCTGGGCCGTCAAGTGCATTCCTGACCATGGCCCTGAGCGCCATAGCAGTAATGGCCAAAGCGCAAACTGGGCACAGCGCCGCCCCTCCAAATGCAAAGGCATGGCACGTCAATTGGTCAATGCGCCGGTCCTCAGAATCCCGCAGCGTTGTAGTGTCAGGGGAGTGCATAATGGAGGTGTTAGACAGCCCTAAAATAGGAGCATCGACCTCGGGAGGTGATGACCAGCACTTGACCATATCAGCAGGAAAGGGATACTTCCTGTCCAAACTCTTAGGGATCCCGGGAAGTCTACTGGGATGTTCCCACTCCTTAAATACGAGGTTATTGAAATGGGTTTGCTCAGGAAATTCCAATCGAGCCTTAGCAGTATGAAATAGCTCACCCCTTTGCCTGGGAGCCGCAACAGGGAGCAGAGTCAGGGATTATGTGCCGCTTTTTTGCGGTGGCGCGCTAAAGTATTAGCAAGCAATTTTTCAACACTGGCCAGTCTAGTAGCCACATCAGGATGAGAATCCCCGCTTGTATTGGGGGTTAGACTCAAGCTTGGGGGAGTAGGTGAAGTGAGATGAGGTGCAGGCCCAGCCACAGGAGGGGCGGGAAGTACCATTAGCCCCTGCTGTGCACAAGGGACACAGACCCGTGCATTGTCACCGCTGATAGGTGAGACCCCACAAGCTACACACAGCCGGGCTTGTCCCGTGGGAACCCCATTCACAATATCCTGGGATGCCTCCATATGGTGATTAATAGGCACAATAGGCCAGTAGGGATTGACGCTGTAAGCTACCCTGGATGCCCCAAAGACCCGCAGGAAAGTGGGAGTAATTATACTAGGTCCAACTGGCAATTACACCGGGCCGGGAGAAGCCAATGGATTCAACCGTCTGAAAGACATAATGGGAATAGGGATGTCAGAGCCATGCGCAGTAAGCAAGAATGATGAAAATTGCCCGCGAGGGCACTTACAGACCGAGGGAGGAGGAGGACTTGTTACCGCGCGCGCGACGAGCATCAAAATGGCGGCAAGCGAACCTCGAAGGGCGGGCCAGAGCGGGCTGTGACGCGGAGCGCGCCAAGCCAGGTCCCCGCCCCCCCGAAGAGCGTGAAGCTCTGAGACACTAGTCAACGCTGTCAAGAGAAGCGAGAGTATGACACACTTAGAAAAAAAAAAAAAGATTTGCCAATGAAGACGCCGCAGCGTCTGAGGCGCCGCCGCCGCCCGGCGCATGCACATCCAATAAAGGCAAAAGACTTGCGCGGCGGCCGATACACAATAAAAATGCAAACAGCGCGGCTCTGACACCAGGTATATAAGTCAAAGGACAATACTAAGGCCATAAACGTGTAACCCAATACACTGAGACCACCACACACCCCCCCCCCCTTTCTTTCCCCTCGAGCCACGGGGGGAACGAGGGAGGATGGCGACCCTTTGCACAGGGTCCACCGCTACACGGGGTATGGGGCAATAATGCGGGAGGGGCATCCCCTAGAGGCTCACCATCAGCCTAAACCGCCTACCCTTTGGTGGGGGACTGCGGTGGAGCATGGCTCCATGAGCACGCGTAGTGCTGTCTACCTTCACCCGACCAGCGCAGCCCAGGCAGGGAGGCACATCACGAGGAGGACGGGTGGGAATAGTCCAACAGGGCCGCAGGCTTTAATAGCCCCGCTCACCTGCGAGAGAGTGATACTCTTTACCACCTCAGCAGGAAAGGGATACATCCTATCCCAACTTTTTGGAACCCCGGGAAGTTTACTGGGGCGCTCCCATTCCTTGAGCACAAGGTTATGGAAATGTGCCTGCTCGGGAAATTCCAAACGTGATTTTGCTGTATGGAAAAGTTCCCCTCTTTGCCTGGGAGCCGCAACAGAGAGAGAGATGGACAGAACCTCAAAAAAATCTGGGTCAATAATATGTCAGTGTCATCCAGGGCCCAGGGGTCAGAGCCAGAATTGTCATGACCCCTTGGTCTCTCATCAGATGAGCCCGAGTCAGAAAACAGCTCCCCTTCATCAGACGGGGTATAGCCACAAAGATTCCAAAACTCCTCAGTTTCCATAGGAAAAATAGTGACATTAGGCGTTAAGTGCCGCCTTTTAGCAGGGGCCTTACACGCCAAGGTATTAGCAATTAACTTCTCAACACTAGCCAGTCTAGAAGACACATCAGGCTGAGAATCCCCACTAGTATGCAACTCAGTAGGAGTGAGATTTAAGCTTGGGGGAGTAGGCAAAGTAAAACGAGGTGCAGCCACTGGCAGGCCAGATTGCAATGCAAGCACCTGCTCAGCACAGGGTACACAGCCCCGCGCCTTGTCAGCGTCAGCATGAGGCTGCCCACACTATACACACAGCCGGTCTTGTCCCAAAGGAACCCCGGTCACATTATCCTGGGATGCCTTCATATGGTGATTATAGCGGCGCTATACGCCGATAGGGAATAACGCTATATAGCAACCCCGGATGCCCCAATAACCCGCTAGAGAAGTGGGAGTATTAAAAAGGCCTACTAGTTATATAACTAATAAAGGGCCAGGAGAAGCCAAAAAGGGTTCGTCCCGCCTGAAAGACATAAGAAGACAAGACAGTAAGCACACAGTAATAAAAGGAAGAATATAAAGCCGCCCGCGAGGGCACTTACGGACTGCGGTAGGTAGAGGTCCATTGCACATGGGCCAACCAAGCAGGTTAAAGTGGACCATCACCCTCCCGTGATCGGCCCGGGAATCTATAAGATTCCCGGGCCGATCACCTCCCTCCCCGCGGGACATCTGAGATCGGGATGTCCCGCGGGGTGAAACCCCCCCAAACACCCCAAATCCCCTTACCTTGTCTTCTGTGAATGGCCGGCGCGGGCGCGTCAAGAGTGACGCGCAGGAGGCAGCGGCGGAGGAGCCGATTGTCCGCGGCTGTCAGATCGCTTGTCCGTCGGCGCTGGGAGCGGGGAGAGGTGAGTTTTTCGGGTGATCGGGGGGGGGGGGTTCACACAGCGGGGCACCCCGATAGGGGGTGCCCCACCGAAGTGGACCAAGACCCAGGATAGTCAAAATCCTGGGTGTTGGTCCACTTTAAAGATGGCGTTGGTATACCTCGAGGGGCGGGCCGGTATCAGCGATGACGCAGAGTGCGCCATAGACGGGCCCCGCCCCCCCCGAAGAGCGCGAAGCCAGGACGTGACAAGCAGCCAATGACGGCTCCCCAGCGCCTGAGGTAATGCCGCCGCCAAGCGTGGAACAAAGTGTTGTCAAAAAGAGCGCGCGCCACCGGCAATTTTAAAAGACAGAAAAAGGAAGCCAGCGCGGCGGCTGACACAAGACAGACAGAATAAATATAAAGTGTAAAACACAGAATGCATAGCATACACATTTACACACACACACACCCTCTTTTCCCCCAAAGGCTACAAGGAGAATGAGGGAGGACAGCGGCCACTTAGGCAGGGGTAAGGGCCACTAGTGCGGGAGGGGCATCCCATAGAGGCTCACCATAAGCCTGAACCGCCTACCCTTTGGTGGGGGATTGCGGTGGAGCAGCGCTCCTAAGCACCTAACAGCGGTGCTGCCTACCTTCACCCGACCAGCGCAGCCAAGGCTGGGAGGCATATTACTAGTGGAACGGGTGGGAATAGTCAAACAGGGCCGCAGGCTAATAGCCCGCTCACCTGCGAGTAGAGAGCCATTTCTCATCCTTCGCAGCCAGACTGCAGAGAAATGCTGGGGATTTGTGGGAGGTCCCCGGGAATTTGAGGGGCCAGGAGGAGCCTATTTTCGATGTCTCTGCAGTCCAGCGCCATCTGGCGGAGTATAACCCACTTGTAAGTATTATATTTGGAGCAGGACGTACTGTATACTAAGAATATGGTTAGGATGCCTATGTCATCTTACAGAACACTTATGTTGACTCTGGGATTGACCTTGACCCTGAGCTACTGTCACTCTTGTGTGCATTGTAATAGTATTCCACCATGTAAATGATGCTTATGATATGATGCTTTATGTATGCATGTAATGGTATACCAACCTCTACATGAGAAACAATAAAACTCATAAAGGAGAGAGAAATGTCTACTCTGGTTTAGATAAAGAGAAAGAAAAGGCCTACAAAAGGTCCATGGGGACTGGTCATGCAAAAGCCCTCCCCCCCAGCTTGATTCTACACACATCTCCCCATTTATTAGGCAGAGCAGGGCTCCCACACATCAAATACCACTGAAGCCTCCGCTCTAGTCATTCCTGGGCAAACGCAGGTAATTTGGGACTGAATGGGGTTTGCACAGATGAAATGTGCTGCTATCTTTCCACTTGTCATCCCTTTTTTACAGTAAAATGCAAGCAGAGTTTTGGCCATTTTGAGATGCCCTGGTCACTGCCTTCCAGCACCCCTGCTGTAACTGTCTGGGATATGTCCAGCAAGTGCTTCAGTGAAGTGCTTTAACAGAGAGGTTGGCCACCTTATTGAAAGACCCATGTTAGGCCAAATATAGTAGAAGACAAACCAAAAACGAAAGTGCAAGGCGATGGTTGTATAAAGGGACAGTCTAGATAATAGCAATAATAAAGCAGCAAGGAACATGCATGACCACATTTGTAAGTGGTTGTAGAATAATGAAAAAGAAAGGGGGAAATTGAAACCTTCTAAAGCATTCTACAGTGGAAGGCACATGGGACATGCTTCAGGTGAGCGGCTTGCTGCTTTAATATTGCCGTTACCTGTGCTGTCCCTTTAAAGCGGAACAAAACCACCAAGGCACAGTTCTAAAACCTAAAAGAATCCAGGACCGGCCCGCTGGCCTTCTCCCGGGACGTCCTAGATCAGGATGCCCCTCAGTAGGAATCTCTCCGGGGAGCCGCAACACTTCCCTGCTACCGGGCTCCTTCGCTGATGTAAACACCTGCGATCGACTGCCCTGCACCTTTGGGCTGTACTCCAGCCATTCAGATCGGATTGTGGCGGGAGTGCGTCCGCTGCAGGGGATGCGGGTGCTCTCTCCCTTTAATAAAAAAAAGAACAGTTTGCCAAACATTAAATGCACAGCAATCAGCTCTGATCGGAAGCGACGTAGGACCAGCAAGCGGAGAGTTGTTTTGGGTGATCTGGGGGGTTTCACAGCTTTAAGTACAGTAAACACTGCTTTTATTTAGTGTAAATCGGGGGTGACCAGGTCCAGACTGTGACCACTCTAATTCTATGCATAGCTAAAGAGTAAGGTAAAATGTAACTAAAGCCATGTTATAATGCGTGATTAGGTAACTTATAACCATGGAGCCGGTAATCCTACTAAATAGGACTATAAAACAGGCTTCGGGTAAATAACAGCATGGCGCCGAGTTTTTTTATGAACTTCACATATAAACACCTAATCCTCAATAGTAATTGAAGAGCACTGGCAACAAATAACCCTACACAGAAAATCAAGACCCCACCCAAGCTTGTGGTACGGGAACACGCCAAATTAAACTCTGTAAGGTTTCCAGCTTGACTTTACAATTTGGGAAAATATTACAAATACTTTTAGCCATGAGCGAACTGGTTACGTATCCAAATCAGAAAGTTCACGTATCAAGTGAAGCTAGATCTCCACCGAGAAGTTATAGACCGTGAGAAGGACAGAGGTATAACCCTTCACAAAACAAACTGTTATGGCTCAGCTGGGCTTTAATGGTTATGTAAAAACATTGCTAAGCTGCCACTTGTAGTGCAGTGATCAACAGCAGCAACTTTCAGATTGGTCAATGTCCATTTTATTTGCCCCAATTTCCATTGCAAGTGACACAAAAGGGGCAAGATGCTTGGCAATGGGTAAGAAAGCTTGGTCTAAAAAAGGGGCAAGATGCTTGGCAATGGGTAAGAAAGCTTGGTCTAAAAAAGGGGCAAGATGCTTGGCAATGGGTAAGAAAGCTTGGTCTAA
Organism: Gastrophryne carolinensis; assembly: GCA_027917425.1. NCBI lineage: Eukaryota > Metazoa > Chordata > Amphibia > Anura > Microhylidae > Gastrophryne > Gastrophryne carolinensis. The sequence continues at coordinate 149,457,714 of CM051236.1, forward strand.
AAAAGGGGCAAGATGCTTGGCAATGTGTAAGAAAGCTTTGTCTAAAAAAGGGGCAAGATGCTTGGCAATGTGTAAGAAAGCTTTGTCTAAAAAAGGGGCAAGATGCTTGGCAATGTGCAAGAAAGCTTTGTCTAAAAAAGGGGCAAGATGCTTGGCAATGTGTAAGAAAGCTTGGTCTAAAAAAGGGGCAAGATGCTTGGCAATGGGTAAGAAAGCTTGGTCTAAAACAGGGGCGGACAGGGGTTGGCGCTGACTTGATGACGGCCCAGGAGGAAACACAGCATCAGCACAAGAGTTTCGGCAGAGCACCCAGGTGAAATGGCGCTGCTGCAGACCGAACCCAGCCCGGCGCAAAAAGCATTGCCCGTAAACTACCAGATCAGCAGGTGGCCAGTGCAAGGGAGGTGGCTCCTGGTCCAGAACTATTCCATACTTTTCCTTAGATGCATCTGTACAACAAGCATAGCAGAGACTGTACATTTCCTGTGTAAGGGACATGTAACCTCACCCCTTGTTTCTGCAACCTCTGTATCGATAGAAGTGTATGTCGGCAGGTATAAGCAGAGCTCCTGCACTACATTTGCCACAAAATTAACGCTGTAAGAACCAGCCAGGGTGGCTCTGACATTAAGATATTGGAAGGCTATTAATGAACACCCAGGAAACGTAACTATGCAAAAAAGTTTGTGTATTTAATCCAAGTGACGAGATATTATATACAAAAGGAGTATATGTCAAATATATATTTTAGTGGAGACGCTTCACTATACACAGGAGATGGGACTTCAACTAATAATCAAGATACAGCGGTTTATAATTTTTCCTTTTCAGAGTCTTTCTAACACACCACACACAATCGGCACCCACCCGACCCCATGCGCCTATCTGGCAATAAAATGGCTATTTCTACCATGCCCCAGCGAGGCCGGGATCGAGATGGGCGACCGACGGTGACGTCATCACCCGGCGCCAAAGCGCGCGCTGCTGGTGCACGCCACCTAGCTGGAACAGTGCCTTCTTTCTATAAATAGCAGGTTTTAATATGGATGGATACAGCATGCCCTCCTGATGAAGGTCTAGGTACCGAAACGTTGGGGGTGTCTCATGGTGTCATATATCCACTGGGTACTCTGCCTTGCTTTGTTTCATGTTTTGACTTGTGACTCACAGAGTCTGCATTATATCTTTCTATACAGTTCTTTGCATTTGAGCTATTTGGTATTTATGCATATTGTAGGACCATTAGACTGTGTTTCTGGTATCTTTACCATTTATGAATTAATTAATTTGTAAGCTTATTGGTAGCTCTTTATGCTCAAACCCTATGAGTAACCTAGTGATTTTTGATTGTGTAGATACCTGTTATCCTGATTTACATAGTATTGTATATACTGTTCATATAAATATTTTGACATATACTCCTTTTGTATATAATATCTCGTCACTTGGATTAAATACACAAACTTTTTTTGCATAGTTACGTTTCCTGGGTGTTCATTAATAGCCTTCCAATATCTTGTATGAGTATCTATAGGTGTGCAGTGAGTGGGCACACTTTGCTATTAGTAGAACCCCTTACCTTTTTTATCTATATTTAACTCAATGATGTAAATTTATGGTGTGCAATCATAACCTAGTTCCTAATCTTGTTTGGCTCTGACATTTTAGTCATCCTCAACAGCCACCAACAGGCCATGTTTTGCAGATCTCCACACAGATGCACAAGTATGGTAATTTGTGCTTAGACGGAGCACTTATGTGGAGATCCACAATGACCTGTTGGCATTCGAGGAGAGGGTTGTGACAAACAGGCAAACTGATATAAAAGGTGGTTTACAGTATAAGAACATCTAAAATGTTGTGATGGGGAGAACGAGAGGCTGGCTTTTAATATACATGCAGCAATAATGAGGGAGTCTGGGCAAGCGGCGTTCCAGACACAGCCTTTCAATAGATGAACTATAGTGCCATCTAGTGGAACCGAAGAACAAGTATTTTAGAAATGTGCAAATATGCCCTTTTTCTTTTATTATACTCCTGTATGTAATGGAAACATTTGCAGAATGTAGATGTTCTCATCATTTCGATACAACGTAGTTGTGATGTTTTGGCCTATTCTGGTCATGCATAAAATGACCCGATGTCCTACTTTGAGGCATTTAGTCCCACGGTTCCTGTCTGGGGACACGTGAATGGCCCACTTTGCTGAGAATATGGGAAAGATTGTCCATCCTAATCCAGGACGCCTGGTCGATTTACAACTGTGGCTCTGCTTCAGCTTCTTGGATGAACGGCAGTAGTGGAATGTATAGCCTGGCTGAGGATTAGGTCAATCACTGCCATCCTTTATGAAGCAGAGATACAACTATCATTTGCCTGTTCCTTATGGCAATGGCTGAATACATTTTCATTACAGACAGTCCTCTGCCCCTCAGCTGAGACATTGGATCCATTCCTCTGCTGTTGAGAATAATCATTACAATGTGATTTTTGAAAGGATTATTTTTCCAGCTAGCATAAAATACAAGATATCACAATGCCTCAGCAGCAGGAGAATGTAACTAATTTATCAGCAGTGAGGAAGAGGCCTGAAAATATATTCAGCCTGTCACCAGAAAGAGCAGGAATTTGACAACTGTCCTTTAAAGTGGACCAAAACCCATGATTTGGGGTTTTGGTCCATGCTCCGCAATGTGAGCTTGGATCCACTGATGTCCCTTTGTCTAAGGTGAACAGATCTTGCAGACCGGTTGTTGCAACACATTAAAGTGCACCAAAATGGTATAGTCCAAATCCCCCATGGGCACCCAAACTCTGGATGCCCCCCCCCCCCCCGTGTGAAATCTGCCAGGTCGCCCATTAGAACTCACCTTTGCCTGGTGCCACAGCGCATTCACGGGCTCGTCCAGTCACTGCGCTCAGCTGCACTCGTCAATAACGGCTAAGGAGCTAGGTGCGCCGGTGGCCGCATCCCCGCTACCCTCTAACTGGGTGCATGCCTGTAAAGGTATAAAACACAGCAGCCGTGGCTTGTGCATGCACCGTTGGATCAAGGAGAAGGCAGGTTTATTAGGGGACTTTGGGTTTCACACAACGGGACATTTGTTTTGGGATGCACCAGGGGGAGGGAATCAGGTGGTTCCGGAATCACAGATAAAGCGTGGGTTTTGGTGCAATATAAAGCAGACCTATCCATACAGCACAGGCATCCAGTTGACAGCACCCCACCCCCATTGCCCCTCTTGCTGGCCAATTAGCAGATCCTTGCTCTAGGACCTCTTCACCAGTGCACAGGATTCTAGATTAATGGCTGCTGGCCACCAGCAGAAGATGCTTCATCTTCCAGTCCTACTAGACCATTCTCAAGCCTGAGGAGCAGCTAAGTAGCCAGCCATGAGGGGAAGGGGCAGCAGCATTTGTTCAGCCAGGGTGTGGACCTTCATCACTTATATTTAGATTAAACAATATTTAATCTATTATTTTTGTTCTTTATACCAGACCTAAAAGTGACCAGCTTTTAAAATGGCTGTTCAAGCAGAAAAACAGATAGGATTTTGCCTCTAATTAATCGCTTCACTGAGCTAGCTGACAAATTATTTACTATCATTATTATCCCCCCCCCCCCCCCCAGTAAATACGCAAAATGCCCCCAAATTTTCAGCAAATTTATCCCAATACAGGCCTATCTCCTTCCTACCTCACAGATGCCATTCAGAGCCTTACTGGAGACAGATTTGCTCTACAAAGATCAGAGGAGCAGGAGCCACAGCGTCCTGCTTACGCCATGCAAGGGGGCAAAAAGCCAGGGCCAGGCAAGTTTTCTGTTTTAATCACCAATTTGGGGGGGGGGGGGGTACACAAAATTGAGTTAATCTTTACATTAGACAAAGGGGAATGAGTGGAAAATCCTTTATGTAGCCTATGGCCAGCTTAGGACAAGCTAAGCTTACGACACACACACACGGGAAGACAAACATGAGAAGTATCTTACCTAGAGTAGCCAAAGAAGAGAAGCCAATGTCAAGTAAGTCGTTGGGGGAAGAAAAAAAAAAATACACAATTAGCAAAATAAACAACAAACAATTAAAATAAACATTGAATCTACAAAAAATGAAAAGGTATGGTCTATGTAGGACCTATGCTTTGGATGGCATTGGCCTGTACACTACTTAGGGCATTTGAATTTGTGCATATAGAATCTCCATATATAATGGGTACTATATGGAAACTAGCTTTCTTGCCCAATGGGAGCCAAAGCTTTCTTTAGATTACTAACGGCATAAAGAAGGCATTATAATAAATACAGAAAAGTCAGTTCAATCCCTTGGGTAGCTTAGCAGGGACCATCAATGACTATGCCAATGAAATGTCGTCCAGGTCACCAGGTCCCCATAAAATATAACTCTTATTTATTTGAATTAAAATAAAGAAGCCCCATGCCATCAGTGTCATAACTGTGCAGCCCCACTCTGGGGGACATGTTTCAGGGCATCCGCCCCTTAGTCTTACCAGTGCCATCTTGGCAGTGCCCACTTCTAGCTGTCTCTAGCTATTTATCTGCGCACCTCCATCAGTATAGTGACAATGTATCATAGGACAGACACTTTCACATACCCTGAACAAGTACAGCTGCCTGGGCTTTACTATTGCTAAGGTAAGTTAATTGCAACAGTGTGTCCAGCAGGATTTAAAATGCACTACAGGGTAGTTGTGTGTGTGTGGCTTATACAGACATGATGATATTACACATAGTAAGCTGCCACACAGTGGTCACATAAGGTACTACCGTACCACATAACTAAAGCAGCTGATCATTGCATAACATATCATACAGACAGCAGTCTTCATTACTAAGCATGCATACAGAAGCAAGGGAAGTGCCATGGTCTTAGGTGTAAATCTTAAAACGCCACACTCCCCACCCACCCAAGTACCTTGGGGGTGGCGGTGGCCTGATATTCCCAGAGAAAACTTCCCTGTGCCAGGGATTGGCTGATCTCAAGAATGTCAGCTGATGTGACCCAGCCCGCTGGCTGCATCCCTGGCTTCCCTGTAGAATGGGAAGCCCCTCTTCCTTGAATTGAGTGCGTCTGAGCTATAGGGACGCAGGGAATGCGGCTGCAGGCAGTAAGAGGGGAAAGGTGGGTTTACCAAGGCTTTCACACATATTGGATGCGCCAGGGGCAGGCTAGAGGCAATGGCAGGAGTCTTCTAGACTCCAGGACCATGCTGCACAGTTTTTGTGCCACTTTAGAGCAGCCCTTTATTAAATATGAAGGAGGCAAAAAAAACACAAACATACACAACACGTATGCCCCCCCCAAAAAAACACAGAATAGCCAATAGACAAAAATGCAAATATATGGGTCTGCACTCCAATAAAACATCCATTTATTTTCAGAAATCATTCAAAAGCAAAGCAAATTCATAGGCTGCATTTAATGATTTCTGACAATAAATGGATGTTTTATGGGAGCGCAGACTGGCATTATATTTTGGCTTTATCATGGTTGTGGGGCACCAGGTCAGACACTGGATTTCCTACAGCTGTAGAGCGAGTCTTTTCATTTATCTGTATAGATAAAAATAACCTAGTCCAAGCCCTTTCTGCAGCCCAAAGATCAATCTATAATTTAGGCTGCAACAGCGATTGGGAGAGCAAAAGTCTATAGGACGAGGACACCATTCCCTTCCTCCCTCATGCAGCTCCATGCACCCGTCATGTCTAAATGGTTGGCGCAGCTAGCCATTCAGCAACCAAGATGCACAGCTAAGAAATCTGATTGGAGGGCCTGGGAATGCCGGCGAGGTACAAACAGGGGAGCAAATAGAAATCCCAAAGGTTTATCCTCTGTAAAGATGTCCTCTAGCTATAGTGCTGCCGATCAATGACAAACTGAATGTAGAGCACTCGGCGCTATGCTGATCGCTATGCTGAGCAATGAGCCGACAAATCGTCTGCGTCCAACCGCTGAACAATGTATCCGTTTAAGGAAATAGGCCATTTTTTTTTGTGTGCATGGCTGCACAACACTGAGGTACCAAACATGAGGTACCCAAGAGGATGTGTATTGCAAGGTCACTGCAGGATATCCCCCAGCATCTACTATATGGCCATTCATGTCCATTTCTAGAGAACCACTATACAGTCTACAGGAGGGGTCACATACACCCGCCATCAAGAAATAGCCAGCCAGGCTTTTTTAAATTATGTTAATGGAAGAAAGAGGAAATCAGGGGTGACACGTTCTGTCCCCAGGATTTTATTCCTACCATGAGAGAAGAAACCGCAAGCTTGGTGGGAGTTTAATTCAATTCAGGCAGATAAGTGACCCCTCCTCATTAGCCAGCAGGTTTATGTGGATTTTGAATATTACCCAATTTCATGTTAATGCTCCTATACCCAACAAAAAGGGACACATCTTGAACAATGGAGCCATTGTCTTTTTTTTTTTTTTTTAACTTCAGGTCTTTAGGGAAACCAGTTTCACTTCCTTTATTAAAGCCCAGCTATTAAGACTGGTGAAGATGGCAGTTAAAGGAACTATGGACAGAATGGATCACAGTCCCTCTTTAATATGCAGCAGTGGGGACCCGGGCTGCCCCACTGTGAATTGTGCTGCTAAAACAAAGACCCAGCCACCCGGATACTCATCTCTTCAGGTAGCACTACCATGTGACCACGAGCAGCCTATCAGTGCAGCCAGAACCTGAGCCCATCAGGGCGGGTACAAACACATAGGCTGCTCCTTTGGCAGTTGTAGAAGAAACCCAGGAGAGACAAGTTCCCCCCAGTGACCTGGTTCTTTTAACAGCGTGATGCACAGTGGGGCTGCCCCGCTACTGCATATTAAAAAGAGGGACTATGGTCATTTCTAACCACAGTTTCTCTTTAACTGGTTCTTGCTGGCCACACAGCTTTTTGGACATATATTGCAATTGTAGTGTGCATACACAGGAATTATACCAAAACAGTGTCTTAAAAAAATAATTTGAAGAGCTAGTTTAGTCCTAGTGCAAGACCTGCATTAAAATGTGGCGGTTTTATTCAAGTTTTTTAGATGAACGATGCCTTCTAGTAGAGTTATTGGTTATGCAGGTTGCGCAATCCAGCCACAAACTTCCAAAAAGCATTTCCACAAGCCAAGGCTTTGCTGTGAGAAGCATATATTATCACAGCCACTGTGGGTAAGATGCAGGGGGATATAACCGCAATGGTGGCAAGGCGTGCTTACTGCAGTGTTCTTATTAGGAATGCCCCATTGTGTAAAACCCGATACACGTATCTTACCACTTACAGCCGCACAGCCTTGAGAAAGGAGCTGCGCGCTGCGAAACGTGCGCTCCATTACTGCGATCACTATCCTTATTACGCTGGTAACATTCCTCCTTTCTGTACTATGATCACTTGTGTCACGCCATGATTATTACATTTATGTTATCTAGATTGAATAAATGTGCTTTACTGGTATGATGCCAATTTCTGTACTATGTCTAGTAACTTTTACATATGTTTGCCATAGGACTCACTTCAAGTTAGCTTTCTTAAAGTGGACCAACACCCAGGATTTTGACTATCCTGGGTCTTGGTCCACTTCGGTGGGGCACCTCCGATCGGGGTGCCCCGCTGTGTGAAACCCCCCCGATCACCCGAAAAACTCACCTCTCCCCGCGCCGACAGACAAGCCTTTTGACAGCCGCGGACAAGCGGCTCCTCCGCCGCCGCCTCCCGCGCGTCACTCTTGACGTGCGCGCGCCGGCCATTCACAGACGGCGGGCGCGCACACGTCTAGAGGGGCGCGAGGGAGGCAGAGGGAAGACAAGGTAAGGTGATTTGTGGTGTTTGGGGGGGTTTCACCCCGCGGGACATCCCGATCTCGGATGTCCCGCGGGGAGGTGATCGGCCCGGGAATCTTATAGATTCCCGGGCCGATCACGGGAGGGTGACGGTCCACTTTAACTGTATGTATACGCTATATGCGCCAACGTCCCGCTCACCAGGACTGCTACAGGATCACCTCATAGACTGTTATGGCAATATGTTTCTTGTACTATAGTCATTACTTAGAGGCTAGAGCTACTTTATAACACTGTATATTTTGACTGCTGATCCTTGCGACTGTACCTACTCGTTAGCATCATATACCAGCCTATTGTATCCTTTATTTTTTGCATTTTTACTTGTGTAACTGTATCTTGGACTGTATGATTATACAATATACTCTTATTTACAAACTTAATTTAAGTTAGTAGGAGCTAAACCACAGGAACAATATATAGTGGAGTACACTGGCTCATGCATGTTTTGCACTTTACAAGGGTTGGTGTTGCGTGGATGGCCATTCCTAATAGGGACTTATTAAAAGAGTAAACTTGGCCCAATGATAAAAATCCATATAAAATATGCTGGATGTCGGGAGGAGGGGTCACTTAAAGTGGACCAACACCCAGGATTTTGACTTTTGGGCCACTTGGGCGGGGCACCCTGATCGGGGGTGTCCCACTCTCTGAAACCCCCCAGAAAACCCAACAAAAACTCACCTCTCCCTGCTCCCACGTGACCGCGCCGTCCAAGCGAGTGACAGCGGAGTCCAAGACAGCGTGTCCGCCGCCGCCGCCTCCCGCGCGTCACTCTCGGCGTGCGCGCACCCGCGCAGGCCATTCCCAGACGACCGGCGCGGGCATGTCTAGAGGGGCGCGCGGAAGGCGGCGGCGGATCAGGTAAGGGGTTTGGGGGGTTACACCCCGCGGGACATCCCGATCTCGGATGTCCCGCGGTGAGTGAGGTGATCGGCCCGGGAATCTTATAGATTCTCGGGCCGATCACCCCTGGGTGTTGGTCCACTTTAAACACTCGGCATCAAGAAATATCTAGCCAGGCTTTTTTTTTTCTTCCTTCTAATTGAAGGAAAAGGACATCCGGGGTGACAGGCTCTGTCACCCCAATAGACTAAACCTGTCACCCCTGGATTTTATTCCTACCAGGAGAGAATAAACCACAAGCTTGGTGGGAGTTTAATTCAGTTTGGGTGTAAAAGTGACCTCTCCTCTCATTAGCTGACGTGTTTATATGGATTTTTAATATTACACGATTTTGCGATAGTGCTTCTTGAAAGGGTGATGAATACAACTGTCATAGCTGTAGAATATTGGAAGGTGGTGTGCAGCACATTATATACGTGCGATGGCTTTTCTGTTGATTATCCATCCCTTTTACTGCCAATATGGCTTCCCAATCAGCAGTTTTAACCATCAAGTGGTTTTACCATGCCCCAAGCTAAAGCACATATTAAATGGATTCAGAACACACGCAGCCACCATATCGGCTTTAAATATTATTCACAACATATGTCTATCCTCAATCTCTGTAATCTATGAAGAGAGCTACTGAACTGGTCACGTAAAGTAAAGGGAAACCTTTTCAATTACACACAGACAGCAGGTTGAGTTAATGTTTTGGCACAATTCTCAAGCGGTCCACTGGGTGGCAGCAGATAGTAATTTATTTCTCATGCAGCTTATAGGAGACACAGCGACATCTAGCGTCACCCAACATACAGCAGCTGCGCTGAAAAGACACCGAATAATGTCACTTTAGGGACGCATTATCTACCGGGGAAAAAGTTCAAAAGCTCGGATTCCTGATTGAGAGCTAAAATGAATGATAATCGAGGGACTGCATTTCAGTGCCTATTAAAGAAGGAGACGCGAGTGCATCTAATAATAGATCTAAAAGGACCATTTACCAAGCTGTCATGTGTCAGCCTGTACTAGCCACCCACCCCAATGTATTTCACTTTCTAATCGACACTAACCACTGGCACCAGGTACAATGGAAGAATTGATTAAATAGTATCAGTTTATTTTGCCATCTATATTTGCACAAACATACTATGGTAGGTATTTGTCCTGTCAAAGGAAGCAGTAGGTAGGAGAAATCAGAGAAACGTCAAAAAGTATTACCCCCCCAAACAAAAAAAATCTCATATATATCAAATACACACACACCACCAAAAGCAGAAAGATGATTATAAACGTTTTTTTAAAGTATATTTAGAGTAGGAAAAATAAGAAAAAATCAGACCCAAATGGTGTGCTAAAATCCCACAATCCCATTGCAGACAGTGTGCAGAATCCCTGCCCCCCAATTACCCCATTACAGACAGTGTGCAGAATCCCTGCCTCCCAATTACCCCATTACAGACAGTGTGCAGAATCCCTGCCCCCCAATTACCCCATTACAGACAGTGTGCAGAATCCCTGCCTCCCAATTACCCCATTACAGACAGTGTGCAGAATTCCTGCCTCCCAATGACCCCATTACAGACAGTGTGCAGAATCCCTGCCCCCCAATTACCCCATTACAGACAGTGTGCAGAATCCCTGCCCCCCAATTACCCCATTACAGACAGTGTGCAGAATCCCTGCCCCCCAATTACCCCATTACAGACAGTGTGCAGAACCCCTGTCCCCCAATTACCCCATTACAGACAGTGTGCAGAATCCCTGCCTCCCAATTACCCCATTACAGACAGTGTGCAGAATCCCTGCCTCCCAATTACCCCATTACAGACAGTGTGCAGAACCCCTGCCCCCCAATTACCCCATTACAGACAGTGTGCAGAACCCCTGCCTCCCAATTACCCCATTACAGACAGTGTGCAGAATCCCTGCCTCCCAATTACCCCATTACAGACAGTGTGCAGAACCCCTGCCCCCCAATTACCCCATTACAGACAGTGTGCAGAATCCCTGCCCCCCAATTACCCCATTACAGACAGTGTGCAGAACCCCTGCCCCCCAATTACCCCATTACAGACAGTGTGCAGAACCCCTGCCCCCCAATTACCCCATTACAGACAGTGTGCAGAATCCCTGCCTCCCAATTACCCCATTACAGACAGTGTGCAGAATCCCTGCCTCCCAATTACCCCATTACAGACAGTGTGCAGAATCCCTGCCTCCCAATTACCCCATTACAGACAGTGTGCAGAACCCCTGCCCCCCAATTACCCCATTACAGACAGTGTGCAGAATCCCTGCCCCCCAATTACCCCATTACAGACAGTGTGCAGAACCCCTGCCCCCCAATTACCCCATTACAGACAGTGTGCAGAACCCCTGCCCCCCAATTACCCCATTACAGACAGTGTGCAGAATCCCTGCCTCCCAATTACCCCATTACAGACAGTGTGCAGAATCCCTGCCTCCCAATTACCCCATTACAGACAGTGTGCAGAATCCCTGCCTCCCAATTACCCCATTACAGACAGTGTGCAGAATCCCTGCCTCCCAATTACCCCATTACAGACAGTGTGCAGAATCCCTGCCTCCCAATTACCCCATTACAGACAGTGTGCAGAATTCCTGCCTCCCAGTGCCAGCATCTGGCAGCCCTATACAGGCCATGGAAACCTGGAGCCCTGGCAATTGCAGGAGCCATAAGCCAGTGAAAAATATGGTATATACAAACTAGAGAATATAGTATACTAGACCACTATCTAGTTAGCTTGGTGTGTAGTGAATCATTTCTATTCTGACCTTTGATGGCTGTACCTGTACATATCCGTTTTTGTTGCAGGAGCTCTGATGAGACACTAAAGGCAGAGTGTGCAGGGTTGGTGGTATCAGCACAATCTTTGGGACCAACTATAGGCTAAACTGCTTATCTAAAGTTGTGAGGTTTCCCAATGATCTTTTCCACAGAACTGATCAGTTAAGTTTGATTCAAATGTCAACACTTTAGAACAGACCTGGGCATTGTAAGGCCCGGAGGCCATATACGGCCCTTTGATTGGCTCTGACCGGCCCGGGCTAAGCTGGCTGGTGGATTCCCTCCGCTCCCGCTGCCTGCGAGGCGCCCGCCCATCCCTCTTCCCAGCGGGTTTGCTTCTCCCGCCTCCCGCACTGTACACAGACGATCACTTAAGCAGCAGCCGATAGGCCGCTCGGGTCTGGCGCGTTCTCCCTTCCTCACTGAGTGAGGAAGGGAGAACGCGCCAGACCCCACGAGCCGAGCGGCCGATCAGCTGCTGCTTAAGTGATCGTCTGTGTACAGTGTGGGAGGCGGGAGAAGCAGACCCGCTGGGAAGAGGGATGGGCGGGCGCCCAACAGTGAAGAAGAGCCCAACCAGGGGAGGAGAAAGATGTAGGCTCCGGCGCTATCTGGCCTGGACTCATAAGTGCCCTGACTGGAAGCCCTACTCGGGCTGCTGCTAAGCTTAAGGGGAAGGAGAGTAAGGGAAGTGGGGCTGCATTTGCTCTGCCCAGTGTGGTGGAAGAGTGAGCTGCTGACATCTGTGGGGCAATATCCCCCTTTCTGTGGATCCTACCAACGGTATCACCCTCCCCTCCAGTTGTCAGCTAAGTGCACATGAACCTTGTCACAAGAGGACTTTAGCCCTCAAAATGTCCGCTAAAAAAAAGAAAGAAAGGTAGATGCTGAATGCAGGGTTTTCCAAAATAATTTACTGCTTTTTATAAAGAAACAATTATTATGCAAAATTGAGTTCAGGCCTTTTGGCCTGGCCCTCCACAATATTTTTAGTTTCTCATGTGGCCCCATGGAAAAAATAATTGCCCACCCCTGCTTTTGTACTATTAACACATGCCTGCCCCACTTCAGATCATGTGTTATGTAAATATTCAAAAAAAATGTCATTCTTTACTCGAGCCAGGGAAAAACACACACCTGAAATCTTCCTCTAACATTTGGACTTGTCCCCCCTTCACATGGGCTAAAGAAAAAAAATGCTTCGTTTTTGAAAGCTTGGGTTTTGTTAAATGACCCTCTAGGCATAAATGAGGGATGATCAACAAGGGGGGTCACCCCACAATAAATGGCGGGGTCACAGACTTTGAAAGTAGGGGAGCAGCCAAGAAGATGTGATGCAACTCCAGAATGACTGTTACTAATATCCTCTGGGAATAGGATTGTGTGGCACTGGATGAGGCTGAACCACACCCCCACCTCTGATGACAGCAGGGAAGAAAGGTTATGAAACAGGGAAGAGGGGAGGAGAATTCATTTATTAACAGCTCTTTAACTTGTTAAGAATAGAGTCTGGGAAACAGAGGTCAAAGAAACACCCATAGAGAAGTCATTCACATCAGAACATACAATTTACTCTTTAGGAACAGTCTAAAGTATTTCTAGGCCAGATGACCAGTCCAAAGATCTTTGGCAGTGTTGCCTTTCATTTTACCTGGCGCACTGCCTGTGGAAGTTCCAATGGGGATGGCGTAATGGAAAGAAGTGACCCTTCCCCCTCCACTATCCTGACTGTATCTTGCCGAGTAACCCTTCCCCTCCACTATCCTGACCCTGCACCTGGTTAGGTGACCCTTCCCCTCCACTATCCTGACCCTGCACCTGGTTAGGTGACCCTTCCCCTCCACTATCCTGACCCTGCACCTGGTTAGGTGACCCTTCCCCTCCACTATCCTGACCCTGCACCTGGTTAGGTGACCCTTCCCCTCCACTATCCTGACCCTGCACCTGGTTAGGTGACCCTTCCCCTCCACTATCCTGACCCTGCACCTGGTTAGGTGACCCTTCCCCTCCACTATCCTGACCCTGCACCTGGTTAGGTGACCCTTCCCCTCCACTATCCTGACCCTGCACCTGGTTAGGTGACCCTTCCCCTCCACTATCCTGACCCTGCACCTGGTTAGGTGACCCTTCCCCTCCACTATCCTGACCCTGCACCTGGTTAGGTGACCCTTCCCCTCCACTATTACACTCCTACCCTCCGTGTGAATTCCAGGGCATACATTTCAGTTGTGCCCCAGATGCTTGTGAAGTTTGGCCCTTTCCTCTCACTGCCCCGCTCCATCCTACCTCTTATTGGCCTAAGCACCACATCAGCAGTGTTACTGGGAGTCTGAGGAAGTGTAAGCTACAGCCAAAGGCAGTGTGTGCCCATTATTAAGCAGAGATCTCTGAAGAGGGAGCAGAAGGTTCCCAAACTGAGCCTGCGACAACAATCATGCAGGTGCGTGACACTGGAGCTGAGAGGGGGGTGTACAGGGTTCCCCCAGGGTGACAGCTCACTCACTACACTATCATGTTGCAGGTATTTCTTTGTATCATTAACTTGAGTAGTTTAAATTGTGTACTCCACCTTGGCTAAAATACACAGAATGGTGTAAACACTGCTAAGAAAAATGTATTTCTGGTGTTCAAATCAAAGAATATGCCACCCGTACATCTTAGTGACCCCTCTGGTGACACTTTGGGGACACTGCTTGTCCATAGAATCGGGAAGGCCTCAATTACCAGAACAACGTTAAATACAAAAATGCACCAAAGTATATGCTCTCCAATACAGTAACCCAGAAATACTTTGGGGTAGTGAATTACAGAGCTCCAATTAGTTTAAGCAAGAGATTTCATGATCAACCCACAAGCATTTGGTGGCTTCTTGGAAGCCTATGGCCATGGCATGACTTAAGGACAAGTATCATTTACTAGCTCTTCTGGTGAGGGGCTGAATATATTTAATCACAGACAGTTCACTGTCTCTCAGCCAATAAATTGGTTATATTCTCTTCTAAGAGAAGAGAAGGGATACCATCACAATGTAATGGACAATCAGCTGGTTTACTGTGCAGCAGAGAATACAGCAAATTTATCAGCCGAGAGGCAGTGAACTGTCTGTAATGAAAATATATTCAGCCAGTTGCCAGAAGTCCACCCAAACCCACGGCCCGATGGTCCTGAATTCTTTAGGATTGATTGCCTCTCCCTGGGGGTATCCACATTTGGGACGCCCCGCTGAGCAAAACCCCCCCAGGTTGCCCGTTAAACTCACCTTCTTCCCACTCCATTTGCTTGAGAGAGAAGTGGCTGCTCCCCGCTATCCATTTAGCAGGGTGCGCACCCATGCCAGGCATTTGTGAATGACCTTGAGGAAACCAAACAGAGGCCTAGGCGAGCATCCTGTTCCTCTGTTGGCACAGGTTAGAATTGTTGCAAAACCTCCACCTACTAAATACAAAAGACTTGAAGAGGTGGATGAGATGGCTTAGGCAAGTTTGCAGTTACATGAAAGCTGCCAAATAATAAGTTCCTGACAGGGCATCATCACATCTCTGCATATCTGAAGTGCATTGCCTTTGATCCTCTACAAAGTAAAATCTGTTTGACAGGTAAACAAAGATAAATAGCGGCTTTGTTTTAGGAGGTTTATATTTAGCCGAGGGAAGATGGCGTCATCCATCCGTCCAGCCTGCTGAGCGACTTTCAACATCCAGACTGCCAAATGGCTACCACTAAGGATCCAAGTAAATGCTCTAACTGGCCATTTGGATTACCTACCATGGTAAGTCATTTGCTGCACAGAACAATGCAAACCACCAAACAGAACACTTCAAAATTCCAAAACCAAACAACCCCTCATTTCTGAAAAATCCACTGTGAAATATGGCCAATCAGATAGGGGGGGGGGGGGATAAAAATGCCCTTTAACTAGACGTCCAGTCTACCATTGAGACCATCACCCAACTGCAGCAAGATTCATTGTACGAAAGTCAAGACAGCCAATGCTTACCGCTTCCACTATCCCTTCTATGGATGCCAATCACATGACTGCCGGTGACCAATCAGGTTTGCAGGTGGGCTAGCACATCAAACCTGAATGGTTGCTGGTGGTCACATGATTGGCTGCCATAGAGGAAAACGAGGAACTGACAAGACCTGACTTGTTCCTCTTTCCTCTCCAGACCCAGGTTAGGGTCCATCCATCTTGCCATCATGAACTACTGTTTGACTAGCTTGCTTTACCATCAGTTATAGCAACACAGGGGTCATTCAAGTGCATTCAAACATTTCAAGCCGATCCACCACCAAGAAGATGGTGTTAGAATTGTCCGATGCGCTTGCATGAGAAAAAGCAGATGCGCAAAGATGATCCAAACTGTGATCTCCCTGACATGCCCAGAGAATAAAGTTCAAAGAACATGATTGTTCAGCTGTAATTTACTGGCAAACAGAAGCAATGCGCACATGAGTAAGTTTACACGCATAATACTTGAGGACTTCCTGTCCTTTGTCCTCTATTTTTCTCTCGGATTCTCCTGCCTTCTTTGATCTTCGGCTATTGCATTGCCCCTTTGGACCGATTTCTCGGATTGATTATAGCTTTGGACTATGACCTTGAATCTTTGCTGTCTGCCATCTTGGACTCTGAACCTGTGCAGCCAACCCTTGTGACCCGTCCGGATTTTGACCTTACACCCTTGCCACCTGTCCATCAGACCAGGCCTTTTTCCAGTGCTGCCAGGGGGGATGAGCCAGGCCTCCTTGTGGTGCCTCAAGTAAAAAACAGGGAGAACTTGTAGATTACAGGAACTGGAGAGTCTGGGCCTTCAGTAGCTCTGCCCCTTGGGCTCTACCGGCCTCCTGATACCTGGTGGCCAATGGGGCATAAAGATTTTTTTACTGTGGGCAAAAGGAGGTGTCCAACCAGTGTAAGAGGCAGATCTCAATTATTCTATTCAATTATTGAATAGAATTGAATGGATGTGCTACAGGGGAACAAAGTCTAGGATCCTGAGCCCTTTGCATACAGTGGGCCTTTAAGTACAGAACCAGAGAAAAAAAAAAAGCGGACCAAAACCCACCCAACTTAAATGATATCTATTTGTCCAAAGCCCATGCCAATACTCTCTTAGAGTGTAGAACAAAAAATGTTCCTTACTGTGAGATGGCAGACAGTCATTGCATAGGTGTGGCAATGCGATCACTGCCACACTCAGCAGTGGCAATGAATGGAGGAGGCGGAGCTTTACAGTTAAAACAGGCACCATTATCTGGGATTAGAGTGAAGCAGGAGCAATGAAAATTAGCAAGAGATACTTCTTATAGGGGGGGAGCAATTCGGGGGATGCAAGTTAAAAATCTGGGTTCTGGTCCGATCAGGGGTGCCCCGCTGCATGAAACCCCCTAGAATGCCCGATAAAACTCACCTCACCCCGCTCCTACGGCACATGCTCGTCCAATCAGCGCGCTCGGAGCCGCTGTGGTATGCGTGTACAACCACAGCGGCTCAGAGCACGCTGGCGGCCGCATCTCGTGCTTCCCTCTAACAGAAGCGCGAGATGCGACCGCGGCGCCGTTGGATCGGGATGCAGGTAAGGTGAATGGGGCATCCTGGGGGGGTTTCACACAGCGGGGCATCCCGATGTTGGATGCCCCGCGGGGAGGGATTGGATTGGCCCGGGAATCTTATAGATTCCCAGGCAGATCCTTCAGGGTGTTGGTCCACTTTAAAGGCTCAGAATACGCACTAGATCCAGCTAGGATGATTTTTAATGTGGGCAATCTGTATGTACAGGGTGGGGAAACGTATAAGATAGGCTCTTATTCAGAGTGAAGGTCCGGATTAATGTGGGCAATCTGTATGTACAGGGTGGGGAAACATATACGAAAGTGAAGGTCCGGTTTAATAGGAAATGGTTATAAATTGCGCATTACACCTGCGTGACACGGGACTCTTGAACACTGAGACTTTTATAGAGTTTGTGCACTCCCAAACTTTTGACACTATTAAAATGAAATGAATGTGAAATAAGGCACATGGTACGTTGCCAAGAGCCGCAATAATCAAGAACTCGCTAACGACACACACTGACCAGACAACAGCTGCATGTAACATCCAGACCACGTGCCGGTAACATACGGTACATAAAACTACAGGCAAACCTATCATGAGCTCAATATAAAAAGATAAAACAATGCGATAAGGGAGTTAAACAAAAAGCACAATGGCGCGGGCCAGGAGCCCAGGCAAAGCCTGCTGGAAAGCGGGATGTGGCAGACTTTTGTCGCTTTCAGTGCCGGGCCAACAGCACATTAGCATATTTGCTTACTGTGAGGGATTAGAAGCCTGGAATCTCATTTTCCACCCCATGGTATTGACAGCGTGAATACAATACCAAATCAGAAATCGGGTCCTCTGCTGGGCAAGTTAAGGTAAAGAGCTTTTATCATAAAATATTCAGAGATGATAAAAGAGCGCACAGAAACAAAAAGCTGAATCAGTGTGGATCAGCTAATAAAAAACGAGATAGCAACATGGAAGCAAGGTCTACATTACTGCCACAGGAGCTTTGAAACAAAAGCTTAGTACCTTGAACTTGCATGATCACCAATTACGCTGTTGAATTATGGAAGGTTAAATTATGGAAGGTTTTATAAGGCTGGGAACATGGACAGTGCAGATCAGTGCAGATCCACAACCATGATGCGGATAATCTACTCGCACATAGATCACTAGACCACCACCAGATGCTCGCGGGCAGATGCCACTTTTCCATTAAGAGGTCATCTAGCAAGTTATGAGACTGTTATGACAAGTCTGAAAGGTATATTCCCGTAAATATTTGCAGTGAATGTTCTTTTCCAGACAAATACTTGTGTTCCCCCCATTTTGTGGCAGACCTGAGCAGATGGCTAGAAGGAGCCACTCGACACTCATTCAAAAACGGCAAACTTGCTGTGAAGCTGGAAAAACCAGCGAAAGGGCTCATCCATTATGCATGAGCCCCCTAAGCATTTCTCTTGAAGTCCATTCATTGCATTGAGTCCATTGTGAGCAACAGCGACTGGCGAAAACACTGAGCTAATAGAAAAGATATGCGCACGCAGCAATCAAGTATGGCCTACAAAAACTTACGAGCATTTACCGAGAGCTTCATTGACCACTTAAATGCAACAGAGCACACAAAATGGCCTTTTTAAAAAAAAAAATGGCTGGGGAAAATCACAACTGCTTGGAAGGAGCTGACTGAGCTCTATCAAGAGCCAAGAGGAAACTAAGAGTTTAACTGGGTGGGGTCTGATCACAGTGATCACCCCAGAGAAGGATGAAGCATTGTTTCCAAGAGGGCACAAAGGAAAGCCCTGTATATCCTCAAGGGATGCACGTGAGGGGAAGATTTTTCATAAAGGAAAGTTAAAAGGTAACTGGTTATAAGTGAAATCTCAGGTTCTACTACCTGTAAATCGGGTTTTGTATAAATAACACTCATGTAACCAGCCCCTGGTTATTAAAAAAACATAACTATAACAATAAGCATGCAGTAATACAGATGCTTGTGCCACACATGCCAGTTGAGGTCCTCCCAGAAAAACTCACCTTTTGGCTTTAGACAACCATCTAGCCATTGATTTGCTAAGGCCTGGTCAAAAGACTTTCTGCTTTGTGTTTTTGCCATTTTTGTAGCACGTTTGGCTTGGTTTGCATTGTGTTTTGTAGTCTATGGCGTTTTGCTATAAATGCACACAGGTACTAAGAAAAAAGTTACTTGTTTTCTTTGTATGCAAGCCACATTCGCACATTTGCCCGTACTTCCGCCAACACAGAAAACGTGGTCTGGTGTTAAACACCCCCCCCCCCCCCAACATGCCATGGGCAGTAATCTATAAACAAACAGGGCTGGTCATGGGACTGTAGTTAATCAGTCATATGTAATGAAATTAATTGTTAATACTCATACAAGCAGTTGTTTATGGCTAAACCCAGGACCAATTTAGCTCTAGGCTACCATTTGACTTACAAATAAGCAACAAAAGGTGAGTGCCTGACCTTGGGATTAATTGTCCAGAAAAACCGCTTCCTTGACATTTAAGATCAGGTCAAGGCAGAAAACAGTCACAAACCATTTACAGACAAGAGAAAAAGAAATAAAGTTGTACAAAAAGGCAAAAGGGCATATTTAATAAGACAAAAAAAACTGAAACCTGAAATAGTTGCATACGTTGCAGATACAAATAAAGGGCAATTGCCTGGCATTTTACCCGATGCAGTGGCCATACCATTGTGGCTCTTTGCTCTGGTCACAAAAAAGGGACCCCCCCGATCCGGACCACAAATACAATCCTTGGGTTTGAGTCAGGCTGCCACCACCTCTCAGCTCACTCCAATGCAATGTGCTTGTATGGCTCCCATCACAGAGGACAGCACAACAGGAGGTGAAAACGTAATAATTTCTCTGGCAAAATACTATAGCTGCATTTTCACAAGGGGAAAAAATGAAAACATTGAACATCTTTAGCCCTACACAATGGGCGTGTACCCGGACAATAACTTAAGATTTCAGTACCTTCACTCGGCTGAATTTCTGAGCGATTTGCTTGAGAACTTTCATGCAATCTACCACAAAGAACATTTAAAAAATGCTGTTGTGGGGACAGGGGGGGCAGTGTCTGAGGTAGAGAAAACCCAATACGTATTATATTCAAACACTAAGAAACGCACATATACCTGGGATAGGTCATTGCAGAGGTGCCCTTTCATTCACAGAAAACAATTACAGTAACACACACCAGTTCCAGGTACTTAGACATAAGAGGTAGAAGTAGAACAAGTTGCAGGTACGTAGACATGGGAGGTAGAAGTAGAATTCTGCTAGTATCTCCAGACCAAGGAGATACCTACACATGACACATGTTGGAACTTCTCTCCTCCGCTGGAGGATATAAATTTTGACCCCCCCCTACACCTTTATTTAAAGGCTTGAGAAAGAGTCCGCCCTAGTGCTGATGAGAGCCTAAAGCTCGAAACACGTGTCCACTAGTTGAATGTGTTTCGCTGTGTAAATTTAAAACTAATCCTTGGCATTGCACCCTTAGCGTTTCTAAGGGCCTTGAATGGCACAGAGACAAAGAGATGATTTGCATAGCTCCGTCTGCTGCAAGGATTGATGGGGAATGCTATCTGCCGTTGTATTGGGTACTGTGCAAATACTTTCCGTTCTAGGAAAGCTCCGCTCTTCCTTTTTTTGGTCTCTTTAGCCCCCCTATATAAAGCCTAACATGGGTCTCTCCACATACTGGCTTGCGACTCTAGCAAGCAATATGTATAACCAAGAACCAATAAATTAGATGAAAAATTAAAACATGCAGCCAACAATAAGAGGTAGCATTACCCCAATCTACTCAAGGCTTGCTTCTGCAGAGATGTGTTTCCACAGGCACATTCTAATACATCTGCCTCATCATCTTATTGAGTGGTATTAAAAAGCGTGAATTATTTCTACTAATGCTGCTTAGTAACCTTAACCGCTCAAAGAACATGCAAGTGAGCATATTAAATCATACTGAAATCCTTCAGACGTCACAAGTTCAACAGCCTAAAGGGAACCTGTCCAAAGAGAGGTTAGCTGGCACAGGCAGAGACAACATGGTGCCAGCGCTGGAGGCAATACCGGATACAACGTTACTTCCAAGGCAGTGCACACATTGGTGCCAGTGTAAACACAATGGCTTTTTATAAGTTTCTGCGTGAGATATATTAAATCCCAGTTCATAGCTAATTTGTTTTTTTAGATGATGTGATAAAGAGGGGGCAGAGTTAAAGCCGCCTATAATTGGACCACCGTTCGCCAATAAAATGGTTGAGTTTTATTTTTACTTTAAGATTTAAAAATAAATCTAGATGCCTACTGCTCAAACTGGACCTTCAGCATAATTTCATGAAAAACCCAAACCCTTAAAAAGTTATAGTTTACGTTTTTAGTCATTTACCCCCCCCACTGGGCTGCAAATCTGTTCAGGACTCTAGGATACGGGTGCCGCCATCTTGCCTCAGAAGCATCACATACTGAAGAGAGGAGAGGGGTGAAAACTGCCGAGAGGCGGGTATAGCTGTGCTTTGCTCAGACAGAGCTGAGCTGGGGTCAGGAAAAGGACAACAATCCCAGAATGCAGAGCGGCACAGTCAGAAGACACTTCCTGTTTGCAGGAAGCCTGAGAATCCATGTGCCACCATCTTGGATGTTTAAAGGTTTGTAAAATGAAGAAGCAGGTAAGATGAATTTAAAATGTGGGCAATCTGTATGTACAGGGTGGGGGAAAAAATACAATTCTGTGATTACTCACCTGTAGAATTGGTATTATAAGTATACAGTACATCCTGCTCCAGATTAGATTACTTACACTTGGGTATTACTCCGCCAGATGGCGCTGGACTGCAGAAACATCGAAAACAGGCTCCTCCCGGCCCCTCAAATACCAGGGACCTCCCACAAAATCCCCAGCATTGAAAAGCAGTTAACGAGAAGCCGGGAGAATTAAACAGAACCAAACTGGTAACTATAACAACTATAACAATCACCATACAGGGGATCCAGGATAACGCAAAACCAAGGGTGGGGTGGAGTACTGTATACTCATAATACCAATTCTACAGGTGAGTAATCACAGAATTGTATTATTCTTAGTATACAGTACGTCCTGCTCCAGATTAGACTACTTACAAGTGGGACATCCAATAGCAGTGTCCATAAAGTAGGGTGGGATCCCAAAAGGTAACAGCAGACAGGTCATACCACTGCCGCCTGCAGAACCTTATGGCCAAAAGCAGCATCAGCTGAGGCCCTAACATCAACCTTGTAAAACTTTGAAACGGTAGGAACAGAAGACCAAGTAGCGGCCTTGCAAACTTGTTCAACAGAAGCCTGGTGCTGAAAAGCCCAAGAGGCACCAATAGCACGAGTAGAATGAGCAGTAAGGCGGAAGAGAGGATTCTTCCCCTTAGCAGAATAGGCCTGAATCACAGCCTGATGGATTTTGCTGATAGTAGACTTGGCAGGAGCCAAACCCTTCCTAGGACCAGAAGGGACCACAAAAAGAGCATCAGTTTTTCTGAAAGGTGCAGTAGCCACCAGATAGTACTTCAGGCACCTAACCACATCCAAAGAATGCAAGACCCTCTCCTTAGCATTGCTAGGATTAGGGCACAAGGAAGAAAGAACAATGTCCTGATTCAAATGAAAGGCAGACACTACCTTAGGCAGAAAGTCTGGCTTGAAGCGAAACACCACCTTGTCCTGGTGTCTCTCAAAGTAGGGGGGCTGGATGGAAAGCTCCGCCAACTCAGACACACGCCTAACAGAGGTGATAGCCACCAAAAAGACAACCTTCAAAAGTAAAAATAGCCAGGGCAGCATCCTGCACAGGTTCAAAGGGAGCACCCTGCAAGGCTGACAAAACCAAGTTCAAATCCTAAACAGGCAACATGGGCTTACGTGGGAGACGCACATGAGTAACCCCCTGGAAAAAAGTCCTGACCAGCGAATGCTGGGCAAAGGACTTCTGGAAGAAAACAGCCAGGGCAGAAACATGACCCTTCAGAGTACGGAGTTGGAGCCCCATCTCCAACCCATGCTGCAGAATCCAGGGATAGAGAACACATGACAGGGAAGAGACCTAGACTCACACCAGTCAATATAGGCACGCCAAACCCTATAGTAAATGGAAGAAGAAGACAACTTCTTCCTGGTCTTTATCATGGTATCAACAACAGAGGTAGACAGCCCCTTCTCCATCAAGATGGAGATTTCAGCAGCCAGGCCGTCAAAGCCAGAGATTGTAAATTGGGATGGCGTAAGTGACCCTGAGTGAGCAGGTCTGGCACCCTGGGCAGAGCGTACTGATCTACTGCCAGCTGCACCACGTCTGCGAACCACACTCTTCTTGGCCACCTGGGGGCCACCAGTATTGCTGGCACCCCCTCCAGAGCAATCTTGCGCAGAACCCTGCCCAACAGGGGGAATGGAGGAAAGACATACAGGAGCTGAAAGTCCTGCCATGACATTGCTAGAGCATCCGTGGCCAAGGCCAGAGGATCCTGGGACAGGGAGACAAAGGCCGGGAGCTTGTGATTGTGACGGGACGCAAGCAGATCCACATCTGGTTGGCCCCAACGGTGACACAGAGATTGGAACACCCTGTTGCAGAGGGACCATTCTCCCAGGCGAGAGGTCCCCCTGCAGATTCTCCACCCCCGGGATGTACACAGCTGATATGCAAGGAACATTGGCCAGGATCAGAGACACTTCCTTGAGGGCCCTCTTGCTCCGGGTCCCTCCCCGATGACTGATGTAGGCAATTGGTTGTCCGAGCGTATCTGAACAGGCAGGCCCCAAAGGTGATGAGTCAACCGAGTCCGAACCAATGTGATCGCCCGCAGTTCCAGAATGTTGATAGGTGTGTGGGCCTCCTGAGGGCCCCACTTCCCTTGGAACTGCAGGGACTTCCAGAAACCCCCCCAACCTGTCAGACTGGCATCCATGGTGACCGTCTCCCAGGAGGGGGCCAGAAAGGATCTGCCCCCCAACAGGTTCCTGGAGTCCAACCACCACGAGAGGGACCGCCTGACCAGGGGGGAAAGCAAAAAGACCCGGTCTAGGAACGCAGGATCCTTGTACCATACTGACAAGAGGTGGAGTTGCAGAGGCCTCAAGTGGAACTGAGCATAAGGGACCGCCTCGAAGCACGACACCATCAGGCCCACCATCTGCATTCCCTGCCTGATGGAGGGATGATGACAAGATAGCAGGAACTGGACCTGCGCAATCAGACTGTCCACCTTCTGCTGAGGAAGAAAAATCCTTGCCTGAACTGTATCCAGAGTCATTCCCAGGAAGGGAGTCACCAAGGAGGGAGACAGAGAAGACTTGGGATGGTTGATCACCCAGCCAAATGACTCCAGAGTGGACACTACCAGCTGAGTAACCAACTCTGCCTGACGTAGGGACTGGGAAGTGCTGAGGTGGTCGTCCAGGTAGGGCAGCACGCGTTTGCCCTGAGACCTGAGCAGAGACATCACTCCTGCCAGCACCTTGGTGAACACTCTGGGAGCGGAAGTGAGACCAAAGGGCAAGGCCACAAATTGGTAGTGCTGATCCTCCAGAGCGAACCTGAGGAACCTTTGATGACCTGGAAACACAGGAATATGAAGGTAAGCATCTTTGATGTCCACAGACGTCATGAAGTCCCCTGGTTGCAGGGAACTGATGGCAGAGCGCAGAGTTTCCATGCGAAAGCGCCTGCACCTGACAAATTTGTTGAGGATCTTCAAGTCCAGGATGGGCCTGACTGACCCATCTCTTTGGGCACGGTGAAGAGGTTGAAATAGAAGCCCTTGCCCCTTTCTCATAAAGGGACCTGGCAGATGACCTCCAGCTCCAGAAGGCTTTGCACCGCCTGCACTAGAGCCTGAGCTGACACAGGGTCCTGAGAAATCCGGGATGTGATGAATCTTGGGGGGGTGGGCAGGTAGCAAACTCTATCTTGTAACCGGAGGACACAACCTCCTGAATCCACCGGTCTGAGACATGAAGCCTCCAGACGTGAGCAAAGTGCTGAAGCTGTCGCCCCACCCGGATGGGTGAAGACGCCCCTTCATGCCTGAGGGGGCTTGGGAGAGGACTTAAGCTTGGAGCCCCAGGAGGAGCCAGGGCATCCACGTCCTCTGCCCCTACCCCAGAAGTCTCCTCGGGCCCCAGTAAGGGAAACCCCCCTCCCTTGTCTAGCACCACGGTAGGGGGAGGAAAAGGAGCCCTGACCCCCAAAAGGGCCGAGACTGCTGCCTACGCTAGGGTAACCTGCCACCCTTAGCAAACAGGTCCAGGCGGTCCCCAAACAGGCGTAGTCCTTTGAATGGAAAACCAGTGAGGGCCTTCTTGGCAGCATTCTCAGCAGCCCACTGGCGCAGCCAAACCGAGCAGCGTATAGCCACCACAAGGGCAGAGGTTCTGCCACACATTCTAATGGCATCATCCAAGGCAGAGAGGACATAAGTCACAAAAACATCACAACGAGAGAGTGCATTAAACTCCTCACTAGACACATCATCAGGGGCACCATCAAGGATACTTCTGAGCATCTGATAGCCACGGCCGTAATGGCAGAGGCACAGACCGGGTGCAGCCGTCCCCACACATGCAAAGGCATGGGATGCCAGCTGATCAATGCGCCAGTCCTCAGCATCCCGCAGCGTAGTAGAGTCAGGTGACAGAGGTGTTAGATAACCCTAGGACCGGGGCATCCACTTCAGGAGGGGATACCTCTTATCCCAACTCTTAGGTACACCGGGAAGCCTGCTGGGGCGCTCCCATTCCTTGAGCACAAGATTATTAAAATGGGATTGCTCAGAAAATTCCAAACTTGGCTTAGCAGTATGAAACAATTCCCCCTGTTGCCTGGGAGCCGTAACCGGGGGAGAAATAGACAGAACCTCAAAAATCTGAGCCAACAGTCTATCAGTATCATCTGGGGCCCAGGGGTCAGAGCCAGAATCGTCATGACCCCTGGGCCTCTCATCAGATGACCCCGAGTCAGAGAATAACTCCCTTTCTTCCAAAGGGTTATAGCCAGACAGTTCCAAAAACTCATCAGCTTCCATAGGGAAAAGAGTGACATCAGGCGTTAAGTGCCGCTTTTTTGCAGAGGCCTTACGAGCCAAAAGTATTAGCAAGCAACTTCTCAACACTAGCCAGTCTGGAAGACACATCAGCTGAGAATCCCCACCAGTATGCAACTCAATGGGAGTGAGATTTAAGCTTGGGGGAGTAGGTGAAGCCATACGAGGCGCAGGCCCAGCCACTGGTAAGCCAGGCTGCAGCACAAGCACCTGCTGGGCACAAGGTACACAGACCCGCACATTGTCAGCACTAGTAGGGGACACCCCACAAGCTACACACAGCCGGGCTTGTCCCGAAGGAACCCCGAGCACATTATCCTGAGAGGCCTCCATATGGCGATTATAGCAGCACAATAGACCGATAGGGATTGACGCTATAAAAGCAACTCGGGATGCCCCAATAGCCCGCTAGGGAAGTGGGAGTAAATTACACACTAGGCCTCACAAGTTAAATAACTAAATAGAGGGAGTAGGGCCAGTAGAAGCCAATAGGGTTCAGCCCGTCTGAAAGACAAAGGCAAGGGGAACCGTAAGTGACATGTGCATGACAAAAGGTAAATATAAAGCCACCCGCGAGGGCACTCACAGACCGCGGAAGGTAGATGCCAGTCACGTAGCAGCCGGATCCAAAGGAAAATGGCGCTGGGTATACCTCTAGGTGCGGGCCGCGGGGACAGTGACGCA
The DNA here is from genome assembly GCA_027917425.1 of Gastrophryne carolinensis. Taxonomy (NCBI): domain Eukaryota; kingdom Metazoa; phylum Chordata; class Amphibia; order Anura; family Microhylidae; genus Gastrophryne; species Gastrophryne carolinensis. The sequence goes on from CM051236.1 coordinate 149,484,608, forward strand.
GAAACGCGCCAACCGCGGGCCCCGCCCCTCCCGAAGAGCGCGAAGCCGCACACATGACAAGGAGCCAATAATGGCGCACCAGTGCCTGAGGTAATGCCGCCGCCAAGCGCGGAACACAGTGGAAGCGTGTGCGGCGGCGGCAACCAAGTCAGCGCGGCGACTGACACCAACCACATAATACAGTGAAGCGCCAAGGCAATTCACATACACTCACACGCACCCATCTTCTTGTTCTTCGCAGTCCAGACTGCATAGAAATTCTGGGGATTTTGTGGGAGGTCCCTGGTATTTGAGGGGCCGTGAGGAGCCTGTTTTCGATGTCTCTGCAGCCCAGCGCCATCTGGCGGAGTAATACTCAAGTGTAAGTAATCTAATCTGGAGCAGGACGTACAGTATACTAAGAGTATTCAGGGTGAAGGTCCGCTTTAATACAAAGACAACCACCAATATCACCATATCATACCCCACTACAAACCAATCTCAAACACATTCAACTCACTCATACCTAATCCCATCACTCTAAACCCAACCCCTGTAGACAAACATTCACTCCATTAACAGTCCTAGCAAAATATCTCCCAAAAATGCCTCCATTAGCAGAGACGGATCCAAGCACAAAGCTAAACATATGGATGCCTTTGAAAATAGAGCATGGGCTTCTGCACGAGGAAGGTCTTTAAAGTGGACCAACACCCAGGATTTTGACTATAGGGGTGCCCCGCAGTCAGGGGTCTGATTGGTCCGGGAAACATAGATTCCCGGGCCGATCATGGGAGGGTGTTGGTCCACTTTAACAGCAGCGGGCAGTAACTGCCTGCTAGGACAAAACTAGGAGCTTCTCTTCTCACTGCCCAAGCATTGCACTGGCAAAACTGAACTGGGTTAACGAGATACTTTACTTGTCCTTCCACTACACCACATTCATATGTAACCTGCTAGCAATACACAAGATAATTGTCCTAGTTCTTCCCATCATTCCCATATCCTCCACATGGCATCAGTGAACCCTGAAATACTCACCTCTACTCACCTCTTCTCACCTCAGAGTGCCATCTTCAGTATGGATAAGAAGCAGTTGTAGACGTAGCAACCACACCTCCGTCAGTAGGAGACATGCTTCATTTCAGGTGCAGCCACTCCCTGCTCCCATCATACAGAGCTGCATGCTCGATTTATCCTTAGCTTTAGGGACATCGCAAATCAGAATGCCCAGGGGACAATAAAGTCATCTTGATCTTCGGTCCAATTTACCAGCATGCAATTGCCTTAAAGTGGACCATTCCAGGTTTTGCCCTGTGTCCTTGGCCCAGGGCTTTGGTCTTATACCCATCCAGATTTGGGAGGGCCCACTGTGTGAAAACCCAATGGTCGCCTGATCGACATAGCTCACTGGTGTTACCACGGCACAGGTGCAACTTTGCTCCAATAAGCTTCTTTAGTTGGGCATAATAATGTGCGAAACTGAATGAATGTGCAAAACTAATGAAACTCAATGGAAGTTTGGCTGCACTCAGTTGGTGCATAGCACCCTTACATTCCTATGGCTATGCACATCCAGTTTTCAGTTACAGGGGCCACACACAGACCTAGATGCTAGGTCTGGTTTTGGTCCACCTTGAAATATGCAAAAAAAAAAAAAAAAAAACTGACAAAATATGCATTAATATTTTGTTTTTCTCCATTTAGGTGGAAAAGCCAACAAAGGAAAGTTAAGGGATCTCCTATCTGAAAAACATGTAAATACTTCCCTTAAAGTGGACCAAAACCCACGCCAATCGGCCTGGGAATCTATAAGATCTATATCGATTCCCTCCCCAGGGCATCCAAAATCAGGCTGCCCCGCTGCGTGAAATCCCCCAGGTCACCCCATACACATATCTTGCATCCCGGTCCAACTGTGCATGCACAAGCCGCATCCCCGCTATCACTCTAGCAGGGCGCGTGTCCACGCCAGGCATTTGCAAGTGGCCGGCACGGGCACACTCCCAGTTGGAGGGAAGCGGGGGAACGGGCCGCCAGCGCGCTCTGAGCCACTGGCATTAGACAAAAGCTTAGACAACGGGACATCAGCGGCTTTGAGCGCGCTGAGTAGATGAGCAGCCACGCATGCGCTGTAGCACCGGGAAGAGGTGAGTTGCGCTCGACAATCTGAGGGGTTTCACACAGCGAGAAAGGACCGAAACCAAGGATAGTCAAAAATCTGGGTTTTGGTCCACTTTAACTCCCAAGTCGCATATCTTATCCAGGTCTGAGGAAATCTGTTCTCCAATTCTTCTCAGCCAATACACAAGGAGGAGAACATGCAGCTCAATGCACTGTGTGCAGAGATGCCTGAAAGACACAGTCCCAGCACGCTCCCTCCGTCTGTGGACACATGCAGCAGTCAGCACCAATTGTAAGGACCTGTCCCAAACCATAGCACTTCTCACAAGCCCAGTCCCAGGAGCCCCAATACTTCCTCGCTCCTCTTCTGAGACATGGCTGCACAACAGCTGTGCGGACAGCAGAGCCAAACAGAACCAAGTACACCACCGACCAAATGCTCCCTTATCTCTAGCTAAGTGGGTCTGGTGATCTGGGGGGGGGGGGGGGGGGTTCTCTGCTCATTTTTAGAGTCTACAAGTCCTGTGGTCTTTGTGGGGCATCCCAAATCAGGAAACCAGATGTGTGCAACACCCAGGAAAAAAAAAATTCACCGTTCTGCCATCTACATGACCCTTTCAAAAACAGAAAATAACTTATTTTTTTCCATAGGTGGCTCTATTGCAATTTCCAGCCCCAAGAAACAAATGTAACAATATACCGTATTTTCTGCCTATAAGACGCACCCTGGATTTGTAGGAGAAAAATTAGAAAAAAAATATTCTGAACCAAATGTTGTGCCAAAACCCCTCCCGTTATAGAAAGTGTGCAGAATTCCCCAATCACACCATTACAGACCCCACATTTTAGGCAGTGACCAGTATTACACATTAAAAATAATGAGGGGCATCCCACATTACAGGCAGTGTGCAGCATGCCCTGAAAAACAAGCAAACCCCCCCCCCCCCCCAAAAAAAAAACTTAAAGTCCCCGGCGTTCCTGCTGCTGCCCGCCGCAAGTTCGGAGCAGGCCGATTATGGCCCGGGGCAGGAGTCACAGGCCATGCCCACCCAGAAGTCGAACCGGATCGCTCTGATCTTGCGGCGGCAACAGAGGCGGCGCCCAGCAGCCCCAAGCTCAGAGCGTTCTGGCTTCTGGGTGGGCGTGGTCTGTGACTCCTGCCAGCGTCCAGACCATGCCCTACCCAGGGTCCGGAACAGGATTGCTCTGAGCTTGGGGCGGCTACGGAGGAGGCATGCAGCGGCGGGCAGTGGGGGAGCCATGGAATGTAGGGTTTTTTTACATTCGCCCAATAAGACGTACTGATATTCCCCTCCCACACACACACTTTTGGGGGAAATAAGTGCGTCCTATATGCAAGTTTAGTTCAATGTAGATTATATTGGCATTTCATTCATTGCCAATGCGGAATATTTCCCTCATTATTAAAAGGTCAGCCCGGAAGTGTAGAATTGTATGGAATATCTGTAGAGAAGTGTACTGGAGCCATAAACGGCCCTCTAATATCACTGTATAGCAGATTTCCACCAAGGCATAGAGGCTGATCCAGCCATTTAATTTAGTATAATGCATTTCTCAGGAGGCAGGTGAACAAGATTTGAAGCTGTTTTTGAGCAGCAGCTTTGCAGGACAGATTCTGGATGTGAAAGTGATGCACACACCATATTCATATTACAGCCCAGGAGGGCAGATGTTCAGTCAAGCTGCTCGCCAACTTCTCTCCAGGGGAGCCACTGATACTCTGTACTAGATCTGCCCCCGGCTGATTCAGGGGAAACTGAGCTATTGGAATAAACTGAGGGCTGCAAAAGGCTTCACACATCGGTGGCTGGTTGAGGAAATATCCAAATAGATGTTAATAATGATGAAAGAATTGTTAGACCATTGTGTCGGGCTACATTTGCCACTGTCCTAAACAATTTTCAGTTTTTAAATAGAAGAAATGCTGAAGACATTTTCACTTTATGATTTATCTTTTGAAATATTTGAGAGTGGCCCTTGGTGAAGCCACATAATAATCAGCATAATAATAGGTGGGGTAGATAAGAAAAGAATTCTCATCACCTTGGCTGTTCTCCCTCTCTCCCAGTGTCCACAGTCGGATGATGCGGCGCTTTCGACCACCAACTTATCCCCATTATTGGTGGTCTATGCCAAAGGAATTCGGGGGTGTGCAACTACGCTTTGTTTCTACTTTCAGAAGCATCTGTGTTCTGACCGGGAAAGGGCAGCAATGACAAGGTGAGCTGCTGAATGACATTTTTTACACTTTGCCTACAGAGTCCCTTTAACAATATAAATGATATTACCCCTTGTCCACACTCCACCCAGCCCAGCAACCTTCAATACCCACCCCATTTAGCTTTTCTAGGAGGGCATCCCAATTTGGTGGCACATTTGTCCGCTGCTGAGACTACAGGCAAAAACTTCTCTTCAAAAACATCTGGCTATTGAAATAAACCTTGTTCTGCAGCCATTAGACCTTTACCCCGAAACGTGCTACTTGTAAGATTTTGCAGGCAGATTGCAAAAGGCAAGTGAGCTTCAGGCAAAAGGAAATTATTTCAATGTAAGCAACTAATTAAATGTCAGGCAATACCGCAATATATAATAAAGTCTGCAAAGACAAATATTAAGAAGGCAGCTTCCCGGTCACCAAGCCGGACCCTGGAAAAACAGGCTATACAGCAAAGCAACTCCCACTTTATATAAATATGCCAGGCTCTTCATTAGGAGCCATCAATAAACTCCTCATGCAGCATTATGGATTCCTAAAACAAACACCTTACCTGGCCTACATGCTGATGCTGAAAAAGCACCCCTGGTCCAACAGCAACACATTTAAAGTGGAACTACAGTTAAAATTACTATAATTCCACAGTCTATCAAGCACAGCCCTGGAAACCGATCGGCTGCGCCGTGACAGGCAAGGGTGAGGTCCGGAAGCGGTGAGTATACAGGCGTTTTCAGGGTGGTGACGCACAGTGGGGTAGCCCGGGTCCTGCTGCCCCACTGCTAACTACTAAAGAGAAACTATAGACATTTTTGACTGTAGTTCCGCTGTCAGAGGAGGCCGGTTGGCAATAGATCGACCCTCTAAGAGGTCAGGAAGTATTAAACATTTTTTTTTTTAAAACATTTGTAGCAGCGAGCGCTGCAACCACATTGGCTCAGTCTGCAGCACTACAGGAAATCGAGGAACAGTGCTAGTAGGTAATGGAAGTTTTTTCTTTTTTATTTGTATGTCTGGACTGCCACTTTAAAGCAGTCGTTTGGGCGGCATTGCTACACTTCCTGGTGTATCACAATTTTGTTGCACTGCAAAGTCTACAGCATTGTGCCAAAGGCTTTCACAACCCAGCAAAATGGCATTCAAGATGGCACTTGCTTTGGCCATGCTACATGCTGGACTGTGCCAGGATGCAAAACACCAAAGCCCAGAGTAGTGGACTGAACCATAGGGAACAATGGCCAATGACTCACTGCTTTGATCAGAGTACTGCTTTGTACTCAGGGCCATTGAGTGAGCCCATCAGCGCTAGCACTGGAAGCTGGCCTGCTGCGCTGCAGCGGGCATAGAGGAGTCCCGTAAGCATCGAGTACCCAGGCGCCCAGTTTCTTGTTTTCAGAGTGGCGGTGAACAGTGGGGAAGCCGGGTCCTGATGCCCCTTTGCTAACTAATATAGGATACAACACCAAATCCCAGAGTAGGGAACTGAACTATAGGGAATAATGGCGAATGACTCACAGCTTAGAGCAGAGTACTGCGTTGTACTCAGGGCCGTGGCTTCACCACCTACATACATAGCTAGTAATTTTCCTGTAGTAAAATGGCAACATTGGGCGTTTTCCCACCATTATATAAGCAATATGGCTCATAAGATAGAACATAAAAAATATTTATTAGAATACAATTTCCAGGGGGCGTGGCCGGGCATGGAGGAGTGAGGTTGTCTTTGGTGTGAGCTCCCTGCGGCCGACCGTTTAACCCTACTATTTTTGGGCATTCACCCAGCCAAATTTGCTGGATCCAGCATGGCCAAGAAGGGGAGAGGGCAGAGGGTCATCTCGCCCCCTCAAGCACGCAAGATCAGCTCCTACCTTGGTGCTGTCAGGCGGAGAAGAGAGGACGCAGGGAGCAGCAAGATGGCGGTGGCGCGTCCGGAGGCAGAAAAGCCGCATGTCATGGCGCCGGATGGAGAGGTCAGAGCGGCCCGGGATCGGAGGGCCCCCTTCACTGCCGACACCGTGGGCGGCCCGGGATCGGAGGACCCCCTTCACTGCCGACACCGCGGGCAGTCCGGGCGAAGAGGCCCCTGCGGGATGTGGTGCTGCAGCATCACCAGGAGGGGGTGAGGAGAGCGGAGGACAACGGTGGGCGTCGGGCTCCGCACTTGGCGCGGAGCCCCTCGTGACGGCTGCTGGCGGCCGGAGCCGCATGAAGGAGAGAGCTCCCCGCCGAGAGGAGGGGGGAAGACGGGGGAGACGCAGTCCGACGCCGGGGCCGGGAGCCGCCGGAGGTCGCTGTTAGAAGCTGCGGAGTCTGTGCAGCTGAAACCCGGCTCCCCGGCCCAGGCACTGTGTCATCCCAAGGACACCTATAGCCATGGAGGGGGCGCATACACAAAATGTATTGAGGGGGCCCCATTGTGGACCCCATTGTGGGCGACCCCGACCGCGGGATGCCCCTGCACAAGAAACCCCACCCAGGGGCAGGAGACTGTGGGGAACAGCTCAGGGTCTACTGCCCTATGCGCCCGGACGAGACTCCATCAGCTACTGAATCAGAGGGGCCGCCCCTACTGTACAGCGACAGCGCAGGCGAAATGAGCCCGGCCCCTACGCCATCGTCACTGGGGGAGGAGGTAGGGGCCAGAGGGGTGTCCCCGCCAAGCCCGAATTCGCAGGCACTTCACAAGACCTCCTCAAACCCAACTGGCATGTGGTTCTCCCCTGGGGCTCCTGTGCGCACCCCTCCCTCCCCTGCATGGCGTTCCAGAGGAGATCAGGATGGAGAGACTTGGGGTGGCAGTCGTAGTGGAGACGCCCGCGACCATGGTCTGGTCCCACACCGGCGCACACCCCAGCACCTGGACGACCCATCTCGGCGCCATTCATCTCTCTCCCAGTTCCTGTGCCCCTCATGCTATGGAGGGGCACCACCTCCCGCTCAACAAGAGTCTGCGTTGGCGCAACCCAAGATGCCGACGGATGGGGCTGCTCAGGGTGCTTTCTGAAGCTACTGGGATGGACACCTGGGCGCCTCTGCTGGTCCCCCCCTCTCTCAAGATTGCCACGATGGAGTCCTCGCGGATATCAGGGCTGAACTTAAAGCCCTACCGACCAAGGCGGACCTGGAATCCTTTATATTAAGGGTTGAAAGTACCTTTAAGAAAGATATCTCTGATCTACAAGGTGTCGTGGGTAACCTGGAGGTATCTGGCATGGAACAGTCCCACATCTCGACCATTCAAAGAATAGAAGCTCTAGAAAGCAGGACTTCCCAACGTTCCATATCTCAAGCGGCAGTCCTACATTTGGATGACCTAGAAAACAGGAGCCGCCGTAACAATATAAGGCTGAGGGGCTTACCTGAGGCCACTGGCCCAGATCAACTGCTGCAAAACGGTCACGGGTGTCTTCAACGAGATCTTGAGCCGTTCACCCACTGCGGAAATAGTGATCGACCGCCTCCACTGAGTCCTGGTACCCAAACCTGACGACCCAGGTCGCCCTTGAGTCGTCATCTGCCGCCTGCATTACTTCCCTGTAAAGGAGGAAATCCTCAGGAAAGTACGAGAGAGGGAGGGACCGGATAAACTTTGACGGTGCCACATTGCAGGTGTTCCAGGACGTATTCAGGCAGTCTCTGTACATGAGGCGCCTCCTGCGACCTCTACTGGGGAGGATCCTGGACAGTGGGGCCTCCTACCGATGGGGATATCCGTTTCACCTGCTGGTGCGGAGACACCAGCGTGCTTTTGCCTTAAGAACCCCGGGGGACCTCCCTGAGCTTTTCGTCTTTAAGGGACTAGCGAGGTTGTGCTCGAGGTTTGTTTGGGCTGGGAAAGCACATCGATTGGCAGCATCCCTCCTGACCCTACCCAAGGCTCGGAGAGGCTGTATCACGCTGCGACTCACCTGGTCAGGCTGATCAACTGGTGCAGGCATTCCACGCTGAAACAATGGACACACATTGAACAGGAAGCCTCGCTTGCCTTCCTTCTGGGACTCCCTTGGATCCCGCTGGGTCAGCTCCAAATTCTCAACAAGCACCCAACGATAGGCTCCACAAGGAAAGTGGTGGCGAGGGGCTTCCCAAAGCCGGATATCTCCCCCTCCCTGTCACCTTTAACTCCGATGATAGGGCACCCAGATTTCCCGTTGAGCCAGTCTGACGGCGTCTTCCATTCGTGGGCGCAACGAAACGGTTACAGGCTCATACATATGCGTGAGGGGGGCAGGTGGTGTGGGGCGGAGGATTTGGCTGCTAGGCACTCGCTTCAGCCACTTAATTTTTGGCGGGCCTTCCAGCTGTCACACTACCAGAGATCTGCGGACCAGCCGGGTGAGGCTGATAGACCATTGACCCCTTTTGAACGACTCTGTAGTGGGGTAGGCCATTTCAGAGGGGCTCTGTCGTATGCCTATTCCCTGCTTATTAGCCCCCCGGAGTCGTTTGTGCCCCCTTGCGTGGAGGGGTGGGAGAGGGAACTTAACATAAACTTCTCAGCGGAACAGAGGCTGGCTATGTTTCAGCTGGCTCATAACTCTATTTCTAGCAGATACCAAGAAGCCTCATATAAAATTCTGACCCGCTGGTATTACGTGCCATCTAGGTTGGCTAAGATGTTTCCCTCTTCCAGCCCCCTATGTTGGAGATTGTGTGAGGGGGGCACAATGCTTCATATGTTCTGGAACTGTACTGGCCTTACTAAGTTTTGGGGCAATGTCCGGGAAATAGTACTACACTTGACCAGGATTGACCTGGGGGAGGATCCGGCCGGCTACCTCCTTAACTTGGCCCCCACCTCTATTCGCAAGAGGGGCAAATCCCTCCTAGCCCCATTGCTGAACGCCGCAAAGTCATGTATACCTGCGTGTTGGAAATCACCTGATCCTCCAACAACAGCAATGTGGCTGTCTAGAGTGAGAGACGCGAGTAGGGTGGAGGAACTTACGGCCTTAATGAAGGGTGCCCTTGACAAGTATAGGGAGATTTGGTGTGCTTGGGATCAGTTTACCCTATTGGCCGACTACCTTTGATATCTCCAGGAGTGAGGCCGAAGTGCTTCAGGGCGAGTTCCCTCTCCCCACCCCACTATCCCGCCCCCCTTCTTTATGTTCCTCCCCTCCCTGTTTTTTTTCTTTTTCACTACTTTTCGTTTATTCTCCTTTGTCGTGTGTCTTGTTCAAGTTGTTTTGTTATGTTCATGCATAAAAGAAATGTGGGGGCTTGGATTGCAGACAGTCTGGGGAGGGGCCGGGTGCTTGGTCGGCTTCCTAGGGTGCCAGATGATCCAGGAGTGTCCCGCTAGCTGTGCAATACCCACCTGACTGTTTATCCCATGGACGCAGTTGCCTTATTGTGAAATACCATTTCGTTGTGTATTTATGATATGCTGTAATGTTTTGCCTTTTCTATTTTGCTGAAGCTTGTCTGCTATGCCTGTCTCCTCAATAACTTGGAACTTTCGGTTTGGGAAATATCAAAGTCTTATACATCTGACCCCTGCAGCTTCCCTGTGCAGCATTGGCATTTTTTTAACATGTAACAGTTTAGGGAGAACAAGTGGTTCTATCCTCCAATGTTGGGCAGACATGGCAGCGTCCATCATGTGTCCCCAACACACCTACTCCATTTCTTTCCAGGGAAGGGGGCATGCAGAGGTGAGGCATGCTGAACCTACCTTGGTGCGCCCACCTCCATTTCAATGAATGGAGTAGGCATGTGGGGTAACAAGGCTTCATGGACACCGCTGGAGCTGGAAATGGCCGTTGTAATTAAGCAATGAATGGAAAAAGGGGAGAGAAAGTCCAACTGAAGAACACACCATTTTCTTACAATGAGTTTACATCAATACAGTCTCTTATACACCTTGAAATGACAGTAAATTATTCATAGGGGCATGCCAACCCGACTCTAGTGCAACAAAACATTTTAGTGGGGTGGGTGTTTCACTATGAAGTCATTGCTATAAGAAATACTTGTCTTATGTGCTTCTTCAGTTCTGGACTGGTCTTTAGCTGAACGAATGCTTTAAGTCATGTGCTATAGGGGAGCACAGATAGTAAGTCAATTAATCCCTTTTCAAGCAGACCTATAGCCCATCAGGGCTGCCTGATCATCCACCGATCCTAAGCTTCCAGATACAGGAAGTCCATCCACTTAAAGGTTACCAGATATTCCTTATGAACTGGAAGTAAAAGCCAAGAACTGCTTTAAAGTGGTTCTATACACATACCCCAGGCCAGTTTTCCAAAACAGCCTGTGTTTTTTTTTTTATGATATCAATATTCAAACAACACAGGATGCAGGATGATTTTTGAATGATGGCCATACGGCATAGAGGGTCAGCCTTGTCAGTCATAATAAGAGCAAAAATTCTGAAAGCACTACAAGCCAAACTGCCAATTATAACTCGCCTGTACAGCCATCCTGTTCCTTTTTTTATTTTTTTAGTTTTTTTTTTTTATTACTAAAGCCTTTGCCCATTATTCATAAAAACATTAACAGGCTGTTTTGGGGCACCGTGCTGGGGATAGAAACTTCATCTGTGGAAGGGAATTCTCTGTCTCCTCTCGTCACATGACCTAGATGGAAATATATACACACACTTTTTACAGGCCTGACCGTAATCCATTTTACTTAGCTGGATTTTTACCTTTTGTACCCAAACAATCAGATGGCCAAGTTTAGAAGCAGAAGGGACTTTTTATGTGCAGCTCTCCCTAATGCAATGCAGCTTTTACAATGTACCTGCTAAGCGCTCGGCTTTATGGCTCCAGGCAGAGTCATTAGCTGGAATGCGGCTAAAGTCGTCTTTCAGCATACAAGCAATTATAACTTGTAAACATTTCTAACTGTGTGTGGTTCATCTAGGTATCATCAGCACGCATACCTAGACTGTGAATATATGAAGGGAGCCAGGGCAAGGCAGAAATCTACCATCCTCCGAAGAGAGGAAAGCAGCCATGCAGAAAGGAAGAGCTTTTAGGACTTACCAGCTTGCAACCCTCAACTGTTCTCCTGAACTTTCAGTAGAAACATCACAAGCCACCTTAGGGAGAGAACCATGCTAAGCTAAATACAGTGGGCTTTTAAGTGCGTCTCTTCCAGCACCACTATGTTTAGCTTAACATGGGGCCTCTCTCTAAAGTGACTTGTAACTACAGTATTTTTCGCCCCTATAAGACACACTTCTTTTTTGGGGAAAAATGTCAGTGCTTCTTATTGGGCATCTGGTTTCGGCCCCTGGGTAGGGCGTGACCTGTGAATCCTGCCCACGTCCAATGACGCTAGCAGGAGTCACAAGCCACACCCACCCAGAAGCTGAAACCAGCTCTCTCTGAACTTGTGGCTCCCTGCCGGTGGGAAGCAGCAGCGGGAATCAGCATTCAGTGAGCCCAGAGCAACCCGACTCTGGCCTGGCCACACCCACCCAGAAGCTGGAAACGGCTTTCTCTGAACCTCTGTACCCGCCGCTCCCTGCCACCTCCTACAGAGGCGGTGGGGAGTGACAGCAGTCAGTGAGCTCAAAGTGGGACGATTCCAGCCCGGGGGCATGGCCTGTAAGCAGAAGTCACAGGCCACGCCCCCCGGCAGGAATCAGCCCGCTCTGAACTTGCAGCAGAAATGCCGGGGAATGTACAGTAAGCCCGCACACTGCCTGTATTGGGGACGCCCGCACCCTAATGTGGAATACTGCCTGTAATGTGGGGTCTGTAATGGTGTGATCGCAGGAAATTCTGCACACTGTCTATAAGGGGGCGATACCGAAAAATACGGTATGTTCTGGCACACGCAGGTCTCACTTCCCAAGAAGCCATCTATCTACCCCATTGTGCAGATAAGCGGTAACACCCTTAAATAAGTGACCACAAGTGGACTAGATGGCTGTGTAATAATTGCTAGCTAGCTATACTCAAGCATTGCCCTTAATTGTACTTCCTGGGATCTTGGAAAATAGCCCTTGGAAAAAGAAAATCATTAAAATAAACCAAAACCTAACCTGGAGTCTATGGGCACGCTTACTCCCTCCCCCAGGGGTATCCCAACCCGGGTTGCCTTGCTTTGTGAAACCCCCCCCAGGGCACCTGATATTCTGATATCCCTTTTCCCCAGCATAGTCAAAATCCAGAGTTTTGTTCCACTTTTGAACTAGATAGAGATCCAAAAAGCACTTTCCTATATGAATTTTTCTTGGCAGGTTGCCGGATATCGCTTATGTCAGTCCATCTATTTATAGCCTGGGCCATGCTGACAATTACATTCTTGAAGAATGAAAAAGGCTTCCTGAAAATGCAGGCAGGCTGAATGAATGCATCTTTCATAGAGAGCCCCCCCCCCCCCCAAATACACAGTCTAGAAATGTCAGCACTAAGCAGTCAAAAAGTCCATTTTCCAGAACATTCCTTCATTATTTAAAGAGGAACATTGCAGGTATTGGAGAGTTCATAACCTAAGTTGCTCGGCCTCCCTGCCCCTCCGGTTTAACATTATACAACTTTAAAAACGTACCTGTCTGGTTGTATTGCGCTCCGGCATCCATCGGGCCCAAGCCGTCTCCATAGGGCAGAGCTATCTTATTGTCCCATCATGCTCTGCACCTCTCCTCAGATCTCGCACATGCGTGGTGTCACTGCATAGGCTGTAATGACACACAGGGAAAATCCTGCAAGATTTGAAGAGGGACGACAAAGGGCGAGTACGGCTAAGGCGCTTCACTCAGTGATGGGGGGGGGTACAAAGGGACCAGGAATGCTTCCAGATGCCTGCGTTTTAGATATGGCCGACATCCAAAAGTGTGAACTGAAGACCAAGTAGCAGCCTTACAAACTTGCTCAACAGAGGCCTGATGCTGGAAAGCCCAGGACGCCCCAACGGCACGAGTGGAATGGAACTCGAAAAGGGGGAACCTTCCCCTTGGCAGAATAGGCCCCAACAACGGCCTGGCAAATCCATTTACTAATGGAAGACTTGGCGGGAGCCAAACCTTTCCTAGGCCCGGAGGGCACCACAAAAAGGGCGTCAGTCCTACGAAAGGAAGAAGTAGCCACCAAATAGTACTTCACACAGCGAACCACATCCAGAGAATACAAAACCCTCTCCTTGTCATTGCTGGGCTTAGGACACAAGGAGGGTAGAACAATGTCCTGATTAAGATGGAAGGCAGAAACCACCTTAGGAATGAAACTGGCCTGAAGCGGAAAACAACCTTGTCCTGATGCCTCTCAAAGTAAGGAGCCTTAATGGACAAAGCCGCCAACTCCGATACACGCCAACCGAAAGTGATAGCAACCAGAAACGCAACCTTCTGAGTAAGCGTAGAAAGAGCAATATCCTGCAAAGGTTCAAAAGGATGACCCTGAAAGGCAGAAAGAACCAAATTCAAATCCCAAACTGGGAGCAAAGGCTTCCTAGGAGGCCGCACATGCGTAACCCCCTAGAAAAAGGTCTTAACCAGAGGGTGAAGAGCAAAAGACTTTTGAAAGAAAACCGCCAGGGCAGAAACATGCCCTTTCAGCGTACTAAGCTGCAAACCAAGGTCCAGACCATGTTGCAGAAATTCCAAAACCCTAGGGATATAAAACACCCTGCAAGGCAAGGCCCGGACCTCACACCAATCAATATAAGACCTCCAAATCCTATAGTAGATGGCAGAGGGCAGAGGGCTTTCTAGCCCTAACCAGAGTCTGAATGACAGCATCAGAAAGCCCTTCCTCCCTCAAGATGGAGGTTTCAGCAGCCACGCCGTCAAAGCCAGCGTTGGTAAATTGGGGTAGAGCAGTGGACCCTGAGTGAGCAGATCCGGCAGAAGGGGCAGATCTAACTGATCCGCTGCCAACCTTACCACGTCTGCGAACCAAACCTGTCTTGGCCATCTTGGAGCCACCAGGATTGCTGGCGCGCCCTCTAGGGCCAACTTGCGCACCCCTTTGCCCACCATGGGAAACAGAGGGAACAGGTACAGAAACCCCGGATCCTTCCAGTTCAGAGACATGCCAGAGCCAGCGGATCCCGTGAGAGAGACACAAATGCCGGAAGCTTGTGACGAGAGGCAAAGAGGTTCACCTCCGGGGTCCGCCACCGGTGACAAAGCGACCGAAAAACACCTTAGGGCTGAGCGACCATTCCCGCGGCGAGATGAGCACCTGAGATGAGTCCTCCTCCGTGTTCTCCACTCCCGGAATGTACACCGCCGAGATGCATGGGACATTGCTCTCTGCCCAAGCCAGGATCAAAGACACTTCCCTGAGGGCACGCCTGCTGCGAGTCCCTCCCTGGTGATTGATGTAGGGACCGCCGTCCGATTGTCCGACCGAACGTGAACCGGTAAGCCCCGCAACTGATGAGTCAAGCGAGCCAGAACCAACCTGATGGCTCTCAGCTCCAGAACATTGATGGGATCGTGAGCCTCCTGAGGCCCCCACAGTCTCTGAAACTGAAGATCCTTCCAAAATCCCCACCTACCTGACAGGCTGGCATCCATGGTGACCGTCTCCCAACGAGGGGTCAGAAAGGATCTGCCCCTCATCAGATTGCTCGGTTCCAGCCACCCCCGAAGGGAATGCCGAACCCGGGGGGACATCAGAAAAGACTGATCCAATGACAGCAGGGACCTGTCCCAGGCCGCCAAGAGATGGAGCTGGAGCGTCCTTGTGTGAAACTGGGCAAAGGGAACCGCCTCGAACGAAGCCACCATCAATCCCACCAGTCGCATTCCCAGCCGGATGGACGGACGAGGGATGGATAGGAGAAGGAGTCAATTCCTGAATCAAAAGAGCCTTGGGCCGGGGGAGGAACACCCTGGACTGAGAAGTATCCAGAGACATTCCCAGGAACACCACCACCCTGGACGGAGAGAGGAAGGACTTGGGATAGTTGATCACCCAGCCGAATCTCTCCAGAGTGGCTACCACAGTCCTGGTATCTAGCTCCGCCTGGCTGAGAGAGGATGCCATAATAAGCAGATCGTCCAGATAAGGCACGATGCGGATACCCTGGGCTCTGAGGAGGGCCATCACCCCCGCCAGCACCTTGGAGCCGAGGTAAGGCCAAACGGAAGAGCCACAAACTGAAAATGCCGATCTTCCACCACGAACCTGAGAAATCTCTGATGTGGCGGGAAGATTAGAACGTGCAGATAAGCATCCTTGATGTCTATGGACGTCATGAAGTCCTCCTGACGAAGTGAATTTATGGCAGAGCGCAGAGTTTCCATGCGGAACTACCTGGAACGGATAAACCTGTTGAGAAACTTCAGATCCAAGATGGGACGAACGGAGCCATCCTTCTTGGGCACCGTGAACAGATTGGAATGGCATCCAAGGCCCCGGTCCGAGGGAGGCACCGGGCAGATGACAGCCATGTCCAGGAGATCTTTTACTGCCGCCTGGAGGCCCTGTCCAGCCAGAGGATCCAAGGGCACCCGAGACCTGAGGAATCTGGGAGGAGGCCGGATCTCAAACTCCAGTTTGTAACCGGAAGACACCACTTCCCGAATCCATCTGTCCGAGACCTCCTGGTCCCAGACCGGAGAGAAGTGTCGTAGCCGTCCCCCCAACCATGAGGGTGAGGGCGCCCCCTCATTGCTGAGCCGGCTTAGCAGCGGCTTTGGGCTTGGAGCCCCAGCTGATACCTGGACGGGCATGTCCTCTTCCCCTGTCCCAGGAATCACCTCTGGAGGGGAAGACAGCCGGTCCCCGTCCAGCTCTGGCCCCTCGAAAAGAAGGGGTAAATGAAGCCGCCCCCCGAAAGGGACGACGTTGCTTCCTTCGCTGAGGTAACCTACCTCCTTTTGCAACCGAACCCAATTTTTCTCCAAAGAGCCGCAAGCCCAGAAAGGGAAGAGCCGTAAGAGACTTTTTGGAAACAAAATCAGCCGCCCACTGGCGCAACCAAACCGACCACCGAATAGCCACCAGCAAGGCCGAAGTTCTACTACACATCACCATGGTGTCATCCAGGGCGGCTAGCACAAGTGACAAAAACAATTTGCACCGCTTGAGGGCGGTGATCTCATCACTAGCCGGGTCAAGCCTGGCGGTAGACAACAGGTCCCTGACAACCGACCTAGAAGCCACTGTTAAAAGCGCTGAAGCACAAACAGGCCGCAAGGCCGACCCGACACTGGAAAACCGTGACAAGCCATCTGGTCAATGCGTTTGTCCTCACCGTCCTTGAGAGTAGAACAGTCAGGAGAATGCAAGACAGAGGTGCTAGACAACCCCAGAACAGGGGCGTCCACCTCGGGAGGGGACGACCAGCGCTTCACCGCATCCACCGGAAAGGGATATTTCTTATCCCAACCCGGAGGGACACCCGGAAGCCAAGTAGGCCTCTCCCATTCCTTAAGAATAATGCAGTCGAAATGCCTTTGATTAGGGAATTCTAAGCGCGGCTTAGCCTCCTCAAAGAACTCCCCCTTCAGGAGTCACTTCAGGAGGAGAGACTGCCAGAACCTCAAACATATGAGCCAGGCCCTTAGGGGTATCCAAAGAATCCCCCTGACCCCGCTCGGCATCAGCGCCAACAAACTGCTGATCGTCAGAACCATCCGACTCCTCAAAAAGCTCCCCTTCCTCTAACGGGGGGTAATCCGACCAGTCCAGTGAATCAAAACGCCTCACAATCAGAAGCCAGCGTGGCTGGGGACAAGTGCTTTCTCTTAGCCGGGACCTTTCTGGCCACAGCGCTAGAAAATAATTTTTCAAGGTTGGACAATCTGGCGCACACCTCAGATTGCGACTCCCCACTCGTGACAACATCACACGGGGTACAGGAGAAGGAACCGGCGGCGCAGAACCAGACACCTGGGAGCCGGACTGCCATGTAATAGTCTGCTGCGCACATGGTATGCAAAGGAAAAAATCATCCCCTGTAAGGGATGCCCCACACCCCAAACACTGCCGGGGTTGCCCCGAGGGGAGCCCGAGTCCGGTATCCTGGGAAGCCTCCATATCGTTATTTTATTGGTAGTCGCAATACCCAAGGGAATTCCGGGATGCCCCTTCTGTGTCCCGAGTGGGAGGATTTATGGGGAGTTCTTAATTAACCAGGGACCCTAGGACCGGGAGGACCCATTAGGATCCAACAAGGGTCCACCTGGAAGACAGAATACAGGGCTGTTCAGCACCTCAATCATGCCCATGCACACACAGTGCAGATATACTTATATTGCAATATTAATTGGGGGGACTGGGTTATGAACTCCCAACACTATGCTTCATAAGACTAGCACACTAATCATTGACAATAATAAAGATACACATAAATATATGCAGGTAAAGAAGTAATGGGGCCCCAAGGGCCACTCACGTAGAGCAGAGGGAGAAGAAGGGAGGGCCGGCGCGGCCCGGCCCCCTTCCCTGACAACAACGCCGCTCCCGGCCAGTGACCGGGCTCCGCAGCGGCGCCAAGAGCACGGAGGGGCGGGCCGTCGGCGATCGCGCCTGAGGGGAAGAAGCTCCCCCGCCGAATCTGCTACAACGCCCGGCGCTGCGGCACAGCCAGCGCCGGCTGAGTACTAAAAACATGCACACAGTGAATCAACACACACACAATAAAGATTACACTAAGGGAGAAAGGGGACCCGTACACTCTAAGGAGCAAGGGCAATCCGGGAGAGGGGGGATCCACGTTGGAAGGTGGACGGGCAAGGGACGGGGCATCCCGAACCAGGATCACCAACCCGGCAAAACCGCCTACCCCTTAGTATGGGGTCTCACGGAGGAGCGTAGCTCCTAAGCACCATTAGGTGCTGTCTACCCTTGCCCGGACCAGCAGTCTAGGCTGGGAGGCAAGGTGAATACTAAGAAAGTGGGGTCCAGGCAGAAATAGACTAACAAGCGGGCCGGGAGTTACCCCGGCTACCTGCAAGGAGGAGACATCCATCTTCTGACTTGCTCACCGTCTGCAGAGATGAAAGACTGGGGAATGAGTGGGAGGTACCAGGTATTTATGGACCGGGAGGGGCTCCCTTTTTTTCATGACATCTCTGCAAGATCGCCCTCTACAGGTCGGTATAACCCAGGTGTAATGACTATCTGAAGCGGGGTGTGTGACATATTTAGAATATTAATATATTTTACATTTTTAGCCACTTTTTATTCCTTCCCCCACTGGGCTACAACTCTGTTCAGGACTCCAGGATACAGATGCCGCCATCTTGTCTCAGAAGCATCACACATACCGAGTAGAGGAGTGAAATGTACAGGGGCAGGGTTATAGCTGTGTTTGCACATACAGAGCAGAGCTGGGGTCAGGAAAGGGACAGCAATCCCAGAATGCAGAGCGGCACAGTCAGAAGACACTTCCTGTTTGCAGGCAGCCCGAGTCTCCATAGAGGCCACCATCTTGGATGATTAAAGGCTCAGAAAATGCAGTAGATGCAGGTAGGATGATTTTTAATGTGGGCAATCTGTATGTACAGGGTGGAAGAAACATACAAGAGACTCTTATTCAGGTTTAAGCAGTCCATGGGATGAGCTGCTGTGTGAAACCCAAGGGATATCAAAAAGAAAAAGAAATGCCACCTTTCCCAGGGTTTTGGGCCAAGTAGGAGACCAGTTCACGCCAAACAACAGACACCCCAATTTTATCTAACTGCAAGAAACCATTTTTTAAAACCAATCTACCCGTGTTTGGCATTAATTTAATACAGAACACCTTAGACCTATTTTTGTTTGGGCAAACCCATTCTTCCTCCGCGCATCCCATCACATGAGGCTGCTTGAGGATGCAGGGAAGCCTTTGAAGAGAACAGTTGCCAAGCCAATACACTTATCTGCCTACCTAACCCCAGCCTTGACCCCCCTCAACTTCAGCAGCTTACTAGACCTCCACAAGGGTTCTGGTCTATCAGACTGCCTGCAAGCCACACAGCTGAAGTTAGTGAGCCACGTGGCCCCTGATCTACAGGCTGGGGAACCAGGAATTACAATAAACACTGCAGTCCAATGAGGGCATGAAGGTCGATTTAACAGTAGCAGCACATAAGGAAAAAACACATCCCATAAAGCTTTACATGCAACAGCACTTTTGGAAACAAATGAAAACCATCGTATGGTGGACGTCACAAGTCGCTGCACTGTCCCTCTTATACAGCAAATGTTTGGAGGTAGTGGAAGGAATAAATTCTAATTAACATTCCTTCAGCTCCATGGCACCACTGCTTTATTAAACGGTTCAGTTCTAGCAGCTATATTAAATGGCTGGAATGAATTCTCTAAAATTCCCCTTAGGCATACAACACCAAGAAATTGCAATTAATGCTGTATTGGCGTTCTCCAGTTTTGTTTTTTTTCTTTGCAGAGAGTTAGACACAGACAAGAAAAAGAAGTTGCTTCTGTCCAACATCAGGAAGCAACATCATGAGGAGCTGTAGCCTTATTCCCCAACCTGTAGCTCGGGGGACACATGTGGCTCACGGACCCCTGCTGTGTGGCTCATGAGCTGTCTGCCAGACCAGGTAGCGACGAGTCGGCTCCCCCAGTCTTTTAACCCTTCTATTGCCAGCTACGCGAGTCTCACGTAGCTGCCTCTCCAACCGTTAAGTGCCAGCTATGTGAGACTCATGTAGCTGACTTTAGAGCCCCCCGGCAAGCCCCCCGGCGCCATCTGAAAGAAAAAAAAAAATAAATAAAAACGACACAAATAAAAACGACACAAACTCACCTGACAGCCCGATCACTCTCTCCGGGTTTTCTCTTCACCAGGGGGAGCTCCGATCGGCTCCCCCCCCCCCCCCCCCCCGGATTTACCACTCTTCGGGTGAGGACCCAGCAACAGGCCCTCACCATCCTCTTCGGCCGGCGCTGGCCCCACTTCTAGCCCCGCCCACTTGTGGGAGCAGCGGGATGACGTCACCCCGCTCCTCTATACCGGCACCCGGGCTCCGACTGTCACTTGTCGGTAGCGATCGGAGCAGGGAGGGTGCTCTGATCTCCCTGCCTTCCACCCTCCCTGCTCCGATCACTACCGACAAGTGTCATCTGCAGCGGCGCGGGACACTGGATCAGAGGCAAGTATAAAAGAATAATAAAATATTTTGTGTCTGTGTCTTTTTTACTTTTAACTATTTGTGAACTGGTAAGGGGTCCATGAGACCCCCTTATACCAGTTCACAAGGCTCTGGGGCATAACCCCCAGCCCCCCATTACCTGCCTCCCCAACGGCCGGGGGAGGGCAGAAGGGCCCGGGCCACTTAGTGGCTATGTGGGCTAGTAGCCTGCAGGGCCAGGGGCCACCAACGCTGGCCCCTTCGTCCTGTTCTACAAGCCCCCATAGCTGGTCCGGGTCGGTAATGCTGGGTAAGGGGGACCCTATGTCATTTTTTTTTTTTTTTAAGTTAACCCCTTACAACTATGCATTTCATCATATTGCATAGATGTAGCCTATATGAAATCTCCTAAACTGCTGTTTCAGTTTGGGGGAGTTTCCTGGGCAGGAAATGGTGTATATCAATACATATGTGGTACCATTGTAACCAGGAGAAATAGGGCTTTCACGCGCAATAATATTTTATTAACAAACTTACATTTTTTATCACAAAAAAACTCTACAAATTGTAAAAAATAGATTTTTTTTTTTTTCACATATTTCATCCAAAAGTATTGAGATACACTAAAAAAAGGCCAAACAAGACATTTCATGTTGAAGCCCAGAATTTTCCTGGAAATCCCTTCAAAAATCAAGGTTGAACATGTGTAGCGCAAAAACGTGAAAAGTAGTCTGGCAACAGAGTGTGACAAAAAATTTCGGTAGGCTGGCACTTAAAGGGTTAAGGGACACTTGTATCAAAGTCCTATGAAGCACAGAGGACATGAAGATGGAATCTGGAAAACAGATTGTGGTAGGTCAGCATGTCTCTGGGGCTCTTGAGGGCTAGTGGATAAGTATTTCATAGGCTTGGGGGTACTAGTGTGCACTGTATTTATTCACTGAGGGCCTTGAGGGAATCTATAATTACTTCTTGCTATGATTTTATATGATCACGTCTAATGCGGCTCACTGCCATTGTTCAGTACCGAATGTGGCTCTTGTGGTAAGAAAGGTTGGGGACCACTGACCTACAGGGACCAAAACAGGAAGCTAAAGTAATAAACCATTGGACATGCGTTACTGGTGTAGGTACCCCATTATTTTGTGCTGCTCTGCTCCTGAAGGCAAACATTGATTTTCTGTTATGTAAACATTGATTTTCTGTTATGTCACCAATGGGTAAAGTTTCCTTAAACGTGTGTCCAGAAACACACCAACTTCCTCTAACCTTTATTGCCTATGGGAACAGTGCGAAATAAGGCATTTCAAAGCATCTCTGCTGTAGTCAGAGACAGCTGGGGGCCACGATGACAGCAGCAAAGGACAGGGTGGCTGATAATACAATTCTGTGATTACTCACCTGTAGAATTGGTATTATGAGTATACAGTACGTCCTGCTCCAAATCTAATACTTACATTTGGGATATACTCCGCCAGATGGCGCTGGACTGCAGAGACATCGAAAATAGGCTCCTCCCGGCCCCTCAAATACCCAGGGACCTCCCACAAATCCCCAGCATTGAAAAGCAGTTAAGGAGAAGCCGGGAGAATTAAACAATCCAAACTATCAACTATAACAATGATAATCACCATACAGGGGATCCAAGAAAATGCAAACCAAGGGTGGGTTGGAGCAGGACGTACTGTATACTCATAATACCTATTCTACAGGTGAGTAATCACAGAATTGTATTATTCTTAGTATACAGTACGTCCTGCTCCAAATCTAATACTTACACTTGGGACATCCAATAGAAGTGTCCATAAAGTAGGGTGGGATCCCCAATAAAAATCAGCAGCAGGCAGTTTAAACCACTGCCGCCTGCAGAACCTTGCGGCCAAAAGCAGGATCAGCTGAGGCCCTAACATCAACCTTGTAAAACTTTGAAAAGGTATGAACAGAAGACCAAGTTAGCTGCCTTGCAAACTTGTTCAACAGAAGCCTGGTGCTGAAAAGCCCAAGAGGCACCGATAGCACGAGTGGAATGAGCAGTAAGGCGGAAGGGAGGATTCTTCCCCTTAGCAAAGTAGGGCTGAATCACAGCCTGACGGATCCACTTGCTGATAGTAGACTTGGCAGGAGCCTGACAAATCCACTTGCTGATAGTAGACTTGGCAGGAGCCAAACCCTTCCTAGGATCAGAAGGGACCACAAAAAGAGCATCAGTTTTCCTGAAAGGTGCAGTAGCCACCAGATAGTACTTCAGACACCTAACCACATCCAAAGAATGCAAAACCCTCTCCTTAGCATTGCTAGGATTAGGGCACAAAGAAGGAAGAACAATAGGGTTGATTCAGAGCCCCTTTCTCACCTTTTTCTTGCGTGAAAATTTCCATTTTCGTTCATTTTGTCCCCTCGTCTGATTCAGCAGAGCCTTTATTTCTGCGAGAACTTTAGTGTGAAATGTTTTCATTTTTGCATGATTTTTCGTTTGGTAGCAAGACCTCCATAAAAATGATGAGAAAGGGGCTCTGAATCAACCCTAATATCCTGATTCAAATGAAAGGCAGACACTACTTTAGGCAGAAAATCAGGTTTGAAACGAAACACCACCTTGTCCTGGTGCCTCTCATAGTAGGGGGGCTGAATGGACAGCGCTGCCAACTCAGACACACGCCTGACAGAAGTGATAGCCACCAGAAATACAACCTTGAGCGTAAGAATGGCCAAGGCAGCATCCTGCACAGGTTCAAAAGGAGCACCTTGCAAGGCTGACAGAAGTTCAAATCCCAAACAGGCACCATAGGCTTACGCGGGGGACGCACATGAGTGCCCCCCTGGAAAAAAGTCCTGATCAGAGGGTGCTGAGCAAAGGACTTCTGGAAAAAAATAGCCAGGGCAGAAACCTGACCCTTCAGAGTATTGAGTTGGAGCCCCATCTCCAACCCATGCTGCAGGAACTCCAGAATCCTGGGAATAGAGAAGACACGACAGGGAAGAGACTTAGACTCACACCAGTCAATGTAGGCACGCCAAACCCTGTAATAAATGGAAGAGGAAGACTTTTTCCTAGCTTTAGTCAAAGTATCCACAACTGAGGAAGACAGCCCCTTCTCCATCAAGATCGAGGTTTCAGCAGCCAAGCCGTCAAAGCCAGGGTGTGTAAGTTGGGATGGCGTAGTGAGCCCTGAGTGATCAGATCTGGCACCAAGGGCAGAGCATACTGATCTACTGCCAGCTGTACCACATCTGCGAACCACACTCTTCTTGGCCACCTGGGGGCCACCAGAGTTGCTGGCACCCCTTCCAGAGCAATCTAGCACAGAAATGGGGAAAAAAAAAGGGGAATTGGGGGGGGGGGGGGGGGGGGGGAGACATACAGGAACTGAAAGTCCTTCCATGACATTGCTAGCGCATCCGAGGTCAGGGCCAGAGGATCCCTGGACAGAGAGACAAAAGCTGGCGGGACACAAACAGATCCACATCTGGTTGGCCCAACGGTGACACAGAGATTGAAACACCCTGCTGCATAGGGACCATTCTCCCTGGCGAGAGGTCCCCCTGCTCAGAGAGTCCGCCAGGTGATTTTCCACCCCCGGGATGTACACAGCTGAAATGCAGGGGACATTGGCCTCCGCCCAAGTCAGGATCAGAGACGCTTCCTGGAGGGCCCCCTTGCTCCGGGTCCCTCCCTGAAGATTGATGTAGGCAATTGCCGTCTGGTCGTCTGAGCGCACCTGAACAGGCAGGCCCTGAAGATGAGTAGTCAAGCGAGCCAGAACTAACCTGATCGCTCGCAGCTCCAAGACATTGAAAGGTGTGTGGGCCTCCTGAGGACCCCACCTCCCCTGGAACCGCAGGGACTTCCAGAAACCCCCCCAACCTGACAGACTGGCATCCGTGGCGACCGTCTCCCAGGAAGGAGCAAGAAAGGATCTGCCCCCCCAACAGGTTCCTTGAGTCCATCCACAAGAGGGACCTCCTGACCAGGGGGGGGGGGAGAGCACACAGACCCTGTCCAGTGACGCTGGATCCTTTTCCCATACAGACAATAGGTGAAGTTGCAGAGGCCTCAAGTGGAAATGAGCATAAAGGACCGCTTCAAAGCACGCCATCAATCAGGCCCACCAGCTGCATCCCCTGCCTGATGGAGGGATGGGGACAAGCTAGGAGGGACTGGGCCTGTGCAATCAGACTGTCCACCTTCTGCTGAGGAAGGAAGATCCTTGCCTGAACTGAATCCAGATTCATTCCTAGGAATGGAGTTACCAAGGAAGGGGACAGTGAGGACTTGGGGTGGTTGATCACCCATCCAAATGACTCCAGAGTGGACACCACCAGCTGAGTATCCAACTGTGCCTGATATAGAGACTGGGAAGTGATGAGGATGTCCAGATAGGGAAGCACGCGGACGCCCTGACATCTGAGCAGAGACATCACGCCAGCCAGCACCTTGGTGAAGCTGGAGCTGAAGTGAGGCCGAAGGGCAAGGCCACAAATTGGTAGTGTTGATCCATCAGAGCGAACCTGAGGAACCTTTGATGACCTGGGAACACAGGAATATGAAGGTAAGCATCTTTGATGTCCACAGAAGTTATGAAATCCCCTTGGCGCAGGGAACTGATGGCAGAGCGCAGAGTCTCCATGCGAAAGCGCCTGCCCCTGACAAACTTGCTGAGAATCTTTAAGTCCAGGATGGGCCTGACAGAACCATCCTTTTTGGGTACTGTGAATAGGTTGGAATAAAAGCCCTTGCCTTTTTCTCTTAAGGGGACCTGGCAGATGACCCCCAGCTCCAGGAGGCCTTGCACTGCTTGCACTAGCTCCTGAGCCGACACAGGGTCCTGAGGAATCTGGGATCTGATGAATCTTGAAGGGGGATCGGCAGCAAACTCCAACTTGTAACCGGAGGACACTACCTCCTGAATCCACCGGTCTAAGACATGAAGCCTCCAGACGTGAGCGAAGTGCTGCAGCCGTCCCCCCACCCGGATGGTTGAGAGCGCCCCATCATGCCTGAGGGGGCTTGGGAGAGGATTTTGCTTTGGGACCCCAGGAGGAGCCAGGACGTCCACGTCCTCTGCCTCTACCCCAGAAATCTCCCCGGGCCCCAGGGAAAGACACCCCCCTTCCCTGTCTTGCACCGCGGTAAGGGGAGGAGAAGGAACCCTGACCCCGAAAGGGCCGAGGTTGCCGCCTGTGCTGGGATAACCTGCCTCCCTTAGCAAAAAGGTCCAGGCGGTCTCCAAACAGACGCAGTCCTTTAAAGGGAAACCCAGCGAGGGCCTTCTTGGCAGCGTTGTCAGCAGCCCACTGGCGCAGCCAAACCGAGCGGCGTATAGCCACCACGAGGGCAGAAGTTCTGGCACACATTCTGATGGTGTCATCCAATGCTGATAGGACAAAATTTACAAAAACATCACAACTGGAGAGTGCATTAAACACCTCACAAGGCAAATCATCAGGGGCACTATCAAGCATATTTCTGATAAGGGTTCTAGTGGCAACAGCAGTAATAGCAGAGGCACAGACCGGGCGCAGCGCCGTCCCCGCACATGCAAAAGCGTGGGATGCCAGCTGATCAATACGCCGGTTTTCAGCATCCCGCAGGGTAGTAGAATCAGGGGAATGCATGACAGGTGTTAGATAGCCCTAGGATCGGGGCATCCACCTCGGGGGGGGGGGGGGGGGGATGACCAACATTTAACCACCTCAGCAGTAAAGGGATACTTCCTATCCCAACTCTTTGGAGCCCCGGGAAGTTTACTGCTCCCATTCCTTGAGCAGAAGGTTATGGAAATGTGCCTGCTCTGGAAATTTCAAACGTGAATGATGGCGCACCCGCGAAATGCCGCCGCCAAGCGCGGAACCAAGTCAGCGCCCGGCGGCGGCAATTTTAAAAGCAATAAAGACAAGTCAGCGAGGCGGCTGACACAAGAATAAAGACATGTGAAAAGTGAAAGCAGAGACTGCATAACATACATATCTATACACATACACACCCCCCCCCTCTTTTCCCCCGAAGACTACAAGGTGGATGAGGGAGGACGGCGGCCACTTAAATAGGGCCCACCGATAGGCAGGGGCAAGGGTCAATAGTGCGGGAGGGGCATTCCATAGAGGCTCACCATAAGCCTGAACCGCCTACCCTTTGGTGGGGGATTGCGTTGCAGCAGCGCTCCTAAGCACCAACGGCGGTGCTGCCTACCTTCACCCGACCAGCGCAGCCAAGGCTGGGAGGCATATTACTAGTGGAACGGGTGGGAATAGTCCTACAGGGCCGCAGGTTAATAACCCCGCTCACCTGCGAGTAGAGAGCCAATTTCTCATCCTTCGCAGCCAGACTGCAGAGAAATTCTGGGGATTTGTGGGAGGTCCCTGGGTATTTGAGGGGCCGGGAGGAGCCTATTTTCGATGTCTCTGCAGTCCAGCGCCATCTGGCGGAGTATATCCCAACTGTAAGTATTAGATTTGGAGCAGGACGTACTGTATACTAAGAATATACTACTTTTTAGCATGGCCCTGTAGAAATTAAATCAAAATGAGGGACAACTATTGGAGCACTGATACAGCTTCTACTTGGCACTGCAGTAAATAGAGGCACATAGGATGGATATCCGGTATCCTGCTTGCTGTCTGATCATCGTGGGGGTTTACAGTCCCTTTAATAAAGTCAAAGACAGCAAAAGGAAAAAAATGAACAGATTCAAACTCTCCTCTTCCCTCAGTATGGAACATCGATAAAACCCGACTCCGAAGCAAGATAAACCTGAACCTCAATGTGTAGAAAACTGCTGATGTATGGTTATCTCTGTTCATTCTTATTAACAGACCCCTCCACTCCCCGTTTTCCTAGGAGACAGGATGTAGTAACACACTGCAGTATGGGGTGCACATTCTGTGACCCCACAGTTTAGGGCTGTTACCTTGTCATCACAGAGAGCACTGGCTCCACAGGAAATATGGGGAGCGCTAAGCCCTGTCTTCCGACTACATTGTACTGAAGGACCCACCTCCACATGAAATGCCCCCATCAGGACGTGTCGAGGGAACCATGGATCAGCTATATGTGGAGAAGAGAGGTCCCGACATGTGCTTAGTGTGACTGGGAAGCAAACCTTTATACTCCCCAACAAGCTCCTGCAATCTGTTCCCTATCCACTGCAGTTCAGGAAAGTTACATAGGTGCACATAAACCAAAACATTTTATCCCAAACACCCTGGACATTTGATTTCTGGATAATCAGTTATCTGACCCCCTAGAGAATGAGAAAAGTTGAGCATTGCATACTCTTCTGTGCTGCTTCTGCACATTCACCTCCCCTCCAGTTACCAATAGAGCTTGCTGGCCATTGCAGGACAGCAGTCATGTAGCACATGAAAGTGTGAGAGGATGCGAGTACTGATGGTTGATTTAGGGCATTTCCAAGTAACCCACTAACAGGTGGTATGCACGTACACACATCTGTAAAAGGTCATACCAAACAAAGGCTTACTTGAACACACTGATAAGAGTTACTCATATTTTCAGGCTGCAAGTCCCCCCTCGGGGACCTAAAGTTTTTTTTCCCCCGTTTTACACAGGATAAGTATATCTTATCTTCCGTGAAACACACTAGACTTCCAAAAACGCAGGGATGAGTTTCTGAGTAAAACTGAAACATTATCAGCTATGCTGGCGTCATTAAAAAGTGTGGCAAACGTATTTTGTTAGAAGGTTAGTGTCATCAATGACAGCTCCAAGAAAAGCTACGCACTGCGAGGGCTCGAAAAAGATAACATGCGATACCAATGCGGGGTTTACACAAGCAGATATATTGGCTGTTCATTCAACGAGCGATCATACAAATCTTCTGTGAGTGAGCGACTGCGTTTTGATGCTGAAGATTTACTAATGTGCTTGTGGTAATGGTAAAACACGTTTCTTGTGGGCAACTTCTGTTTGCCACATTGCAGCGATCAAGCCATGAACGAGAAAGTTTAGATAATCCAAAGCGATGTGACATCTGCCCAATGAACCAATTCTGGCCGATTCCATGGAGCGTTTATTGCTAAATTGTGGTCGATTTAGTGACTTCTTGCTCGATAATCGCTCAGTTTAAACAGGGCAATAAGCCAATTTAAACAATCTCCCCTGGGGTATAGCAGTTTGAGTAGCTGGCCTTAGGATGTGTAACTTTGGCATAAAGTTCTGTATGAGGGGGACACTGCAATGAAGCAGCTCTCCTTCTGAAGGGGTCGTACTTTCAGCCTTTTCCTGTACCTTGCTGGATGAAGCTTCTCTCTAATGCAGTGCTCACCAGTGTTAGCCAGGGAGGGCCTTGGGGAACAGTGATACTAACCTAAACCTAAGTGTCTAAAACTGGACTATATAAAAGGACACAGATTGCACTCCAGCTCTGCGCCTCTCTGCCAATCCCCATACTGGCTGCCAGTCCCACAGCGAATCCTGTTCAAAACTCCCAACACTTCCCTACAAAGCTCTCTCCAACCCGGACCCTCCCTACATCTCTTCCCTAATCCAACAATATCAACCTAGACACAGCCTTCGCTCTGTTGCCGACATTCTCCTGTCCTCCACCCTGGTCACCTCCTCTCATGCCTGCCTCCAGGACTTCTCACGTGCAACTCCAATCTTCTGGAATGCCCTCCCCCACCCAATCCTCCACTCCACAACCCCCAAAACCTTCCAAGGTGGCCTTAAAACCCTATTCAGACAAGCATTCAATCTGGCTTAAACAATTCTCTAAAGGGCACGTGCCACAAAGCTCAATACTGACTGTTTGTGATCCTTCTCCCTCATCCCTTAGACTGTACGCTTGCAAGGGCAGGGCTCTCTTTCCTGTTGCATCTTGTATTCAGAATATTCATTGTAAACTCTGTAACACTGCATTTGTAATCTATCTGTAGTCTATGTACTGTATGCTTCTACCTTATCTGTAATTACTAATTTGTACAGCACTACGGAAGAAGATGGCGCTATATAAAAATATACAATAATAAAATTGTACATTTCCATCTGAAGATGGCACCAATTATTCTATTTCAGAATAAGTCGCTGTCCAGGCTACAAATAATAATAATAAAAAAGGACTCCTTAGCCAGAAAGCATGTTTATGTCATCACCTTCTATCCCCAGCCCAGTGCCCCAAAACAGTCTGTTTATTTTATTAAAACCTTTGGCCAATATTCATAAAGATACTAACTAGATGCAGTCTGCTGTTCATATGGCTCCCTGGTGCTCTCCAGTGCCGATTAATACAGTTACACATATTTCAGCATTGGGGGTCAGCCCCATCAGTTATAATGACTACAATAAATCTGAAAGCACTACAAGCTAAACTGCCACAAACAGCTCACTTGTAACTGAATGAATCATCGCTCCAGTGGGGCGCTGCTGCACAACCATGGAGCCATATGGCCACCATTCAAACATGATGTGGTTCATGTTTAAAAAAAATATTGTGCAAAGGCTTTAGTTAAAACAAAAAAGAAACAGGCTGTTTTGGAACACTGGGCTGGGGATAAAATGGGGACGTCAAAATTCCTATCTGGGTATTGGATCATTTTAATACTATAGAAAGCCTTCTACCCCACATGCTATGCCGGTCCAGGTCTAGAGATGATCCAGTTCACTAGTGAACATGTTACAGTGACAGACCACGCCCCCTCGATTAGGCAACCATACAACACAGTAGCCAACACTGAAAGGGCACAATAGCCCAGCACCTTTCAGTAGGATGAAAAAGCTGGATGCAGATTTATTTTCCTATTATTTGCAATGTTTGTTAATTTTTGCCAAGGCCAAGAAAATATTTGCTTAAGTACCTTCCATGCACAAAGATCCATGCTTGTGAGCTGCTGAAAAAAGTTGTTGTTGCTGAGATTCAGCCTTTCTGCAGGCCAGTCCCTGGGTATTTACACATGACCACCATTGTTTTAGCTCTGAAAGGTAAACCTGCACAAATCAGAAGTAAAAAGACAGTGCATGCAGGGAGTAGATAACTGTGTACACAAGCACTGGTCTGATGAAAGAGGGAGGGTGCAAAAGGGAAGTCTACCTCTCAAAGAAAAAAAAAAAAAGTCATATTGGATAATTACAAACTAGGGCTTGACCTACAGGAAAGGCCCACAACAGCAGCACAACAGAATGAATCATCTGCATGGCAGGTAAGCAAACAAGGATTTGTGTTTACACCGAGCCTAGACAATTCCTCTAATGGGATATTCCAAGCAAAGTGTTACATTTGCCCAGTTTCTGCTCTCCCTATACTGGCTGTTAGAGGCTGCATCTCATCCAGGCATCTTTATATTTCCCAATAATTCCCAGAGCCTCCTCAGAATCAGACAATGACTCATCTATGCATGTTTCAATGTGATGGTCCTTCAGAAGTCTATTCATTTAGGGGACCCTGAAAAAATGAGTCAGCAGAATGGAGCATTTTCTACTGGGTTTATCGGGGGGATGCAAAGTGCTAGTGCCCCTGACAGCCAGTATGGGGCAAGCAGAAAGGAGGTCAGTTTAACCCTTTGCATGGAATGTCCCTTTAACCCCAATCCAACAATTTCACAAAAGAAATTCAAGCTTCTGGGTGGATCCAACTGATAGCTAGGGGTGTGAATTAGCAAGATCCGATACCTATCACTATACACGTATGACCATAAGATATATCCTGATTCTGTCTCAGACGATATGTTGCATTTTTTTTTAATTACATTTTTTTCATTACAAAAATTAATAAAAATAATAATAGTAATGACATAGGGTCCCACTTCCTGGGGCGGGGATTTTTTTTTAGTTTTAAGGGTTAAAAACCCTCTAAAATCTCCCCAAAAATGGTGTGAGGTCCCCCTTACCCAGCATAACCAGCCCGGGCCAGGCTACAAGCCAGCATAGCCTAATGGCCACAGGCTCTTCTGCCCCCCTCCCCGGCCTTTGGGGAGGCAGATAATGGGGGGGGCCCAGGATTATTGTCAAGTCACCCACTAGCCGCAGGTGACTTGCCATACCCAGAGCCTTGTAAACTGGTATAGGGGTCTCATAGATCTCTTACCAGTTCACAAACGCTTAAAAAAAAAAAAAAAAAAAAAAAAAAAACACACACAAAGAAACACACACAAAGAAAGGGGTAGAAGGCCTTCTGGGCTCTCTCCTGGTGAAGAGGAGACCCGGCAGGAGTGATTGCACATGAAGGTGAGTAAATGTCTCTTTCTTTACAGGACTTGCCGCAGGCGTAAGCTGAAGGGGGGGGGGGGTGGCGCGCCCTATTCCGGGCACCCTCCTGTAGCCCGTTCCAGATCGAACGAGGGGTCAGGTGACTTTTTTTACTTTTCTTTTACTGTAGGGGTATTGGGGGGGGGGGGGGGAGTCAGAATTGAAACTAGAAAGAATCGATACTGGTATCTTCTAATGAAATATCACGATATTTGACAGAAATGTTTTTTTCTGACACCCCTACTGATAGCCTCCTGCTATAGTAGGTCACCCAAAAACACACCACACTACAATGGGCCCCAGTATGCAGCATCAGAAGGTCTGACATTTTCCTTCCCCTAAAAAGTAAATGTATATTTCTGCTAATTGTATGTAAAACCATGACAGGGTCATTCGACAAGGTGTATTGTGAAGCTGTCTAATTCCATATAAACACATAGGCTAACAAGAGGAGGGGTCACATACACCAAACTGAATAAAACTTCAGCCAAGCTTGTGGTTTCCTTCTTCTGGTAGGAATACAATGCTGGGGGGCCAGGTTGGAGTGTATGGGGGGGGGGGGGGCTGAATTTTCTCTTCCTTCCATTAAAAGGAGGAAACAAGCCTGGCTTGATAGGTCTTAATGCCGGGTGTATAAGTGACTCCTCCCCCCGCCATCCAGCATATTTATATGGATTTTTACCCTTGGGCAATTTTTAGTCGTCCTTCATTAAGAAGAATAAAGAAGTACATGGCAAGTGCAAACACGGGCACAAGGCTTTAGATCAGTCATAGATCTGTTCTATCAACAAACGAGTGGCAATATAGGTCCTCCTCAATTGGCAGGCCCACAAAGCGGGTGCAGATTCCAGGCCCAAGGCCAAAAGTATCACAAATTGACGTCATATTTTACCTTTCCTAACAAACCAAGTGCTATTCAAACTGAACCTCTCCACCACGCAACAGACTTCCAGCACAAAAGGTGTTAACAAAAAGGCCTTTTGTTATCATTTGGCAACAGCATCATTAACATTCGCTTTACAAAGAGTAGCAGTGGAAATTCACTGGCTTATTTCTAGAACAGAAGTAGAGCGAGCAGCGTCGGTGCGCTTCCCTCCTGAAATAAAATGGGAGGCACAACAATGCCACAATCTGCGATATCATCTCTACACGAGCCATAAAAGGAGCCCAAGTGAACAGCGAGCAAGAGAACCACATGGATCTCCAGGAAGCCCATCCAGAGGTGCAGATCTGCAATAATTCCTCCAATTCGCATAAAGGGATATTCCAAGCAAAGGGTTAAATTATCCTGCTTTCTGCTCTCCCCATGTCTGGGGCAGAAACTTTTATTCAGCCAGCTTTATAAATAACTCAATAACTCCCAGTGAACTCACTCCTCAGCATGAGAAGGGCAAGCAAAATTAAAAGGACATTTTTTTCCTGGAGATTACCTGGAGACTGCACTTCTGCTTTAAGGCTCATTGTTTTGCGCGGAAGGGTCAAACTAAAGTCACTTGTACCTTCCTTCCTAAAGCAGACCAAAAGTCACATTTTTAACTAGCATCCCTTGAAGAGTACGTTTTGTCAATTTTCACTGCTCCAGCTTCACTCTAATCCTTGATAACGGTGACCGTTTTAGCTGTAAAGGCTCTGCCTCCTCCATTCATTGGCATCATTGCCACACCTAGGCAATGACTGATCTCCTGCCAACTCACATCGAGGGAGAGCAAAAAAAAAAAAACCTAAAAAAAAGGGAGAATCTGCAGGGGCTTTGGTCAAATGTATTTCACTAGTTTAGTGGTTTTTGGTCCGCTTTAAAGTGGACCAAAACCCAGGATAGTCAAAAGTTTCGACTATCCTGGGTTTTGTCCCTTTCCCCGGGGGCACCGCGCTGTGTGAAACCCCCCAGATCGCCACAGCAACTCACCTTATCCCAGTCTAACGGCGAGTCTAAGAGCAGCGGCTCTGACGGCCACATCCTCCACCTCCCTCTAACAGGGAGCGTTCCTACTGCGGTTATTCACCCTATACCAGTTCACATACGTATCGTATCGCCAGATTCTTGCCTATTCACACCCCTAGTGTCAGCAAGGCACCCATAGACGGGCTGGTGGCAGAGGCAAATGCCTATGGAAATCATTACAGATCAGAAGGCAGCTATAAGGAGCCATCTAACCATTATTACAGCTCACATTCTTTTCAGCAGCAACTGAAAGCTTTAAATCAAATGCAGAGAGTCCACAAATAGATGTAACCAGATTATGCCTGGTCTTCATGTGGCAGCTAAAACAAACCACAGCTTCCTCTATGCAGCAGCCTACACAGTAACTGCAGTTACATCACACTGCTAAATGAGGACACTTTGCAAAACGCTAACAGGTGAAAATAAAAGTCGTATTTTTACCTTAAGAAAATAATTTGACTAGTACAGTTTGTATGTAATTCTTCCTCCTGCCTTTCATCCTAAATAGAAGCATAACTTATATATGTTTCCCCCACCCTGTACATACAGATTGCCCACATCCTATTTGCATTTACTGCATTATCTGAGCCTTCAAACATCCAAGATGGCATCACGTCTCAGGCTGCCTGCAAACAGGAAGTGCCGTCTGACTGTACCACTCTGCATTCTGGGATTGCTGTTCTTTTCCTGACCCCAGCTATAACCTGCCCCTGGGTACTTTTCACCCCTGCTCCTGAGGCTAGCTGGCAGCACCCGTATCCTAGAGTGCTGAACAGATTTGCAGCCCAGCAGAGGTAAGAATAAAAAGTGACTATTACTTTAGATGCTGTGGAATATTTTTTTTTTTTTTAAAGGTTTTGGCTTTTCATTAAAGTGGATTAACAGTCAAAAATAAATTAAACCAGACCAACAAAAAAAAACAGTGCTCATATGCAGCCTTCTCCAGGGCTGCACATAAAAATTAATTGACCATTTTCTAACGCCTACTGGGATCAATTTCAAAACAGGATGGCTGCTTATGGGCTTGCAGGCCACCTGCAAACAGGAAGTTGTGCTAGACTTCCTGTTACTGTGCATTTCAGTTACGTAAGTTGTGAGAGGAAGCTCCAAAATGGCCGCTACCTTTCCTTTCCAACTGTGCCAGGCTGTTGGTCCGGTTTAAATGATGCTGAAGGTCCAGTTTAAACTCTATACCAGGTAAACTCCAGGTCAGTAAATCGTCTAACCCACCTACGCCTGATACATCCAAACCTCAGACTTAGAAAAAAATCACCTTTTCTTCATGAAGCTGTGCCTGACCGGGGACCAGAAAACAGCTGCACACCTCTAATTTGAGAAGCTGGGGCTGATGGCTTGTCTTGTTCCTTCCAGATACGGCTGGAAGGTACGGCTCTAATGCAGGTGGCATGAGGGAATAGGTTAGGTTACTTTAGTGGCCAAGGGAGTCTTTAGGTCTGCTTTATCTGTATTTTCCCAATAATTTGTAATGATAAACTGTCATTTGTATCTGCTTACTACTTCTCTGAAAGACTAAACCCCCGCAGCACAGGAGCAAAAGCCAGCATTCTATATAGCCAGCCACACTACAGCATCAGGTACAGCACAACCCTTGGAAGGCCACCAGATTCTGCCATTGCATTCTTAAAGCAGACCAAAAAGCCTAGCAGCAGAAGACATCATTTTAATGGTACTCGCTGCAACTAAACTGATCATTTTGTCTGGGTCTCAAAGTGGGACAGTTTATACTGGTTTGTGGGCCATATCCAGGGTTGGCATGTGGTTTAGGGGTGTGGCATCTTATTCGGCTTACACATGAGTAGCATATAGCTGCAGGTAAGTAGGTATAACTGCTCGCATGCGCCTGGGATCTTCCATCCATAAAATATGTTGGTCATTTAGCGAATGCTAAGCCAATCCATGCATTCCACTACCACCATTCAACCAAAGAGTTAGAGTGGCTGTAAATTGACCAATACACATGTCCATCAAGTTCTGGCATCCTGTTCTCAGTGGGACAGTCTTCAGCAAAGTGGGACATTTAGGTTCTCAGAGTTTTCTGAGGGACACTGGGACTGTTCCACCAAAAGTGGGACATCTGGTCAGTTTAGCCACAATGGCCCAGGTTCAGGATGTGCCATCGCTCAAAATGATAAAGGGATGCCAATCTACGTTTGAAATGGGCGCAATTTCCGATTCAAGTAAACGCAGGTTTTCCGATGCCTATGTGATGCTGTGGATCTGTCCTCAGTGAATAACATCACCTTGCCCCCCGTCCACAGCATCAGAAGTCTTGCGCTGCTCGCTGGAGAGAGCCTAGTGATTGACATTAGCAATCACAGCTCTCGCTATAGTATTTCAATGGGTCCTGCAAATGGCACAGCTGATTGGCTGCGAGTCTGCTTAGCACCGCCCATTGGAAACCAAGGGTCAATATAGTCAGAAGTGCTATGCACTAAAGTGCCCTTCCCAGCTCTCTAT
Source organism: Gastrophryne carolinensis (assembly GCA_027917425.1). Classification (NCBI taxonomy): domain Eukaryota; kingdom Metazoa; phylum Chordata; class Amphibia; order Anura; family Microhylidae; genus Gastrophryne; species Gastrophryne carolinensis. The sequence continues at coordinate 149,520,552 of CM051236.1, forward strand.
TGCGTCACTGCGCAAGCGCCAGACTTCAGCAGCAGCCAGGGGAATGTCAGCTCCCAGATGCACAAACATGGAGGCACACTTTTCATTCTGGGACTCTACAGGTGACATAACTTATATTTTTTTAATATATCTTTTATTGCCAGGCCATTGTGGGGGAAGGTTCTTAAGGGCTGCCTTAAACAGTCCCTAATTTAACACAGACTAATCCCAGCATGATATCCTCAGTTGCCAGGAAACTGTTTATTTAAAGACACTCAGCACCAAACATCAATATACCAGAAGCAGACGGATATTTAGCGCACTCCCGAGTCATATGTCATTGTTTAAACCGGATGCGTCTTCTTCTCTGCACTGGAAACCTTACTGTCTTGTCACTTACCTCCAGGGCATCTCCTGGCAGCCAGCATAGGACAAGGACAACCAAAGGCTTGGATTCCCCTTTAATACACCCACCAGACTAGGTGTTGGAAGGCAGAGATTCCACCTCTGAAAGCATGGTCAGATCAGTGGCCGTGAATTCTAGGACTGCGATTGGCCAATTCATCAATCCTGATCTATAATAAAAAAACATTTTGACTTTCCTGGGTTTTGGACTTCTCCCCCGGGGCACCACGATCAAGTGTTTCCTGCTGCGTGAAACCCCCCAGATCGCTGAAGAGAACTCGCCTCTTCCTAGTCCTATGGCGCATGCGCCGCCAATTGTCCAATCGCCGAGCTCGGAGCCGCTGACGCCACGCCGCCTAAGGCGAGTGGCTCCAAGCGCACTGACAGCCACATCCCCTGCTTCCCTCTAACAGGGAGCGTGCCCGCGTGGGCTAATCACAAATGCCTGGCGCGGGCATGCGCCCTGCTAGAGGGATAGCGGGGATATGGCCACGGCTCGCATATGTGCCATTGGACCAGGAAACAAGGTAAATGTATGGGCGACCTAGGGGGGGGTTTTACACAGTGGGGGCATCCCGAATTTGGAGGGCCTGGGGGGGAGGGAATCAATTGGCCTGGGAATCTTTAGATTCCCAGGGCTAATCACGGTGGGTATTGGCCCATTTCAATCATCCCAGGTTTTAGTCCATTTCTCTGGGGCATCCCAATTTAGAATACTTCCTATGTCTTACCCCCCGCTGGATCTCCCTCAAAACTAACCTTCCCAGCAGCCTCATGGCCATGTTAGGGCTCACATCCAATCCGCACAGTATGTGATGCATATTAATATATAACATACAGCTGCCCTAGAAAAAACAAAAAAGGGGACGACCACATCTTCCAGTTGATGCTCACGTGCCAGCCTATCCAGACGCTGGGGCGTGCCTTGGACACGAGAAGCCAGGGCTGCAGCCACCAGCCGCGCACATGCGCTGCAGGATTCTTGGCAATATAAGTATTGTGGCAAATCCAGGGCGGTTCGCAAAGCTAGGCATCACCAATCAGGATGTCCCAGGGGTAGGGAATTGGCCAGCCCTGGAGTCTTTTAGAAACTGAGCCATGTTAAAGCAGAAAAAACCCGCCAGGGCTAGCCTGGAATCCACAAGCTTTTCGCTGGGGCATCCATGTTTGGGAGATCCCTAGGAAACCTGAAAAAACTCAACTTACTTTTGACTACATAATTTGGCAGCAATGGAGAGCGCACCACACCAAGGATGTAGGGGGATGTGGCGGCGCTCCCGCCCCAGCCATTCAAGTAAGTGGGAGCTGCCTACCAGGTGGCTCTCATTGGACCAGAGCCTGTGCACACACCATTAAGCATGGACAGCTGAGTTTTTTTTTTTGGGGGGGGGGGGGGGGCAGTCACACAGCGGGGGCACAGAACAAAACCCGAGAAAAGTCAAATCACTGGTTTTGTTCCACTTTAAAGCAGACCCCGATTTGATCAGAAATGCCCCCTTTTGTAAGACCCCACGCGCCAGGATCACCTGTTGGCTTACCTCTATCCACGCTTCCACAGCCCATGTGCAAGCTCTGGCCCACTCAAAACTCACAATTATGAATACTCAGGCCCAGCAAAGTGTACTGATGAAAAGATTGCTTCAGTGCATGAGGCTGCAGGTGGGCCTTGGCCTATTGGAATTAGTTGGTTCCTTCTGCCTGGGGCATTCAATTTGGGATGCCTGGGAATTGCATATAAATTCACATTTACCAAATGACCCACAGCTCATGTGCAGGTTGTTCAGCGAATCAGCAGCATGCATTTCATTAAGATTTTCTTTGCCACGGAGCGCCAACGCCCCAGCGGAAATCAGAAATGCGCCCAGCTCCAGGTATAGCAGAGATGCGGCGTGAGCTCGGTGGAAATGGAGTTATCAGCCCTATTGAACTTGCTCCATCCTGCTAACCTCCTCAATAAATTGCGGGACATGGCACTAAAGCCAGGAAGGTCAAGTTCTCAGGTTTTGTTCTGCTTTAAGGAAAGTCTGAATTCACTAACTTTTGACCGGCTACCACTGGGGACATTTAGTAAGTAGGTAAAAGGGTGCCATGTAGACCAGATGGGTGCCACTGGCACAAAGATACCATCTATTGTCAGTACTTTAGCATAGACAGCGATGCTTTTGAAATTCTAAGGATTGTAAAGTTTATCTAGCCATTGTTCTGCTCTCCCCGTGATGTGTGTGTGTGTGTGTGTGTGTGCATCTTTCATTCAACCTGCTTTCTAGTTCTTAATATCTCCCTTCTGGTGGCCTCCTCCTACATTGAAGAGTTATGCTCTGCCACAGTCGCAACGTAAAGGACCCCTGGAAGAAAAGTTCACTAAGGGGGACCAAGTACAATGAGTCAGCAGAAGGGAGTAAGTTCAATATGGTGTATCAGGAAAGCAAAATGCTGGTGAAAAAAAGATGTAGCCCTTGACAGCCAGCATGAGGCAAACAGAAAGCAGGCTAATTTTAAAAAAGTCCCGCACCAATTTTCTACATAAGGTATGTGGGGCCACATTGTGACAGTCTTAGGGGGGTCATCCAAGTTGCTGAAAGCCCCCTCCCCAGAGATCCCTGCAACAAATTATGTAGAAAAAGCATGTGGGACCACTTCAACCTTTTTCCTTAAGTGTCCCTTTCCCAGTGACTAAACAGAAGCAAACTTATCAAATCCTTTAAAGTGGAACAAAACCCAGCCTGGCCAGCCCTGGAATCTAACTAACTCCAGGGCCAGACGCCGATCAGAATACCCCACTGTTTAGCCCAGGTCGCCTGTTTCCTAGCTCCCTCATTGCCACAGACAGTCATTTTGCGAACATTACATATGCACGTCAGATCAGAGCTGATCAGAAGAGACCCCCCTATTGGAACAGGAGAAGCCAAGTTTTTTGGCCAATCTGGGGGGGTCACTGCATCCCCAGCATCTTGCATCTTATGTGCCCTCCCCCCCCCTGCCATTTAGGTATGCCGGGGAAAGGAGCATGCTGCAGCCTGCTGGGAGACTGGGGTTACCATCCCACCTCTTTAGCTATGCCAGTCTCTGGGTAAACAGAGCTGTATGCCGCGCATTAAAATTCACAGCACACAGCACTAATTGGACAAGAGCCCAAGCATGCACTGTGGGACCGGCAGAGTTTTGAAAGCGATCAGAGGGGTTTCACACAGCAGACAGGACCCATCACCAGGAAAGTAAAAATCTTGGTAACAGGTCCACTGTAAACTGGACCTATCACAAGCATGTACAGTATCTTGATGACTGGTACTTGGCCCAGGGGCATCCCAGTTTGGGATGCTTCGCTGTGTGAAAGCCCCCCCCCCCCAGATTGGCCACTCCACTAACCTCTCCACCAATCAGCGCTTTAGGCCATGCGTACTAATGCACGGCATGGAGCCGCTGTACAGGACTTTACTTGTGGAGTGCGCACTCCCGCACACACGGGCTATCTAAATGGCTGATTGTAGGAGCGCACACAACTGTTTGTTGGCAATGGGGGGGGGGGGGGTTCACACAGTGGGGCATCCCAAATCATGAATCAAACTCTAGAGCCGGCCTGGGTAGCGATTGGTCCACTCTAAGCAAAGCTTAGAAAGCAAATACCGGAATAAAGACTTTAAGCATACCTTCAGCATTATTTAATGAAAAGCCCAAACCCTTAAAAAACTATTCCCCAGCATCTAAAATTAATATATTTAACGTTTTTAGTCACTTACTTTTTATTCTTTCCCTCACTGGTCTGCAACTGTCCAGCACGCTGCCATCTTGGCTCAGTAGTATCATCTACTGAGGAGAGGGGTCAAAAGTGCAGGGGAGCTTTGCACAGACAGAGCAGTCAGAAGACACTTCCTATTTGCAGGCAGCCTACACCTCCATAGGCCGCCATCTTGGATGTTTAAAGTGTCAGAAAATGCAGTAGATGCAGGTAGGATAATTTTTAATGTGGGCAATCTGTATGTGCAGTGTGGGGAAAACATACAAGATATGCTCTTATTTAGGGTGAAGGTCCACTTTAACTGCAATACCCAACTTGAGAGTATACTTAAATGCTTGACAAGTCTGAACTAGGTAGTGACCACAGGAGCCCTAACTTACCTACGGAGATGCTCCAACCAATGGGGGGCAGGAAACATGGGGCAGTCGCAGCTCCTCTGACAGGCTTGAAACTGAATCATCCCTCTCACACAGGCCCCACTGATAGTATGCAAAGGTAGATTGGTTTGGTTTGGTTTAGGGCACATCAAAGCACAAAGTTAAATTGGAAGGTTGCGTTTCCTGTACAAATTTTAGGGCCTTTACCATTTTGAGTGGACTGCAACTTTAAAATAAAGTGAACTTTTCACCTCGACAAATTACCACCAAGGTAAATATGACAGCATTGAGCTCCTGGCTCACGTGCTTTACCGGCTTGTGGGAAACCAGCCTGAGAACCTGATGACAAAGCTCTTGCGCAAGCCCATAAAACAGCAAAAAGCTCCCATCAAGTATTACGCTGGCGAAATACAATAGACTAAGCCATTCATGTACAATTCCTTTCCTTCCTTTTCCAAGAATGAATAATAAATAACTGCTAGCTCCATGGTAAAGCAGGTCTGAAATATATCGCCATATACATAAGCCGCACACTCCATACAGCCAGGGCAGACAATTGATAAAAGCGCTCTGGTCCAAGGTGGGGGAATTACAGCTTTCGGGCTGATGAGCTGGGAAGGTATTTTTGGGCTGGGGTTGGGTGGGAGCACAGGAAAATACATGCAACACAAAGGGAAATCGTGACAGTCTGGTTCCACCAAGTGAATAATACAGGATGCCTGTAATATTTCAAGGACAATGGCCTCTACATTACACAGTCTACAAGAAACTGTGCGAAAAGGCCCACAGGCCCCTGCAATTCATTATAGGCCACAAAGACATGTTTAACAAATAAAATACATTTACAGCAAAAGGCCCACAAGTAGTATGTCCTTACCTTTCATCTTCACCATCAACTAGAGGCGTTGACAGGGGTAGAGACTTTAGAGGAAGCAAAGATCCGGTGCCTTGAAGGTTACTATCCAAAGAAGCTCCTTCACCTACATGGGGTAGGCCAACCATGGACTGCTCCATTAAACGGCGGGCATCTTCAATTTGATTTGCTACAGATTGCATGAGGGACGGCCCAAAGTGACCAGCGGCAGCCGAGATGTGATGAGGCACATTTTGAGTATGGGTCAAATTTGCAACAATAGGAGCCTGGCTTCCACTTTGGACCAAGTTACCATTTTGTGCAGTAGGAAGTTGGGTAACAGTTGTCGGGGGTCCTAGTGTTGTGGCTGCAGGAGACATACTAGGAGGAATATTTGTGCTCAGATGCTGAACAGCAGAAACATTAGTTGCTGTCGGTATAGGGCTGACCGCCGGGGCTTGCTGGGCGGCCATTCCCTGGACTGTAGGTTCCAAAAGCTGGGTTGGAGGCTTTGAAGGAAGTAAAGGATTCTGAGGCGCAATCATCACAGGCTGTTGATGAGCAGGGGCACCCACTTGTAGGCCACCTTGCACCTGTGGCATGGCCTGTTGTGAAGGAGCTGGAACATTCTGCTGCATGACAGGTGGCGTAATTTGACTGGCAGGTGCTTGATGTGCTGGGGTCTGCAGACTTCCTTGCTGGACCTGACTACCAACGGTAGGAATGGTAGTCTGGGTATGTGACACAAGTTGGGGTGGTGCAACACAGGTTGTTGGCTGTGCGGGCTGAATTTGCGCCTGTAAAGCTTGTGCTTGGACAATAGGGGCTGTTGCTGTACCCCCAACTGCTGCTGAACTAGGCTGCACAGGGGCAACTGCTGTTTGAAGCATTTGTGAATGTTGAAGGTATTCAGGCAAGTTCCCCAGGGTAGATGTTTGATTGGCTGGCATGACATGGCCAGTGGTCATCTGAGTAGGAGCGCCCTGTAGATGTGCATATTGTAACTGTTGTGCAGGAACAGTTGGCAGAGTTTGCATGGGCTGGGCCTGCGAAGTATATGGCAACTGTTGCGGGATCATTGAAGAAACAGTTGGCTGTTGATGTCCTAAGGAGGCTGGTACACCAAGAATGTTTACAGTAGCAGGTTGTACACCGACAGCAGTAGGCTGGACTCCAACAGCGGCATTTATAGAAGCTGGAGCAGCCTGTCCAACTTGTTTCTGGGGAGAGTAAGTGGCATCTTGTGAATGAATCTGTAACTGTGCAAGCTGAGGCTGGGAAACACTCTGCGGTATATTCGAAGCTGGAACATTCTGAGTTAGAGAATTGCTGAAGTCCATTTGCTGAGGAGGCAGAGTTTGAAACCCTTGCATTGAGGTTGCCCCCATTTCTCCACTTCCAACACTCTCTGTGTAATGACTCAGAGTGCTGATATTGCTACTGACTGAACTGCCGCTGGTGCTCTCGCGCTCAGCCGTCACTTCAAGTGGGTTTTGTTTGATGCTCTCTACAGCTTTGTTGACCACAGCTCCCTCTGGAGCAGAGGTCCCCCCTTCTTTGTCATAGTACTCTGTACAAGTCCACCTGCCCTTTTTAAAAGGTTCTGAACTAGAGTCCAATTTAACCACCCTAAATCTTGAAGTGGTGGTAGAAGGAGCCACCGCTGGCTGCTGTGGAGCTGCCGGTCCAGGCGCAGACCCCCCAGATGCATTAGAAACATGGTTAGGGATACTGGAGGAGGCAACGCTGCCGTTGCCAGGCAAACCTGCATTTGTATTGATGATGCTTCCAGACACAGCATTGATATTACTAGTACTTGTAACATTGGCCGAGTTTACGTTTACACTAGTGGGTAGAGGGCCTGTAACGCCACTGACATTATGAATATTAACATTGTGGGTGCTACTGCTAGGTGGAGCGGGGCTTATCCCGGTACTTACAGGAGCGCTTGCTTTGCGCGTTAGGGGCGGTAAACTTCCTGCATGTGGAAGGCCACCAGAAGATGCAGAAGAAATAGGTCCTATTGTATGGGCGCTGTCAGCACTTCCCTGGCTAACTAGTTTCATAGCTGCTGGGGTTGGAGCATTGCCAGCGATAGATGCCCCAGGTAAGCCATGATGAGGAAGTCCATGGTGATGCAGAGGATGGTGGACATTTCCATGGTGCACATTTCCATTGATCATAACATTTTGATGAACATTCTGCAGCAAATGTTGATGAAGATGCGGTTGGTTTGGCGATACAGCCCCGGGCGTCTCCGCTTCTTGAAAATTGTTCAGGGTCTCCTCTGAGGAGCTTCTCTCCGGACCCCCGAGATCCGTCGCTCTGGATAGGGACACGTCCAGGATTTCGGAGGAGGACAGGTCCTCTGTGTGGGATTCGTCCAGGTCGTCGTAGCTTTCGGTGTCCTCAGCGATGCTGTTGTTGGAGCTCATGCTGGCTGAGATCTGAGCGGGGGTGACGCTGGTGATCTGGAAGCCGCTCTTCTTTTTCATCTGCGCCCCGGACTGAAGCTGGGGTTGTGGCTGGAGCAGGTTAAGGGTTTGGGGGGGATGCTGCTGGGGCCCTGGCGAGGAAGTGGAAGCTGGCGGGGGCTGGACCAGCATGGGAGTCTGATAGTCCTCAGAGGAGAGGATGTGGCCTGCCAGGCTGGGCCCAGCTGTCAGTGCGGAAGGGTTGTTGCCCATGGTAACAGCGCTGCCCCTCCTGGGGAGCTCTGGCGGGTGCGCCATCTTCCTGGCTGATGGCTCTGCGGCGGGATCAGGCTGCTGCATGGCGATCCTCCTCCCTCAGCCCACCCACCTCACTCCTCCAAACGTGCGGCCCGCCGGGCGTCCTCCTTCCTCGATCTCCCCCGCTGCGATCCAGGTGACAGGCTCACTGGATGACGCGGCTCCCTCTAATGACAGGCGGCCGGGTGCCCAGGTGGCAGCAGGGGTGGCCCGGGCGGGCGCTGGGGGGCAATGCTGCTGCTATAGCCGGTGCGCGCGGCCATCACTGACAGACAGCCGTCAGCAGCCTCCGCGAGCGGGGCCCGGCGGCAGCCCCATCCCCACACACCGATAGACGGATGGATGGAAGCAGGAGGCGGGAGGAGTGGCGGCCGCTCTCTCTTCTCTCCTCTCTCTGCCGGTCACTAGCGGCGGCTGTTCATGGAGGACTCCGCTGTGGCTCCCCCGTGACTCTGCCTTTCTTTTCTCTTGCCGTATGTGTGGGCTCTCGCTGCCTGTTACACGGCGCCTGTGCCTCCCTCCCCCTCTTAATCTAGCACGGCATTGGCGGACGCCGCTTGCGAGCCGGGCAAGCTGCTTCGCTGAGGGGAGGGGAAAGCTCTCTGGTAGGTGGGCGAGCGGGCAAGATGGCCGGCGCGCATGCGCAGCTCCCTTCCTTGCCGAGAAGGAGGAGGAGGGAGGGGGGCTGTGTGAGGAGACGGCCGGCCCGCAGAGGGAGGGGACGAGCCGAGCATGACGCAGCGGGCTCGCCCCGAAAGGCTACGGAAATTGCCGAACGCCTGGGCGAGGGCTTCGGCTATTCTTCGGGACTGCTCGGAGCAGTGACGTCAGTGCAGAAGTGGGGAAGACGTGTCCTGTTGCGGATAGACCTCGCTGGACCACTTCGTGAGAGTTCGGGCCATTGTCACGCCGGGCCACGTGCGCAGTGTCTCTGGGAGGCTGGCCCGCCATAGCTCATGCTGCATCCGTGTACTGCCAGCGTCACCCGGGGTGTGCTAAGCCCATAGGCATGGCCACTCAATGACTGCCGTCAATGTGGACTGGCCATGGGGAGAACCGAGAGAATGCCCGGGGCTCGCTCTGATTTAGGACCACTCGTGCTGGGTGTTGCATTCAGCCCACCTCACCTGGAGCCTATACTCTGCTTATTATAACCTCTTTCCTGCTTCCCCAGCCCCTCTCCCTATTTGACCCTATTGTAACACTCGTTCCCCAACCAAAACACCCAAGCCCCCCAGGGTTTTGGTCCTGTCCCGGGGTGCCCTGCTGTGTGAAACCCCCCAGATCACCCAAAGAAACTAACCTTTCCTACGGCGCATGTGCGGCCGGCCGCTCGTGCATGCTGACGCCACGCCATTTAAGACACCATCTGAGTCCAGCGGTTCCGAGCACGCTGGCGGCCTCATCCACTGCTTCCCTCTAACAGGGAGCGTTAGAGGGCATGCACCCTGCTAGAGGTATAGCAGGGATGCGGCCCACGCATGCGCCATTGGAGCGGGAACAAAAGTGAGTGAACGGGGCGACTTTGAGGGGTTCACAATTTTGGATGCCCCGGGGGGAGGGTAAGATAATATTCCTGGGCCAATCGAGGTGGGTTTTGAGCCACTTGCACCCGGCCTTTCTGAATGGGCAGCGCAAGCACGCAAAGGCTAGAAGGTGAGCGGGGGGTGCACTCAACTCCCTACAGCGCCGCTTAGCTGCCCGTGGAGCTGAGTGAAAGCGTGCACGCTGACTGGTTGAATGGCCCGCTCAGCCAATCAGCCTGCTTGTTCTCGCCCAAGTCTCCATCGTGGTAGTGACAGGAAGGTGAGTGATCTATGGGCATACACACAGCGGGGCAACCCAATTCCCCACTGAGAGGAACAACACCCAGAAAAGTGAAAAATGGGTGTGGTCCTCTTTAAGCAAAGGTTTTAGTATCTTCAAGATTTAAAATGAGGGAGGACAGAAAACAACTGCACACCTCCTATTAATAGGAGGTTCTGTTGCCATTCATGGGTGCAGTTGTTTCTTGTCAGTTGGAGGTGACACATAAGGTTTAGTGTGCTCCCTCACCTCAGTAAGGGCCCTATCAGCAGTGTTCTGTGTGTACAGGACTTGCTTCTCTGTGTACAGATCCTTTTTTTTTTTCTATGTTATCAAATGTGTGTTTTATGGAAGCAGGTTTTACTATCTGCAATCCGTCGCTATTGGCAACGTATACCAAAAGCCCATCAAAAGTAGACTTGCCCTTCAAAGTGGACCAAAAGCATCTCTGGAGTCTATTAGCCTTCTCCCTGGGACATCCCTCTTTGGAATGCCCCACTGTGAAACACCCTTGATCCCCTGTAAAATGTACCTATTTGACGATCCAATGGTAAACTCCGCTGTACCTTTAGCCAGGTGCGTGCCCGCACCAGGTATTTGTGAACAGGCAGACACCAGGGCTGTGCAGCTGGTAAGCCAAAACCCGTCTTCTCAATATTGTCAGGCCCCGACTCTGGCTCCAACTCCTTCATATATGGCCAATATTTAGTAATACGTTTACTGTTGTAAAATAGGTAACATCAGGCTTTTTCCCACAGACTAAGGTAGAACATAAAGCATATTTATTGGAATACAATCTCTGAATCTCTGAACAAACCACTTAAAGCGGACCTTCACTCTGAATAAGAGTCTATCTTATATGTTTCCCCCACACTGTACATACAGATTGCTCACATTAAAAATCATCCTACCTGCATCTACTGCATGTTATGAGCCTATAAACATCCAAGATTTTATCAGGCAGCCTGCAAACAGGAAGTGCCTGCAAACAGGAAGTGACTGTGCTGCTCTGCATTCTGGGGCTGCTGACCTTTCCCTGACCCCAGCTCTGCTCTGTCTGAGCAAAGCACAGCTATAACCTGCCCCCCTGTACCTTATCCCACTCTCCTCTCCTCAGTAAGTGTGATGCTTCTGAGTCAAGATGGCGGCGCCCGTATCCTAAATTCCTGAACAGAGTTGCAGCCCAGTGGGGGAAAGAATAATAAGTTAGTGACTAAAAATGTAAAATATATTAATTTTAGATGCTGGGGAATCGTTTTTTAAGAGTTTGGGCTTTTCATTAAATCATGGTGAAGGTCCGGTTTAAAGGAACATTCCAATCAAATGGATAAAAGCTACCGCCTCGCCTTCTGGTTAGAGGTGTTGTAGAGAAATGCTGATTACAAAAGTAAGATAATTAAGAAAAATAAATGTTTAAATGTCAAGTATAGAGCAAAGCTGTACAGAATATTCATATCATCATTCAGTATTATGCAAACCACTCCTTAAATTGTACAGAAGAAAAATAACTAGTAGTAGTACTCTCAAGGTAAGTGCAGTGTTGGGGGGGGGGGGGGTCCTCAGTTGCTTTTGCTGAGGATACATTTTTTTCCTGTTATGAAAGTACCCAGTTGCTCTTACTGCCCTGATGCATTTCGCCAATAAGCGTCATCAGAGGAAGGGAGCATTCATTCTGCTGGACTGCCAAGGGGGTGCTTAAATATAGTGTATGCTGCCGTTGAGGTGTAAGCCAGCAAATATGGTAACTGCTTGTCAATAATTTAGTAAAACCTGTTGTGCTGGTTAGAGTCCTCCTTAAATGTTGTAGTTAGGTGAGCATCACTTTGGTATCAGGAAGTTCATGTGAAAGCTTGCTTGTCCAGGTAGATGGACCCCCCTCTCTAATATTGGACTTACCTTGAGAGTATTACCCAGTTATTTTTCCTCTGTACAATTTAATGAGTGGTTCTCATAATACTGAATGATAATATTCTGTACACATCTTTACCACCGCTGAGATGGCTTTTATCCCTCATTTGTTCCAAGTGCCTCTCTCCAAGGTGCTCTGCCTGGCATTTAGACTTACGCATCCAAAACATTTAACCTACTTTTTTAAAAGTATAGGGTTAAATTAGCTGCTTTCTGCTTGTCCCATGTTGGCTGTCAGGGGTGGCATATTTCATTCACCAGCACTTTGCATTCCTTGATGAACCCTTCTAAACTTGCTCCTTTCTGCTGAGTCCTCTTTCTCAGTCCCCAAAATATATTCACTTCCTAAAGGGCTGTCACACTGAAACCTGCATGGATAAGTCATCCTCTGCAGCTGGGAAGACTCAGCAGAATGGAGGACGTTCACTAGGTCCTATTTAGAAAAGTAAGGCAGGCTGAGTAATAGATACACCCCCCCCTCCCACATTCAGATTGGAGAGAACAGTAAATAGGCTCATTTAAACCTTTGCCTGGAATGTTCCTATCCAGGCAATAACATAAAAAGTCTATACTCACATTTTGTCCTCCTCAATGCACATGGTGGCATCCATTGATATGGTTTCTTGTCCCCTTAACACTACATTTATTGCATCGGAGGTAGCGTGCTGAGGCTAGGCGTGCTGGACTCGCTTTGGGATGCCCCCTCTATTGCAATTATTGAGGCTTGTGGGTTGTAAACAAGGCTCCGTGGACACCTCCATGAAAGACCACTGGTACTGGAAGACTAAATTGCTGGCTCCCCACTATTGGTAAGTATGAAAATACTGACACTCGATGGAGGAGCTTCAGGTGAGTATAGACTTGTTTCTGCCTGGACAATACCTTTACGTTCCTGTAAAGCCATTGAAACTAAGGGCCTTTGGGCAACATGAAGATACTTAGTATAAAGGACAGGGTAGATTGGAGAACTCATTATCTATCACCACTAGATCAATCTGCTGCTGCTTATCACTAATTGTTATACGGCCTTAGATTGAGAGAAGATAAAATATATTTATGATTAATGGGCTGAATAGTGGCGAGCGCACTGATTGGCTGCATGGATCTGCGGTTAGATAAGTGTTATGAGCTTTGGTCCTTGCTGTGTGCAAATGCCTGATCCCCAGTAAGAGTCAGCTTAGCTCCACTGATCCAATTGGCTTTCTATACTGTGCATATCAATGAGCGGCATAGAATGCTGAATGAAAAATGAGCATCAATACCTGAGCATCAATACCTGTGGCTGCTTCTATCCTTCTGTGTGTACTGTGCCATTCTTGGGGAGGGGGGGGGGATAATCCTGGAGGGATGCAGAAGATGGGGCACAGCCAATTCTGACTACGGCACCTAGGACTACTACCCAGGAAACAAGTCTTGACCCGTTGGACTGGGATCTAACTGCAACCTTGGTCTCCATAGAGTCCCCTGCAGTAAAATAGGCTGGACTGTGTGTGAAGTCCCAGGCTGTTGCACCAGGGAACGTCTGGGCAGGCAAGCAGTGATTCCTGGAGTCTGATAGACTGGCAACAGCTTGGATAGCAGAGCCAGAAGTAAGCCAACGGTCATGAACAGGCGGCCAGCTGCAATCATTGCCGAAGTCCATAGGAGAAGGCCATAGACTGGCAGAAAATATTTAAAAACAAGTCCGTAGCAAAGGTTGTAGGCAGTTGGCAGAGAGCGTAATCCGAAATCCGGGTAGAAGTCGTATGCAGACATCTGGTAAGCAAGATTGAAGGTTAAATGCCTCTTGAAAACAGGAATAGGCACCGCAGGACAGAATACTAAGATCTGCGCCATCTTTGCACCTTACCTTCTTAGATAAGGTCCTTGAAGTGCATGCGGAAGCGAGTGCACATGTAATGCTTCTAAATGACAGCCCTGTTGTCCTCATGTGCTGTTGAGTTGTTCCGGCAGGTGTTTTTTCGAATTGGTATTGGTTATCACGAACTGGTTCAGTCCAGTAGAGGTGGGGTGTAGGGGGTGCCAGGGGACACATACCCATCATTAAGAATTAAACACATTACACAAAACAAGTAGTATTTGACTACTTACCAGTCTGTGTCTTTTAACTCCTATGCTCCTCTGGTCCAGCAGGTCTTCTACATCTCTCGACAGGTCATCCTCCTTTTCCCCAGACACCATCCAGGATGGCTTGGCCTCCACTTCCTCCCCCTAAACCGGAATCATAAATCTGACAGGATATTAAAGCTCCACCCCTTCCCTTGACCTTCATTGTTTTTCATGGAGTATTTTTGTCCGGAGGGTTTATGGCGGGTCCAGAATCCTCTTGGGCAAATTCTTTTGCATTACCCATATTCCCCCTGCAGTCCTGGGCTGTTGGTTGGATACCAAGACAGGATTACACCTCCAAAATATTTATTCTTAGTATACAGTACGTCCTGCTCCAGATATAGTACTTACACTTGGGTTATCCTCGGCCAGATGGCGCTGCACTGCAGAGACATGTAAAACAGGCTCCCCCCGGCCCCTCAAATCCCCGGGACCTCCCACAAATCCCCAGATTTCTCTGCAGTGCTTACTGCGAAGACATGAAATTATCACTCTGTCGCAGGTGAGCGGGGCTATTAAAGCCTGCGGCCCTGTTGGACTATTCCCACCCGTCCTTGATGTGATGTGCCTCCCAGCCTGGGCTGCGCTGGTCGGGTGAAGGTAGGCAGCACCTTGTGTGCTTAAGGAGCGCTGCTCCACCGCAGTCCCCCACCAAAGGGTAGGCGGTATAGGCTGATGGTGAGCCTTTATGGGATGCCCCTCCGCATTATTGTCCCATGCCCCGGTAGCGGTGGCCCCTTTACAAAGGGCCGCCATCCTCCCTCATTCTCCCCGTAGCCCTCAGGAGGAAAAGAAGGGGGGGGGTGGATGTCAGTGTATTGTGATTACATGCATATGGCCCTCTTTGTAATATCTGCTTGGACTGGTATATGTGGTGGCGTTACCTCAGACGCTTCTGCGTCCTCATTGGCTGCTTGTCTGTTGGACTTCGCGCTCTTCAGGGGGGCGGGACCTGGCATGGCGCGCCCCGCATCACGGCTCTCTCTGGCCCGCCCTTCGAGGTACTCGGCGCCATATTGTCCGGTCGCGCGCACGTGTGACGTTCTTACTTACCCAAAAAAGATGGGTCAGTCTGGCCCATTCTGGATGTACAGATCTTCAGCAAATTGTCAAGTACAGGCGCTTTCCTCATGGAAACTCTGCGCTCGGCCATCTGCTCTTGGGGGGGCTTCATGCCGTTTGTGGATATCAATGATGCTTACTTTCACGTCCTTGTGTTTTCAGGACACCAAGATTCCTTAGATCCACGTTGGAAGATCAACACTGCCAATTTGTGGCCTTGCCATCTGGCCTCTCTTCAACTCCCACAGTGCTCACCAAGGTGCTGGCGGGGGTGATGTCTCTGATGAGGCCAAGGGGTGTCCGTGTGCTGCACTACCCGGACGTCCTCATCACTTCCCAGCCTCTACATCTGGCAAAGTTGGTGTCCATCCTGGAGTCATCTGGATGGGTGATCAGCCACCCCAAGTCCTCAATGTCCCCTTCCTTGGTAACGTCATTCCTAGGAATGAATCTGGACACAGTTCAGGCAAGGATATTCCTTCCTCGGCAGAAGGTGGATAATCTTCTTGCACCAGTTCAGTTCCTCCTAGCTGTCCCCGTCCCTTCACCAGGCAGGGGATGCAGCTGTGGGCCTGATGGTGGCGTGCTTCGAAGCGGCCCTTTGTGCTTAGTCCCTCTTGGGGCTTCTGCAACTTCTCCTATTGTCTGTATGGGACAAGGACCCAGCATCCCTGGACAGGGTCTGGGTGTCTTCCCCCCTGGTGAGGAGGTCCCTCTTGTTAGTGGATGGACTCAAGGAACCTATTGGGGGGGCGGAACCTTCTTGCTCCTTCCTAGGAGACGGTTACCACGGATGCCAGTCTATCAGGTTGGGGGGGTTCTGCTGAAGGTCCCTGCGGTTCCAGGGGAGGTGGGGCCCTTAGGAGGCCTATTCACCTATCTGTCTTGAAGCTGTGAGCGATCAGGTTAGTTCTGATTCGTTTGACTACTCATTTCAGGGCCTGCCTGCTCAGGGGCGCATGATCACTCTGATGGCAGTTGCCTACTTCAATCATCAGGGAGGGACCCGGAGCAAGAGGGTCCTCCAGGAAGTGTCTCTTGATTCTGATCTGGGTGGAGGCCAATGTTCCTTGCATTTCAGCGGTATGCATTCCGGGGGGGGGGTCCCTCTGCAACAGGGTGTTCCAATCTCTGTGTCACCGTTGGGGCCAACCTGATGTGGATCTGTTTGCGTTCCGTCACAATCACAAGCTCCCGGCCTTTGTCTCCCTGTCCCAGGATCCTCTGGCCATGCCCATGGATGCCTTAGTAATGTCATGGCAGAACATTCAGTTTCTGTATGTCTTTCTACATTCCCCCTGCTAGGCAGGGTTCTGCGCAAGATTGCTCTGGAAGGGGTGCCAGTGGTTCTGGTGGCCTCAGGTGGCCAAGAAGAGTGTGGTTCACAGACGTGGTGCAGATGGCAGTAGATCAGTGCTTTCTGCCTGGAGTACCAGATCTGCTCACTTAGGACCACTTACGCCATCCCAATTACAAACTCTGGCCTTGACGGCCTGACTGCTGAAACCTCCATCTTGATGGAGAAAGGTTTGTCTACCTCGTTGGTTGAGTCCATGGTGAAGGCTAGGAAGATGACTTCTTATTCCATCTGTTATATGGTATGGCGTACCTACATTGAAAGGTTGAGTCTTGGTCTCTTCCCTGTTGGGTGTTCTCAGTTCCCAGGGATCTGGAGTTTTACTGCATGGGTTGGAGTCGGTCTCTCAGTACTTTGAAGGGTCAGGTTTCTACCCTGTCTGTCTTCTTTTAGAAGTCTTTTGTTCAGCATTGCTTGATTAAGACTGCTTTTAGGGGGTTGCTCATGTGCGTTCCCCACGACAATCTATGGTCACTGTTTTTGGGATTTGGAATTGGTCTCGCCTGCTTTGCAGGGTGCCCCCTTTGAACCTGTGCAGGATGCTGCCTTGGTCATTCTTACGCTCAAGGTTGTGTTTCTGGTAGCTATCACTTCTGTCAGGCGTGTGTCTGAGTTGGCGGTGCTGTCCATTCAGCCCCCCTACTTTGAGAGGCACCAGGACAAGGTGGTGTTTCGTTCAAACCTCAATTTCTGCCTAAAGGTAGTGTCTGCCTTTCATTTGAGTCAGGATATTGTTCTTCCTTCTTTGTGCCCTAACCTTAGCTATGTTAAGAAGAGAGTTTTGCACTCTTTGGTCGTGGTTAGGTTTCTGAAGTACTATCTGGTGGCTTCTGCACCTTTCAGGAACACTGAAGAGCCCGGATAGCTCAGTCGGTAGATTATCAGATCTTTAATCTCTGAGGGTTCAGGTCTCTGTTTGGGCGATGGAGTCCTCCAACATTTCTTTAGGACCCTTCTGGTCCTAGGCAGGGTTTGGCTCCTGCCAAGTCTTCTATCAGCAAGTGGATTCGTTAGGCTGTGATTCAGGCCTACTCTGCTAAGGGGAAGAATCCTCCCTTCCCCTTATTGCTCTTTCTACTCGTGCTATTGGTGTCTCTTGGGCCTTCCAGCACCAGGCCTTTGTTGAACCAGTTTGCAAGGCCGCTACTTGGTCTTCTGTTCATACCTTTTCAAAGTTTTGCAAGGTTGATGTTCAGGCCTCAGCTGTTGCTGTTTTTGGCCGCAAGGTTTTGCAGGCAGCAGTGGTTTGAACTGTCTGCTGTTACCTTTTTTATTGGGGATCCCACCCTGCTTTATGGACACTGCTATTGGATGTCCCAAGTGTAAGTAATCTATCTGGAGCAGGACGTAGAATAATACAATTCTGTGAAATACTCACCTGTAGAATTGGTATTATGAGTATACAGTACGTCCTGCTCCACCCCACCCTTGGTTTTGCATTATTCTGGATCCCCTGTATGGTGATTGTTATTGTTATAGTTACAAGTTTTTGGTTGTTGAATTCTCCCGGCTTCTTTTTAACTGCTTTTCAATGCTGGGGATTTGTGGGAGGTCCCCGGGCCGTGAGGAGCCTGTTTTACATGTCTCTGCAGTGCAGCGCCATCTGGCGGAGGATAACCCAAGTGTAAGTAATCTATCTGGAGCAGGACGTACTGTATACTCATAATACCAATTCTACAGGTGAGTATTTCACAGTTTCCCTGCACTCTCCTACACCAGTGTAGTTCCAGCCTGTGCTGGGCTGCCTACACAAGTACTCCCAGGTGTAATGTTTCCTGGCAGGCTTCAAGGGATTGGGGGCTGGTGGACACCGCTTGTAATGGCGAGTCAGGTACCTGGTTCCAGGAGGCATCGGGGTAAGTATATGGGTTCTGGTGACTCTGAGTTAGCCCAGTAGTGGGGCTAGGGAGTCGGGAAGCGCTCCTGCACATCCGGGTTAGCTGATATCAGCGTGCCTGGTGTGTGTGACATCACTTCCGGGTCGAGGACCGCGCTTGGAGCTTGTGATATCTCAGAGCACCCAAGGGGCGAGTCACTGTGGGCCTGATCTGAGAGACTGGCTGTTTTTCTCTACCTGGCTGCAGAGAAACACAAGGGAGCATGGCAGCAGTGGGCGGCAGAGACTCTCTGGATGCAGTAAGTGACCTGGGGGTTCCTCAGTCCTATACCAATGGACAGGGAGTGTTAATGTTTAGGTTAGTACCCTGTAAATCACACCTGTGTTTTTTATGCTCCTTTTCAGTCCAAAGAGGTGAAGCAGAAAGCCCAAGGAACTTAAGGGGGCTAAAGAGATTTAGGAACCTAGACCCCCTAAGAAAGCGAGGGATAAGCCACCTCCCAGAGTCTATCCAAACTGCCAAATGCCCCTTCCTGACAACTGGAATAACCAGCTGTGCACCTGTTGTCTTCAGGATGTGGTCAGTCCCAATTTTAATCCCCTGATTTTAGGATTTTTAGAATTTCTGAGGGAGGGTATGGATAGTACCTTTTCCTTCTACTAAACAAAGATTGATCAGTTCATACCTGCCCTATTAGTCCCCAGCCTGGTTACGTGTCCAACTTCTGAGGAAGGTGGAATTGTTCAGATCAGGTCCAGAGGTTAGTGGGTCATCCAGGGAGATTCTGGTTCTGAATAGATCGGATGAGGAGGAAGAGGGTCTAACATCTTCACTCAGTTCATTCATGTAGCAAAAACAATCAGGAAAGTTAGTCTGTGGGTAGTTCTAGGTTTCGGTTTTCGGTAGAAGACACGCCAGACCTAATACAAGCCATCCTTACTACCCTGAAGATAGAGACTTGCCCATCCCATGTCTCTGAAGGATTCCTTATACCAGGGGTTTCAGAAGCCCAAGATTCCGCATTTCTTTATACATAAACTTTTTTAATTGCTAGGGAATGGAAGAATCCTGAGGCCAGATTTTTCTTACCACAGTCATTAAAGCGCAGATTTCCGTTTGAGGAAGCAGACTTGGCTCCTTGGACTAGGACACCCGAAGTGGATACTTCCCAGGTCTCTCAAAGATCTGATCTGTTGTTTGAGGACATGGGCAATCTGAGAGACCAAATGGAGAAGCGCGCTGATGTTCTACTTAAGAGAGGGACACAGGCGCTTTTCTTTTAAAGCCCTTAATTGGCACAGACTGTGTGGGACTTGTGAGTAGACAGGTTTAAGAGGGACCTAATGGTAACCATGGAAGCGGATGCTCTTCCCTAAATCTCTAATGCCTCGGTTGAAGCAATTAGGGCTAACTCCAAGAGTTTGGCACTTTCTAATAGTGTTAGGTGAGCACTCTGGCTTAAGACGTACCAGGGGGATCCGGCACCTTTGTGGGCTCCCCTTTGAGGGGAAACTCTTTATTTGGTACGGAGCTGGATTTGGTCCTTTCCTGTTCTTCAGAAAAGGGTAGCAGGTTCCCTGTTAAAAGAAAAGTGCCAGTGCCTCAGAGGCTGGCCAACAAAAGACAAAAAATACCCCAGTGGGAATCTAAGAGGCCAGAGACCTGGAAGCCTTGGCAAACCCCAAAGGGCAGGGGTAAGGGGACACCTTTTAACCCTTCCCAGGGCCACAAACCTCAATCCTGACATTCCTGTGGGGGGGGGGGGGGGGACTCCTCCATTTTTTACCCCCCTTGGAAGCTATTTCCCGAAACCCCTTTACTCTGCATACAATTCAGGAATTTTTCTGGTGGCCACAGGATCACTTTTTGTTGACTCAGTCCCCCAAAGACAGAATCAGACGAGAAGTATTCCCTTCTGTCACAGCTGAGCTTTTTCACAAGTCCGTGACGGTCCATGTCTCTAAAGGAGACTAGTACAAAAGAATGCCAAGAATCTAAATTTCAGCATAAAATACAAAAAAATCAGAATGGAATCAATTTATTCCATCAGAGATACCTTTACAGGTATGATGGTTTCAATCGTTCTGCAAAATTCATATGTCCACATTCCTATTTATCCTCCACACAGAATCAGTCAGCATTGGCAGTTCCAAGCCACTTCGGACTTGCTTCGGCGCCTCGTATATTGACAGTGATCTTCGTCTGAAGCAATGGCTCATCTGAGACTTCATCAGATAAATGTCATAGCCTATCTAGACAACCTGCTCCTTTTTACAGCAGACATACTCTCTCTCCTAGCAGCCTTACAAAAGACCTTTCTGTGTTTACTGAAGTTAGGGTAGATATTGAATCTGGAGAAGTCCAGTTTCATCCCCAACAGCAGATGTACGTATTTGGGACACAAAATAGATACCTCAAGCCAGCGAATTTTCCTTCCAAATTCAAAGGAAAAGATGGTGAGTTATATGGCACAATTCCTTTCCTAGCAGTCAGTCTCTCTGAGAGAGATTTTAGTTGGGTCTCATTACCTCCTCCATACCGGCGATTCCCTGGGCTCAGCTCCACTCTCGCTCTCTGCAGGCCTTCTTTCTTAACATCTGGGACAAGAACCCAGCCTCCTTGGATCAGTGAGCCACCTTGTCGGAGCAAGTTTGGGACAGTCTGGTGTGGTGGACTTTATCAGAGACACTGTCAGGCGGGAGGCCCTGGCATCATAGAGCCTTTAGTAATCACAATGGATGCCAGCTTTTTTTGATGGGAGCCCATTGCCAGGGACTGTACTATCAGGGAGTATGGAAGTCCACAGCCCGAAAGTCCTTAAACTACAGTCCTTAAACTAACTACTGTTAGCAGTGAAAAGGGCCATGAAAGAACTGGAGGACAAGTGACTGACCAGAGATGTCCAGGTTATCTCAGACAATGTCACAGTGGTAGCCTGTCTAAATCACCAGGGAGGAACAAGGTCTTGGGAACGCTCCAGGCTGACCATATTACTGTTGCGCAGTCTAGAGGGAAGGTTAAAGTGGACCAACACTCAGGATTCTGACTATCCTGGGTTTTGGTCCACTTCCCTGGGGCATCCCGATCGGGGGTGCCCCGCTATGTGAAACCCCCCAGATCACTAGCTTCAACTCACCTCACCCCGCTCCTATGGTGCATGCGCGGCCGCTCTTCCAATCAGGGTTTTCTGAGCAGGGTAAGAATAGACCGAGCAGAATGTGTTCTGCATCAGCAAGTGTTTGGTTAAATAGTGGCTCGATAAAGTCAACCGGACATAGACTTGATTGTACCACATTTGCCCTTGACTGTCCGTGGAATCTCGAATGTCTGTGGAACCCCTTTGACTTCTACCAGCACTTCCGGATGATATTCACCAGGGGCCCCTCATCCATCCACAGCTCCAGTCCCTAAAGCTAGCAGTCTAGATCCTGAATGGGGCATACTGAAAAAGAAGGGGTTGTCCCATAGAGTCTGTTCTACTTTTTTAGAAAGTAGAAAGCTGGTTACCCAAAAGATTTCCTGTAATGTATGAGAGTGGTACCTGTCCTTTACTTCTGCGGAGTCCTTACTGACAAGATCTAGCCTCGGTGTTAGAATTTATTCAGGAAGGTTGCGAGTTAGACTCTGAAAGTCCAGGTATCTGTTCTCTCAGTATTTTTAGAAGAGGGTCTTAGAGTAAATCCCTTGATTTTTCATTTACATTGCCAGAAAACAGCCGGTTAAGGTTAAGATGTTTCCAGCTGGGATTTGATGTTGGTCCTCCAGGGGCTAATATTGCATCCCTTTGAACCTATTAAAGAAGCAACCTTAAAAATGCTATCCTTAAAAGTAGCTTTTATTTTAGCTATCAGCCAGACTGTTCAGTGACCTGCAGGCACGTTTAATCAAAGAACCATACCTTAGATGCTTTCCTGACAAACTTCTCCTTAGTAATGTGCTGCAGGTCCAGCTCACCAAGTGTGATAAAACATAACATTTAATGTAACATTTTAAAATATAGCATGACCTGTGTGGAGTGAATATCCTGGGCTCCCCATTCAAAGGTAACGCGTTTCGGGGTTACCTCACCCCTTAATCCTACCTTAAAACAGATGGGGATCCATTGCTCCTTTTAAGAAAGATATCAGCATGCTGAGCAGGTGGTGAAATAATGACACTTCTGCACACACACCTGCTCAGCATGCTGATATCTTTCTTAAAAGGAGCAATGGATCCCCATCTGTTTTAAGGTAGGATTAAGGGGTGAGGTAACCCCGAAACGCGTTACCTTTGAATGGGGAGCCCAGGATATTCACTCCACACAGGTCATGCTATATTTTAAAATGTTACATTAAATGTTATGTTTTATCACACTTGGTGAGCTGGACCTGCAGCACATTACTACAATTGGGACTTACAGAGGTCTGTCCGTGCTCCCAGGTGAAATATCTCAGGGGATTTCTGAGCTGTCTATCTTCTTGAAACTTCTCCTTAGACCAGATCTTCTCTACCTACCTAAGATGAGCTCAAAATTTCACATATCACAGGAAATTGTGTTGCCTGCGGTCGAGTCCTCCCAGGAGGAGGGGTCAGGAGGCAAGGTCCTTAGGATTATTGGACGCTAGGAAACTCATTCTACTGCATTTGCAGGTTGCTTCCGCTTGGAGAAGGTCAACATTATAAGGTCGACTTGTGGTACCAGGATCTTCCCATGCTGAGTGGTTGCATGCTTTCAGTGGCAAACCTGTTCTGGAGGATGCCTGGGGAAAATCCCAGTTAGTCTTACCCGTATTGCCAATAGTCCTCCAGGGTGGCATTCTGCATCCTGCCCAAATTTCATTTCTAAAAGTGTATAGTAACACTGGTTCTCGTTCTTGTTCTGTCTATATTCCCATCGAGTCTCTTGGTGGTTCCTTAATATGCTTGCTTAAAACACTGAGAGTCAAGTAGAAGGGGTGGGGCTTTAATACTTAATACAATGTCAGATTTGTGTCTCCTGTCTAGGGAGAGGAAGTGGTGGCTATGCCGTTCTGGAGGACTATTGGAAATACTATTACCAGTAGGACTAACTGGGGTTTTCCTGGGGGGTCTTTGCCAGCACTGTGGTCGTTTGATGTCCCTTGCCACCGTCATCTTGAGGACAGGGGGGAAGGTCCCTCCGCTTTTAACATGGCTCCCAGCCAGGAGTAATGGCCATAAGCTGGGAAAGAAGGCTTTTATACCTCTTAGGTAGAGTTGATCGTGATTCTGCAATTGTGAGCAGATTGCCCTAGTATGAAAGGTGTCTGAAATATTGTAAGGGTTCAGATCAGCTGACTCTTCTGACCCTTGCTATCAATCTGACAATCAAAAAGTTCAGCCGGCCAAAATCCGGGCACAATGAGGACTCTGCAGCATTAGACCACAAGGGTAGTCGTCATGCGCGAGCCCCCCTCATTGCAAAAAAAAAAGTGTGACCATTTTACAAAGGTAAATTCATTACTAATAATTGGCTATTTATATAGGAGTCAGAGTTGGGCCCTGATAAAATTCAAGAGTTTAGTCAGGCTTTGGCTTACTGACTCCACAACCCTGTTCTATTTTAATAAGGGAAAAATCACGCCATGAAATGTATCCTGCTCTAGTACTATTATTGTTTACTTATTCCCACCCCATCCCATTCTCATAGGCAGTGTGGCATTCACCCCTCCCATTCCCCATAGGCAGTGTGGCATTCACCCCTCCCATTCCCCACAGGCAGTGTTGCACCCCCCTCCCATTCCCCATAGGCAGTGTTGCAGCCCCTCCTATTCCCCATAGGCAGTGTGGCATTTCCCCCCTCCCATTCCCATAAGCAATGTGGCAGAATCACCCCAACCCCCCAGAAGAAAGGTATACTTACATGAACGCTGCCTTCGGCACCACCACTTCCCCTCGGTCCTGTGGGTGCTGACACCCACAAACACTCCGGTGCCAGCGCGTGCCTACGCTTGAAGCCACAGTGGGGGACAGTGTTCATATTCTAAGTATGTCACACACCCCGCTTCAGATATTAAATCATTAGACTTGGGTTATACTCACCGCTAGGTGGCACTGTTGCAGAGAAGTCCAGAAAACAAGAAGCCCCTCCCGGTCTATACATACCTGGTACCTCCCAACAATTCCCTAGTGTTCTTCTCTGCAAGGTGGCGACAAGACAGAAGAAAGAAGTTTACACCCCGCCCCCCCCCCATGGTCTATTTCTGCCCGGCCTTTCTTTTTTAGCCCCTTTATTATATAATGTAGCCTCCCAGCCTAGGCTGTAGGCCGGGCAAGGGTAGATGGCACTCAAAGTGCCTAGGAGATTAGCTCCTCTGCTAGACCCTATATTATGGGGCAATT
This sequence comes from Gastrophryne carolinensis, assembly GCA_027917425.1. Lineage (NCBI taxonomy): Eukaryota > Metazoa > Chordata > Amphibia > Anura > Microhylidae > Gastrophryne > Gastrophryne carolinensis. Next base: position 149,545,053 of record CM051236.1, read on the forward strand.
GCGGTTATCCGGCCTGGTGATCTGGATTTGGGATGCCCCGGCCCTGTGTCCCTATCAGGTCTTTCCCAGCTTGGTCCCTTGTCCCGGCGCCTTTTGTGGGTGGGGGGGGGTCTTTGTGTGGCCAGGTGTCTGTGTTGACTTGGGTGGCTGGGCCGGGCGGCCTGGGTGTTGGGTGCCGCCGGCCCGCCCGTTTTGTGTGTACGTGTGGGGGGGCTCTGCCGGGGCTCCCCGGACTGTGTATTCCCGTGCAGGGGTCGGGCGGCGTGTGGGTCGCCGGCCCGCCGCTCTGCGGGTGCTTTTCACTGCGAGTGCCATGTCCGTGGCGCACGCTACCATGCTCCGGGCGGCGTGGTGCCGCCGGCCCGGCCTGTCTTCGGAGCGGGTGCCTTAGTTAGGCGCCCGCGCCTGTGGTATCTCCGGAGGTGGTGCGGGCCGGGCCGCGTCTGTGCCGCCGGCCCGCTTGGCTGTCAGTGCGGGCGCCATTGTCTGGGCGCCCGCCTTCGCCTTGCTCCTTGGAGGTGGTGGGGGGCGGGGCCGCGTCGTGCGCAGCCCGCGCTTCGTCCGGATTGGTGGCGGGGCCTCAGCGTCTCCCGCGCGTGCTGGGCCCGCCCTTCCTTTCCCTCCGCCGCTTCCTCGCAGTGGCCGCCATTACTGCTCCGGCCAAAAAAGGGTTCTGCTCGGCGTTAAGGTAGGCTGGGGCGGTTGCTTGTTTTTAAGGTGGTCTTCTGGCTGGGGGCATTTTTTTTTATTGCTGGTCGTCCTCGCTTGGGGGGCTATGTCGGGTGATGATAGCAAGCTATTTTGTGTGCTGGGTGCCCTATTGGGGCTTCTCTGGCCTTTCACATGTTAACCATATTGGTATAGATTATGCATATACATATATATATGTATAGGTATATATATATATTCTTATAGGTTCATGTTACTGTGTTTTGTCTATGTGCTTGGTGTGACTGTTGTCTTTCTTTTTCAGATCCTGGGATCCCAAGCTGCGGGGCTCTCCCGGTCTTAGATACCTGGCTAGGGGGGTTTTTGTACTTACCTTCCCCTTATTGGCATTTTTGCAAATTTCCCCATTTCAGGGCCATATTTAATTAAAGACGTTAAGGGGCATCCCGGGGCGCGTATTGCGTAAAAACCTGGTTGTTGCAATTACCATAAATTCACCATATGGAGGCTACCAAAGATTCCGGAAACGGTCCTTCGGGGCAGTCCAGGTTGTGCGGGGGGTGTGGGACTCCGCTCCCAGGGGATGATGTTATTTTTTGCATTCCATGTGCACAGCGGAACATTGAGCGCCAGTCCGGTGCCCGGTCCTTCATTGGCCGTACCATCTCCTTCCCCTCCTCGCCTGTTCCGGACCCCGTGTGACGTTGTCATGGGTGGGGATTCGCAATCCGAGGTATGCGCCAGGTTGGCCAACCTCGAGAAGATGTTTTCCGCTGTTGTGGCTCTGAAGGCTCCGGCTAAGCGGAAACACTTGTCTCCGCCTCCGCCGGACTCAGACAATGAGGTTGTTGAGGCTCTGGATTGGTCGGATCGTCCCCTTGAAGAGGGTGAGCTCATTGAGGAATTAGAGGATCCTGAGGTTCAGCAGTCGCTGGGTGCTGAAGGTGACCAGGCTGCCGGGTCGGTTCCCGACACGTCTTCCATTCTGGCCCAAATGTTTGAGGATTTGGACCCTCCTGAAGTTGCTCCTCGGCCAAAGGGTCAGCTTTTTGGGGTGTCCTAGCCGCGCTTGGAGTTCCCCAGTCAACAGCATTTCGAGGATGTTGTCCTTAAGGAATGGGAGCAACCTACGCGTCTCGTTGGGGTGCCGCCTAGCTGGGATAGAAAGTATCCCTTTCCGGCGGACTTGGTGAAGCGTTGGTCTGTCCCTCCCGAGGTTGATGCTCCGGTTTTGGGACTATCTAATACGGCGGTTTTGCATTCTCTTGACACGACTTCTCTTAAGGACGGCGAGGATCGCCGGATTGATCAGCTGGCCCGTCATGGGTTTGTCTGTGCTTCGGCACTTTTATTGTTGGCGGTTAGGTCTATTGTCAGGGATTTATGTGTGGATCTTGATCCTACTTGTGATGAGTTTCTTGCCCTTAAGCGTTGTGAATCCTTCGTGTCATTTATTCTTGCCGCTCAGGATGACGCCATGTTGATGTGTGGCAGGGCAAAGGCTCTTTTGGTAGCTATCCGCCGCTCAGTGTGGTTGAGGCAGTGGACTGCTGATTTTAATTCCAAGAGATCGCTCACGGCTCTTCCCTTTCTGGGTTTGAGATTTTTCGGTGAGAAGCTGGATTCTGTTGCCAGGGGAGGTAAGTTACCTCAGCGCAAGAAATGTTGTCGCTCCTTTCAGGGGGCGGCCCCCTTCAATCCTTCCTTTCGGGGAGCCAGAGCCGGCAGGGGTGCGGGCTTCTCGGCTTCCAGGGGTGCCAGCTGGAATAGGGGTAAAGGCCGTGGCCGTCCCGTTCACGTCTGGGGTGCCAAGCCCAAACTAGCTGCCAAGCCCGCTCAGCAATGAGGGGGCGCCCTCACCCTTACGGGTGGGGGGACGGCTGCGACTCTTCTCCCAGGTATGGGACCAGGAGGTCTCGGACAGGTGGATTCGGGAGGTGTTGTCGGCCGGTTACAAGCTGGAGTTCGAGTCCCGCCCTCCTCCAAGGTTTTTCAGGTCTCGTGTCCCTTCAGATCCTTTGGCCGCGCAGGGGCTACTGGCGGCGGTAAGGAATCTTCTGGAAATGGCAGTCATCTGCCCGGTCCCTCCTTCGGAGGTGGGGCGCGGGTATTATTCCAATCTCTTCACAGTGCCCAAAAAGGATGGGTCGTTCCGTTCCATCCTGGATTTGCAGTTTCTCAACCTGTTTATTCGTCCCCGGAAGTTTCGCATGGAAACTCTGCAATCAATTCGCTTCGGCAGGGGGACTTTATGACGTCCATAGACATCAAGGATGCATACCTTCACATTCCGATCTTTCCGGCTCACCAGAGGTTTCTTCGCTTTGTGGTGGAGGATCGGCATTTTCAGTTTGTAGCTCTTCCATTCGGCCTCACCTCGGCTCCGAGAGTGTTCACCAAGGTGTTGGCGGGAGTGATGGCCCTGCTCAGAGCTCAGGGGATTCGCATTGTGCCTTATCTGGACGATTTTCTCATCATGGCTCCTTCCTTCAGTCAAGCGGAAGGGGACACCAGCACGGTGGTGTCCACTCTGGAGAGGTTCGGCTGGGTGATCAACTACCCCAAGTCCTCGCTGGTTCCGGCCAGGGTGGTGACCTTTCTGGGGATGTCCTTGGACTCTTGCCAGCACAGAGTTTTTCTCCCTCAGGCCAAGGTTCTTTTGATTCAGGAATTGGTTCATCTTCTTCTTTCCAATCCTCGCCCGTCCATCCGTCTAGGGATGAGACTGGTGGGGCTGATGGTAGCTTCTTTCGAGGCAGTTCCCTTCGCGCAGTTTCACACGAGGACGCTTCAGCTTCATCTTTTGGCGTCTTGCGACCGCGGTCGTTGGATCGGTCCTTCCGGATGTCCCCCCCGGGTTCGGCAGTCTCTACTGTGGTGGATGGTCTCGGACAATCTCCTGAAGGGCAGGTCGTTTCTGACCCCGCTTTGGGAAACTGTCACCACGGACGCCAGTTTGTCAGGATGGGGAGGTTTCTGGAAGGATCTTCGGTTCCGGGGGCGGTGGGGTCCTCAGGAAGCCCACTTGCTCATCAATGTTCTGGAGTTGAGAGCCATCAGGTTGGTTCTGTCTCGCTTGACGCACCATTTACAGGGCTTGCCGGTTCAGGTTCGATCGGACAATCGGACGGCGGTTGCTTACATCAATCACCAAGGAGGGACTCGCAGTTTGGGTGCCCTCAGAGAGGTGTCTCTGATCCTAGTTTGGGCAGAGACTCATGTCCCTTGCATCTCGGCAGTGTACATTCCAGGAGTGGAAAACACGGAGGCGGACTTTCTGAGCCGGTGTTCGTCCCGCCGGGGGGAATGGTCTCTCCACCCCCAGGTATTTCGGTCGCTTTGTCTCCGGTGGGGGACGCCGGAGGTGGATCTGTTTGCCTCTCGTCACAATCACAAGCTTCCGACATTCGTGTCGCTTTCTCAGGATCCTCTGGCTCTGGCGGCGGATGCCATGGCCCTGAGCTGGAGGGACCTGGGGTTTCTTTATCTGTTTCCTCCGATCCCCATGCTAGGCAGGGTGCTGCGAAAGTTGGTTCTGGAAGGAGTTCCTGCCATTCTTGTGGCTCCAAGGTGGCCAAGGCGGGTGTGGTTCGCAGGCATCGTTCGTCTGGCAGTGGATCAGTTCGATCTGCCTCTTCGGCCGGATCTTCTCACTCAGGGCCAACTGTGTTACCCCAGTTTACCAACGCTGGCTTTGACAGCTTGGCTGCTGAAACCTCCATCTTAAAGTGGACTGTCACCCAGGGGTGATCGGCCCGGGAATCTATAAGATTCCCGGGCCGATCACCTCCCTCACCGCGGGACATCCGAGATCTGGATGTCCCGCGGTGAGGGACCCCCCCCAAAACCCCCGAAAAACTTACCTCACCTCCCGCGCGCCCCTCTAGGCGTGCCTGCGCCGGCCGTTTCTGAATGGCCGGCGTGGGCGCGCGCACTGTCAGAGGGGCGCGCGGGAGGCAGGGGCGGACGCGCTGTCTTGTCCGCCGCTGTCACCCGCTTGTCCGTGGCTACGTGGGAGCGTGGTGAGGTGAGTTTTGGGGGCTTTCTGGGGGGTTTTACACAGCGGGGCACCCCTAACCGGGGTGCCCCCCTGAAGTGGACCAAAACCCAGGATAGTCAAAATCCCGGGTGTTGGTCCACTTTAAAGGAGGAGGGTCTTTCGGATTCGGTTATTCGGACTCTTATTAGTGCCAGGAAGAGATCCTCTTCTTCCATCTATTATAGGGCTTGGAGATCTTATATTGATTGGTGTGAGGCTAGATCTTTGCCCTGTCGGGTCTTTTCTATTTCTAGGATTTTGGAATTTCTTCAATCAGGGCTGCACTCTGGTCTTCAGCTGAGTACTCTGAAGGGGCAGGTTTCTGCTTTGTCTTATCTTTTTTCAGAGGTCATTTGCACTCCATCCTTTGGTCAAGACTTTTTTCCAGGGGGTTTCGCATCTGCGGCCTCCTAGGAAGCCTTTGCTCCCTGTTTGGGATTTGAATTTGGTTCTCTCTGCTCCTCAGGCTCCTCCTTTTGAGCCTTTGCAGGATATTGCTCTGTCTACTCAGAAGGTTGCTTTTCTGGTGGCCATCACTTCGGTCCGGCGTGTTTCGGAGTTGGCAGCCTTGTCGATTCAGGCTCCTTATTTTGAGAAACATCAGGACAAAGTGGTTTTTCGTTTTAAACCAGACTTTCTTCCTAAAGTGGTCTCGGCTTTTCATCTTAACCAGGACATTGTTCTTCCTTCCTTGTGTCCCAAACCTAGGAATGACAAGGAGCGCGCTTTGCATTGTTTGGATGTGGTGCGTTGTGTTAAGTGCTATTTGTGTACCACTTCTCCTTTTCGTAAGACTGATGCTTTTTTCGTGGTGCCCTGTGGGCTTAGGAAGGGCTTGGCTCCGGCTAAGTCTTCCATTAGCAAGTGGATTCGTCAGGCGGTTGTTGGGGCCTACTCTGCCAAAGGGAAGGATCCCCCTTTTCGTGTTACTGCTCATTCTACTCGTGCGGTTGGAGCGTCCTGGGCTTTTCAGCACCAGGCTTCTGTTGATCAAGTTTGTAAGGCTGCTACTTGGTCTTCGGTTCACACTTTTTCTAAGTTTTATAAGGTTGATGTGCGGGCCTCAGCGGATGCTGTTTTTGGCCGCAAGGTTCTGCAGGCTGCAGTGGTTTGAGTTTCTGCATTATTGCCTGGTTGGATACCCGCCCTTTTTGGACACTGCTGTTGGATGTCCCAAGTCTAATGATTTAATATCTGAAGCGGGGTGTGTGACATACTTAGAATAATACCATTTTGTGAATACTCACCTGTAAAATGGGTATTATAAGTATGTCACACACACCCCGCTTCACCCGCCCTTTTTGGTATCCTGGTTCTTTATATGGTGAAGTTTTTTATTTACAGTTGAGGGTTACCATTGTTTTTTTTTCCTGGTACCTTGTCTTTACTGCTGTTTGAATACTGGGGAATTGTTGGGAGGTACCAGGTATGTATAGACCGTGAGGGGCTTGTTGTTTTCTGGACTTCTCTGCAACAGTGCCACCTAGCGGTGAGTATAACCCAAGTCTAATGATTTAATATCTGAAGCGGGGTGTGTGACATACTTATAATACCCATTTTACAGGTGAGTATTCACAGAATGATATTTTTCCCTGCCCGTCCGCTTACTGCTCGGCTGGCCTGGTGGGTGCAAAATCCATGAAAGTAAACATTCGCCCAATAGGACGTACTGACATATACCCCCTTTTTGGCGGGAATGCGTCTTATAGGCCGAAAACGTGAAGAGCTGAGTTTTATTGGACCATTTGGTGGGTTTCATATAGCAGGGCATCCCAAATCGGGGGGATCCTAATGCCCTCTGATGACACCCATTGGTGAAATGCATCAGGGAACTGATAGCAACCGGGTGCTTCATAACAGGGAAAACAAACCCCTAGTGAAGCAACTGAAGACCCACCTATTCTAAGCATACAGCACGTCCTGCTCCATCTAATAATAATCACACATGGGTAATCCTCCACCAGAGGGCGCTGTTCACTGCAGACATGCAAAAACAGGCTCCTCCCGGCCCTTCATATACCAAGGGACCTCCCACAAATCCCCAGATTTCTCTGCAGTGCTGAACTGCAAAGACATGAAGTATCACGCTCTTGCAGGCGAGCGGGGCTTTACAGCCTGAGGCCCTGCGGGACTATTTCCACCCGTCCTCTTTGTGAAGAATATGCCTCCCAGCCTGGGCTGCGTTGGTCGGGTGAAGGTAGGCAGCACCTCTTGTGCTCACGGAGCTACGCTCCACAGCAATCCCCCACCATAGGGTAGGCGGTTTAGGCCGATGAGCCCCCCGTGCCCCTCATAGCGATGTTCCCTGGGTGCAGGTCCGCTTCTCCCTCGCTTCCTCCCGTAGCTTGGGGGGAAAAGAAGGGGGGGGGTATGTGTGTGGCGGTCCCAGCGTAATGTTAACACGTTATGGCCGTTGACCTTTAATTTAAAACTTGGGTGTCCAGTGCCGCGCTCCTTGCCCCACATAAACCTTGTCTGGTTGTGCGCGTGTGTGTCCTTTCATTACATGAAGTGTGTAGCCCGGGCGGCAGCATCATTCCCAGCAGTCCGCATGGCTCATCAGGTAGAGCATTTAGATATGGTATAGAGGGTCTAAGGTTCTAGCCCAGCTAAGAATTGTATTTTTAGTGTTGAGAGCAATCTCCTCATTTACACTCTCTGTGTGTCCTATCCACTACTGTCATGGACGATGCGCTGGTTAGAGCTTCGCGCTCTTTTCGGGGAGGCGGGGACTTGGCATGACGCGCCCCACGTCACGGCCAGATCAGGCCCGCCCCTCGAGGTTCGCTTGGCGCCATTTTGACAGTCTTTGCGCGTGGTTGCGATCCGCCTCCTCCCTTGGTCATGTAAGTGCCCTTCCTGGGCGTTTTTTTGTCCCTATGAGCTGCGCATGGCACTGACACCTCCCTCTTATCCCCTTTATGTCTTTCAGACGCTAAGATTTCGGTGGCCTCTCCCGGCCTGACATATGTTGTAGCGGGTTCACATATAAAATTCTCCCACATTCCTAGCGGGTCTAGGGGCATCCAGGGTTGCCTATTGCGTAAATCCCTGCGGGCATACTGCTCAGATAATCACCATATGGAGGCATCTCAAGAATTATGTACCCGGGGTCCCTCGGGGACATGACCGGCTGTGTACAGTGTGTGGTCAGCCCCATGCTGATGCTGACAGAGCACGGGTCTGTGGACCGTGTGCTAAACAGGCACTGACCCTGCAATCAGGTTTGCCAGTGGCTGCACCTCCCTTCAATACACCTGTCTTCCCGGACCTAAATCTCACCCCTGATGAGTCTCACTCAAGCGGGGATGACCAGAAAGTCGTGCTGCGCAGGCTGCCTACGACTGAGCAGGTGCTGTCTAGTTTGGCGGAGCATATGAGCCCTGGAAAGAAGTGGTCCCTGACGCCTCCTGGCTCTCCGGTTCCTAACAAAACCGATGAATCTGCTGCTATGCAGGACCTGGATCCTTCGGATGAAGGTGAGCTATTCTCCTATTCTGGCTCCTTGGATGGGATGCCCTGGAGCTGTGATGATTCTGGCCCCGGTTCTTGGGGCCTGTGTGACTGATGAACTACTTATAAAGATCCTTGAGGTTTTGTCAATCTCTCCTCCCGGAGAGGCTCCTAAGTCTAAGAGGGAGAGTTTCCACACAGCGACACGCGCTTGGAATTTCTGGAACAGGAGCATTTCCAGGCTCTTATATCCAAAGAATGGGATTCGCCTTGTAAACTTAAAGGGGTTCCAGGGGTCTGGGATTGGAAGTACCCTTTTCCCCCTGGTGTGGTTTACTTTTGGTCAGCACCTCCCGTGGTGAATGCACCAATTATAGGGGTTACTAACCCCCCCTTCGTGACTGCCCCTCATTATCGTACCCTTCGGGATGAGGAAAACAGATGGTGAGTTACCAGCCCAACTCACCGATACCTCCCTCCTATCTATACAAAATAGGCCGCTCAACAGAATGCAGTTACCTCAAAGTACAAAATTATTTTATTATGAGCCAAGAAGAAAAGACATAGATTTAAAATACAGAGTTAAAACCCCAAATGTGGGGTGTGGCGGAATTTAGGTGGACTTATTTCAAAACATATATTAAGTTAGACCAATTATCTACATATGTACAGTGGGACTATTTACACAATTTGCATGAATATTTCCATTTCCATGATTGTTGTAGTACTGACAATGTCTATACAGAATCTGATAAATGCCACGGGAGTTACCCCTCAAAATGCTATAGTGCTATGAGAAACAATGCAAAGAACATGCAAGTGTGAAAAAGTAAATAAACTGGAAACGTGATAAAAAACAGCAGAGTCAATCAAAGCAAAAGAGGGACATAAGTGTCCCAGAAGTGAATACACAAGCACCAGTGAGTGCTCAAGTGCTGAAGTGCTGCTACAAGTGCAAAGAATGGAAGGAGGGGGTAGATTCCCGGGCATACATTGATCCAAAATGTACTAATCTAGATTGTATTACAACATATGCATATACAAAACAGCCACAATGTACAATACTATACTATACTACATAAAGGTCAATATATGGAATACAGAGCGGTGTACATTACCGTGTCATAGAGTCCAGATCCACACACACCCTCACAGTGCCAACACTGACGCGTTGCGTGGCCGTTACATAAGCCACTTCATCAGAGTGTGGCATGATACTGTCTACCCCTGTTTATATAGTCCTCTAATTATCCTATCCTCCCACCACACAAAGGGAAAGCCTCAAAAAAACGCCAAAGCATGAGTTCTAGTGAGGGCGAAAGTAGGTGGAATGACCCTCATGTGGCCACTTCCGCCAGGACATTGGAGCATGTCAAATGGTATAATATTGTCCTGTGAAGGACAGGGGCATGGTGTGCACACGCTGCCCAAGTCCCGTACCACACTAATGTGGAATGTGCGTTCTAACTGTCCCTGTGTAAGCGCGCACAGCGTGACGGGTCTGTCAATGCCCGTCGCGCGCCTGCGCACGCGCAGACCGGGCATGACGAGACCAAGCCCCAGTGTCCCGGCGGGATGAAATGTAAATTACAGAGCGGCAGTGTGCCCAAACCGCAGTGTGGAAACGGATGCGCGCCGGCTGTTGCTCACCGCCAGCGCGTCCGTTACTATGCATAGATGCGCGCGTCCCACATAATGGTAACACTGCCTGCGGCTCTAGCGCGCATGCGCAGGTCGGGGGGCGGGCTTAAATGCAGAGGCAACAAAGTGGATATTGGGCTGTCACTGTCGGTCTGTAACCTGAGGCTGTACAGAGGGAGGGGAAGGTGAGAAGAATAAATAAAATGAGGGGAACAATACAGTATTACTCCCAGGATACAATACATTACATTCTGGCTGATACATGATTATGTTCTATATTACAAGTCTATTCTATATTACAAATGTGTTACAAATGAAATAACTATATAGTGAGCCTATACCTAAGCTGTATATATAGGGGGAACATGGGCTGTACATCCAGATGAGCAAATGGTTCGTGTGGGTTCTACATGAAGTCCATGGTAAGAATTCATGCGAGGATCCACACAAGGTTTAAAATAGGAAGAGTCTACATGCACTCAGGAACACATGTATATACTATAAGTGCCTCTACCGGGATATTTTTCACATTAAATGATGGTTTTCATTATTAGACCAATGACCTCTTCTGAATTCCTGTTCTACTCCCTCCGCACTAGAGACAAGAATGAGGGGAGAGGAGGAGAGGGGGATAGAAAGATACTCGTATCAATGCACAGATTTTAAGTATATTCATATGTCCTCCCTGATCCTCTGTGATCTGAATAGTCCGCAGATCCTAAGCACTGTGTTCCAGAGTATCCGAGAGTCCCGGGTATCCAGACCAACTCTCATTCTCATCGGGTTGGTCAATTTTCACTGGACGTACACAAGATGGTAAAGTCATACGTCCACTGGAATCTATGGGGTACAGAGACACAACTGTGAACAGACATGTAACCACGAGGAGACAGAAACATAAACTTAGTCCAAAAACATTCTATTAATAAGATGGAGTTATCCACTTAGTCTGAGGTTAATCCTCATGGTCTGAGTGGGGACTGGTCTGTTGGTACGGTGGGAATTTTCTGAGGTTAATCCTTATAATCTGAGTGGGGACTGATTTGGATAGTGGAAAATCCTTAACCATTACTTAACGTCCCATGAAGGGAACAAAAGAATACTCCTCATTGATACCCAGGGGTACCTTGGTGCCTAAGTTGAAAATCCACTCCAACTCTTTTTGTAGGAGTTTCTTTTTGATGTTGCCCCCCCTGCCTCCCATATTGATTTCCTCAGCATATGTGACAGTCAGGTCCCTGATATCACAATTATGATGGTACAGAAAATGGGCTGCCACTGGGGAGATAATCTTACCCAGTTCATGATCTCTCTTGGCCAATTTTATATTTGATAAATGTCCCTGAATTCTGGTCACTGCCTTATTCTTGGTTTCGCCGACATACTGTTTTGGGCACCCAAATTGTAGGATGTAAATTACGCCTTCCGTTTGACACGTAATAGTGTCTCTAATTTTAATTGTGGTGTTTCTACTAGTACTAGTGACTGTGTCGGTTTTGCACACCAAGGGACAGACACTGCATCGTCCACAGGGCCTGCTGCCCCCTGGAGTTAATTGTGACAGCCAGGTTTTTGGTCTTCTATAGTGACTCTGGCATAGTTTGTCCCGTAAATTGGGAGCTCGGCGTGCTGTCATTTTGGGTCCTTTCTTGACCCATTTCCTTAGCGCGGGATCCGTGTAGAGGACCCGCCAATGTGTCTTCATGATGTTTCTTATCGTATGCCAGTCACTATTATACTGTGTGAAGAATCTCACCTCTCCTCTTGATTCTTTCTTTTGATTACGCTGTTTCTTATACTGTAGGAGATCTTCTCTAGGCGTCTGTGATGCTCTCAAGATGGCCCTTTGTATTGTTCTTGTGGGATATCCCCGCTTCTTGAAGCATCTCTTCATTTCCAGGGATTCCTTTTTGAAATCCTCGTCCCTGGAACAGTTCCTTCTTGCCCGCAGCAATTGTCCCACTGGTATACCTTGTTTACATCTCTGTGGATGCAAGCTGGAAAAGTGTAATACACTATTAGTTGACGTTTCTTTTCGGAATAGCTTGGTTGCAATCTCTCCAGTTGTTTCAATGGATACCTTGAGGTCCAAAAAGGTGACCTTGTGCGGGGACATGGTGTAAGTCAAGAAGATATTGTGGGGATTCTGATTCAATTTCTCTAGGAATTCTACCGCCCTTGGTGTGCAAAACCAACACGGTCACTAGTACTAGAAGAAACACCACAATTAAAATTAGAGACACTATTACGTGTCAAACGGAAGGCGTAATTTACGTCCTACAATGTGGGTGCCCAAAACAGTATGTCGGCGAAACCAAGAATAAGGCAGTGACCAGAATTCAGGGACATTTATCAAATATAAAATTGGCCAAGAGAGATCATGAACTGGGTAAGATTATCTCCCCAGTGGCAGCCCATTTTCTGTACCATCATAATTGTGATATCAGGGACCTGACTGTCACATATGCTGAGAAAATCAATATGGGAGGCAGGGGGGGGCAACATCAAAAAGAAACTCCTACAAAAAGAGTTGGAGTGGATTTTCAACTTAGGCACCAAGGTACCCCTGGGTATCAATGAGGAGTATTCTTTTGTTCCCTTCATGGGACGTTAAGTAATGGTTAAGGATTTTCCACTATCCAAATCAGTCCCCACTCAGATTATAAGGATTAACCTCGGAAAATTCCCACCGTAACAACAGACCAGTCCCCACTCAGACCATGAGGATCAACCTCAGACTAAGTGGATAACTCCATCTTATTAATAGAATGTTTTTGGACTAAGTTTATGTTTCTGTCTCCTCGTGGTTACATGTCTGTTCACAGTTGTGTCTCTGTACCCCATAGATTCCAGTGGACGTATGACTTTACCATCTTGTGTACGTCCAGTGAAAATTGACCAACCCGATGAGAATGAGAGTTGGTCTGGATACCCGGGACTCTCGGATACTCTGGAACACAGTGCTTAGGATCTGCGGACTATTCAGATCACAGAGGATCAGGGAGGACATATGAATATACTTAAAATCTGTGCATTGATACGAGTATCTTTCTATCCCCCTCTCCTCCTCTCCCCTCATTCTTGTCTCTAGTACGGAGGGAGTAGAACAGGAATTCAGAAGAGGTCATTGGTCTAATAATGAAAACCATCATTTAATGTGAAAAATATCCCGGTAGAGGCACTTATAGTATATACATGTGTTCCTGAGTGCATGTAGACTCTTCCTATTTTAAACCTCGTGTGGATCCTCGCATGAATTCTTACCATGGACTTCATGTAGAACCCACACGAACCATTTGCTCATCTGGATGTACAGCCCATGTTCCCCCTATATATACAGCTTAGGTATAGGCTCACTATATAGTTATTTTGTTTGTAACACATTTGTAATATAGAATAGACTTGTAATATAGAACATAATCATGTATCAGCCAGAATGTAATGTATTGTATCCTGGGAGTAATACTGTATTGTTCCCCTCATTTTATTCTTCTCCCCTTCCCCTCCCTCTGTACAGCCTCAAGTTACAGACCGACAGTGACAGCCCAATATCCACTTTGTTGCCTCTGCATTTAAGCCGGCCCCCCGACCTGCGCATGCGCGCTAGAGCCGCAGGCAGTGTTACCATTATGTGGGACGCGCGCATCTATGCATAGTAACGGACGCGCTGGCGGTGAGCAACAGCCGGCGCGCATCCGTATCCACACTGCGGTTTGGGCACACTGCCGCTCTGTAATTTACATTTCATCCCGCTGGGACACTGGGGCTTGGTTTCGTCATGCCCGGTCTGCGCGTGCGCAGGCGCGCAACGGGCATTGACAGACCCGTCGCGCTGTGCGCGCTTACACAGGGACAGTTAGAATGCACATTCCACATTAGTGTGGTACCGGACTTGGGCAGCGTGTGCACACCATGCCCCTGTCCTTCACAGGACAATATTATACCATTTGACATGCTCCAATGTCCTGGCGGAAGTGGCCACATGAGGGTCATTCCACCTACTTCCGCCCTCACTAGAACTCATGCTTTGGCGGTTTTTTGAGGCTTTCCCTTTGTGTGGCGGGAGGATAGGATAATTAGAGGACTATATAAACAGGGGTAGACCGTATCATGCCACACTCTGATGAAGTGGCTTATGTAACGGCCACGCAACGCGTCAGTGTTGGCACTGTGAGGGTGTGTGTGGATCTGGACTCTATGACACGGTAATGTACACCGCTCTGTATTCCATATATTGACCTTTATGTAGTATAGTATAGTATTGTACATTGTGGCTGTTTTGTATATGCATATGTTGTAATACAATCTAGATTAGTACATTTTGGATCAATGTATGCCTGGGAATCTACCCCCTCCTTCCATTCTTTGCACTTGTAGCAGCACTTGAGCACTCACTGGTGTTTGTGTATTCACTTCTGGGACACTTATGTCCCTCTTTTGCTTTGATCGTCTCTGCTGTTTCTTTTATCACGTTTCCAGTTTATTTACTTTTTCACACTTGCATGTTCTTTGCACTGTTTCTCATAGCACTATAGCATTTTGAGGGGTAACTCCCGTGGCATTTATCAGATTCTGTATAGACATTGTCAGTACTACAACAATCATGGAAATGTAAATATTCGTGCAAATTGTGTAAATAGTCCCACTGTACATATGTAGATAATTGGTCTAACTTAATATCTTAATAGCCTTGGACTATGAGAAAGAAGCATGGAGACAGTTGGAGGATGAGACCACTTATGTTAAACTTAAATCTAATCCAGTAGAGGAATTTCAGAAAGATCTAACTATATTACTGGATGAAGGTGTGGCATTGGGAGTTTTAACCCAATCTGAGGCAGAGGCTCTTTTTGTGGCCTCCCCCACTGCCCCAGTCTTTCATCACCTCCCCAAAATCCACAAGCCCCAGCGTCCACCTGCTGGGAGGCCGATTGTGGCTGGTATTGGGGGGTTGAATGAGAGGCTGGGGCAGTGGGTGGATGCCCAACTGCTCCCACTAGTACGCAGGCTCCCCGGTTTTCTGCAAGATTCCCGTGACATTTTGATTCAACTGCGGGAGTTTCAATGGAGTTCTAGCTATGGGTGGCTTACTTGTGACGTGGCCTCGTTGTACTCAATTATACCCCATAATCTGGCCCTACAGGCAGTCCAATTCCATCTGGACAATTATTCCAAGTATTCAGAGGATTTGAAAACCTTCCTCATTCTGGCCCTGCAATACCTGTTACAACACAATTATTTTTTATTTGCAGGTCAGTATTTTTTTACAAAGATGCGGGGCCTCTATGGGGGCACCATTCTCACCCTCCCTGGCCAACCTCTATATCGGGTGGTGGGAGAGGTGGGCCATTTTTGGTTGTGATAACCCTTTTCTGGGCCAGATTAAATTGTACGGGCGGTATATCGATGACCTCATCCTGGTATGGTCTGGGCCCCAGGATACAGTAATCTGTTTTCTGGAATACCTGAACTCAAATGATTTAGGCCTAAGGTTCACTTCAGAATACAACTCCTTGACAATTTCTTTTTTGGATTTACTGTTAGAGGTAGATTATAATACCCTTCAAATTACAACTAGGACGTTTAGAAAGGAGACGGCGGGAAACACCACCTTAAGAGCTGAAAGCTGTCATCCCCCTCACACCATTAGAGCAATACCTGTGGGCGAAATGATCAGGGCCCGGAGGAACTCCTCTCAAGATGTGATGTTTGAGGATGAACTAGCCTCGATATCCGATAGATTTGTTGAACGGGGATATTCGCCTGAATTGTTGGAACGGGTGAGGACAATAGCCTCAAGTAGGGATAGAGACAAAATGCTCATTGACACTAGAAAGAAAGGAGTCCATAAAGATAGAGAGGGACCCCCCAGGATTTCACAGGGTTCGGTGACCTTTGTCACTTCATATAGTGAGGAGTTTTATAAAATTAAAGCAATAATACAAAAACACCTCCCTTTACTTAATTGTGATCCCCAACTTAGGCATGTAGTCAAACAAGGCATCAGGATAGTGAGCCATAAATCACCCACAATAGGATGTAAACTGTCACCAAGCCTATATACTAAACAGGGTAGAGGGTCTAGAACGTGGCTGTCTCAGTCAGGAGCCTTTAAATGTGGTGGTAGAAGGTGTGGGGTCTGTAAATTTATGCAACCAGGATTACATTTTAGTGCAGTAGTAGATAATAGAAATTACCAAATAAACAACTTTATCAACTGTAATTCTTCAAATGTGATTTATTTAATCACTTGTGTAGACTGCAGGATACAGTATGTGGGTTGTACCACACGTCCGGTCAAAAAACGAATTGCAGAACATTTAGCTTCCGCATCCCTGGATCGCTTAACCTGCACATCGAATGTGGGGAAACACTTTAGGTCTCACCATGGGGGCGACTTAACCTCACTTAGATGGGTACCCATTGAAAAAGTGGTTTTGGGACCAAGGGGCGGCGACCTTATGGATAAATTGTTACAGCGGGAGGTCTTTTGGATTTTCACATTAGGTACACGCAGCCCCAAAGGACTTAATGCGAGATGGGATGTGGATTTGTTTCTGAAACATAACTAGATGGGTGGGGACCCATATTTTGAAGAATGTGCAGTTTGACTTGCGTGCCTTCATCCCTTAATTACCCTATGTATATAGAGATTTTTCAGATGACTTGAATTCATTGGTGACAAATATCATTATGTATTTATTAAGTGTATATGTGTGGATTTCTTTTCCTAATAGATTTTGCTTTGTGTATCAGTAATCACGTTATCTTGTAATGTTATCTATATTGAGACGCATTGGTTACAGTTCATATTTATGAGAAATTTAGCAGCCTGTTTGTTATTCCGACCTGTGCATAGTTTTTGCCAGTAATGACGCCCACCACGGATGGTAATGTCTTGCCAGGCCTCTGACGTCCTGACAGGCTCCACCCACGGGATGACGCCTTGCTTTGGCTGAGTAGCGATCGGGAATTCAATATGCTTCTTTGAAGCTGACCCGGAAGCACTGGCCTCAGGTGTTGATATGGCTCTACACGTGCAGCGGCGGAGTAACATCACGGCCTAGAGGTATTTGAATTGCTATAATTAATTGAAGATCAAAGGGTTTTCTTTAGGCTGCAGGTGCCATTAATTAGTATTTATGAGGTGTCTCATTAAGATAATTATGTATATGTCTATTTATTATGAACCAGGCAGTTACCTCGCTGTCATGATTAAGAGCGCAGGCTCGAAACGCGTCGACGCGATATCTGCTTGAATATGCTCCTATTGCTGTTTTAAATTGCTATGCTATTTTATGCGAGAAAATAAAGAGTGGATAATTCTTACAACATCTTGGCTGCGGGCTGGCTCGTTTTGACCGTGGATCATTTGCAGTGCTTGGGTGAGCTCCTTGTGCCGTGCCGGCAGCAGATGTGCGTCTTTGTCCGGGGAGTGAAGGCTGGCAACACTGGATGTCTAACTTAATATATGTTTTGAAATAAGTCCACCTAAATTCCGCCACACCCCACATTTGGGGTTTTAACTCTTTATTTTAAATGTATGTCTTTTCTTCTTGGCTCATAATAAAATTTTGTACTTTGAGGTAACTGCATTCTGTTGAGCGGCCTATTTTGTATAGATAGGAGGGAGGTATCGGTGAGTTGGGCTGGTAACTCACCATCTTTTTTCCTCAGATGTAATTAACCCTGTTGGGTTGTTGCCTCCCTAGCCAGCATCCAGAATCTTGTTACCATAGGTGGCAGTGCGGGAACCATTTTTGTTTAATAGTGTACCCTTCGGGATGCTGAGGACCGGCGCATTGACAGACTGGCTTCCCATGCCTTTTCGTGTACACCTCCCCTGGGAGGTATTTAATGCACTCTCAGATATTGATGTGTTTGTAAGGTTTATCCTCTCAGCGCTGGATGACACCATTAAGATGTGTGCTAGAACCTCTGCCCTTGTGGTAGCTATCCGCCGCCTGGTCTGGCTGTGACAGTGGGGTGCTGACGATGATACGAAAAAGGCTCTCACTGGCCTTCCTTTCAGAGGACGGCGTCTATTTGGGGCCCGTTTGGACCTTTTTGGAAAAAAAAAGGGTAAGGCACCCCTACGCAGAAGGCCGTCTCGGCCTCCTTGGGGCTGGGACACCCCTCCCTACGTTAGTGTAGAGGTAGAGGTAGTTCCCCTGGACACAGGATAGATTTGGCTGGGCGGTCCCTCTCGGAGGTTGTCAGGGTGCTTCGAGCCCCTGTTTTCCCCTCAGGAGTTGTTGCAGGCCGTACTCGGCCTGCAGGGTCTGGGCTTACTTGCAGGTTGCCCTTAACAGAATGGGGCGATGGCCTCTATGTTGACCTTTCTCTTCCCTCAAAATGATGAGGCAATCTGGGCCATGCTGGCCTATGGTAGGCTTTGCAAATCTACACTAACAGGTAGTCCTGTATGAGATCTCTGTCTTGGGGACACAGGTGCCCTGTGTAAGGGGGGCTTCCGGCCTCCTTTGGCGTTCTAGATCCTGTTAGTTCCCCCTCTGTCTTCTGGACACCAAGACCGTTACTAGTCAGTGTTGCAGGACCAACCCTGCGGATTGGGGCCTTGTTTTTGGCCTCTCTTCCGCCCCCAGACTACTCACCATGGTGCGGATGGGGATGATGTCTCGGACATGCCTGTGGGGCGTCCGCACTAGGACTTACCGGGTCGTCTTTCCTTACTCCCCAATCTCTACGTCAGGCCGAGTGGGATAGTCGGCCGGGGGTGTCCCCTGGGAGTTACTGGATGGGTGCTCGGTCACCTCAATCCCTCACGGTCCCTTATCCGCTATCTCCTTTCCTTGGCTTCGGTTCAGGCTTGAGCTTTCTTCCTTGGCGACAAGTGGACTCCTGGTTACGGGGGCTCCGTCCCCCTTTTGCTGACATCTTACTTTCACCAGGCAGGATTGCAGCTGGTGGGCCCGTTGGTGGCATATCAGATGATGTCCCTTATATACAGAGCCTTTGGGCTCTTCAGCACAGTAGGTTATTGATCCTAGATGGGGTTTCCAGCACCCCGGGAGCTAGGTCTGTGCTCATTCCACCTTGGTACGGGGGTTCCTCTTGAGCTGGTTATATTCAAGGACCCTGTCAGGGGGCACCCCCTTCTTTGCTTGCATCTTCCTGTGAATGGTCACCTTGGGTACCAAGTCTCGCAGGTTGGCGGGGGGGGGGGAATTTCTTACAAAACCCCCCGTGGTTCCTAGGTAGGGTCCCTTAGAGGGTCCATCTTACCTACTGGCTTTGTTAAAACAATGAGCCTTCAGTTGATTCTATACCGCTGGACTTCTCCTCTTCAGGACCTGTCTATTTGGGGACTCTTGGCCTGTTGGAAGACAATGGCCTGCTTTATTATCTGGAGCTTGAAGTAGGATGATTCTCCTGCAAGGTTCCTGATCCTGATCTGGGTGGGGGTCTACGTCCCCTGTTTCTCAGTGGTATTCGCTCCAATGGATGTTTTTCAGTGGCAGGTTATGCTATCCTGGTGTCCCTCTGAGAGCCAACTAGGGTGACTCTGTTGGGTCTCGCTAATATCACAGGGGCTCTGCCCTTGTTTTTACTGCCCCAGTATATTCTGACTCTGGTCATGGGGGCTTAGTATATTTATGTATAGACTTTCTATTGTATATGTCTTCTCTTCATTCACCCTACTATCTGGGGTTCTGCGCACGATCGTGCTGAGAAAGAGACTCATGAGATTGATGGCCCCTGGGTGGCCTAGTGAACTGTGGTTCGCAGATGCTTCTGCTGAGGTCAGCTGACCTGTACGCTCTCTCAGGAGTGCAGTTCTGCCCTTGTTAGGCTCCTTCTTATGTCGTCCCAATCTACAGACTCTAGTCTGAGGGCTTGACAGCTGATTCATTCACCCCTTTGGAGACTGGTTTATCTTCTGGGTGGCTTGGTCTATGGGAGGCTAGGAACAAGCTTCCTTGGTTTCTTCTTCCTCCGTCTATCGTGGGTTATGGTGTACCCATATTAATTGGCGTGAGTCTTGGTCTCTCCCCTGTCTGACTTTCTCGATTCCCAGGGTTCTAGAGTTGTTACAGCATAGGTTGGGGTTGGCTCCCCATCTAGGTACTCTAAGGTTCAGGTTCTGTCCTGTCGGCCTTCCTGTAGAAGTCTGGTTCAGTCTTCCTTGTTAGGAGTTCTTTTGGGAATTGCTCAGGGGCATCTCCCAAGTAGTTCTATGGTCCCGGTTGGGATCAATTTTCATTCTCTTGCCCTGCGGATTGTTCCCTTGGGACTTATTCTGGATGCTGTCTGAGCTGTTTTGAAGTTCAAGTCGCCCCTCCAGGGGGCTGTTGCTTCAGTCATACGTGTACCTGAGAAGATGGCTCTGATTACTTAGCCCTCGTTCAATATATATATATATACACACACACCATGATGTGGTGG
Organism: Gastrophryne carolinensis; assembly: GCA_027917425.1. Taxonomy (NCBI): domain Eukaryota; kingdom Metazoa; phylum Chordata; class Amphibia; order Anura; family Microhylidae; genus Gastrophryne; species Gastrophryne carolinensis. The sequence goes on from CM051236.1 coordinate 149,565,262, forward strand.
TATTGCGCCTTACGCCGGACCCTTTTGTCCTAGGTGGTGTTTTTATGGTCATTATTTAATTCCTTTTAGTCTGCCTATGGGCCTTATTCTTAGTAATGCTGAAGTAGGGGGTCAGGTGTTGACATTTTCCTGGTGGTTTCTTGTCCCTTAGGGGGACTGATGCCCTTTGGGGTCTGCGGGCGCCTCCTTAGGTATGCGCCTGATCTCGTTTGCTTCCAGGGCCTATGCGCCCTTTGGACTGATCTTACTTGGATGGTTTGCCTCCCTGGTCCTGAGTAAAGGTTTCGGCTTCTTGCTGATCCTTGTTAGTAAAGGGGTCAGTATCCCCGCTTGTCTTGCGGGAGACCAGTTTTCAATTCCCCGTTGGGGAAAGTTCTGAGTTTCACCGGGGTTCCTGTTGCATTTGGGTTGGTTAGGCAGTTACTCTGGCCTATTCCTTTAAGGGGGAAGAACCTCCCTCTCTTTCTGTTCTGTTCTATTTGTGCTTGGGTACCTTTGGCCCTTCAGTATCAGGTTTCTGTTAAGCAGGTTTGCTAGACCGCTGCTTGTTTTCTGTACATACCTTTTCAAAGGTTTTGTTCTGAGATTGGCGTTAGAGCCTTTGCTCATGTCGTACTTGGTAGCAAGGTTTGCAGGTGACAGCGCCTTTACTGTCTGCTGTGCCTTTTTTGTTGGGGATCCCACCCTACCTTATGGACACTGCTATTGGATGTCCCATGTGTAATTATTAGATGGAGCAGGACGTGCTGTATGCTTAGAATAATACAATTCTGTGAAATACTCACCTGTAGAATTGGTATTATACGCATACAGCACGTCCTGCTCCACCCCACCCTGGTTTCACTTTGTTCTGGATCCCCTGTATGGTGATTGTTATCATTGTTATTATTACCAGTTGGTGGTTGGTTTCTCCTGGCTTCTTTTTCTCACTGCTTTTCAATGCTGGGGATTTGTGGGAGGTCCCTCGGTATATGAAGGGCCGGGAGGAGCCTGTTTTTGCATGTCTGCAGTGAACAGCGCCCTCTGGCGGAGGATTACCCATGTGTAATTATTATTAGATGGAGCAGGACGTGCTGTATGCGTATAATACCAATTCTACAGGTGAGTATTTCACAGAATTGTATTTTTAACACTGGACTCACCTTAAGAGTATTACTAACCCAGTTATTTTTCTTCTATACAATTTAATTAGTGGTTCCCATAATACTGAATGATATGAACATTCTGTACACACCTTTGCTCTGTACTTGAAATGTAAACATTTCTGTTGTTTAATTATCACTATTGCAATCAGCATTTTTCTACAACACCTCTAACCAGACAGCGAGGTCAGCTATTAACCCTCATTAATTTACCCTTTGCTTAGAATGGCCCTTTAAGTAATTTGTTCCAATATTGTATTCCAGTAAATATGCTTCATTTTCTATTTAAAGCTAGTCCTATTGCTTGTATGATGGGGAGAAAAAGCCAGATGTTAAGGCAGACCAAAACCCCTTTCATGGTCTGTCTAGTCTGCCCTTATGTGTGTATCTTAGGATAGATTTATGCTTACTGCTCATTTTTCAACTACCTCTTTTTCATACAAATAATATTTTCTGGCATTGCTCCTGATCATCCCTTCAGCTAGCTTAGTTGTGACCCGTTATTCTTTCATTACAATTTTTTTAAAAGCACTTCCCCATTGGACCTCAGCTGTTTCACATATTTAAACAGGAACATTTCAAAAAAATGGGTGTTGTTCCATACCTCCCAACTTCTGAAAAAGTCAAAGCGGGACAAGCCATGCCCCAGGCCACACCCCCGTCACGCCCCGTCACGCCCCGGCCACGCCCCCGTCACGCCCCGGCCACGCTCTCCAGCTCCAGCAATGTCGGCTGCCTTCACCCCTGCATGCGGTACGTATTATCCCCAAACCAGCATACCGCCCGCCCCCCCACCCCCGTGCGCCTGCCCACCCACCCCCGTGCGCCCGCCCCACTCTCTCACCCCACGCGCCAGGAAGTTAGCTTCGCGCCGGCATTGCGGCCCTGGGCTGTCACAGCGCAGGGCGTCCCGGGACATTTGGTAATGTTCCGGCACCGCGGGATCCTTCTCAAAAATCGGGACAATCCCGGGAAAATCGGGACAGTTGGGAGGTATGGTTGTTCTGTTTTAAAAGTCTCAATCATGTCTCCCTTCTTTTTTTCAGACTGTACATATTAAGTTATTTAATGCTTTGCTGATCAAGTTTAAGTCCTTCCATCATTTTGGTTGCCTTTGGACCCATTCCATTTGAATAATGTATTTTTGTACATGAGGTCTCCGGAACTGCACACAGTATTCTAGCTATGACCACAATAGAGCTCTACAGCCTTAAAACCTCCCTCTTCCTACTGCTGATTGCCTCGAGCTATGCAGCCAGGCATTCTGCTTGCTTTTCTCACTGCCTGGCTTGTCCACTCATATTGCAGCTTTCAGTTATAAATATCCCTAGGAATCTCTTTAAGTCATTTGTTCAAAAATTGTATTCCAATAAATATGCTTTTATTTTCTATTTATAGCTAGTTCCTATTGCTTGTATGATGTCAGTTAAAAATCTCCACAAACGGTTTATGGATTTTTAACTGACACAAATAAGTAGAATAAAAAGTACAAATTATTATTTTGTCTCTACACCTGTTTTATGTATTACTCCAGGGGCCCCCAACCCCCCTCCAGGCCAGACACTTTATTACACTGTTTTTATTAGATCGTATGCAAGCATTTTATGTAAAAGTACCGTATTTTCTGCCCTATAAAATACACCTGCCCGTAAGACACACCTAGGATTTGGAGGAGGAAGATAAGAAAAAAAATATTTTAAAGTAAATGTTGTGCTAAAACACCCCATTACACGCAGTGTGGCATTCCTCCCCACCCCATTCCCTATGGGCAGTGTTGCATTTCCCTCATCCCATTCCCCATTGGCAGTGTGGCATCCCCCCTCCCATTCTCCATGGACAGTGTGGCATTCCCCCCCTCCCATTCCCGTAGTAAGTGTGGCAGAGCCCCCTCCCATTTCCATAGGCAGTGTGGCATTCCCCCCTCCTATTCTCCATAGGCAGTGTGGCATTCCCCCCTCCTATTCCCCATAGGCAGTGTGGCATCCCCCCTTCCATAAAGGCAGTATGGCATTCCCCCCTCCCATATAGGCAGGGTGGCATTCCCCCCTCCCATATAGGCAGGGTGGCATTCCCCCCTCCCATATAGGCAGGGTGGCTTTCCCCCCTCCCATTTCCATAGGCAGTGTGACATCCCCCATCCCCTCATTCAGTGCAGTATTTCCCCCAATTCCCCAGAAAAAATATATATATTTGCATGAATGCTGTCCCCACTCTTGATTCCGGCGCCACCACTGCCTTTCGTGTGTCAGCGCACGCTGACACAAACACCTGAGCGCCAGCCCGAGAGGGGGTGGCGGGGACAGTGGGCGCATAATGTAAGTATTCTTTATTTTTTTTCACTTTTTTTTTGCAACACGACGCACTGACATCCCTACCTCCCGCCCCCCACACACACACACACACACACACACACACACACACACACACACACTCTTTTGTGGGAAAAATACGTTATGTATGTGTGCAAGACAGCTTCAGATACAGGAAACCTGTTAAAAACGTAAATGCCATGCTGGAATAAAGGTATATGTAAACTTCAATCATGCTTGGAGATGGAGCAGGTCCATGTGCCATCTTTATTGCAAATCGTTCCTGTGTGAGCTGTTTTTTTTTTTCAGACAGGTGTGTTATTACTGATCTATTGTATGATTCTTCCTCTCATGGCAGCTTTGGCAGTATGCCCTAATGTGTGATGTACAGTGACCCAAGTTGTTCTCCAGAAAGTGGGCTTTAATCTTGAACTACTGTGATTTCAGGTAGGTTGAAGATATATTATTGGTAAAAAATAGCTTATACACAGATGCATTAGTGCTAAACAGATGTATCCTCATGCAAGCGCGTTGTCTGGTGAAGGACCACTTGTGCTTATTTGAACTGTAGAAGTGTTGTCATGATCACTATGTTTAGAGAAACACCCACGCTACCACTCCTGCATTGTAACCCTTTTGTCTCTGAGGCTTATCCACTTAACAACAATAGGTCCTGTGAACGGCCCTGTCATTTTGTAAACATACAGACTGATGTGCAATCAACTAACATGGATTACATAAATCATGGAAGCTCCTAGAGCTTTGAGCATGTAGTCAACAGTAAAAAAAAAAATGGATCTGCAATCAGCATTTCTCTAAAAGACCTCTAACCAGACGGTGAGGGCAGCTATTAACACTCATTAATTTAACTCTTTGCTTGGAATGGCCCGTCTGCCTAGTCTGCCCTTGTGTGTGTATCTTAGGCTAGATATAGGCTTACTGCTCATATTTCAATTAACTCTGCTAGGGCTATGCTTAAAGTTTTGAATTTGCAGGTTTTTGCATTCGGTGTTGCATTTTCTAATGCATCCGAAATCTACCAGAACTTGTTAACTTTGCTGGCAGTTTTTAAAGTGTATTTTGGGCACTCAGAGGTGCAAAGGTGTGAACAGATCTTAAAGGGTAATTCCACTTTCGATGGTATTTTTAAAAGTTTCCACTATTGTGCGTCAAAATTATCTATTCAATGTGCTGAGCTTATTTGTCTTTTTCTTTTATATTTGTTTACAGCTCCATGTTATAAAAGAAAACCATTTTTCCTAGCAACAATGTGTTTACCTTAGCAATATACTTCAAAGTGGTGTGTTAAAAGTACAGATCAGACACTTCCTGACTCTAGCTTGCTAATCATATCTGATTGGCTGAGGCATAGACAGGAGTATTAATCTCTTCAGATGGGAGGAAAACAATCTTGTGTAGCCAAAGGGTTACCTCTCAGCATACTGGGTCATACACGGGAAAGGCAGTCCTTAAATATCACAGCACCAAAGGGACAGGCAAACTGAAGCGTCGAGGTCAGGCCAAAGGTCAATCCGGAAGGTCACAGGTTCGCAGTACAGAGGGTGAGACGGAAGTGTGGTCAGGGTACAGGCAAAGGTCGGTCCAGGCGGCAATCAAGAATGATCAAACGAGGCAAGGTCGGCAACAAGATCAAAACAGGCGTAAATGACAATCCAAGGAACACTCAGCAAACACAGGCACTGAAGCACTGCAGGGATAACGCCTTTATTGGATTTCAGACAGGATAGGATAATGGGAAGTGTGTGTGTGTGTGATTGGTGCATTTACAACCCTAATACTAATTGGTTCTTTAATTAGTAAAAGGACGTTATAGCCCAAAACACCCTGGGCTCATTGGCCCTTTAATTCCGCCTCCGGCGGGCGCTCTGAGTGCAGCGCCGCTTGAGGGCATAAGAGATATGTGCTTGCGACCAAGTTAACAGGAGCTGGGAACGCTCCCGAGAGCAGGGAAAGCGGCCCGGCCAGCCGCCCGGAGACAGAGGCCTCAGGACCCTTACTAGGTTTATCAGGATTATTGCGATAAAATCTCTTGATCAGAGAATTAGCATGCACATCTTTGGCTGGTACCCAACATCTCTCCTCAGGACCGAATCCCTTCCAATCAAATACTGCAAAGAGTTATGTAAAATTCGGGAATCAAGGATCTTAATAATCTCGTATTCGGGTTCATCTTCCACAATGACGGGTGGAGGTGATGATACCTCCACATTTCCGGCGGATTTTAATAAAGAAGCATGAAACGCATTAGAAATTCTCATAGAGGACGGAAGCTCAACTTTAAAAATGTTGCTTAATTTTTGAATGATCGGAAAGGGACCGATGAATTTAGGACCCAACTTAGGTGACGGTTGGCGAAGTGCAATATTCTGGGTAGAAACCCAAACCAGATCCCCCACCTGAAAAGGAGGTTCCTGTGACCTATGATGGTCAGCAAATGCCTTATGTCTCTCTACAGCTCCTTTAAGGTTTTCTTGCACCTTAGACCAAATGGTCATTCTCTCTTGAAGCCATTCCTCCAGAGCCGGCAAATTGGAGGAAGGACCGGAGAGAGAAGATGCTTTGGGTTTCTTATCATTATTACAAAAGAACGGCGATACTTTCTTCGATTCACTGGGCGCATTGTTATAAGCAAATTCAGCAAAATCAAGAAACTCTGACCATTGTTCCTGACATGCCGATGATAACGAGATTTTAATTCCCAGGCGCGCACAGAAATCCCTCCAGAATCGCGAGACGAATTGCACTCCTCTGTCAGAGACAATATTCTGAGGTATACCGTGGATACGAAATACATTGTGACAGACGCTCTGTCTTTTGGATGTCATCACTATTCAGTTGCCCACCGGGTCATTCACTGGCCTTTTCTTAATTAGGTCATTGTATTTTGATACTGTTACAGGCAATGTCATTGTAGTTTGGATTGTATTATAAACTGCCTTTGTGTTAATTGATTACGTCACAGGCAATGGCATTGTTCTGATTGAGTGTATTACAGACGCCTATTGTTTTGCTGATTTCGTCACCGGCAGAGTTGAGGGATTGTGTGCCCTGCTCCCATTGGTCTGTGTATTTGTCATGAGGTCCACGGGGGAGGTCCCATTGCATGGAGACTTGTGTATATAAGGCCTAGTGTGGCACTAATAAAGTCTACTTCACCTTCACCCTCAATACTGAAGTTCTGTCTCTTATTGGGGGAAACGCTATATTACAATTCACTAGCCCTTGTAAGGGCTGTTCCTGTTTCCTCACGGACGACTCTGGAATTCCAGCAGCACCTCTTACGATTGGGAAAAGGACGTCTCGGGCGGTGAAGCCCTCTGGCGATAAGGGTTATCTCTACAATTGGTGGCAAGCGGTCGGATGGTCCTTTGTACCCAGAGAGAGTGCTACCCTGATGGAGAGTCAGTAGGACAAGTTGAAAAGGCTGACCCTGAAGGATCTACTCGAGAGCCGGGGAAGGTCAGCTAGCAACCGCCCACATCGGGAACTGATAGTCGAGCTGATCGAAATGGATCATGCAGCAGTGAGGACTGAAACCAATATAGAGATCGATGAAGACGCTGCTCTTGTTCAAGCGGTTCGGAACAGATTGTCGGTCTATGGCCCGAATCCATCACAGGAACTGATCGACCGAGTCTTTGCCGCAGCGGAGGCAGAGGCCAGTAAGCGAAGGGAAGATCGGCGACTTTCAACCCAGCAGCCTCTCAGCCTCAGTTACACTGGGGGGAGAAAGATTCCATTTGCAGCATTTAAGTCCTTCCAGGAAAGTGATGACGAGATTGGCGGATTTTTGGCCGATTTTGAACGGCAGTGCGCTTTACACCGGGTACCCATGGAGGAATGGGTCACCATATTATCAGGGAAACTATCTGGGAAAGCTTCCGATGCTTTCCGGGCCATCCCTGATGCGGACTTACCACACTACTATCTGGTAAAGGAGGCTTTGTTAGCCCGGTACGCTGTCACCCCGGAAGCCTACAGGCGACGATTTCGGGAATCCCAAAAGAAGGGAGGGGATTCTTACATGGAGTGGGCATGTCGCCTCCATCGTACAGCATCACACTGGGTCACTGGATGCAAAGCCACAACCGCTGAGGATGTACTACAGTTGTTTTTACTAGAACATTTTCTCAATGCCCTTCAACCAGAGCTAAGAGAGTGGGTACGTGACCGGAGGCCTCTAACGCTACCTGAGGCTGCTTGTCTAGCTGACGAGTACACCGATGCTCGCCGGACAGAACAGTCCGCTCCAAAACCACAACCTCCCATCAAATTTCAAGCACCTGTGGCTTCAGCGCCAACTCGTGACTCTGGGCCACATAGACCAGCGCAGCAACCGAACCGCTCCACAGTTCAGTGCCATCGTTGCAAACAATGGGGACATTATCGCAGTGATTGCGCCCTAGAGCCTCCCCGAAACACGTGGGGGCAAAAGCAACCGTCCACCTCCCGTACTCCTGTGGCACACTGTTTGGAAGCTGAGAGCAGTTCGGAAGAGTATCTGGGGGTACTGTATGAAGCTGATCCCGTACAAGCGGCCATCCAAGACAACCGACAGCACCATTGCCAGGAGGTACGAGTCAATGGGCGCACCGCGCAAGGATTACGCGACACCGGAGCCACACTTACCTTGCTCCAACCTCATTTGGTCAAGAACAAAGACCGCACTGGACACACCGTTGCAGCAAGGGTGGCGGGAGGAGCTGTGTTTCGACTCCCCACCGCCCGAGTACATCTTGACTGGGGCGCTGGATCCGGCAGGGTACAGGTGGGACTTATGGACAACTTACCAGCAGAAGTACTATTGGGAAATGATCTAGGACCAATGACTTCTGCCTACGCTACCTCTGGGCCAGCCAGCGTCAACCCTGCTACAACCCGGTCTCCAGCCCGAGCTGCCGACTCCAGCCTACTGGTCGGGGAGACCCAGGGGTTTCGTCTGCATCACGTCATGTCTGTTACACGAAGTCAAGAAGAGGATCAGCCGTCAGGTTACGTCCTTCCAGAAGGGAAACTTATGCCAAACACTATTTTTGTTGGGGGCATTGGCCGTCAGATTAACCAGCCTGAAATTAAGGATGTTTTTTCAAAGTATGGCGCTGTAAAGAATGTCAAAATTATTAGGGATGCCTCTGGCGTTTCTAAGGGTTATGGTTTTGTCTACTTTTACGATGATGTAGATGTGCAGAAGATTGTGGATTCTCCGATCAGCTACCATGGAAAGAGATTGAAACTTGGACCAGCTATAAGAAAGCAAAGCACCTGTGCACACATCCAACCAAGGACTTTGCTGAACTCACCAACGCCACAATATCCCAATGTTTGGACCCCACCCATGACCGATTCCTATGTACAGCCCACGTCAATGTTTAGTCCGGTTACTCACTATGTGCAGACTTGTCCTTACACAGAACTCTGCCCATAACAAGAGTCCGGACAGCCCCACGTTAACCCGAACAGGGTCAATCCGGGTCTGCCGGGTGTTCCACAAAAAGGGGGCATTGTGACAGACGCTCTGTCTTTTGGATGTCATCACTATTCAGTTGCCCACCGGGTCATTCACTGGCCTTTTCTTAATTAGGTCATTGTATTTTGATACTGTTACAATCCAAACTACAATGACATTGCCTGTATTATAAACTGCCTTTGTGTTAATTGATTACATCACAGGCAATGGCATTGTTCTGATTGAGTGTATTACAGACGCCTATTGTTTTGCTGATTGCGTCACCGGCAGAGTTGAGGGATTGTGTGCCCTGCTCCCATTGGTCTGTGTATTTGTCATGAGGTCCACGGGGGAGGTCCCATTGCATGGAGACTTGTGTATATAAGGCCTAGTGTGGCACTAATAAAGTCTACTTCACCTTCACCCTCAATACTGAAGTTCTGTCTCTTATTGGGGGAAACGCTATATTACAATTCACTAGCCCTTGTAAGGGCTGTTCCTGTTTCCTCACGGACGACTCTGGAATTCCAGCAGCACCTCTTATGATTGGGATAAGGACGTCTCGGGCGGTGAAGCCCTCTGGCGATAAGGGTTACCGCTACATACATGTTTTATGAACAACTGAGATAATTCGGGTGCCAACGGGAGCTTGGTCAAGTGAATGAAGTGCGGCATTTTACTAAATCGGTTAACCACCACCAAGATTACCGTATTATTCTTAGACCGCGGTAAATTAACAATAAAATCTATTGACACATGGGTCCAAGGCTCCTCAGGAATTTCCAGGGACATTAATAGCCCTGCTGGAGCTTTGTGTGACCCCTTACTTCGGGCACAGACGGGACAGGCCTCAACAAAGGCGATAACGTCACACCTAATCGTAGGCCACCACACATGGCTTTTGGCAAGGGCTAATGTCTTGCAATAACCTAAGTGCCCTGAAGTGTTGGCATCATGAAACTCCCGCAATACAGAGAGACGCAGTTGTGGTGGGACATATCGGCACCCAGAAGAAGTTTACCCGGTGGTGCATCAGCCTGAAATGATTCTAACGACTTTGATAAATCAGGAAGCAGAATCCCAACACAACCCAAGGGCAAAATGGGTTCCTTCTCATCGAATCTGCCTTTACATTCTCCAAAATTACGAGAACGCATCAGCCTTGGTGTTCTTTACTCCCGATTTGAAGGTGATAACAATATCAAAGCGGGAGAAAAAAAGCGCCTACCGGGCCTGTCGGGAGCCTTTTTAGCGTATTCAATATATTCCAGGTTCTTATGATCGGTATAAACCATAATCGGGTGTAGGGAACCCTCTAGCCAACTTTATGCCTAATAATTCTCGATTGCCCACATCATAGTTTTGTTCCGCTGAGCTAAATTTTCGCGAGAAATATGCACATGGGTGTAATCTCTCGGGAGGGCCGGAATATTGAGAGAGAACACCTCCTACCCCGAGTTCAGAGGCATCCAATTTAACAAAGAACTGCCGACTGACATCAGGATGAATAAGTATTGGGGCTGAAGTGAAGGCCTCTTTTAAGGTCTGGAAGGCCTTAAATGGGAGGCCAGTTCTCCACAAAAGCGCCTTTCTGGGTCAGGTCAGTGAGAGGAGCCACAATGGAAGAGAACCCTTTAATGAATCGCTTGTAAAAATTAAAGCCAAGAACTCTCTGTAGAGCTTTCAGGGTTTTTGGTTGTTCCCACTCCAAGACTGCTGAAACCTTGGATGGATCCATAACCAATCCCCAATTTGACACCAAATAACCCAGGAAAGGAACTTTGGAGGCCTCGAATAGACACTTGGATAATTTGGCATACAGATTATGCTCTCGCAGCTTTTGTAACACCGCCTTCACATGTTGCCGGTGTTCCGTCACTGATCGAGAGGAGATAAGAATGTCATCCAAGTAAATGACCATGAATTGCCCCAGATATTCACGAAAAACGTTGATGAAATCCTGGAAGACCACTGGAGCATTACATAACACGAATGGCATGACTAGGTACTCGTAGTGTCCGTCCTTGACATTAATGGCGGTCTTCCATTCGTCTCCTTGACAAATGCGGATTAAATTATAAGCTCCTCTTAAATCCAGTTTCGTGAATATCTGTGCCCCAATGACCTGATTAAACAAATCTTCAATGAGGGGTAGTGGATATCGGTTCTTCACCGTAATTTTGTTCAAAAGCCTATAATCAATACAAGGACGTAATCCCCCGTCTTTCTTCTTAACAAAGAAAAATCCCGCTCCGGCTGGGGAAGTAGAGGGCCGAATGAATCCCTTCTGTAGGTTTTCTGAGATATAAACATCACTTGCTCCTCAGGCCGGGTGAGATTATAAATCTTACCTCTAGGAGGCATAGTACGCAGTAACAGATCTATGGGGAGGAAGCGAATCGGTCAATTTTTCGGAAAATACATCCGCCCAATCTATGTAGGGTTCAGGTAACCCTTCCAGCGAGACTTGAGTCACTCTAAGGGGAATGCTAAACAATGGTGCAAACACTACTCCATTTAGTCAAATACCCAGTTCCGATAATTAACAATTAATTATCGGGACTAAGTGGTGGGTTAGGCTCTCTTGGGTATAAACCCCTGCACATGGGGTAAACCCAACTTTTTTCTTCTTACAGCAAAAATACCCAGTTCCCCAATTGAAGGTGGGATTATGAACCTTCAACCAAGGGAACCCTAGGATTATTGGAGTATCGGGGCAATCCAAGACAAAAAAATTTTTCAGAATGAGAAGACCCCACTACCAATCTTAATAAAGGGGTTTTGAGGGTGACCGTTCCTCCTATAATTGGCTCAGTGCAGTGGCAGGCTTTCCGGAAGACTCCTAAATCAAAATGGCGGGCAACAATAATTTATTAAGGTGAGGGGAAAATACCTGATCGCCTAGCCACCTTCCCTCAGAGGTGTCTAGGCGCTGAAGTTTTCCGCCTGTGGTCTTTTTTTGGGGCACGACTTGACCAGATGACCCGGATTACCGCAGTATAGGCACAAACCAATGGTGCGACATCTTGATTTCTCTGCCTGGGAAAGATGAGTAGCCCCAATCTGCATAGGCTCTTCTGCAGAGGATGAAGGAGTGGCACTCATGAGTGAGGACTCTAGGTGGGGGGGAATTCCAAGAGGAAGTTTTACCCCTCTCCACTCGTTGCTCCCGAAGCCGCCTATCGATTTGAATCGCCATCTGCATGGACTCATCCAGATTCTTTGGCTAAGGGAAGTTCACTAGGACATCCTTGATACTTTCCGAAAGGCCAATTCTATATTGGCTGGTAAGAGCTGGATCATTCCACCGAGAATCAATCAAAATTCCGTGCTGTATTCCTCAGCAGAACGCTTCCCTTGTCTGAGATTACGCAGCTTGGCGTCCGTGGTCGAAGCCTGTCAGGGTCTGCATACAAGACCTCCATGGCCAAGAAAAAGGCAACAACTGTCTGCAGAGCCTCATCAGTGGGTACTAACCCGAAAGCCCATGTCTGCGGATCCCCCTGTAACAGGGAAATGACCAGGCCCACTCTTTGAGTTTCAGAACCAGAGGAGTTCGGGCGTAACCGGAAATATAACTCACAGGAGTTTCTGAAATTAGAGAATCTTCGGTTCGACAGAAGATGGGGATGCTGGTGATGCAGGCAGTTGATGGTTTTCCTGGATCGCCAAGTGTTGAGCCAGCTGGTTAATGGCGGTAGCCATGGCCTGCACTTGCTGCACAAGTTCTTCCATTTAAATGGCCCGTGATAATGTAAGGCCCCGTGGGACACCCGCCTTCAGAGTAAGCCCACAACCCCCAATCTCCGCTGCTAGCTTCACCTTTAGACAAGCCCCCATTTGCCGGGACGCTTTATACGCCTCGCCGGACTTGATAGCACCAAGGATGTGCGCTTACGGGAGGGTGAAGGAAGATGAACCAAGGGCCCGACAGAGCTAGGTCGACAAGCTGGGTCATACATGTGAAAGGCAGTCCTAAAATATCGCAGCACCAAAGGGACAGGCAAACAGAAGCGTCGAGGTCAGGCCAAAGGTCAATCCGGAGTACAGAGGGTGAGACTGAAGCATGGTCGGGGTACAGGCAAAGGTCGGTCCAGGTGGCAATCAAGAATGGTCAATCGAAGCAAGGTCGGCAAAAAGATCAAAACGACGTAAATGACAATCCAAGGCACACTCGGCAAATGCTATCACGGGCAATGAAGCACTGCAGGAATAACGCCTATATAGGATTTCAGACAGGATAGAATAAGGGGAAGTGTGTGTGTGATTGTTGCAGTTACAACCCTAATCTTAATTGGTCCTTTAATTAGTAAAAGGGTGTTATAGCCCAAAACACCTTGGGCTCACTGGCCCTTTAATTCCGCCTCCGGCGGGCGCGAGTGCAGCGCTGCCGAAGGACATAAGAGATATGTGCTCGCGCGCAAGCACGTTAACAGGAGCCGGGGACGCGCCAGAGAGCAGGGGAAGCGGCTGTGCTCGGCACCATATGAGCCGACACTGCCCGAGCCACCGCATAGCACGGCCGCCGAGCAGGAAGCATCCCGGCCTGCCGCCCGGAGACGGCGTGGGACCGAAGGCGAGGTGAGTTAACCATGACACTCACCTGTTACAGTGGAAGGATTCTGGGAGTTGTAGTCAGAAAGATACTGAGAGCTTTACTATAAGGCAAGAAAGCCACTCATATTTAACTATGATAGAATCAGAGGAATATAGGAAACTCGAAAGCAGCATGCTGATAAGTAAATCACAGGTCTGGGGGCACAATCCTAACACAATGTGTATTTTACATTCCAGAAGAGGAAAACAATAAGGCAGAACACCAAAAACCTGTCAAAAGGGGGTTTTCCTTCTTGGCTTGGGATTCCCCGCTGTGTATACCTGGGAATCCCCCAGTTTACCCATGTAGCCAACAGCCCTATGGGGCATCTCTGTCCCACAGAGGATCGGGGATGTGGACAGAGGTTTGTGCTACATTCCGCTTTACTTGCCGCTCTCAGCGGCATAGTCAAATCTGATTGAAATGTGAGCCAGTGATTGGCAAGCCACCCACGTACCTGCCAAATGGTAGGTTTATGGGTGAGCTTATGGAGTTTAACACAACAGAGCAACCCAAATCCTGGGTTTCGGTGCTTGCCCCTGGGCATCGCCGATCGGGGATGGCCTGCTGTGTGAAACTCCCCAGATCACCCGATCTCACTCACACTTCCCCGATTCTACTGCACATGCGCAGGTTCTCGTCCAGTCAGCACTCTTGAATCCGCTCCCGCCCCTTTGTCTAAGGCGAGCGGATCCAAGCGCACTGGTGGTCACATCCCCCTCTATCCTTTAACAGCAAGCGTGCCCACTCCATGGTGGGTTTGGTCCACTTTAAACCGGTAACTAGGAGATGGCCATTCATTGCTAAGCAGTTGGTCCTGCAATTGATTCTGCAGCTTTTTTTATGCATTATGAAGTGGAAAGAACCCATATAAATAAGGTGGCCGTCTTTAAGAGATTTCCCCCTAGGGACATCCTGTTGTGAAAACCCTTGTTCCTCCTTTAAACACTCCTCAAACCTTAATCGATGGCTGCGGCAAAGCTTTTAGGCGCTCAGAATAGCCCTGCGCCCCCTGGCCTGCACAGCCTGACTGACTATCAAGGCTGGTGTGCATAGTGGGGATGCTGCCATAGGACTGCACATGTGCTGTGGGATCAGGGATTAAGATGATTATACAGGAAAAAATCTGGCTTTTTCAAACTGGGAATAAACTGGGGCATCTTAAATCAGGATGCCCCTAGGACAGGGAACTCGCCTCAGTCTTTCCAGGTCAGCTGGTCAGTCAAGGACCTGTCCATGTTAGCACCATACAGACTATGGCATCCAGGACAAATGAGCCCTTTTGTGATGGGTCCCCCAAAGATTTCCAGGGTCCGGTCTTTTAGTATTTCTTAAAGCCAGAAAGTTGCCATTTAAAATGCCTTTATTTTTTTTGTCATGTCTGTGATCTGCTTTTTTTCAACAAAATTCAACAACTGAAGGAACATCCTCCGAGACTGGTGATTCCATAATTTTTGCCTGGGGTTGTAGATAAATAGATAGATTGTCTAGTAGCCATAGCTAGTAATGTAAAGCAAGGAAGGCATCTAGGCCAATTCTGAACTCCTTTAAAGCCCACAGAATTTGGGAAATAAATTTGACCAGCATGTTTATGATATTATGAGATATTGTGGTTGCTGTACCTCTCATTGCAGAGTTGCATCAATTACATCAAGGGGATGGGAATTCCAGCTAAAACTGGTGACATTCGCTTGGTTTTGGTCTGCTTTAATGTATTCCTCATGACTACCTCCTCTGACAGAGAGTGTCATAGTCTTACTGCTCCTACAGTAAAGAATTCCCCTCTATGGTTGTGAAAGAAGCTTCTTTCTTGTAACAATAGTGGATGCCACAGTGTTATGGCCCAGTCCTGGGTATAAATATATTGTGGGATCTTTGTATTGACTACAGATATATTTATACATAGATAGTATATTACCCATCAGGTGTTGCAAACTAATAAAACCTAATTTTGACAGTCTTTCAGGGTACGCTAGTCCCCACATTCCATTTATTAATTTATTTTCCCGCCTTTGAACATGCTCAAGTTTAGATATGTCCTTCTTATGCACTGGACCCAGAACTATACACATTATTCCATATGTTGTCTGATCAGTGACCTATAGAGTGGTGATGATCTAGTCATGGGCACCTATGTCCCTCTTGATGCACCCCATGATCCTGTTTGCCTTGGCAGCTGCTGTCTGGCATTGATTACTACTGTTAGGTTTATTGTTAAATAAAACCACTAGGTCCTTTATCGTTGTATAGTTACCAAGTTTTTCCCTAAGAATTGCTAGTAGTTCCTAGTAATTCCCAGTCCTAGGCACTGTGGTACTCCACTAGTAACGGAGATCCATTAATAACCACCCTCTGTTTTCTATCATTTAGCCAATTACTTTCTCGCGTTTCCCCATGTACAGGCATTTTCGTCTTTTGTACCAGTCTCTTCACAGTATCAAATGTAAAGCCAAGATTTTGCTCCAATGGCTCCCCTCGATCCAATCTTGTATGTACTTCTGATTTCTCTTCTGTTCTTCTCTTTTCTCTGGCATGAGTGATTCCTCATAAATCCATGCTGATAAGGAGTCACTGATAAAGTAACTTTCACTGATAACTAAGGTAAATGGTTGCTGTGAGCAGTTGCTCTGCTCCAAATGTATTGCTTTGCTTAGACAACTTGCTCTGAAAAGGCTTGATGGGTGGAAGCACTGGCACACCAAACATTGAACCCACTCTTCCACTTAGCGAGGGCTCAGCTTCACTTTGTTACCAACAGGTTAGCACCATAGCCTGTTTGGGTTGTTTACCATCACACCCCCCCCCCCCCCCCCCCCCTTTAAAACAGCCCTACACAAGGATAGTCTAATTTCATATATATGCATCCAACTGTCCTCTATGCCGGCACCATTTTGCCAGTGCTCCACCATACAGTCACTGACTGTACATTAAATGATATATACCTGTTACTGCTTGACAGTGACAATTAGGGACTCTTCACAATCTAGATTGTATAATGGATATGATATTTTGTTTTATTTGAATTAAATAATAAGTAAATTATGAAAGGAGCCATGCACTATTTATTTATCCTAATAGGATATATTGCCCTAACCAGGTCACTCATGACCTGTAAATATGGGATATATTAACTGGGATTTCATTCCTATGTTCACTTGTAAACAATATATTTTGAAATTAAACTAATACCTCCATATGCCTCTCGAACTGAAGCAGACCCACATCCTATTTTTGCTGTGTATATACATCTCTTCTTCTGTTTTTCATAATAGTGTTATGTTGAATTATTTTTCTTCATTGTAGTCCACTTTTTGACCCTTTGGTTGCCTGCAAAAAAGTAGGAAGAAAGAGGAAAAAATTGAATTTATTTATTTTAAAGAAATCTTTTCAAAATATAGAAGACTAATTCTGATGGAATATCTTGTCCAGTCAAATAACACATTGATTGAATTTGATTAGGATAACTACAAAAATAGGGCATAACTGATAACTTTTTGGGACTTGGTTATGTTGTAGCTTTTAATGAACGGATCCATTTGGTTTCCCTCTTTAATGTTTCTTTTTCTATATTGCCCTCTCTTGGATTGCTGTGGATTCTATCCAATTCCTGAAAGGACATGCCCATTGGATCGTTATTATGCTGCAGGGCATGGGGGGGGGGATGCCACACTGCCTATGGGAATGCAAGGAGGGAATGTCACACTGCTTATGGGAATTTAGAGGAGAGAATGCCACACTTTCTTTGGAGATAGGGAGGGGGGGGGTACCACACTGTCTATGGGGAATCGGAGTCAGGCATGCCATACTGTCTATGGGGAATGGAAGTCAGGCATGCCATACTGTCTATGGGGAATGGAAGTCAGGCATGCCATACTGTATGGGGAATGGAAGTCAGGCATGCCATACTGTCTATGGGGGATGAGGGTCAGATAATTGTTATTTTATAGTATGCCACTTGTATAGTCAGGGGATCCTGATGTTTAGTGAGTGCCCAGATGCAGGGTTTGTTTTAGGCCTGAATGTAAAGGCCTGTATTTTTTATTTTTGCACAAAACAATAAAAACAGGCAAGCCCTGTATAAAACGTAGTCCCTATATCACTGGGGTTGATTCAGAGCCTGATGAGATATCTCACCGCTTTTTCAGGTATGGAAACTGCCATTCACTTTCATTGTCTAACAGGTGTAAATTTTCACCTGGCTCTGAATCAGCCCCAAGGTAGAAAATGAACGTCAATGGCAGTTTCCTCTCCTAAAAAAGAAGTGGGGTTTCTCACCAGGCTCTGAATCTGTGATCATAAATTAACTAGTTCTAATATATTGATACTGAAAACAGTTGTTTTATCTTAGGCACTGGTTCCCAGCCATTGTTACAAGTCCTCAGTACCCAGTACTCAGTGGTACTCAGCCAGGTTGTGGACTGGTCTATACCTCAACTTGATCTAAAGCATCTATATATTGCCCAAACCTGATTTGCTAAATGGGTACATGTGAACTATTTGTATGCATTTTTTGTGCTTTTTTAACATGTTTTCAAGTCACTGACAACCCACATGTGCGAACCAGGTAGTACTTGAGATAATTTTAAAATTAAGAGTGGTACTCGAGGAAAATCATTTGGGACCCCTTGATCTAAGGTACAAAGTAAAAACAAAAAATAAGGTATGCAATGTATCAAGTACTACTTATAATTTACCTGAAACATTCCAAGCTAGAAAGCCGTTTTCCATTTACTTTGGAATGTCTTAACAACTCTCATCTAAACCACCACAGGTAATATTATTTCTATTAGCTACAGATGGAGGTTAAACATCAAAGATACACTTAGACTGACTTTGTCAAGCGTAAAGTATAAACTCTCTATATATCATTCAGAATTATACTGTGACTTTCCAGTTTCCGTAGTTAATTTGTAACTACAACATAGCCTTTCAGAGGAAAACGGACTGTTGAGTTTTATACCACAGATACATACAATATATCTGTCACAAGATGAAATGTTTAAAAGACTTTTTAATCTATCTGAAGGATACAAATGTAAAATAATTCCTCCTAATCAGGGAACTGATAAGCTGTCATATCCTGCAAGGGGGCACATCCAGGGACAATCGATTTAATCCCCTAATTGCTCTCCGTTAGTGTCCAACTATCCCGTCTGCTTGCAAAACCCCCAAAATTCAATTCTTATCTTTCCTCAAGGGACCATCAGTAATTACAACAAGTACCCCCTAGCAACAAGAACTTCCAACCAAGTATCCCCAAAGGGGTGATCTATAACTGAAAAGTCGGTCCTAACTTTTTCTAACGGCTAAGCTTAGTACGTCTTGCTCCTGTGCACTGGCAACTGACAGGCAGTGTTTGTGATCGCTATTTGCTATACAGTGATCACCATTGCTGCAAAAATGCTGCTTTCAGGGCTTTTGCAGGGTGAGTGGAATCATTCCGCAATTGCCCCGCCAGTATGTGAAAGCACCCATAGATTTGTATTTACTGGCGATTACGGGGTGATTGGAGGGCAATTTAAATCCCAATCACTTTGCGCCAGTGTGAATGGGGCCTAAGTGGGATAGAACAGACGTGGTATCAGGAGAACAATCTATCTAGTATTCCATGGTACTTATTATTAGTTCCTATCATGCTGTGATCCAATGATCTACGTGCACCCTAGACCTTGGTAGGCTGGATTATAGTGCTTGGTTTGTGGGGTGTTTTTGTGCCTCTATTGACCAACTTTATAAATCAGCTTTTTGTGTTTAGAAAATTGGCGCCTGCTTTGGCTTTTGTGACCCGGCTTGCCTGCTTATTTATAAGGACAGATATCTATTATTGTAGACTATAATGTTGGATAAAGAATCAAATTTACAAATGTGCTGTCAATGTTTTGGAACAATTGTTATTCCATATCTAAACTCCAGGCAACACGCAGTGCTTTATATGACATGTTAATGGGTGTTTTCCTGTGTCTGGTTTTTATATCTACTTTCTGGCAGAAAACATAGTTTTCCACAAGTGTTTTGACTTAAAATAGAAGACCTAATTTGTAATCTTTAGAACATTGTAATAGATAACCTTAGATACTGAAAGGCATTTAGCTTCAAATCATCTTATTGAGACTATTTTTGTACAGGCATTCCAGTAACAAAAAAGAAAAAATGATAGTTAACATAGAGTATGAGCATAGCATTATGATTTCCATTTAGGAAGAAGCATAAAGATTTTCCCTTTATTTAAAGGAGCACGCACTATCGCAAAATTGTGTAATTTTAAAAATCCATATAAACACTTTAGCTAATAAGGGGAGGGGTCACTTATACACCCAAACTGAATAAAACTCCCACCACACTTGTGGTTTTCTTCCCCTGGTAGGAATAAAATCCTGGAGTTACAGGTTTAGCCTATGAGGGGAGTCTGTCACCGGAGATGTCCTCTTTCTTCCATTAAAATAAAAAAAACAAGCCTGGCTGGATATTTCTCTATACCAGATGTATAAGTGTCCCCCTCCTCCCTCCATCCAGGATATTTTTATGGAATTCTATCATTGGGCCATTTTTTCACAATAGTGCTCCTTTAATTATTCTGAAAACAACTCCAAACCAACAATAAAATACTATTGCATCCTATGGATCTGCCATGTATGCTGTTCAGGACTAGATATTTGCAAGCTCTAATAATTTGCTCATCTTTCCAATAGAGCCTTGAGAACTGAACAGCAACCACATTATACAAACTAATACATGAAACACTCTCCAGGCTACCTGACCGGGTCTGCTGGAAATTCCTCAATCGAGTCCTACTCTGGTTGAGATTGTCTGCAGAAAGGGGCAGACATCATATCTTGGGCCCTATGCAAAGTAGGGTCTGGGGGCCCTAATCAAAGAACTTTTTTTGTGTAACAAAATACAATATTATATCACCTTGTAAAACCTTAATCTTCTTACTACAATCAGAAATGAACCATTCTCGTTTTGGATTGCCCAAGCATGCAGGTAATTTCACACAGCAGGCATCCCAAATTGGATACCGCCAATGAAGCTGAAAAAAAAGCAATTCTGTGAGTACTCACCTGTAGAATTGTTTTTGTTCTTGCATGGCACGGCCCGCTTCGGTATTCATAACAGTTGGGTTATTCCGCCACAAGGTGGTGCAGTGGTACTGCAGAAAAGCTGTGGCTTGTCCCGGCTCCCTATAAAAACAGGCTTAACCATAGAGTTCCCCAGCGTACACAAGCAGTGAGACAAGAAGCTGGGAGAGAATAAGTAAAAAATGTGAAAAAGGTAAAAGACCCCAATTGACTTGGAACAATCACCATAAAGAGGCAACCAAGAACAACGATAACAAGGGTGGGGCGAAGCGGGCCATGCCATGCAAGAACAAAAACAATTCTACAGGTGAGTACTCACAGAATTGCTTTTTTCTTTATTGCATGGCACGGCTCGCTTCGGTATTCATAACAGATGGGACATCCAAAAGCAGTGTCCAGAGTAGGGTGGGATCCCCAAAGAGTAACGGCCAGTAGTTCAAGTCACTACCGCCTGAAGCACCTTCCGCTGAGGCCTTAACATCAACCTTGTAAAACTTAGAAAAAGTATGAACAGAAGACCAAGTAGCGGCCTTGCAAACTTGTTCAACAGAAGCTTGGTGCTGAAAAGCCCAAGAGGGACCAATAGCACAAATAGAATGAGCAGTAATCCTAAAGGGAGGTTCCTTTCCCTTAGCAGAATAGGCTTGAACCACCGCCTGACGGATCCACTTGCTGATAGTGGATTCAGCCGGAGGCAAAACCCTTTTTAGGTCCAGAAATGAGAACAAAAAGAGCATCAGACTTCCTGAAAGGCTCAGTGGCGACCAAATAAAACTTCAGAGGCCTAACCACATCTAGGGAATGCAGAGTCCGCTCCTTGGAATAAGCAGAATTAGGACACAATGAAGGCAAGGCAATGTCTTGATTAAGATGAAAGGCAGGCACAACCTTTGGCAGAAAGTCTGGCTTGAGCCGAAACACCACCTTATCCTGATGCCTCTCAAAATAAGGAGGTTTGATGGAAAGTGCCGCTAGTTCAGAAACTCGCCTTACAGAAGTGATAGCCACCAGAAAGGCTACCTTAAGGGTCAGAATAGACAAGGTAGCATCACGGATAGGCTCAAAGGGAGGCCCTTGCAGTGCAGACAAAACCAGATTCAAATCCCAGACTAGTAGCAAAGGCTTACGGGGTGGACGCACATGAGAAACACCCTGAAAAAAGGTTTTAACCAACCGGTGATTGGCAAAAGATCTTTGGAAATAAGTTGCCAGAGCTGAAACATGGCCTTTTTAGGGTACTAAGTTGAAGGCCCTGATCCAAACCATGTTGCAAGAATTGCAGAATCCTGGAAATAGAAAACACCCGACAGGGAAGAGACTTGGACTCACACCAGGCAATGTAGCATGCCAGAGCCTGTAATAAATAAAGGGCGAGGACTTCTTCCTAGCCCGAATCATGGTATCAACCACAGAAGCAGACAACCCCTGGGATGTAGACCGCTGATATGCAGGGAACATGCTGTTCCGCCCAAGACAGAATCGGGGACACTTCCTTGAAGGCTCACTTGTCCCTCCCTGATGGTTGATGTAGGCAACGGCCATCTGGTTGTCTGAGCTGATCTGAACAGCCTGACCCCGGAGGTGAGTGGATAGGCGAGAAAGAACCAACCTGATCGCCCTCAGTTCCAGGACGTTGATGGAACCTCAGGGACTCCCAGAAGCCTCCCCAGCCGGTCAGACTGGCATCCGTTTCCCAGCATCGGGGCAGGAATGACCTGCCCCCCAGAAGGTTCCTTGAGTCCAGCCACCACGAGAGAGACTGCCCGGCCAGGGGAGACAGAACAAATTCCTGATCCAGGGACACAGGGTCCCGATCCCAAACTGACAAGAGGTGCAACTGAAGAGGTCTCATGTGAAACTGAGCAAAGGGGACTGCCTCGAAGCAGGACACCATCAGTCCCACCAACTGCATCCCCTGACGGATGGAGGGATGAGGACACGACCGCAGAGCCCGAGCCTGCAGCTGAACACCCTCCACCTTCTGCTGAGGAAGGAACACCTTGACCTGAGAGGTATCCAGCGTCATGCCCAGAAAGGTCCTCACCAATGACAGGGACAGAGAAGATTTGGGATAGTTGATCACCCAGCCGAAAGACTCCAGAGTGTATGTCACCATTTGAGTGTCCCGCTCGGCCTGAGGAAAGGACTCGGCCACAATCAGGATGTCGTCCAGGTAAGGAATGATGCTTGAGAGATTTTTTTTTTTGTCCCGCACTGCTAAATTAAGTATACTAATCTATGTAAATGCTGGTGCTGGCTGATAAAGGGACATCTAAATGTACACAAACAGAAAAGGTGGTGGGGCTGCCAGCACAGTCCCAAAAACCTTTATCAAAGTGAGCCGCACTCAGTAGTTTAAAAATTGATATACCATGCCTTTATTGAAAACACAACATACACAACAATACATATACAAGACTGACAAAAGTTTAAAAAACATTAAAAAAGGTGTTGGAAAAGGGGGGCTTAATTTTATGGCTCTAATACAACAAATACAAATATCATGATGAATGCAGTCAATTAAAGTGAAAGTAAAGACACAAAAAAAAAAAAATATTCTCTGGTTCTGCAAAAACTGTGCAATGTGCACGGTAAAGTGCAAATAGTGCTATCTAAGGTGCAACCAAATAAAATGTCAAATGCTATATAGATACCAAGTGCTATACAACATACATTGTGATATGACTACTAAAAAAATTTTTCTCTGGTTCTGCAATAACTGTGCAATGTGCACGGTAAAGTGCAAATAGTGCCGTCAGTCAAACGCGCCGACGGTCTATGAGGCTGTTTGGTGAGGGGACTTGGCTCCATTTCCACTGACCTGGTGATACCATTTTTATCCTTATTTCTAGCAGTCATATCACAATGTATGTTGTATAGCACTTGGTATCTATATATCACTTGACACTTTACTTGGTTGCACCTTGGATAGCACTATTTGCACTTTACCGTGCACATTGCACAGTTATTGCAGAACCAGAGGATGATTGCTATTGGCAATGTACACCAAGAATGCACTTGGTACATTACCAATAGCAACAAGTTGCAGATAGTGAAAACTGCTCCCATAAAACACATTTCCTAACGATAGAAAAAAATTCTAGATCAGTTCAGCTCCTTTAAGACATCATATTGCCACAAAAAGGGATATACACTTTCAAAAATGAAATCGAAAGTGGACTCTACATTTTCATAGGGATATGTATACTTTTCAGAGGAAAGAAGTGATGTTTCCTATAATTATTGGTGTGTGTTTTCTCTACTACCACTGACCCTTGTTCAGTTTCAAATTAATATATATATATTGCAAACACAAACCACAATGTGCACTTTATTCTAATTTGAACATTTAATTTCCTTTAGTTGTTCATTTCCTGCTTTGCATGTCATACCAGAAATGATGAAAATCAAACCACAAAACAAAATAAAGATTCATTCAAAAACAAAAGAGCTTTTTTTGTAGCTAAGAAATAATGTAAAGATTAAAATGTATAATAATAATAATTGATATTATCACCCTTATCATTGTCTCCTTTTTCATCATCATGATTATCAATAATATTTTAACTGTGTTTAATATCAAATTGCCACAATTTTTTACTCTTAGCTGTAAACTTGTAGCAATAGTTAAGCCATTGCTCTCCACAATGAAATTCAAGACAGTTCCACATACTTGGAAACATCTGTCTTCCGACCCTAATTCTGCCACCATTTTTCAAAGGCTTAACTGAGCAGCAGGAACTTACCAGGGCCTTTAGCAGCTTTAGGCAGTGCCACTACCTTCTACATCTGGAAAGTAATTTGATGCCTTAGCATATACATGCATATAACTAGGTTTTTAGGTGCCTGTTACTTCTCCCTGGCTGCAAATAAACACATTTGCAATGATCCCACTACTGCCTCTATTCCAACCTGAGTACATCTGATATGATATTCCTTTATACAGAAATGCATGGCAGGAAGTTAGACTGGAAAGTGAGGCTTACTTCTGGCTCACTATTGGGTAATCAAAATTAAGCCTTACTTCCAGCCCATACTTCCAATACATATATAAATCAGGAAGTACATTGACCACAACATTATATCTTATATAACTTGAGCTACTGCACTGATATAGTTTTTCAATCTTTGTTGTCTTTCTAACTCTTTGACTTTAGTCCACATGTGCTCAACCTGTGGCCCGAGGGCAACATTATGTGGCCTCTTACTTGCTGTGGTGATAGTGGGAGGGGTAAATAGAACTTAGGTGTAAAGTTAGTTAAATTAGGGCACAGTATGGTTGGACGATTGCATTAGCAAATAAAGGTGAAAGAAGTGGCTTGGAGGAAAGAGGTGACATTATACAACACCACCCCTGGGTAAAATATTTGGCACAATAATTCAGTAATTTGTTTTTCTATATTGTATGCTTAGCATTGGTGAGAGCTTAGATGGGTTGGGTTTTGGGGACATGTTTAAGATGCAGGACTGATGGGGAAGGGGTATAAATAAGGGCCCCATATATTTAGAGAGGTGAGAACCAATCTGCATGAGCATTACTAGCATGTGGTGATGGGGGTGTAGTGGAAGGACATATGAGTGATGTTTGTGGAGAATGAGTATCCTAGTTGTAAAAAATCTTCATTATGTTATCCCAAATCAAAAAATTATGAACCTATTTATAAGTGGCCCCTGCTTGTCAAAAGGTTGAGCAACCCAGTTTTAGTCGTACCTAGTCTGTCATAACTCTCTCAGATGCCATCTCTTACATACTCTTATCCCTAGACTGAATGTCTGCTAGACATTTTCCCTAGAGCTAAGAAGAAGATTGTTTATAGGTAGCATTATAGTAGAAATTTGGACAAGGTGTCTAAAGACCAAGTACAAGAAATCCCATAGTTCATTCTCATCCCGAGGAAGTGGTTAGGGATCCACAGAACACATTGCTACTCATACGGCATGATTCAGAGCCTCTCTCGCACGCATTCCCGCCTACGGGGATGACGTCAAAGTGCCATTTTTAAGGCCTCAGACACCTGGCCAGGAGGCTTATAATGGGACCCACTACCGCACATGGGCTGGAGTTCAGGCTGTTAAAGGTCAGATTTTGCTGTCTAAACCACATAGTGGATGCCCTTCAATACAAGCCAGAGAAGGTTGTGCAGATTATTATGGAGTGCACCAGCCTTCATAATTTTGCTTTCAGTGAGAGGGTGGTGGCATATTTGGAGGAGACAACCCTTGTTTCTGCTTCAGAGATTCCTGGCCATCTGTATGTTGGCACCCAAAGTCATGCTGTCCAAAGCATTTGACAGCAAGCTCTTTTTCTTCTTTTTTTTTCCCACTTAAATTATATACAGTCAGGGCCAGAAATATTTGGACAGTGACACAAGTTTTGTTATTTTAGCTGTTTACAAAAACATGTTCAGAAATACAATTTTATATATAATATGGGCTGAAAGTGCACACTCCCAGCTGCAATATGAGAGTTTCCACATCCAAATCGGAGAAAGGGTTTAGGAATCATAGCTCTGTAATGCATAGCCTCCTCTTTTTCAAGGGACCAAAAGTAATTGGACAATGGACTCTAAGGGCTGCAATTAACTCTGAAGGCGTCTCCCTCGTTAACCTGTAATCAATGAAGTAGTTAAAAGGTCTGGGGTTGATTCCAGGTGTGTGGTTTTGCATTTGGAAGCTGTTGCTGTGACCAGACAACATGCGGTCAAAGGAACTCTCAATTGAGGTGAAGCAGAACATCCTGAGGCTGAAAAAAAAGAAAAAATCCATCAGAGAGATAGCAGACATGCTTGGATTAGCAAAATCAACAGTCGGGTACATTCTGAGAAAAAAGGAATTGACTGGTGAGCTTGGGAACTCAAAAAGGGCTGGGCGTCCACAGAAGACAACAGTGGTGGATGATCGCCGCATACTTTCTTTGGTGAAGAAGAACTTCACAACATTAACTGAAGTCCAGAACACTCTCAGGGAAGTAGGTGTATCTGTCTCTAAGTCAACAGTAAAGAGAAGGCTCGATGAAAGTAAATACAAAGGGTTCACATCTAGATGCAAACTATTCATCAATTCTAAAAATAGACAGGCCAGAGTTAAATTTGCCCAAAAACACCTCAACAAGCCAGCTCAGTTCTGGAAAAGTATTATATGGACAGATGAGACAAAGATCAACCTGTACCAGAATGATGGGAAGAAAAAAGTTTGGAGAAGAAAGGGAACTGCACATGATCCAAGGCACACCACATCCTCTGTAAAACATGGTGGAGGCAACGTGATGGCATGGGCATGCATGGCTTTCAATGGCACTGGGTCACTTGTGTTTATTGATGACATAACAGCAGACAAGAGTAGCCGGATGAATTCTGAAGTGTACCGGGATATACTTTCAGCCCAGATTCAGCCAAATGCTGCAAAGTTGATCGGACGGCGCTTCATAGTACAGATGGACAATGACCCCAAGCATACAGCCAAAGCTACCCAGGAGTTCATGAGTGCAAAAAAGTGGAACATTCTGCAATGGCCAAGTCAATCACCAGCTCTTAACCCAATTGAGCATGCATTTCACTTGCTCAAATCCAGACTTAAGACGGAAAGACCCACAAACAAGCAAGACCTGAAGGCTGCGGCTGGAAAGGCCTGGCAAAGCATTAAGAAGGAGGAAACCCAGCGTTTGGTGATGTCCATGGGTTCCAGACTTAAGGCAGTGATTGCCTCCAAAGGATTTGCAACAAAATATTGAGAAAATAAATATTTTGTTTGGGTTATGTTTATTTGTCCAATTACTTTTGAGCTCCTAAAATGTGGAGTGTTTGTAAAGAAATGTGTACAATTCCTACATTTTCTATCAGGTATTTTTGTTCAACCCTTCAAATTAAACGTTACAATCTGCACTTGAATTCTGTTGTAGAGGTTTTATTTCAAATCCAATGCGGTGGCATGCCGAGCCCAACTTGCGAAAATTGTGTCACTGTCCAAATATTTCTGGCCCTGACTGTATGTATAAGTATATCCCTTGCCTTGTCTGGACTAGAGTAAATAACATCCAAACAAAATTCAGGTTATTTATTTATTGTTTATTATTTATATGTTAATTGTCACAAGTTGTTGGGTTATGGCACAACTGTGGATGCAGGTCAACAGAAAATGAATCACTAAAAATGTGCCTATCCAGCGTAACTAAAGCTTGGGGACCCCCCACAGCCCAATGTCCAGCATGGCAGGTTAGGGGGATGTAGCCCGGCTTTGGGTGTTTGCAGCTTGCTGTGCCTCAAGCATCTTCAGACTTTGAAGGGCAACCTGGTTGGCCTTCAGCCGCTCCAACCTTTTAAAGGGCAAACTGGTTGGCCTCCAGCCTTTTAAGGGCAACCAAAGACAGGTGAGGCTTGGCTGCAGGCCGGGGCTGTCTTCCTCCTGGGAGCTCTGAGGAGCTGGTGGGTCTGCTACTGGCAAAATGAAGCTGTAGCTGCAGGGAGGAGTGGTGATAAACAGTGTCCGTGGTGCCAGCAGCTTTGTGGAGGTGTCCAGATGATATTAGGGGTCTTGTCCAGATGTTCAGAGTGCACTTCCTCCAGCTCATTAATTTCATCCAGGAGAGGTGCCATCTGTGTTGAGAAAAGAACATTTTGGTCTGTTGCGGAGGGTATTTAAAAATGTGTGTGCATGTATAGGCACACATGTGGATAAGTGCTAATGTATATTTTTTTCTCTTTGCAGGTGCCATGTTGGTCCCAGAAACATTTAAAATAATATATATAAACAATTTAAGAAAAAAAAGTCGGAAAAAATGTTTTATTAAAACAAGAGTTTTAAAGTTATGCAGCATGGTGTTGTGTTTTCTATAGGCCTTATTCTTGAAGGGATAGCGCCGGTAGTGCCTTGTAAGCGGCAGGTAGCAAAAGGTGAACGCCGGAGATGGCACGCAATACCACATTTATGAAGACAAATCTGGTGAGCGTCTGGAACAACGGCATGTAGCGTACGATTCATCATTATCCCTGGCTCAGCATATAGCGCCGGCTTTCAGCCTTGCAGAGCACCACGTATTACCTCTTGCTTCCTGGCGCTTTCCCATACATCTCTATGGACGATCCTTAAATCCCTTTCCTGATCCCCATTTTTTTTTCAATAAAAAACTTTGACATGTATCCTGGGCTAGAAAATTACACTTTTGAAAAAAATTTGGATTAATTTTTTTAAGCGGAATTGTCCTTACATGTCTGGTATAAAAGTGTTAATGTTACATTGTAATAACAATGTAATTCTATATGTTTTCGCTTTGTTATTAGTGGATACATGTTCAAAAACAGACTTTAATTACACCGCCTCTGGCGCTATGGGCTACATCTACCCGATTTTGAGCGCCAACACTGTTTGAGGCTGTTTTTTTGATAAATGTGGTGTGAGTCGGTTGCACTGAGCTGGCGCTATTGTTCGCTCCCATACATTGTAGTACTGCAACTCACACAACATATTCATCAATGCCGCCCAGCGACTGAGGCGCTCTGAAACAAAGATCCATGGCCGAGCACAGCAACTACTAGCGGTCGCTCTGAAATCCGCGCTACAGACCCTCATCTGCCGCTACCTGGCATTAGTAATGAATCAGCCTGCCCGAAACTACCTAAATCACAAACTACCTAAATCACATCGCGGTTTCATTCTTCTTCCCTTTGCGCACCTAATGCTTACCTAAATCACATCGCAGTTTCATTCTTCTCTTTGCGCACCTAATGCTTACCTAAATCACATCGGGGTTTCATTCTTCTTCCCTTTGCGCACCTAATGCTTACCTAAATCACGTCGCGGTTTCATTCTTCTTCCCTTTGCGCACCTAATGCTTACCTAAATCACATCGCAGTTTCATTCTTCTCTTTGCACACCTAATGCTTACCTAAATCACATCGGGGTTTCATTCTTCTTCCCTTTGCGCACCTAATGCTTACCTAAATCACATCACGGTTTCATTCTTCTTCCCTTTGCACACCTAATGCTTACCTAAATCACATCGTGGTCTGGATAATCTTCATTTAGAGCACTTACTGCTTACCTAAATCACACTGCGGTCTGGATAATCTTAATTTTTTAGTTTTGGGTTGTTCCTATGTGTACGTGCTGTAACCAACCCTTAATGAATGTATTTTGCAAAGAAAATGACACAGAAACAAGTTTTATGTTTTTTTTTTTACTAGCAACTGGCAGTTTTTGTTGCCTTTTTTTGTGAAAATTGTTGCAATTACATTAATTTGCAAGTACAAAACGTTTTTGTTTTTTTGATAAAAATGTAAAAACTTTAAAAATATTAAAATTTTTAAAAAACTTTATAAAACAATAAAACTATATACAAAGCAATGGCAGGCCCCAGACAATTATTCTCCATCTGTGGTCCCCAATGAATCGCGCAGCTCCTGTATCTCGCCCACCAACCGAAACACTGTGGCACTGATTTGTGCCAATCTTGCACGTGCGGTGTCTGTAAATGTTTAAAGTGGACCAACACCCAGGATTTTGACTATCCTGGGTCTTGGTCCACTTCGGTGGGGCACCCCCGATCGGGGTGCCCCGCTGTGTGAAACCCCCCCGAACTCACCTCTCCCCACGCCGACGGACAAGTCGCGGACAAGCGGCTCCTCCGCCGCCGCCTCCCGCGCGACCCTCTTGACGCGCGCGTGCCCGCGCCGGCCATTCACAGACGGCCGGCGCGGGCGCGCGCACGTCTAGATAAGGTAAGGAGTTTGGGGGGGTTTCACCCCGCGGGACATCCCGATCTCGGATGTCCCGCGGGGAGGGAGGTGATCGGCCCGGGAATCTTATAGATCACCCGTGGGTGTTGGTCCAATTTAACAGCTGTGGATGGAATGAGTATTAGGTTGCAAGCTAACTCATGAGGCCATATGTCATTATGCTAAGTCATTTCCTAAAGGAAGAGGCCATATGTCATTATGCTAAGGCATTTCTTAAAGGAAGAGGCCATATGTCATGCTAAGGACATTGACAATGGATTTAGGTTGATTGGTGATGTTATTTTACACATATTCCAAAAATGTACATTACAACTTACTTTGGTGGTGGGCGACCTCTGGTTGGGGGACCACCCTACGGTCTGGAGCCTGCCACTCCTGGGAATGGGAGGCTGTAGAGACATTTGAAATAGGCTCACTTCTAATGTCTGGTTCAACAGTAAGCAAATGACACTTAGAATGTGTGTGTGACATCACCGACCTTCTCCATGTTCCTCCAGGGCTTGATCTGCTGCAGTCTCTGATCCAGATTATTCACCCGCTACATATTAATCTATAAAAAGAGATTAATGGAATCAGCTTTGGTTTAAATAGCATGTATGTGTGTGAGGTTAGATTAAGAGTCACATACCAGAGGCTAATGGCTGAGTAGTTTTGTACGACTGCCTGCCCACGCCGTGATGCCCCTCCTCTGTAGAAAGGTCCAGGGGCTGGTCTGACGCAGCTACAGAGGAGGGGTAGGAACTTGGCCCTGGAGATCCACCACCTTCACTTGCTGCTGCAGATTCATGCCGCACTGGCCGAACTGCATGCCTCCGGGTGGGTCTGATGCGATAGTCCATTTCCAACACTATAAAAGAAAAGCATTTATAACTAAAGGCCTACCTTCTGTATTAGTTACATCTAGCATGCAATCGGTATGTACTTGGGAAATGGTTTGCAAAAAATCGCCGCATCCGGGGTATGTGTAGTCGTTTAAGGTCCGACCAGTGCTGCATGATCTGCGTATGGGTGAAGGTGGTGTCCGTTTCCTGTTGGATCCGGGCCACGATTTCCAGAGCCAGATTCCTCATCTTGAATGCGTTGGGCAGGTAGTCGTACCTGCACTGAAGCATAGTCTAAAAAACACAAAAAACAAAATAGTTGTTAGATCAAACAGCATACAAATATTAGTCACAATTAGATCAGTTGACTAAATGACATCCCAAACACATTTCTAGCCTTAAACTATCCTTCTAGATGCAAGTGAATTGTTTCTTTCTGCGCTTCCTTAAGGCTTAGGCATGCATTTAGATGTCAAATCAACGTCCTTAGAATACACTTACGAGCATAATGAGCTCTTGTTGGCGGGTGAAGATCGTGGGCGCCATCTTTCTTCTTGTCCGCAGGAGATAGGTAGTGCCCCAGAGGTTTCCGGTTTCCACACGGCTGGACGCACGCGTACGCGTCATACCCAGTCAATAGTATTTAAAGGGTAATGGACACACAGCTCACTCTCTTTGAGCTTGTCATCATGGCACCCAAAAAAGCAAGCAGAAAGCAACCAGCAGCAAAGGAGGCCAAGACCAAAAGGCCAGAGCGGCATGAGGACACTTCATCCTCCCGACTGAGCACTCGGTCGCACCAAAAACTTTCCTACAAATGTGCCTGAAACGCGTAGCAAAAGAAGCCACCACAAGGCTACATTGGCCACAACTCCAGGGCCATCAAAAACATCAAGCACCCGCAAGGAAGGATCCTCCAAGAAGGCACCCACATCCAAACAGCAAGGTACCACAACGTCCAAGGGGAAAAGTAAGCAGAGGGCCAGAAGCCCGAGCCCACCAAGAACACCCTCTCCTGCTCCCCTCGCCACCACATCCCATGATAAACGGAGCACAAAATGCAAAAAAGCCAAATCTGGGAAGAGCTCACCAGACAGGTGAATGCAGCAGGGCACGAGAGGAAAAATGTGGAGCAGATACAGAGAAAAATATCTGACCTGAAGTATGCAGAACGGAAGAAGCAGAATAAACGGCGCAATCACAGGTACATCTTTTATTTTCGCATTTTGCTGCTTGTTGTAGTGACCACAATGGCAAATATTTTTTAACCTCTATTCTTCAGCTTTCAAACTGGTGGAGGCTTCCCCACCAAATTACAATATACCAGAGCTGAAGAAATGGTCCTGGCTTTAATCCACCCCGTTGCATTAGAGGGACTCTCTGGCAGACACAACACAGACATCCAGGACATTTCTGCAGGTTAGTAATGTTTGTTTTAATGTGAACTATTGTTAACTTGTGAAACGAGGCTCACAGGCAGATGTGAACACAGGCCCCTAGGGAGGGCCTTTGAGGGGAGGTTAATGTTTTCGGCAGGTGTTTAATGTCTGAGGAATGGCCTTCATGATGGCCACTCTCCCAGGGTGCAGTAGTTAATGGTCCTTAAAAAGGTTTGCAGCCCATACACGACCTTTGACAGTATTTCTGGTCAATATTAACCAATTTATCTTACCAAAGCACTGCATGTGCTGTGAATATAGTCAATAATAGACAACACTTACTTCTTTGTGTTTCTACCACTGGGGTTGTAGGTGTTCTTTGGTCAGACAAACTTGAGCTGGGGTCAGGGAAAGGTCAACATTGCAAGAATGCACAGCAGCATACTCTGAAGCCAAATGCTATTTGCAAGCTGACTGTTGGCCCCTAAGGCGCCATTGTGGATCCGTAAAGCCTCCTAACATGCGGTACATGCATGTTTGGATTATTTAATGTGACAAATCTGTATGTACAGGGTAACGCATACATATAAGATAGCCTCAGATTCATTAGGAAGGGCAACTTTGGCCGTTGGTGGAGTTGTCATTCATGCTTGCCCACGTGTTTGCTAAAGCATATGTACTCATCAGGCTCATCAAGAGATGTTTGTGTGTTTACGTGCCTTTTACTTTTTAACACAGCCCAGCATCCAGCCTCTGGAAGTGTGGAAGCCTCCTCCAGTTTGAGCACATTGTCTACTTCCCTGCTGCCTAGGACACAGGACCAGATACCTTTAAGTGTTTTTAAAGATATTTAGGGCCCAATATGACACACTTTTTCACATGTCCCAACAGACTCCCACACTAATGGACATCATCCAGGAGATTGAGGAGGAGGATGCCAGCCGTATTGGACCTTCGCAAATTACCCCCCTGGAACCCAATCTGCCACTGCCCCAGCATCCTACTGCAACAAATCCTCTGCAGCAGAGTGAATCTGTACTGTACTGTTGCTCGCCCTAGAACTCCATCATCCGCAGGCGCACATACCCGGGGAAGTGAAAGACCCAGTCAACAACGTCGACCAGTTTCCCAGGGGAGGCGCGTGCCGTTCATGAATTTAGCATGGCACCATGACAGCCGTTACTTTAGGCAGGTGACTCAACGAACAATAGAGCAGCTTACTGCACAATTAGAGAACTAGAGAACACTACATTCACCACCATGCCGACTGATTTTAGGACGAGCAACAGCCAGATGGCTGAACAAATGGCCACCTTAAACAGACAGAAAGCAGAACAAACAGCCACCTTAAATGCAAACTTCTATGCCATGCTAGATGAATTTTGAACTAGCAACAGATAGATGCTGGAGCAGTGGCAGATTATGAATGCCACACGCCCAGGTGTTGGGCCTCCAAGGCCCACCACAACCTCACTATGGGCAACATCAATATTAAGATCTATTTGACCTGGATCTGCTCCACATCTTTCCTCTACATCCCAACTTATTTACCTGTGTGGTGAGCGCAACCAAATTGGGTTGTTTGTCTTTGCTGAATTGTTTTGGAATTCGGCCATATAGCTAATTAGAGTGCTCACATATCCCACTAGCCAATGGCTGAGCTCAAGCTCCCACACTGCAGGCTTGGGCCTAAGAAAATGCTGGCTGGCTCATCCTGTTGGCAATATTGGGGGACATTCTTGGCTGGAAAAAAACATTTGCCCATGGAAAAGATTGGACTGGCATTAGGACTGGGGGTCATTTGCTGGGTGGCCACCCAACTTTCAGGCGTGGATGTGGCATAGGTATGGCTGGTTTCCACCTGTGCTGGTGATGTTGGTGGGCAGGGAAACTTCGGGCTGGAGTCATTTACTTTAGAACTGTATGTGGCCAATTGCTAGGGGCCAGGAGTTTGGTCCAATTTATAGTTATGTATTAAAATGTATGTACATGGAGTCTGCGAGTGCCCTTCAAATTAAAATTGACAAATTCCCAGAAAATATATGGAATTTGACTTTAGCTGTTGTTGCCTAAGTTGATGCATTAATGTTTGTGTTGTTTTGATATTAATGAAGGTTTGTAATGACAAACATGGCCAAATAAACTGCATGACGCTCAAATCAGGTGTAAAATGTTTAGTAATTTAATCATTACTAAATTGTTTAAGCCAAAAAAAAGGCCTTCACAGAGGCAACAAATATTAGAAACACACAAAAACATAAACAAACAAAACAAAAGTTAAGAAAAAAAAGATATTACATGTGCACGCACAGATTGGCCAGAGGCATTAGGGGTTCCATCATAAATGTCATCTGCCTCCTGGCTGGGTGGAGAGGGGGGCAGATCCAGATAACGGGGGACACGCTGCATCAGGGCAAAATTATGCAGAACTCAGCATGCTATGATGATTTGGATGACCTTGTTGGGGTCATACTGCAGTGCCCCCCCGTATGGTCCAAACATCTAAATCTGGACTTCAGCAGTCCAAAGGCCCTCTCCACTACGGCCTGGGTCTTCCGGTGTGCCCAATTATAGGACTCCTGGGCCGCATTCTGCGGGCGAAGAACAGGCGTCAGGAGCCAGGGCATAAGCGGATATCCAGAATCCCCTGAAAGAATAACAAAATACAGACATAAATTACACATTCTAAGCAACATTATTGTTTAACATGCCATCAAGGGCTAAAAACAGCCATAGGTCAAGGCCATGTCATAAGACATGGGTCATCAACTATATTCATAGCCATACAGTGAAAAGGGAATGATGGAATTTGAGCAAACTTACCCAGGAGCCATCCACCAGAGAATTCTCCAGAGTCAAACCGATGAAATAATCCGGAGCTCCGCAAGATATAAGCATCATGGGATGAGCCTGGATACCCGGCAAGAACACTAAGGAATCGCATGTCCGGGCCAACCACTGCTTGGATATTCAGCGAGTGGCCCATCTTGCGGTTCCTGAAACCAAAACCAAAAAAATTACAGCAAGCCAAGGTAAACAACTCAAACACTAACTCCTAACACCCAGAAAAAAACACTTCTACAATCCAAATAACATTAACAAAGTACATAAATAGTTTAAATAACACATATTATATGGATGGGGTAGAAAATAAATATTAACATGCTAATGGCTAATTAAGGTCAGCATTATAATGGTTTGAGAAGGCCTACATGAAAATAATTGATGATGGTATGCATTGTAAAGGGGTTCAAAAGGACACTTTAGAAGGAGGGATTAAAGTATGCATTGTAAAATGGTTCAAAGGGACACTTTAGAAGGAGGGATTAAGGTATGCATTGTAAACTGATTCAAATGGACACTTTAGAAGGAGGGA
Source organism: Gastrophryne carolinensis (assembly GCA_027917425.1). Lineage (NCBI taxonomy): Eukaryota > Metazoa > Chordata > Amphibia > Anura > Microhylidae > Gastrophryne > Gastrophryne carolinensis. The sequence continues at coordinate 149,601,163 of CM051236.1, forward strand.
TTAAGGTATGCATTGTAAAGTGGTTCAAAGGGACACTTTAGAAGGAGGGATTAAGGTATGCATTGTAAAGTGTTTCAAAGGGACACTTTAGAAGGTGGGATTAAGGTATGCATTGTAAAGTGGTTCAAAGGGACACTTTAGAAGGAGGGATTAAGGTATGCATTGTAAAGTGGTTCAAAGGGACACTTTAGAAGGAGGGATTAAGGTATGCATTGTAAACTGGTTCAAAGGGACACTTTAGAAGGAGGGATTAAGGTATGCATTGTAAACTGGTTCAAAGGGACACTTTAGAAGGAGGGATTAATAGATAGTTACAATAAAGTTTGGCAAAAAAAATAACAAAATAACATAATTAACTTACCTATAGATGTACTCGTCGGCTGCGGGAGGGACCAATGCAACGTGTGTGCAATCGATCGCACCCATGACGTTGGGCATGTCAGCGATATTATAAAATCCCAAATCGCGTTCCAGGCTACCATGTCATCTAGAAAGGAAATATATTTGGGACAAAGGGTAGCCATGCCATCCAGAAACTTGGATAGCGCGCGGCTCAGCGTAGGCTGGGACATCCCCACGGAGAGGGCACCCAGACTCTGGAACGAGCCGTTGCAGGCAGCCAAGCATCTTGGTCATACCCCTTCCTTGTGGTGCGGGCTAACCATGGCCGCAGCTCACTATACTATACAAGTCGGGTCAGCTCGAACAGCTCAGCGTCATGCATGCGATCGATGTTCATGCGTCTCCGGTGCAATCTGGCCTCGGCCATGCTGATACATGCAATGCCTTGGAGCTGAAGGCGCTCATACTCCTCCACATAGCCACAAAACATTATCAACAATAGCAATCCGATTCAAAAATGGTCCCATAAGTGGAGCGAAAATGAAACCGTTTTATAGGGCGGTGGACCATCGGCAGTCAGGTCTCAGAATCAGACGCAAGCCCAATAATGTAACTTATATGAACTAACGCAAATTATCAGATTTAGATCCGTAACTTATCCGAAATAACACAAATTATCCGTTTTTGTTCCGTCCATCGAAAGCGCATATACGTGTTAGCGTGAACGAACATACGAATGGAAAAAGTAACGTAAAAAACAAAAAACAAGCCAAACTGTCAAAAAAAATAAAGTCCATGCGTATATGTCTCTGAATCAACCCTAATAAATGGAAAGTGAGCAACAGCGGAAACATGGAAAAGAGGGAGATAGAGAGATGGGGGAAGGAGAAAAGCAGAGGGAGTGCAGAAGAAAAATTTAAAGAGGACTAAAACCCACCGTGGCATCAGCCCTGGAGGCATACTCGCTCCCCCCGTGGCACCCTGATTGGGGTGTGAAACCCCCCCAGTCACCCGAAAACTCACCTTTGTTCCCAGTCCAATGGCACATCGCGAGCAGCGGCCACATCCCCACTATCTGTTTAGCAGGGCACGTGCCCGCACCAGGCATTTGTGAATGGCCGGTGTGGGCATGCTCCCTGTTAGAGGGTAGCGGGGGATGCGGCTGCCAGCGCGCTCGGATCGGCTCATATTAGTTCAACTCCTTGAAGAATGTCGCTCTAGCGGATTCTAGCACGCTGATCGGACAAGCGGCTGTGCATGCGTCGTAGGACCTGGAAGAGGTGAGTTAGTTCGGATGACCTGAGGGGTTTCACACACGGGGCACCCCCGATTGGAGTGCCCCAGGGCCGGCTCCAGGTTCATGTGGGCCCTTGGGCGGCATGGTCTCAGTGGGCCCCTTTGAGGTGGAGTATTTTTCCATGGCCAAAAATAAGAAGAGCTGTTTGCCCTCCAACCCCCTATTTGAGCTGTTTTTTAGTGAGACTCATTAAGCTGTCACTAGAAGGGTTAACCACATTGTGCCAGCTGTCAGTGGGCCCCCCCTGGGGGGTGAGGGCCCTCGGCAGCTGACCGGGCTTGCAGGGTGCTGACGCTGGCCCTGCCCTAGGGGCAAAGACCAAAACCAAGGATAGTCAAAATCCTGTGTTTTGCTGTACTCTTTAAGATGGGCAAGACAGAAATGAAAGGAAAGGTGGAAGAATGTTTGAGAGAGAGAGAAATGAATGTAATATGAAGGTCAAAAGAGAGAAGGAGTTAATGTGGAAAAGATTAAACAATAGGATGACATAAAAAGAGAGTGAGAGAAGGAGATTGAAGGAATATGACAATAAAAAGATGGAGTAATTGTGGAAATGAGAGCAAAAGGGAAAATGAAAAAGAGATTGAGACTGATTGAAGGAATGAGATCAAGATGGGAGGAATGTAGAAAAACAAGAGTGGAATGCAGATAAAGAAAGAATGAGAGAGTGAGAAAGAGAGAAGAGAAAGAAACGATAGAGAGAAAAAAGAAGGGAAAGAGCAAGCGAAAGAATGAAAACAAGAAACTGGAAAAGAGATGGAGGAAAGGAGGAAGATGTAAAGAAGCTGAAGAGAGGCATACAGGAGGAAGGTGACGAGAAAGAGGGAGGGAATGTGGAAGCAACATTAAAATAGGGGGGATACGGAGAGAGGAGAAAATAGAGAGATTATAAAATGAAAGCAAAATAAGGAGAAATGGAAATTTTAGGAGGAAGGAAAATGATAAAAGAGAATTCCAAAGAAATATGCAAAAACAGAAAGGAGAAAGATGGGAAACAGAGGCCTGTTTGTCCAGTTGAGAACTCCTGGTGCCCCATTACAGAGGTTGGGATGGTACCCTGTGCCATCACACAACCAAAGGGCTAGCCATGTACTCACTGCTACTGATAGGCTGCTCCACATTTGCTGTGTTAGGATCCAAGAAAAGGTGGGTAACTGGGTGGCCATGTTTACTGGATTAGCAGCCCCACTGCTGCATATTAAAGAGGGTGTCTGGACATTTTTGACTGGACTTTTTAAATAAGATGTGTCTGATCGCTGTAAAGTAATATTTTGGCTTAAGGTCAAGAGTTGTCTAAGTGGTAATCCTTAGAGCTGCCAGTAGCACAATTTCTAATCTTAAATGTGTCTAGCCTAGTGATGAACTCCTGCAAGATGCTGCTGATGCTGACACAGTCATACAGAGGCATACTGTTATGGGGCTTTAGGGGAAAGAGCACATTATGAAAAGAAAAAGGTCATGTGATCCTTTAGTTTTTTTTCTTAAAAAAACATGAAAGTATTGTCATAAAGAGTAAAGACAAGTCGTGCAGCGTTAAAGAGAACTAAAAGGTTGCAGATGCATTATATATCAGTGTATATCTCCCTAATGTATCTCCCTAATTAGAGGCTAATTTAAGACTAGGGCCACGTATTGCAATGTGAACGTCTATGTAGCGGCGCTTAGAGCGTCCGCTGCAAGCAGGTGCCTGGCGCTGTGACCTAGCTTAGCGGCTGGACAAGTGACGCTGTACTATCCTGTTCAGCATTGATGAATGTGATGTGTGCAGGGCACTGTAGAAGCGCTCTCCCTGATTCACTGCAGAGAGCCAATTGAGAACACTAGGTGGTGTCCCGAGGTCAAAGCGCCCAAGACGATGCTATATCTAACAAAAGGACAATGCTGCAGTGAGCGATAGGTAGCACCAGTTAAGTGCATCTCGCACTCGGTGCTGAAGCCCATATTTAAGAAAAGAACTACGCCCAACGCGCTCTAAAACTGGGCGCTCTAGCGTCGAGCGCTAGAAGCTATGTGCAAAAAGTCTGTTTCTCAACACATATACACCAGCACCAGAGCAAAAACACATGGAATGACATCGGGTTTATTCATCAATGGATAGCGGCAGGTAGCAAACGGCGAACCCCGGGCGCTGTACGCAATACCACATTTATCAAAGTGATTCCGGTGAGCAACTCTAACAGCGCCATGTAGCATCCGATTCATCATCACAGACGGCTCAGCATATAACGCCGGTGCTCTGGCTTCTAGAGCGCCTGGTATTACCTGTCGCTCTCCCATACATTTCAATGGTAATTACTTTTCTTCATTAAATCACTACCGCTACCGTTCGCTCCCATATAGTGCTGTACTGGTGTTATAGCGACTCACACATCAAATTCATCAATGCCGACCATGTTACTACAGCGACTGAGGCGCTCTGTAATAGCGACTCACGGCCGATCACAGCGACCACTAGCAGTCGCTCCTAGTGCCACTGTACAGACGCTCATCTGCCGTTACCTGGCACTAGTAGTAATGAATCAGCCTGCCTGTTTTAACACTGTGACATTGACACTGCAATTGCAGACCTGCACATACATTTCTGCATAAAAAAAAATAATTAAACACAATAAAAGTGTTTGGTTGCTGTGCAGGAGAGGGGAGACAATGATTTGAACCAAAAATTTAGAACATTACTTTAGGAAACGCTATTTATACACAACCAATTAAAAACACCATTGAAATGTATGGGAGAGCGCTACTGAGCGACAGGTGCTAATTGGTGCTGCTGAACATTAAGCGCTGGCACTTTACACTGAGCCACTGCTAGTGATACATTCGGCACTACCATGATGCTATTAAGAGGTGCTCACCAGATTGACTTACATATATATGGTTTTCACATACTGCACCCGGTGTTCACCTGACGCTACGTGGCTCTAGTGTTTCTTGAATAACCCCTTTAGTGTATATGTTGCTTTAATTGTTGTAACATTCACTGGGTGAAGAAAAAAGTGCAATCTGCCCTATGCCAGTTTACTGTGTTCCTGACTGGTTGCTCAGTATATTATTATCCCTGTCTTAAACCAGAAGTCACGGGCTAGGCATATACTAATTAGCTGGGCATATAGAAAGAAAAAATAAGTAGGTTAGAGAGACTTTGAAATCTTTCCGACACAACCTTGAGGCCCTGACCTCTGAGTCTATGTTGATAAACTGTAGATCACATATATGTGTATATGTGCGGACAGATATGCTGCTGCTGCTATAGCACAAATACTCCAACCATGCCTCACTGCAAGAGAGCATACAGCTCCGCTTGCTTGATGCAATTCCACAAGAAATATATCTGAAGGAGAAAACAGAGCTTCAAAAAATGTTAATCACAAATTCTAAATGTAGATAACTTGCCTCCACATCACCTTTGGTCCACTTATCTCACACCAGAAGGCAACACCAGTGCTTTTTGGAAGCTCTTCTAGCACCACTTGCTGTGCGATTAGGGGATTGGTAGGCAAAAATATTGATCACTTTCTAAAGGCAAAGATGCCATAGAGGCTTGGCTAATTGCGTTGTTATGGTAGGTGCTGACTCGGTGGACATCTGTTTCTCATCTTTGAATATCTAATTGTCCTTTCAAACAATGTGAAAGGTTGCTATCATAAAGTTATCTGCCTCTATACACAAAACATTTTGTTTTAAAAATCACTGAAACTTTTTATTTCTGCTTGTATCTTGAAAAAATGTTCAATTGCTTGAGGTTATATATATGCAAAAAGTTAAATACAGGCCCTGCTACATTTCATGTTGTACCATTAGGATAAGAATTTTTAAAGTTTTAGTCAGAGAAGGGCGCTGATAACAGAAAGACAAAAATCATAACACTTAGGTGGAACAACACCCGGAACTTTCACTCTCCTGATTGTTGTTTCTATAAGACGGGGCATCCTGATTTGAGAAGTCCTGATGTGTGTATCCCCACATTTGGCCCAGGAAACTCACCTTCCTGGCATCCCCGTGGGGCAGGCACACTGAGACCAAGGACGCGGTTTGGCTGTGCTACCCACTCAGTTTCTCTCACCTCCATTTGGCTCTGCTAGTCGCACAGCAAGGCTGGGTGGCGCCAGCTACAGCGGTACTCACCTGTAGCTGTGGGTGTGCCCCTACTGTCTTTGTGCAAAAAATATATATGTATATATACATATATTTATATATATTATATCTGCCAGTATTAGAAGGCTGAGCTTGTCTGTGTATGTTCCGACATGTCTGGACATGCAACACACACAGCAGCAGTTTAGTCTGATGAAAGAGCTGGAAGTGACAGGATGGCAAGTGCAGTACAGTGCAGGTCTACAAAGGGATTTGGTGTTTTGTTCTATGATTTATTTCCTTACAAAGAAAGAAAGAGGCCTAAAGAGATTCATGAATGTATGATTGCTGTATATGGTGCTGATATACCTTCCTACTACTAAGTAAGTTTTTGGTCAAGCAGTATAAATGGAGTATGGAATCATTCTAAAGTGATTACCATTCACTGGGGACCTGTTGAAGCATCTTTAGACGGAATGTGTAGTAAAGTGGAGGCCACGATTTTGGAAGATTGTTGAATCAAATTTGGCATTTCAATTGGTACAGTTTCCAGTATCATCCATGATATTTTAATGTTAACAAAGATCAGTACCCAGCAAATGGTGACGCCTGAGCAAAATGATGTTGCTAGAAATTGTGGCTAGAATTAAGAAATGCTTAGAGATTTCTGTTCTCAAATGTTTACAGGGTCCACCACCATGATCCTGAGACCAAACTAAAGTTATAGTTTAGTCTGAGTTTAGGTTTGACTGGACTTCTACCCAGAACTTGGCAAAACCCACTCCTAGGTTGCCTGACCTGGGGCCTTGCAGCCCAGTCTATCCTCACCATCAGAGGCTCTAGTGAAAACCCGGTTGGTCCTTAGATTCCTGGTCGAGAGGTGATCCGGTTCTTAGTCTCCGCAATCAGGGTTCACACCCGGTAGCCTGACACGTGCACACACCACTCGATGATGATGATGATGATGATGAAGCCGATCACACCTGGGAGCCCGGCGCAGAAGAGGCTTCCTCATCATCAGGAGAAGAGGGTCCCAGGTTGCCCCTGAGTCAGCAGCTGAGGCAGCAAGGTGGTAGTATGGTTGGCAGTCAGCATGGTGGCAGAATTGGGATGTCTGGAGCCAAACATGACCGGGGCGGGGTAGACCACTTGCTGCGCAGCAGGCTACCTTCCCGGGAGGTAGTGGAGCAGGGGTTCCTGGAGTTGGCGGCAGTAGCAGTGAATTATTGTGGACTGTTGGTGGGAAAATTAGCTACTCGGCAGTGTGGCAGTTTTTCGTCAAGCATACGCAGGAGGGTAACCTGGCCACATGCAAGATGTGTAGACAGAAGGTGAAGCGTGGCCAGGGCCCCAATGTTGGTACCACGGCCCTGCGGCAACATATGCAGCGTCACAATAAAGCGGCGTGGGAGAACCGAGGCTTCGAAGCGGGGGTCCAGCCTGCTGCGTCAGCCAGTTTCATGCCGCTCCCAATTTCAGCCAGCCAAAGCTCCAGCGCCTCAGTCGAAGGTAGCTGTGCATCATACCCATCCTCTGTCACTCCAGCTGCTCCTCTTACTACAGGTCAGTCATCCCGCCAGCAATCCATCAGCGAAGCCATGTCCAAGAGACAACAGTATGCGCCCACTCATCCTATGGCGCAGAAGCTAAATGTGCTCCTGTCCAAGTTGCTGGTGCTGCAGTTCCTTCCTTTTCAGGTGGTGGACTCTGAACCTTTCAGAGGACTGATGGCTTGGGCCGAGCCGAGGTGGAGAGTCTCAACCCGTTATTTCTTTGCAAAGAAGGCAGTACCAGCCCTGCACAAATTTGTTGAACAGAAGGTGGTCCAGTCCTTGAGCTTGTCGGTGTGCACCAAAGTCCACGGAAGTGCCGAAGTTTGGAGCTGTAACTATGGTCAGGGACAATACATGTCCTTTACGGTCCACTGGGTGAATGTGGTTCCTGCACAGCCACAACAGTAACTTGGACAGGTCGCACCGCTTCAGCCTCCACGCTCCCAGGCCGATGTGCCTGTGACAGTGTGCGACTCCGCCGTCTCCTCAGCCTCCACTGTTCGGTTAAGTCTAGGTGCCCCTCAAGCCTACCATGTGTGCAGGGCACGCCGGTGTCACACTGTGCTCCACATGGTTTGCCTTGGTGAACGAAGTCACACAGGGGAGGTGCTGCTAAAATTCATTCATCAAAACATGGCTTACTCCACGAAAACTACAAATGGGAACCATGGTGTCTTGACAATGGGAAGAACATCTTGTCTGTGCTGTGACAAGGAAGCCTGAGCCATGCGCCCTGTATGTCACACGTGTTCAACCTAGTTGTCAAGCGGTCTCTGAAGTCTTCCCCCATCTGCAAGACATCCTAACAACAGGAAGCAAACTTTGCATGCACTTCAGCCACTCCTACACCACTAAGCACACCCTTCTTGAGCTACAGCGTCAGAACGGTATCCCCCAACATAGTCTGATTTGCGATGTTTCCACCTGTTGGAATTCCACCCTCCATATGTTGGATCGACTACGAACAGAGAAAAGCCATCACTGATTTCTTGATGATCCAAGCAGATAGGGGGACTCCCCTGTGTAACTTTAATGTAAACCTGTGGCAGCTCATACGTGACACCTGCCGTTTGCTCAGGCCCTTTGAGGAAGCCACTTTATTTGTCAGTCGCCAGGATTAAGGGATGAACGACTTGATTCCACTGCTTCATGTATTACAACACATGTTGGAAACCATGGCTGGTCAGGGCACTGGAGACATGGCGCCTACATCTTACGGCCACATGAACCCCATGGGTGCTGAACTGGGAGAGGAGGAGGGGCACAGTGAAGCACAGTTTAGTTTTGGTGAAATGGGCGGTTTATCTAGTCATCTGACAGGAGAGGAGGAGCAGCCAGATGAGCTAGAGGGTTGTGAGGAAGGCGAAACTGAGGACCCAGACACACCATGGCAGTATGCAGTGGAGATGGAGACAGGTAGTCCCTCCGAGTCACTTGTACAAATGGCACAATGCAAGCTCACGTGCTTGCGTAGTGACTGCCGAATTGTCTCCATTTGTCAGCGGGATGACTTCTGGCTCTCCACCTTATTGGACCCTCGCTACTGGCACAAAATGGGGGCATTTTTTACACCCACTGAGAGGGAAGACAAAGTGACCTACTACAGAGACATTCTACGTAGTCAGTTGGCCGATGCCTATCTGCGCCATAGTCCATACTCTCGCAGGTCTGACTCAGGGGGACCTCTGCGCGCACCTTCCACTGCCATGGCTGCTGGGGGGTTGGCAGGAGCAGTAACAGCTCCATCAGCAGCAGCCTGAGTGTTCAGTCGCTAATGAGTATCTTTCTTCACCCGTATAGTGAGGCTACTCATGAGCAGCAGGAAGACCTGGAGCAGGACCTGAACCAGCACCTTCCAATGCACCTTGAGGATCTGCTGGACTTCTTGGCAGCCCAACCTGATTTGTGGCCGCAACTGGCAGAGTTTGCCCTGGGAAAGCTGTCCTGCCCGGCCAGTAGTGTGCCATCTAAATGGGTGTTTAGTGCTGCGGCGGCCATACTCACGCCAAGGAGAACTCGTCTGTCCACTCGTCTATGGAGAGACTCACCTTTGTTAAGATGGATCAGCCAGGATTTCCACCCACCAATGGCTGATCCATGGTAGTAGCTGATGCATGGTAGGTCCTTATGCTGCTGCCAACTCCAGGGTGTGTCTTTCATGTAATATATGGGCTCCTAATGCTGCTGCCAACTCCAGGGTATGTCTTTCATTCAATATATGGGCTCCTAATGCTGCTGCCAACTCCAGGGTGTGTCTTTCAGGCAATATATGGGCTCCTAATGCTGCTGCCAACTCCAATGTGTTTTTAAGGCAATTCATGGGCTCCTTATGCTGCTGCCAACTCCAGGGTGTGTCTTTCAGGCAATATATGGGCTCCTAATGCTGCTACCAACTCTAGGGTGTGTATTTCAGGCAATATATGGGCTCATTATGCTGCTGCCAACTCCAGGGTGTGCCTTTCAGGCAATATTTGGGCTCCTAATGCTGCTGCCAACTCCAATGTGTTTTTCAGGCAATATATGGGCTCCTAATGCTGCTGCCAACTCCAGGGTGTGTCTTTCAGGTAATATATGGGCTCCTTATGCTGCTGCCAACTCCAGTGTGTCTTTTAGGCAATATATGGGCTCCTTATGCTGCTGCCAACTCCAATGTGTCTTTCAGGCAATATATGGGCTCCTTATACTGCTGCCAACCCCAGGGTGTGCCTTTCAGGAAATATATGGGCTCCTTATGCTGCTGCCAACTCCAGGGTGTGTCTTTCAAGCAATATATGGGCTCCTTGTGCTGCTGCCAACTCCAGGGTGTGTCTTTCAGGCAATATATGGGCTCCTAATGCTGCTGCCAACTCAATTTTGTTTTTCAGGCAATATATGGGCTCCCCATGCTGCTGCCGACTCCAGGGTGTGTTTTTCAGGCAATATATGGGCTACCCATGTTGCTGCCAACGCCAGGATGTGTCTTTCAGGCAATATATGGGCTCCTAATGCTGCTACCAACTCCAGTGTGTGTCCTTCAGGCAATATATGGGCTCCTTATGCTGCTGCCAACTCCAGGGTGTGTCTTTTAGGCAATATATGGGCTCCTAATGCTGCTGCCAACTCCAGTGTGTTTTTCAGGCAATATATGGGCTACCCATGCTGCTGCCAACTCCAGTGTGTCAGGCATTATATGGGCTCCAAATGCTGCTGCCAATTCCAGTGTGTTTTTCAGGCAATATATGGGCTCCCCATGCTGCTGCCGACTCCAGGGTGTGTTTTTCAGGCAATATATGGGCTACCCATGCTGCTGCCAACTCCAGGATGTGTCTTTCAGGCAATATAGGGTTCCTAATGCTGCTACCAACTCTAATGTGTCTTTCAGGCATTATATGGGCTGCTTATGCTGCTGCCAACTCCAGGGTGTGTTTTTCAGGCAATATAAGGCTCTGTAATTGTGCTGCCCTGCGACAGCCATACTATTCGCTTAGAACACAGTAGCTGGGGAGACAAATTTGGGACTGCTAAGAGTAAAAATGGGGGAAAAACATGGGAGCCATGGGGACCTATCACTTCCTTAACCTGCACAATGCGCACAAAGGATGACCCTTTCCGCATAAATGCAGCGCATTTGCTGCACAATGCGAAAATTTGCACGTGACTCGGAAACTAGCGATCATACTTCACGCATGCCATTTTGTGCTGTGCATGAACCTTGCACACGATTCCCCGAATTGTGCGCAGAATCGCCAAAAAAGTATGCAGCACGTCCTGCTCCAGATAGTATTCATAACAGCTGGGATATACCTGTACAAGAGGGCGCTTTACTGCAGAGATAGCAAAAAGAGGCCCCTCCCGGCCCATATATACCCAGGACCTCCCACTAATTCCCCAGTTTCTTCTCTGCAGTGGGCTGCGAAGGACAAGACAATGGCTTCTCTTCTCGCAGGTAAGCCGGGCTTCACAGCCCGTGCCCCTGTATTCCCACCCGTTCCACCTTTGTTTCTGCCTCCCAGCCTTGACTGTGTGGTCGGGTGATGGTAGGCAGCACCTATTAGAGGTGCTTTATTAGGAGCTTGCTCCACCGCAAATCCCTCACCAAAAGGTAAGCGGTCCAGGTTTTTTTGTGATCCTGAATTGGGATGCCCCGTCCGCTCTATGCCCTCCCCAACTTTTCTTGGGTGTCCTTTTGGGCATCCTTCTACCCCCTCCTTCCGCTATCCCAGTTCGTAAGGGGGGGGAGGGTGAGTGTCTGTGTGTGAGAGCGTTTGCTTCACTTTATGTGCGCTGTGGCTGTGTTTTATACATGATCTGCTGCTCTGCTAAACAGCGCTTCACCTACTCCCCTTGTAATGTTTTCAAATTATCCCGCCACTGACTCGAGCGCCTGACGTCACTCCTGGGTCTGCTGTAGCGTGATTGGCTGCGGGGAGGCGCTCTGTCAGCTTATCCCTGCGTTTCCTGGAGGGGGCGTGGCTTAGTGCTGAGCGCGCTCCGCAGCTCACCTCATGCGGCCCGCCCCTCCAGAGCCCTGACTGATCGATTGCCTGCTCCTCTGTGGTCCGTGAGTGCCCCAGTGGGCTTGATTGATTATATTGTTATCCACCTTTTTTCTGTATAACTGATGGGTGTTATGTTTATGTTTTACAGACGGGAAAACTGATTAGAGGTTTCTCCCGGTCCTATGCCCTCTATTAGTTACCTTTAACTGTATTAGAGGCCAAAACAGTTAAATCCTCCCACTATCCTGGCGGACATTTGGGGCATCCCGGGTAGCTGTACAGCGTAATTCCTATTGGCCAGTTGTGCCACTAAAAATCACCATATGGAGGCTTCACAGGATATTGTGCTCGGGGTCCCTTGTGTGGTGTGTGGTGCGTGGGGCATCCCCTGTGAGCGAGGATGTGCGGGTCTGTGCACCCTGCGCGGCACTCTGGGCTGCCTGTGTCTGGGTCTGAGCCCACCATGTCCTCTTCCACACCCCCTCGCTTGATTAGGACCCCCAGTGAGATCAATACTAGTTGGGAGTCTCAGCCTGATGTGTCTGCCAGGCTGGCCAGCATTGAGAGTTTGATTGCTAGCTCTGCGGCCCGTAAGGCCCCAGCTAAAAGACGGCACGTGGCGCCTGCTGCGTCAGCCTTCCCTTTGAAGTCTGATGATTTCCTTGATTTATCTGACTATACCCCACTTGAGGAAGGGGAATTATTCTCAGATTCAGAATTTTCTGATGATCAGCATTACCTTGGCGCTGATGCCGGCTCAGAGCATTGGGATGCTGATGACACCCATAGATTTTTGACTCAAATCTTTGAAGTGCTTTCCATTTCCCTTCCTGCTGCGGCACCCAATCGACAGGGGGAATTGTTTGGTACTGCAAAGCCACGTTTAGAATTTCCAGAACAGGCACATTTCAATAATCTGGTTCTCAAAGAACGGGAGCGGCCTTGCCAGCTTCCTGGTATCCCTAAGGGATGGGATAAAAGGTACCCTTTTCCCTCGGATGTGATTAAATGTTGGTCAACTTCCCCAGAGGTGGATGCCCCTGTTTTGGGGTTGTCCAACACTTCTGTGGTGCATTCCCTTGATTCCACTACCTTGAAGGATAGTGAGGACCGGCGTATTGACCAGCTGGCTTCCCATGCCTTTGCCTGTGCGGGATCTGCCTTGCGCCCTGTCTGTGCTTCTGCTATTACTGCTGTGGCTATTTGGACTCTGGTCAAGGGCCTTTTGGAAGGCTCTCCCGATGAGTCTTCTAGTACCGAAATTAGAGCCTTATCACAATGTGAGATGTTTATCGCTTATATTCTTTCTGCCTTAGATGTCACCATTAGGATGTGTAGCAGGACCTCGGCTCTGGTTGTTTCTATTCGCCAAGAGCTCCAATACATTCAGTGTCATGATATGTGATCCCACAACGCATGCTCCTCCACCATCAAAGACGCACACCAAGTGTAGTGCCAATGAGCTTACCAGAGCAAAATGATTACTTGGCCTTTAAAACATAGACAGGTGCTGAATCTCCAATGATCTCCAAAATTAGCAATCTTCCACAAAAATCCCAACACTCAGACTCATTTATAGGAATTGCGTGAGAGAAGACGTGGCAGGAAGATTTTTTGCATGCAAAGCAAAAAAATATAAAAAATAGTGCAGTATGTCCAATAAAAGTTAAGAAGAGACTTCTGGGGCTAGGGCAGAGGCCGTGCCCGTCCCGGATCCTCCTGGGGATCCAAGCCAAAATCTGTCATCAAGCCCGCTCAGCCATGAAGGGGCACCCTCACCCTTACGGGTGGGGGGATGGCTGTGGCTCTTTGCTCATGTCTGGGGGCTACAGGTCTCAGACAGGTGGATTCTGGAGGTTGTGTCCTCCGGCTACAAGCTAGAGTTCGCTGCACAGCCCCCTCCAAGATTCCTCAGGTCTCAGATTCCTCTAGACCCCCTGGCAGCTCAGGGTCTGTTTCTAGCTGTACAGAACCTATTGAATATGGGGGTCATCTGTCCGGTCCCTCCGGGGGAGAGAGATCAGGGTTATTATTCCAATCTCTTCACAGTACCCGAAAGGGATGGTTCCATCAGGCCCATCCTGGACTTAAAGCTTCTCAACAAGTTCATCAAACCAGATGCTTTCACATGGAGACCCTGCGCTCCGCGATCAGCTTTTTGCACCGGGGGACTTCATGACCTCCATAGACATCAAGGATGCTTACCTTCATGTGCCAATCTTCCCAGGGCATCGGCGGTTCCTCAGGCTCGCCTTGGAGTACCAGCACTACCAATTTGTGTCACTTCACTTCGGTCTCACCTCAGCCCCCAGAGTGTTCACCAAGGTGCTGGCGGGGGTGATGGCCCTCCTCAGAGCCGGGGACATTCGCATTCTCCCTTATTTGGACGACCTTCTCATTACATCTCATTCTCCCCAGCAGGCAGAATTGGATACCCAGACGGTGGTAACATTCGGATGGATGATCAATTATCCCAAGTCCTCCCTCTCCCCGTCCCGGGTGACCCCCTTCCTGGGCATGAATCTGGATACCATTCAGGCCAGGATTTTTCTTCCTCAACAGAAGGTGGATTCTCTTCAAGCTCTGGTTCATTTCTTGCTGTCCAGCTCTCGTCCTTCCATCAGGCAAGGGATGCAATTGGTGGGACAGATGGTGGCCTGCTTCGAGGCAGTCCCTTACGCTCAATTTCACATGAGACCCCTTCAGCTCCATCTCCTTTCAGTCTGGGACAAGAGTCCCCTGTCTTTGGATCAGGCATTTGTTCTCTGGTCCGGCGGCCCCTCCTGTGGTGGCTGGACTCGAGGAATCTTCTGTGGGGGCAGATCTTTTCTGACTCCGTGTTGGGAGACGGTCACTACGGATGCCAGTCTGTCAGGTTGGGGGGGGCTGCTGGAGAGCCCTCCAATTCCAGGGGCTGTAGGGCCCTTAGGAGGCTCACGCTCCTATCAATGTCCTGGAGAAGTTCGGTTGGTGCTGGCACAGTTGACTCCTCACCTTCAGGGTCTGCCAGTACAGGTTCGCTCCGACAACCAGACGGCGGTCGCCTATATCAATCATCAGGGAGGGACTCGGAGCAAGGGTGCCCTCAAGGAGGTGTCGTTGATTCTGTCCTGGGCCGAGGACAATGTCCCATGCATCTCAGCAGTTTATATTCCGGGAGCGGAGAATCTGGAGGCGGATTCCCTGAGCAGGGGGGCCTCTCGCTGGGGGGAATGGTCCCTCAATAGCGAGGTCTTCCTATCCCTTTGTCACCAGTGGGGGATGCCGGACGTGGATCTGTTTGCTTCTCGCCACAATCACAAGCTGCCAGCATTTGTCTCCCTGTTCCAGGATCATCTGGCTCTGGCAGTGGATGCTCTGTCGCCACCCTGGCAGGGACTCGGTCTCCTGTACCTTTTTCCTCCGTTTCCTCTTCTGAGCAGGGTTCTGCGCAAGTTGGTGCAGGAGAGGGTGCCAGCCATTCTGGTGGCTCCCAGGTGGCCAAGGCAGGTGTGGTTCGCAGACGTCGTGCTGCTGGCAGTGGATCAGTACACTCTACCCTTGGTTCCGGACCTTCTCACTCAAGAACGGCTCTGTTATCCCAATTTACAAACGCTGGCTTTGACGGCCTAGCTGCTGAAACCTCCATCCTAAGGGAAAATGGTCTGTCGGATTCGGTTGTTCAGACTCTTGTCAGGGCTAGGAAGAAATCTTCCTCTACTATCTACTATAGGACCTGGCGGACCTACATTGACTGGTGTGAGTCTAGGGCCTTTCCCTGTCGTGTGTTCTCCATTCCTAGGATCCTGGAGTTCTTTCAACTTGGTTTGGATTTGGGTTTTCAGCTCAGCACCTTGAAGGGTCACGTGTCCGCCTTGGCTGTTTTCTTCCAGAGGTCCTTCGCTCTACATCCTCTGGTCAAGACTTACTTCCAGGGGGTCGCTCATGTGTGCCCTCCCCGCAAACCCATGCTACCGGTCTGGGATTTGAATTTGGTGTTGTCTGTCCTTCAGTGTCCTCCATTTGCACCTGTGCATGAGGCTGCCTTGTCTATCCTTACCCTGAAGGTTGCCTTTCTGGTGGCTATCACTTCTGTTAGGCATGTTTCTGAGTTGGCGGCTCTGTCTATTCAGGCCCCCTACTTTGAGAGACACCGGGACAAGGTGGTTTTCCGTTTTAAACCTGACTTCTTGCCTAAGGTTGTCTCTGCCTTCCATCTCAAAAGACATTGTGCTTTCTTCTTTGTGCCCTAATCCTGGTAATTCCAAGGAGAGGGCCTTGCATTCTCTGGATGTTGTCAGGAATTTTAAATACTACCTGGTGGCTACTGCGCCTTTCAGAAAGACAGATGCCTTGTTTGTGGTTCCCTCGGGTCCCAAGACGGGGTTGGCTCCGGCTAGTCTATTATTAGCTAGTGGATTCGTCAGGCTATTGTTAGGCCTATTCTACTAGGGGGAAGGATCCTAATTTCCGTGTTACTGCTCATTCTCCCCGTGCTGTTGGGGCTTCCTGGGCTTTTCAGCACCAGGCTTCTGTTGAACAAGTTTGTAAGGCTGCTACGTGGTCTTCTGTTCATACCTTTTCCAAGTTTTACAAGGTTGATGTTCGGGCCTCAGCGGATGCTGTTTTTGGCCGTAAGGTTCTGCAGGCTGCAGTGGTTTGAACTGCGCGTTGTTGCCTTTTTGGGATCCCCACCCGTTTATGGACACTGCTATTGGATGTCCCAGCTGTTATGAATACTATCTGGAGCAGGACATGCTGCATACTTAGAATAATACAATTCTGTGATTACTCACCTTGTAGAATTGGTATTATAAGTATGCAGCACGTCCTGCTCCACCCCACCCTGATTGCTTTATTCTTGGATCCTCTATGTGGTGATTGTTTTCATTGTTAACGTTGTTAATTTTGTTATTGGCTTCTCCTGGTTCCCTTACTGCTTTTCTATACTGGGGAATTAGTGGGAAGTCCCGGGTATATATGGGCCGAGATGGGCCTCTTTTTGCCATCTCTGCAGTAAAGCGCCCTCTTGTGGAGGTATATCCCAGCTGTTATGAATACTATCTGGAGCAGGACGTGCCGCATACTTATAATACCAATTCTACAAGGTGAGTAATCACAGGGTTGTATTTTCCACATGCAGATGCTGTTGAGTATGGTTTGGTGGTTTTGGCCGCATGGTCATGAATCTACCTTCTTCTGCTGTTCTGGAGAAACTTTTACAGTAATGGAAAAAAATCTATTCTTTATAAACTTTGAAAGCAGAAAGTAAATATTTTAAAAATAAAAGAACAAATTTAAACCAAGCTGGTGATTACATTTTAACACCACTAGAAAGGCAGTAGTTTTTCTTTATTCTATTATTCAAACAAAGTGTAGATAAGTTAAAGTGAATTATGTTGTAGTTTTGGATTATTTCTCTAATTAAAGGATAACGTTTTGTTTCTTTTATGTGTTTTGCAGCTTTTTTTGCCATTATGAAATGTCATTTTAAGTTAAAGTATGTTTTTATTTCCAACATTCCTTTTGACAAATTCTAATTTAGAGGCTATGCAAATTAATTACATTCAAATCCAAGAACAAGATATTTTGAAATTATGTTAAAAAAATTAATCCTAACGACAACACACTCTAACAAGAAAATGCAGGTTGAAATCCAGGCTAAAGATAAACTTTTATTCTATTTGGATTATGAAACAATAATTTAGTTAATCAAGTAAAACTCGTGTAGTTATTTGCTCAGAAACTTAACCAACAAATATTTCAAATGTACTTGAAATCCCTATTTTACAACTAACCTGGGAGGTGCACGTTTGCAGGGCAATTGGGATACAAAAGTCTTAAAGGAGCCACAGCACTCAACCCTCAACCTACAATCTGTCTCTAAACGTAACTAAAAACAGAGGGCTCGGTCACACACATCTGCAGAATTATGTTTAAGCGGCACCACCACGCCAATGTGCCTCTGTGGGGTGCAGTCCTAACTCTAATCTCTGAGAGCCCCATTATTACAACAAAAAATATTTTATAACTAACCTGGGAGGTGCACGTTAGCAGGGCAATTGGGATACAAAAGTCTTAAAGGAGCCACAGCACTCAACCCTGTTAGCTTGCAGACCAGCCTACAATCTGTCTCTAAACTTAGTTAAAAACAGAGGGCTCGGTCACACACATCTGCAGAAGTATGTTTAAGCTGCACCACCACGCCAAGGTGCCTCTGTGGGGTGCAGTCCTAACTCTAATCTCTGAGAGCCCCATTTGGGACATACAATGCAATAGATAAATTGGGAGCAGGCTTACCTGAGGTTGCCCTAAACCTCATGTGCAAGCCATGGGGTGGAAGGGTCAAAGACCTTGCAATACAGCCTAGACCCACACCCCATGTGCTTGCACAAATTCAAAAGAAACAGAGGAGGGGTGGCAGCTGCTCAGACCATTTTATAACTAACTTGGGAGGTGCACGTTAGCAGGGCAATCAGGATACACAAGTCTTAAAAAGACCTGAGGTCTGCTTACCCTTTCCAATAGGGCATCCCAATTTGTATTGCAATAGGAAGCCCAAGCTGCTCCACAGGATCACAGTAGAGCATTAATGACTATTTTCTGCTTTCATGTTAAACAAGTGATTGGGAATCCAATTTCTGCATGCCCTGAGGGAGGGAATACACCTACATCTACATTCTTTATTGACTGACTTATTTTACAGTGTATGTTATCTTCCCATGATCTCCAGCCTGAAGACGTTATATAATGCAGCAAACCACTTACTTTAAACTAGGAGGTTATATACTAATATATATATATATATATATCTACATTAAATTCCCCTCTAACTGTGGCAACCCTCTTTCACTAAGGGTACGCTTGAAATAGTCTGCAGCCTTTATTAGAAATGTAGATATAAAAAAAATGGTTTTACGAGAGAAGGGGGTGAAATGCCCATTGAGAACCCAGGGAGAATTCTCAATGGGCCACACAGCTTCATCCCCAGTCTCCCTCCAAACCCACCCCAGCCCCAGTGTACCCTCCCAGCCAAGAAAACCCAGCTCATGTTTTACCCCAAATGCCCTTCTTGGGGGAGAGCATCCCTGGGTATCATACTGTTGTTTATCCCCTAGTTTCCATTGTATTATAAGTAAAAGGGGCAAAGCAAGCATTTAACCAGTGAGCTGATTAACATAATGCTCACCCACTCCGCACCAAAAACTGTATCTGGTTACAGATTTTGACATCCTCTTTGGCATAGGGGCCGTAGCATTATTTCTACAGTGGGTAAAGAACTGGGAAGGACTTGCCCAGAGAGCAAAGGGACATTTTCATAAGTCTGTTCTTTATGGTTTGGGAGCACAGCAGAGGGGGGTAATTAAAGAGAAACAGTTGTCACTGGCCTATGTGTAAGCGGATGCAAGTGATATTGCTGTCAGCCTGAAAAATATATTAACCAGCCAAATCTCTGCTGTGCCCCCTCCCCTTTGCATAAAGTAGAGACTGAAGGACAAACCAGTTAATACCTATGGCGTGACCTCCAGAAACTGAGGAGTCATGACTATACCAAAAGAAGAAAAACCAAATTCTGGCCACCGTTGTGGATGTGATCTACAGGGAGATCATATTATAAGGTGATCCAGCATTGCACTTTATAAAGACGTCTCATTCACACCTGTCCTCCATGGATTTGAAGAGAGGCCATTTGTGCTCTTTCTGTCCTTTCCTGTAGGCCGTGCATATGGACAGACATGAGGAAACCCGCAAACACAGCTGCTGCTTGCAGCCGTACAGTAAACGATGATACTTTCCACCCCCTTGCAAACAAGTGAGAGGATTTTTAAATTGCCTTTAATTAATCTGCTGGGATGACTAATAAATGCTTTTTCCTTTTAGCCAAGCCATTTCCAGCTTTGTTTCTAAACACCAATGAGGTAACCTCAGCTTGTCAGCACACAATCATGAGTACACAATGTAACCAAACATGTAGAGCTGTCAGATAAATGTTAGCTCAGCTCGGGAAGGATGCAGTCAGGTCACTTGGTATAGAACTGAGGATGACAGAAGGCTGAGCTGCAGGAAGGCCAGGCAAGTTAAACATATGTGAGTAAATATATGGGATGGCTTTTATGACTTTTGCAGAAAAAAGTTAGCCATGCAACAGCCCGATACGGCCATTCGACCTTGTCCTGTGGTGACCAAATCAAAATGACCTACAGCTCAAATATTTCCTGCCCTAAGCCACATACATGGAAAAAAATGGTCATGATTTCCAACCCAGCCAGACCATATCCAAACATTAAAGTGGAGGTAATGTTACAAATGCCACTAAGAAAAAAAGTGTTATGTAGGAAAAAGAATACCTGTGTTTTATTTTACAAACAGAAAACAGAAGCATTTACATCTTGTTTAGTGCCAAAGACCTAAAGAGAACTTTCATTATAGGAATTGTACAAAAACTTTTTGCAGTTTCCTGCTTTCATTTCTCTGAAAATAGATTGGTTGTCATGGACTATAATAGTATTGGGTTAAACACAACAGAAAGCCATAGCATAGTGTCCAAGGCTAAGATGGTCAGATTATGGGTATTGAGACTGAAGCTCAAAACAACTTCAAAAGATGGAACAAGCTTCAGACATATGCTAGAGAAAGGATAGGTTAAACTGGAAAGCTGCATCACCATTATTGTGTGATGGTTAGGACTGTGGTGACAGTTGGAAATAGTAAGGAGGAACCCCCTTTAGTTTAGTAGCGCCAGAGAACTAGCTAGCTTAGTAGGCACTAGTCCTTCATAGAGATTAGTAGTCAAAGGCAGCTAAAATAGCGGGGAAAATATTACTGTATTTAGGGGGTTATTTAAAAAACGATAATGCGAGGTAGTGCCAGGTAGCAGCACATAATGTCAGGTGAACGTTGGGTGCTGTATGTGAAAATAACATTTAAGAAAGCGAATCTGGTAAGCGTCATGTAGTGACACATTTATTACTAGTGTCGTCTCTGTGTATAGTGCCGGCGCTCTAGGTTCAGCAGCGCCATGTAGTACCTGTCGCTCAGTAGCGCTCTGCCATACATTTCAATGGTGTTTCCTTTGGTTGTGTAGAAATAGTGTGTTGGCCAAGTAAAATGTTAAATCTTTGGCTCAAAATTCTTTGTGTGGCCTCTCCTGCCCAGCAAACAAATACTTTTATTATTTTTTATGCAGAATTGTATGAGCAGATCTGCCATTGCAGTGTCATTGTCACAGTGTTAAAACAATGTCATTTCATATGTTTTCGCTCTGGTACTGGTGTATATGTGTTGAGAAACAGACTTTTATTACACAGATTTAGAGCGCCGACGCTGGTTGTGTGTCATTTTTTCTTGAATACCGGCTTCAGCGGCAAGTGCTGGACACACCTAACTGGCGCTACCTATCACTCGCTGCAGCGTTGTCCAGTTGTTTTATGTAGCGTAGTCTTGGCCACTTTGACCTCGGGACACCACCTAGCGTTCATAACTGGCTCTGCAGTGAATCAGGGAGAGCGCTTCTACAGCGCCCTGCACACATCATATTTATCACTGCTAGAGGGGATACTACAGCGCCACTTGTTCGGCCACTACGCTAGGTTAGAGTGCCCAACACCCGCTTGCAGCGTCTACTAGCGATTGCTCTAAGCGCTGCTACACAGATGCTCACATGGCAATACCTGGCAATAGTGTTAAATCAGCCTCTAAGTCTAACTTGTACAATTTAAAGCAGGTAAATAGATAGTTATTCCAAACCAGTTTGCTCTAGCCTTCTAGAAGGTATCTCTCATAGTTGAGCATGTGCTGTGTATAATACATTTGTGGGCTGGTGAGAATTTGTTGTAGTTTGGTTTGTTGAGTATAGTGGAAGGGAAGTGCAGGAGGAAGCGAGGAAAGAGCCTAGGACTGAAAACCCAGATAGTGTGGATGGAATTGTCCATCTGCTTAAGGAGCTGAGGAGAAAATCAGGACCCAAGTACCCAAGAAAGAGGTCTCTACTGTATACTGGATTACATCTGTAAAGACTTGTGTTGGAAGGCTAAACCATTGCTTTACAGGTGGCATGGCCTTAAAAAGTAAGTGAACCTGTTTAAGTAGTAGAGTAGAGTAGAGTAGTACCCCCTTTATGTGAGGACCGGTAAACCTCTCCATTCCCACACCTACACCCAAAGGACACCACAAAAACCTGCTCCCCACCACAATGCTGCCTAACCCAGTGGGCAACAGTTTCCATCAGACCCCCAGGGATTAACCTCCCTTGTCTCTTTAGCCAGGCCTTAAGCTAGGTATACACGTAGGAGCTTAACATTGCTTTTCTAAATGTTCAGAATCATGACCCAGTTAGGAAACCTGCTAACTGTGCCTACCACAGCAGAGGTACCTCCATCTGGTTGATGCTCCTTATGATAATAGGAGGACAATTTTTTAAAGCTTTGTTTTACTTTGTCATTTTTATGTTTTGTTTCAATAGTGTAGCAACTCCTCACTCTGCCTTGAAAAACAGGGGTAGCACATTATAATTGTGTGGATATGTAATGAGAAGAGATATTTTGAGTGAGTTGGTACATGTACAATTAAAGGGGCGTAGGGAGAAAATGGGGCTTCCATCTGAAGTTGGTCTCCAGCCTTGTCCCCACACCTTCATGCTGGACATTTGCAAAGGTGTTAAACTCCCTCCTGAAAGGCCAGCAACATGCCATGTTTTGTGGATCTCTATACGGGTGGAGTAATTAGTGCTCATACAGGGCTATAAAGACAGCTATGTGGAGAGCCACAAACCCTGGCCTGTGGCTGCCCCTTCAGCAGTGAGTTTGACACCCCTGCTCTATTAGCAAGAGCTAGCACTTGAACATATAGTGATCAAGGGGGCATGACTATTTAACCTTTTAACTCCTGACTGAAGGGTCTTTAGGGCAGTATTTCCCAACCCTCTCCTCGAGAGCTACCAACAAGTCATGTTTAGCTGGCTCTTTCACTTTGCTGCTGCCCTAATTACATCGCCTGTGTGTCTGGAGATTCAGAAAACCTGATCTTTTGGTGGCTCTAAAGGAGAGGGTTGGGAAAACCAAGCCTGAAATATAGCCCTAAATAGGGGGTTATTTCAAAGTAAAGTCTGCGTTCCAACCAGTGGAATAAAAGCAGATATCAAAGCTTCCAATCCTCCAATAACATTGGCAATGGGATTCTATTTTCATCAACAGGGAACACCTGACTATGGAAACATATGTGCGGCCTCTTCTCTGCAGATGTTTCCTGCGCGGCTGATCAACCTTCCTTGTATAAAGGAGATTTACAGAACAATGGCAACATTTTTGCTATTGATAATTAAAGAAGAGCTCAATAAAACTCCAAAAGAAAAACATGTTATATAAAGGGCCAGCACACCAATAGTTAAATCAAATAGACTTGTATTAAATGATATCCAGCAAGATGAGGTACATACAGACCATTCAGCTGCATCAAAGTCCATAAGATAGGGTAGATGATAGCAGAACAGTGTCCATAAGCCGACGTTTCGGGGGTGTAAAAAACCCCTTCCTCAGGGCAGACAAACAACAGTGGCAAGACCGCAGCTTGCCTTTTAAAGGTCAGAGGTGCTGTAATTACCACCTGACGTGATATGACGTCAGAGGGTCAAACTGTAGCACACTAAATGGACAAAAAACACAAATTGTTAATCAAAAGAATGAAAAATACTCACTGGGGCACAACTCCGTCACCGCCAGAGACCGATCACATAGTGACCGGCAACGTTCCTGTCTGCCCAGGAAGGGGAGATGACACTGGGCTCCAAATCTGCCCAGTAACTGGTGACAGGGCAGCAGGGGCGACCGGATAGGCCGCGCCTGCTGTCCGTCATCAAGCTCGCAGGGGCAGACGTCACCCTTGCCAGGCGTCCGCTGGCATGGAAACCATGTCAGCGGCGCCCTCTCCAGTGACCCGGCGCCGTCAGCTCACCTTACCAGCGGTGAGAGCTATAAGCTCCCAGCCTGGTCATTACAAATAAAGCATTTACGTTGTGGCAATCATATTTTAGGAAGAAGAAGAGAAAGAGTAAAGGAAAGGGGGAGAAAGAACGTGAGAGAAAAAAAGGAAAAAGGGGGAGCGCGTGAGAGAAAGAGAGAGAAAGAGAGAAAAGAAACAAAGGGGATGCACGCAGCAGAAATGAGCTGTGAGCAAAAAGGGGGGGGGGGGGGAAACAGGTAGAGAACCAAAGGAAGGGACACAGAAGAAAAGAGAAAAGGAAGAGCTTGTGACTAGAGGGGAACGGAGACATAAGAAAAGGAGCTGAAGAGATAAATAGGAATGGAAGGGAACGGTCAAAGGTAAAACAATAGCAAGACACAAGGTGTAAACATACCAAGGGAAAACCACAGAAGGGGAAGTGAAGCAAAACAGAACACAAAACACACAGAAAAAACAAAACAAGAAACAAAAAACACAAAACAAAAACCTAAAACAGTAAACAAAGAACAAAAAAACAACCGACTAAAAAGCCAAAAGGACAGAAACAGGAGGGAACCAGGGAGAAGGGGAAGAACAGGAAAGGAATGGGAAGAGCCACCATGTAGAGAGGACAAGGGTGGAAAAGGAGGAGGACTAGAGAAGGGAAAAAGGAGAGAGGAGAAAATGCAAATGGGAAAGGAAAAAAGGGAAAACTAGAAAAAGGGAAAAGACAAAACCAATAAGACAAAGAAAAAGAGAAAAGAAAAAAGAGAGAAAGGGACAAAGACATGATACTGAGACAGAAGGTGAAGCCAGAAAGGGGAGCAAAAAGAAGGAACGGAGCCCAAAGAAAAACGAAAAAAGGAAAAAAGAAAGAAAAAGGAAAAAAGAAAGAAAAAAGTAAAAAGAAAAAAGGTAAAAGAAGTGAGCAGCAGTGGTACAGGTACTAATTCAATTATCAACGTTGTGTGAGAAAACAAGAGAAGCCAAAAGAGGTGTTTAGACCTCTTGGTTGGACGGTGTCCAATTCATGAATCCAGAAAGTCTTGCGTTGCAATAACCGAAGATGGCGGTCACCGCCGCGATGTGGTCGTTCCACTTGTTCTATGACCATGCCACGGAGCTCTGATGTCTGATGTTTATGGCGTACAAAGTGGATAGCTACAGGTTTGTCATAGTCAAGAGTCTCACCATCCTGGTGTTTCTTGATGCTAATCCTCACATCACTTCGGTGTTGTTGAAATCGTTTCTTGAATGGCCCTATGGTTTTTCCAATGTAAAGTAGGCCACAAGGGCACTTGAGAAGATAAACACAGTAGTCTGTGAGACAAGAATAAGTTCCTCGGATCTTATAACGTCTCCCAGTGTGCGGGTGGGAGAATTCTGAACCCAAAATGAGCGAGTTGCACACATTGCATGAGTTGCATCTGAAACAACCCGTCCGGGAGGATATCTTGACGGGCGGTTTCCTGTATTTCTCCACTGGGTCAGCCCTTACTAGAGAATCTCTGAGGTTTCTACTTCGTTTATATACTTTCATAGGGGGGATCTTCACCACGGGGCACAGTGTTTTATCTGAGGTCAATATGGTACTATATTTATTCATGACGCGTTCGATCGTTGGAGCCGCCTGATTATATGTCACCATGAAGGGCACTCTCTCTACCTTAGGGGTCCTAGACTTTTCTTCCTCCAGCCATATTTGTTCAGCACGGCTTTGGGCCTTAGTAAGTAAGTCTTCTGGATAGCCCCGTGTGCGAAATTTTTCAAACATCCGTTGTAGTTGTGCTTTCCGGGTATCGGGTTTGGTATTCACCCTGTATACCCTCAAGAATTGTGATATTGGCAAACTGTTGACAAGGGGTCTGGGGTGCGCGCTGTCAAACCTCAGCAGCGTGTTCCGGTCTGTAGGTTTAGTATAGAGACCCGTGGTGATAGTACCATCATCAGCTTTGGAAATTGCCACATCTAGGAAGGTTACATAGGTCTCAGAAATCTCCGGGTTAAAGGTGATAGTTGGGAAAACGGAATTGATGTGTTCGATGAACACATCCAAGGATGCTCTATCTCCATGCCATACAGTGATGACATCATCAATATAGCGTCCCCAATACTTGACATGTGCTATATATAAAGGTGACGGAAAGATATACCGTTCTTCCAAGAATCCAACAAACAAGTTAGCAAAGGATGGAGCTATTGCACTCCCCATCGCGGTCCCGAGAATTTGTTTGAAGAATGTCTGTTCAAACCTGAAGTAATTGTTATGCAGGACGATCTCCAACCCAGTCACAATGTATTCCACTGGAATCTCTGGAGGGTTAAGCGTGAGGAAATGTTTGACTGCTTTTATCCCGTGATCATTCGGGATATTGGTGTAGAGAGAGGAGATATCCATGGTCACTAGCAGATCCTCTGGTTGAATCTCAACCTCTTTGAATTTCTGCAGAAAATCTCCAGTATCCTTCAGGTACGATGGTAGCAAGCGTACATACGGCTGGAGATGATAGTCAAGCCATTGCGCTAATGGCTGAGTAGCTGAATCAGTGCCAGCTACTATTGGCCGAAATAGCTCCATCCTTTGCTAACTTGTTTGTTGGATTCTTGGAAGAACGGTATATCTTTCCGTAGAAACCTCAGAGATTCTCTAGTAAGGGCTGACCCAGTGGAGAAATACAGGAAACCGCCCGTCAAGATATCCTCCCGGACGGGTTGTTTCAGATGCAACTCATGCAATGTGTGCAACTCGCTCATTTTGGGTTCAGAATTCTCCCACCCGCACACTGGGAGACGTTATAAGATCCGAGGAACTTATTCTTGTCTCACAGACTACTGTGTTTATCTTCTCAAGTGCCCTTGTGGCCTACTTTACATTGGAAAAACCATAAGGCCATTCAAGAAACAATTTCAACAACACCGAAGTGATGTGAGGATTAGCATCAAGAAACACCAGGATGGTGAGACTCTTGACCATGACAAACCTGTAGCTATCCACTTTGTACGCCATAAACATCAGACATCAGAGCTCCGTGGCATGGTCATAGAACAAATGGAACAACCACATCGCGGCGGTGACCGCCATCTTCGGTTATTGCAACGCGAGACTTACTGGATTCATGAATTGGACACCGTCCAACCAAGAGGTCTAAACACCTCTTTTGGCTTCTCTTGTTTTCTCACACAACGTTGATAATTGAATTAGTACCTGTACCACTGCTGCTCACTTCTTTTACCTTTTTTCTTTTCTTCTTTTTTCTTTTTTTTCTTTTTTTTCCTTTTTCTTTTTTCTTTTTCTTTTTTTCTTTTTTTCTTTTTTTCCCTTTTTCTTTTTTCTTTTTTCCTTTTTCTTTCTTTTTTCTTTTTCCTTTTTTCCTTTTTTCGTTTTTCTTCCTTCTTTTTTCTTTGGGCTCCGTTCCTTCTTTTTGCTCCCCTTTCTGGCTTCACCTTCTGTCTCAGTATCATGTCTTTGTCCCTTTCTCTCTTTTTTCTTTTCTCTTTCTCTTTTTCTTTGTCTTGTTGGTTTTGTCTTTTCCCTTTTTCTAGTTTTCCCTTTTTTCCTTTCCCATTTGTATTTTCTCCTCTCTCCTTTTTCCCTTCTCTAGTCCTCCTCCTTTTCCACCCTTGTCCTCTCTACATGGTGGCTCTTCCCATTCCTTTCCTGTTCTTCCCCTTCTCTCTGGTTCCCTCCTGTTTCTGTCCTTTTGGCTTTTTAGTTGGTTGTTTTTTTGTTTTTTGTTCTTTGTTTACTGTTTTAGGTTTTTGTTTTGTGTTTTTTGTTTCTTGTTTTGTTTTTTGTTTTTTCTGTGTGTTTTGTGTTCTGTTTTGCTTCACTTCCCCTTCTGTGGTTTTCCCTTGGTATGTTTACACCTTGTGTCTTTCTATTGTTTTACCTTTTACCGTTCCCTTCCATTCCTATTTATCTCTTCAGCTCCTTTTCTTATGTCTCCGTTCCCCTCTAGTCACAAGCTCTTCCTTTTCTCTTTTCTTCTGCGTCCCTTCCTTTGGTTCTCTACCTGTTTCCCCCCCCCCTTTTTGCTCACAGCTCATTTCTGCTGCGTGCATCCCCTTTGTTTCTTTTCTCTCTTTCTCTCTCTTTCTTTCTCTCACGCGCTCCCCCTTTTTCCTTCTTTTCTCTCACGTTCTTTCTCCCCCTTTCCTTTACTCTTTCTCTTCTTCTTGCTAAAATATGATTGCCACAACGTAAATGCTTTATTTGTAATGACCAGGCCGGGAGCTTATAGCTCTCACCGCTGGTAAGGTGAGCTGACGGCGCAGGGTCACTGGAGAGGGCGCCGCTGACATGGTTTCCATGCCAGCGGATGCCTTGCAAGGGTGACGTCTGCCCCTGCGAGCTTGATGACGGACAGCAGGCGCGGCCTATCCGGTCGCCCCTGCTGCCCGGTCACCAGTTACTGGGCAGATTTGGAGCCCAGCGTCATCTCCCCTTCCTGGGCAGACAGGAACGTTGCCGGTCACTATGTGATCGGTCTCTGGCGGTGACGGAGTTGTGCCCCAGTGGCACGCTCCGACGGCTTGGTGAGTATTTTTCATTCTTTTGATTAACAATTTGTGTTTTTTGTCCATTTAGTGTGCTACAGTTTGACCCTCTGACGTCATATCACGTCAGGTGGTAATTACAGCACCTCTGACCTTTAAAAGGCAAGCTGCGGTCTTGCCACTGTTGTTTGTCTGCCCTGAGGAAGGGGGTTTTTTACACCCCCGAAACGTCGGCTTATGGACACTGTTCTGCTATCATCTACCCTATCTTATGGACTTTGATGCAGCTGAATGGTCTGTATGTACCTCATCTTGCTGGATATCATTTAATACAAGTCTATTTGATTTAACTATTGGTGTGCTGGCCCTTTATCTAACTTGTTGTAAAGCGGCGCCACCGCGGCCTTGGCACCCGACATACTCAAGGTAAGTGTGCACCTGCCCTCCTGGACTGTTCTTGACAAAAGAAAAACATGTTCATGTTAACGCACCTGCCTAGATAAGCCCCCAAACAGCAAGCAGCAGAAAGTAGTCCAATGATAAAAATCCATAGGAAATGCATTACTCATATGCCCTGAGTGTTTTCTCTTATTTGAGGGAAGAAGAATCGGTTTTTGAGGGTACCATTCCATTATTACAGGGGTGATCTCCCAAGCCAGCCTGTGGGTAAAAGCTTCTACACACATCATAAGAATTAAAATAGCAATAAACCATTGTGGAAGAGAGGACAGGGACTTAGAAAAAGTAGGCATTGCCTGTAAAAGCAGAAAAATAAAATACAAGCATGACTAAGAATAGAAGCAGTGTGTATAAGTAACCCCTAATCTTTTTATCTAGCATATTTATGCAGATTTTTTTATGAGAACATTTTCCATATTTGATACACAGCTTAACTAATTGCAATAAGTGATAGCCTTAAGTTATTAGAAGCAAAATAAGGCCCCTATCTACCCAACCACGTACTTACTCAACTATACCTGCCTACTTACCTGCCGACCTATGTGCCTACATGTCTACATGCCTACTCTGCCTACCTATCCTAAATTCTGATCTGATAGGAAATCCTATTTATTCCTATCTAAATTCCCACATACTCCTCTACCTGACTGCCCCCTACCTGTCCATCTGAGTACCTACCCACCTATCTGCTTAAAGTGGACCAACACCCAGGATTTTGACTATCCTGGGTTTTAGTCCACTTCGGTGGGGCACCCCGATTGGGGTGTGAAACCCCCCAGAAAGCCTTGAAAACTCACCTCACCCCGCTCCCACGTGACTCGCTCACTCCAATCACCGGCGACGGACAAGCGAGAGGCAGCGACGGACAAGCAGAGCGCGTCTGCCGCCGCCTCCTGCGCGTCCCTCTTACAGGGAGCGCACCCGCGCCGGCCATTCCCAAATGCTAGAGGGACGCTCATGCGCCGCTGGAACGTGGAAAAGGTAGGATTGTGGGCTTCCTGGGGGGTTTCACGCAGTGGGACATCCCGATTTCGGATGCCCCGCGGGGAGGGATCTGATCGGCCCGGGAATCTTATAGATTCCCGGGCCGATCCCCCCTGGGTGTTGGTCCGCTTTAACTACCTACCTACCCTTCTGTCTACCTATATACCCACCTAAATCCCCAATTATCTACCTACCCACTCATCTATATGTCTGCCTGCTCACTCACCTAATTTCCCAACATAACCTACCTATATAAAAGATACAGGGAGGTTGCCTTTATTTTATTGAGTGGGGTCCACACACACACAGCACAGATGTACAGCACTAGGTAGACTGGTTTTAAAAAGGAGCACAGCTTATCCACTCATGGTAGAAACTGGCTTGTAGCAAAATGGGAAAATAAATGCACATTGGAAAATTATTAGGGTGCTCGGCCAGGGGCAGTCTCCAAGTCCCAGTGACAATACTGCAAATATGATGAAAGGTCCACACTCTTTCAAAGTCCATAGTTTTATTAGAATCCATTTAAAAGCATCTTCAAAGATCTCAATATCATAATACAGCCATAAAAACAGTAATACCAGACCCAGGCAGAAAATGAAGCAGATTCCTCTGACACTTTTCGGATGCTTTACAAGTCCTTAGTCATAGATCTATGACTTGTTATATAAGCGTTGGTCTAATAGGGCACAGTGTTGTGATTGTGGTTTTAAAGGGGAGGAGCATGGTTTATCCACTCAGTGTGTTTAGTGAGGGGGTAACATGTTTCTACATACATGCAAAGCCTCAGCATGCCCCCTCCATCGCAGTGAATGAAGTGGGCGTGCAAGCAGCACTGTGACAGGTGGCAATGTGGTGTTTATCACAGAGGCTGTTGGAGAGGATGGCACAGGGGACTGGATATGACATTCTGTTTAGTGTGCAAGCAAAGGCAAGCATTTGTTTTGTTATGTTACTTGGCTGGACTATTACCTTAAATCGGATGTCCATTGTCTTCCCCCCCCCCCCCCCCAGGTGCTGAGATGGGGAGGATACAAAAATAGCCTTACTTCTACCTTAATTCAGCACTGTCGTCTGGGAAGGGGGGTGGCCACACAGAGAGTGCACACAGTGGCATCCCCCCCACTCTGCCCGCACCTGCCCGCCCATGTAAGGATGGGGCCGCTCTGTGCATTCTCTTCAATATGGCTGGGCCCATGGCCTGAGGCAGCTGAGGAATGGCACTGCATCCGGGATATTTTTTTGTAGCTCCCCTGTCATGCCTCAGTGCCAGGATGCCAGGTAGAAGGTTATGAAGAAGGATGCCAGAGTAGAAGGTTATGAAGAAGGATGCCAGAGTAGAAGGTTATGAAAACACTGGACATTTGCTTTCATGGAAAAAAAAATACTGCTTTAGGGGCCTCGATATTAAGCAAAACTGAATCCTTTGGTGGTGGATGTTACTCAACCCAGATTTCTTCTTTAATGGGGAGAAGCTGATGTATTTTCTCATGGCTCTATTACTGATAAGCATTTTTATTTTATTTCTTTTACTTCCTTTTAATTTCTCAATTTTTTTAATTTTTTTAGGAATTTTGTAAGGCACAATTTCCAGCCCCCCCCCCCCCGCAAGTGGCCACAGGGTTACTTAATGGGAAATGGGTCCACGTGTGCACTGACCAGACCAGCAGAGCACAGGCTGAGAATGCCAGGAGAGTGTTTCATAAAATTGCATCAGTTGCATTGTATGGCAAAGTTCTGTTGGCAGTTTGCCAAGATTAGTCGTCAGAGCTGCCAGTTCTGAGCAGCTTATTTTATGTGAATTCTCTTTCTGAGTGAATGCTCTTTCTGATTTTGTCACTCTGGAGTTCTACTACTCCAACGCCACACTATTGGGAATGTTAAAAGAGCCAAAAGCAGACCAAAACCCACCAGTTATGCAAAACCAATTAGCCACCTCCCCCTTTGATAGTCCTCTTCCTGGGAGTGAAAAAATAAATAGCTGTTTTAGCTCACGTTGACATTTTTTTTTTTTTCAAATTCTTTTTATTTGAGTTTTTAACATTTTTCCAACATATGAAATACATAGTTTGATCTTCTCAAGAAATTACAGCATAATAAAAGAGGTACAGACATGACATTGCATAAGAATGGACATCGTTTTCCTATTAGCATTGTATGTCAGATCCAGGTAGCTAGCATTAGAACATCTGATCTGAGTCACCATTGTTTGATTACAAAACATCATTTACACATGGTCTCGTCGCTCAAGGTGGGGGCCGCGCGTCCCGCCTACATCCTCTCCCTCGAGATTAATTGGATCATCTCCCTCCACCATTCTTGTCAAGTACCAAGTGGTGTCTCGAAATGTTTGATATAATTTTTGTTTGGTTTCTATATTTAAAGTATCAATAAAGCTTTCCCATGTTTTGAAGAATTTGGACGTTTTCTTTTCTTTATCTAAGGTTGCTTCGGCCCATTCGAATTTAAAGAGCTGTTGCAATTTTTCCATAAAGTGCTGGAATGGGGGCGAGTCACTCCCTATCCATCCCTGAAGAATAACCTTCTTTGCTACTGTGGCTATCAGTAAGATTAATTTTCTAGTTCCTCTGTCTATCCTCTGGGTGTTGGTGTCTATGGAGCCGAATATTGCCCACCTTGGAGTAAGGGGTAAGTAGCTTGTCAATTTTGTAATCATGTATCTGTGCACTTTCCTCCAGAATTGATTAACCACCGGACATTCCCACAGACAGTGGTATAAATCTGCTCCCTCCTTCCCACATTTTTTACAGTGGTCGGAGTCAGACAGTTTCATCTGCACTGAACGAGCTGGTGATACATAATTATAGTGGTACAGCCTGAGCAGCATTCTCTATAAGAGGATGCCTGCAGAGTTGTCCAGGAGTAGTTGTACATTTTGAGCAGTTCGGCGATATCCAACTCCGGAAAGTGAGCGCACCACTTGATCATGCCTGTACTGAGTTCTTCGTAGTGAAGAGTATGTCTTAAAAATGTGTAATGTGTCGCTACGGCTTTGCCGTTTGGTGGTGTTGTGTTCAGCAGCATGTCTAGCTCGTTTTCCCAATCATGAGTGGAAAAACTTTTGACATAGGATGACAGTTGAAAGTATGCAAAAGTATGTGAGGCCGTGAATGGGAATTTTTCTTTGACTTCTTGGAATGTAAGTATTCTTTTGTCATTTCGCTTCAATAGTTGTCCAATATGTGTAAGACCTGCTTTCTCCCACTCCGTGAATGGGCGCGTTTGGCTCCCGTGCAAGAAATCTAGGTTGCCCGTGATGGGTAATAATACTGATGAATGAGGGTTTAGTTTATATCTTTTCCTCAACTTTTGCCAGAGACCTCAGATGGACATCAATAGCGGGTTTAAGGTGACCTGTTCAGGTAACTCTGTTCTTGGCATATGAATCATATAAGTTAGTTTAATATCTGGTATCATGTTCTGATCTAACTGTGGATCTGTATGTATATGCGTGTTCTTGATCCAGTCTCTCAGCACGCCAAGCAGTGCCGCTGTATTGTAATTAAATGGATCTGGAAGATTTACTCCAGCGTTCTCCCGTGGCTGCTGCAACACCCTTCTGCTTACTATTGCTCTTTTCTTGCCCCAGATGAATTCTCTGAACCTTTTGTGTAGTTCTGTGATTTATAGGGAGTGTTTGTAGGTAGAACAACAGCTTCAGGAACGCTATCATTTTTATTAAATGGATTCGTCCCAAGTATGAGAGGGTCAGGCTAGCCCAGGTTTGTAAGTTTCTTTGAATTTCTCTTATGACAGGCTTAATATTGATGTCATAGAGTAAGTGTTGATTTTTAGGTAGTAGAACACCTAGATATTTAACGTGCTGTTTGTTCCATTTGAAAGGGAAGCCCTCTCCCCAGGCCGGTTTTGTACAATCACCAAGGTATAAAGCTGCTGACTTTTCTAAATTAATTGAATAGCCCATGATAGTACCGAATTGGGTTATGATTGCTAATATCCCTGGGAGAGTGGCTTGGGGGTTCGCTATGTATAATAGCACATCATCTGCAAAGGCTGTTATTTTTATTTCTTCTTTACCTATTTTTATTCCCTGAAAGGCGGTTTCCTTTTCCAGTAATCTAAAAAGTGGGTCAATGGCTAGGTTGAATAATAGTGGTGACAAGGGGCATCCTTGCCTGACTCCTCTCCCCAGTCGGATGCCGTCTGTAAGTTGTCCATTGACTAGCAATTGACAAGTTGGTGTTTTGTAGATATATTGTATTAAGGATTTGAACGTGTTACCGAAGGCTCTTTCCGCTAACACAGCATTAAGCCATGGCCACGCAATTTTATCAAATGCCTTTTCAGCATCCAAACTGAGGAGAAGGCTCTTAGATTTACCATTAGTGGTGATTGCTGCTATTGCTGTTCGTATTCCTATTGAAATGTGTTTGCCCCTGACAAAGCCCAGTTGGTGTTTGGTAAGCAGCCCTGGGAGAATACACTGAAGCCGATCCGCCAATATTTTAGAAAGGATTTTATAGTCTGTGTTCAATAACGAGATCGGTCTATAAGATTGGACTAATTCTGGGTCTCTGTCTGGTTTTGGCAGCAGAATCGTATAAGATTCAGTGAATCGGGACATTGGGGTCCCATGATGTGTGATGCTGTGAAATACTTCTCGAAGCATGGGTATTATTGCGGGGTTTAATAGTTTGTAGAATTCGGTTGTGTAACCATCTTTTTGGTTTCTAAGATTTTTGATTGTGTTTTCTATTTCCTGATCCGTTATGTCCGCTTCCAGCATGCCCCTCTGTTCTGTTGTAAGTCGTGGGAGTTGTGTCCTGTCAAGTATGTCTTGTGTGGTGGCGTAGTTCGTTGCAGTGGCGAGTTTAATTCTCTAAAGTATCCTTCAAATTGTTTTGCTATACTTTTAGAGTCATGTGTTCTGTGGCCTGTGGTTGTGTCCTTTATAGCATTTATAGTTCTATTGTGTCCCTTTGGTTTTACCATATTGGCTAGTAGTGACCCAGCCTTATTGCCAAACCTAAAGTATTTGGCATTCTGAAATTGTATTCTGCTTTTGGCTTCCGCTCCCAAGTATGTATCTAGTATTAGGGAGGCTTCCAACCA
The DNA here is from genome assembly GCA_027917425.1 of Gastrophryne carolinensis. Classification (NCBI taxonomy): domain Eukaryota; kingdom Metazoa; phylum Chordata; class Amphibia; order Anura; family Microhylidae; genus Gastrophryne; species Gastrophryne carolinensis. The sequence continues at coordinate 149,635,854 of CM051236.1, forward strand.
GCATTTTTTATTTTCTGCTGTATTGTGTTCTATGTAGGTTTTATAGGCTTTAGTAAGTGCATTATAAAGGAGTGCGTGTTTTGCCTTTGCTTCCCTTCGTTGTTTAGCAGTGTATGCTATAATCTGTCCTCTCAATACAGCTTTCGCCGTTTCCCATAGTAGTGTTGGGTTATTCATATGTTGAATATTATCATCTAAGAAGTCTCCCCAACTTTTCGTCAGATATTCTTTAAATTTCGGGGATGTGTATAGGTAATTTGGAAATCTCCAGATTCTAGAGCGGGTCTGTGCTGTTACCAATTTAATTGTCAGTGAAAGGGGTGCATGGTCCGACATTGTGATTGGCCCGATGGAGGCATCCGCGACCCCCCCCATCAGTTGTTCATCTATTAAGGTATAGTCAATTCTCGATAGTGTTTTGTGGGCTACAGAGTAGCACGTGTATCACCTTGACATTTTAAATCCCATTTTTCCCAGGCTTCTACACCATCAGATCACAGCCCAGGGGAGAGACATTTGATACATAATGAAAGAGGAGAATTTATACTCTGGCATGTTTAAATCCTAGACGCTGGATCATGATACAATCCAAGAAACACTTGTCCTGCCACTCCAAGCCCTAGAAAATTGCCAGATTTATTGCTGGAAACGAAGAGAGGATGGTGATGCCATCTCGCTAGTAAAAAAAAAGGTCTAGAAGTCTCTAAACATTGGAAAACTGTGCTAGTATCTGGTACTAAACACCAGTCTGGTTGTTTACAGATTGGTTATCGATTGTTTATATGTGGGGATCAGCACCAATATGCTCCCCTACAACTGAAGCATACAGTTATTACAGAGCAATTCTCAATTCCTCACTCACCGCCGCTTATGTCCCTGAGCCACGGAAGATCCAATCTTGACGGTTGTCACCCACACCCTTCAGCACTTATTTGTTCCCTTAAGTTCTCCACCATATGAAGCTGCCAAGCCAAGTCCTTGAAGCACTGGGACATGGGTATTGTACAAGTTGTTTTAGCTGCATGCCTAGAAAAAAGGAGAATCTTTGGAACCTTAAAAGGTCAGTGCCTGCCCCTTATACCTGTAGTCATCCAAAAGGTACTGCCTGCTGGGTGAGGGATGTAAAGGATTTTTAAGTGCACCTATACTCATAGGGAAGTTTATGTCATCACCCTCCATCCCCAGCCCAGTGACCCAAAACAACGTGTGTTTCTTTTTTTTAACTAAAGCCTTTGCCCAATATTCATAACAACATGACAACATGAACTGGATGCAGTCAGCCACATTGCCCACTGGCTGAGCAGCCCCGCTCCCAGTGATGCGTTCCCCAGTCACAGTAAACACAGCTTAGCATTTCAACCTAACTGCCATTAGGGCTGATTCAGCACTGGGATTTTTTTTTCCTTCTGTTTTTTTGTGAGAAAAAAATATATCTTGATTTTTTTTCCTCAGTGCAATTCAGCACCATGTTTAAAAAGATGCTGAATTTGATTTTTTTTTCACGTTATTTTTAAATGAGTATTATTGTTTTCTGTGCAAATTGTTTAAAAGTGTACACAGCTAAAATGGAGCTGAATTGCACTAAAGAAAAAAATTAAGAATGTTTTTCTCACAGAATAACGCTGGGAAAAAAACGTCAGTGTTGAATAGTGGGCAAGGGCTTTAGTTAAAAAAATAAATAAATAAAACAGGCTATTTTGGAGCACTAGAGTGGGGATGGAAGGTGAACACATAAACTTCTTTTCCAGGGTAAAAAGAGGCACTAAAATCTTGAGTGCTGTGGGTTGTAAACACAACACACTAATAATCTTGGACCATAGAGGACTGACTCGAGTTTTTTTATTTTTATACGTTTTGGCTTGACAATCCCTTTAAGCAAGCATAATGTAAATAACTACCCATAGTAAAACCAATAAAAAAAGTCTATGTTGATGCTGAAATAAATTGCTCTTAAAGTAACCCTACAGACACAAAAACACAGATTAGTTTCCAGTGCCCGCAGTGTGAAAATGTATGTGCTGTATAATTTATACAGTAGGGGATAGCCGGCAGTTAGATTTGTTATAATTCTGTGTGTTGAATGTAAGCACAGCACATTATGATGTAACCGATTTCTGTTTTATACAATATTTCTTTTTAAAACACAAATTTATTTCATAGTATGCCAATGTTGTCATAAAATTACAATAACTTACATTAAATTAAGTTAGTTCTATCCTGGTGACTGGTCCCTGCTCCGGGGACATCCTGATGTAGGGTGCCGCCGTAGGTGAAACCCCCCTCAGCACTTTATGCGGTGCATACTAATGTGTGACGTAAAGCCACTGATTTAACTGCGCGCCGGCATAGGCCCGGCTTCCCTGTGGAGTGTGCTGAGAAGCCGGGGATATGGCCGCCAGCAAAGACAGCGTGGGGGGGGAGGTGCCGGGAGCATGTGAGGTTACTGGCACCCCGGGGAGTTTCACACAGCAGGACATCCTGCATAGGATGCCCCGGGGCAGGCTAGTGGCCGGTCCTGGAATCTTTTAGATTCCAGGCCGGCCACTGGGGGTGATTGGTCCACTTTAAATTGCCTTCTCCCCCAAAATGACATTGTTTTAAAGTGAAATCCAGCTGTTTTTTGCTCATTCATATTTACTTTGCTTGAGTCTAAAAGACTACAGGGAGATCGATTTCCTCATCCCTGGGGCCAGGCTCAGGAAATCCCCCAGTGTGGGCCTTCAGCATCAAAACCTCAATAGCATAAAATCCTGAGTGTTTGTTCCTCTTTAATAGGCCTTGGAGCTATTTGTTAATTAAAACTATATACTTGGCTTTCCAGCTGCATGGCAAGAGATCTTCTAATAATGAGTTGGCCAAACCGACCATGTGACAAATGAGAGGGATTATTAGACATGACAGTGATGTAAGAAGACACCAGAATAAATCATCAAAGGTTTATAGTGTTTACATGGCACACTTTCAAAGTTGTTTTATGTAGTTCTTTTAATCCATTATTATATAACAAGCAGAATTGTGCCAGTTGGGTCACAGCAGGATTTCCGAGTGCAGTGCAGATAAAGCAAAGTTGTGCCACATCTAGGTACTGTAGTAACTGTGGTTTAAGGAGCCATCAATGGGATAGTCAAAATCCTGGGTTTTTTTTCTTTACATACACTTGGAGCAAGGCACCTAACTGCTCCCCGTGGTTTGGGCATGTGCACTCACTGCTTGTGTTTGTCTTACTGCACACAGGGGTGCACCTGTAATGAGGCCAAGTGAGGCAGCTGCCTCAAGTGGCACTGTAGTGAGGGTGGCAACTGACTTGCTTTTTCATTTATTTTCTATTTAAAATGCATTTTTTTTTTACTGCTGTCATGTTTATCAAGTCTGGCAATCCCGGTCCGCCTCCACTCACTACCTTCCGTATAGCTTTATAGAGTGTAGGGGCGTTGTTATATAGTTCGCCTCAGGCCGCAGAGAGGCTTGTGTTATTCCCTGAATGCACAGATGCTGAGGAAAAAAGCTATGTGCATGCAAGCATACACTGGGCATATATGCATAAAATGTCTAAAAATAGAGAGGGCTAAAAACCAGGATAAATAATCATCCCAACAATTCTTATGTAATAGAGCAGACTGGCAAAAATATATTGTAGCGTGTTAGCTATTGAGCACTGTAGAAAGTGAAGAATTAGGTATTGGACTTGGTCATATATTTATGGAGGAAAATTATCCAATATCATCACATATCTGTAAGTGGCAAAAGTATGTGAAAACCTTGTGCTACAGTAACTGGATCTAAACATTTCTGGTACTTGTTAATCGGTCCTGCATATTGATTGGAGGAATTTGAGCCCAGCTTTGTTATGTTGGTGGGTTTCCATTCATACATGCCTTGATTTAGGTCCTTTTTCAACATTTTTTTATAAAATGATGGAACTTCTGAAGGGTTCACAAACTTTCATGCACCACCAGTGTATAATGTATGTCTACTGTAAAGCAGTTAGATAGGGTCTATACCTAAAGCCTTATGGCCAGTGGTCCCCCTCCCTCCTCCTAAGCAGGAAAGTTAGCCTAGAACTTTTCAAACCTTAGCTGCTCCTCCGGCTGTGCTCTTGGATGTCCTGCTGGTGTTCCACACAATGGGTGTTCATGCATCTCAGACCCTCATGCACATCTCCACTACCACAGCCATGAACAGTCATTTTATCAATCATGTGTGATTTCTGGATCAGGTGTGTTTCTGGATAGAGCTCTGTCTTTGAGAGCACTTGGATTGTTTGTTTAGCCAACTCATATGTGACCTTACTTTCTGCCTGATGCAACCCTTGCTTGTGCAACGCATTTACCTTCATTTACCCCTTAGAATATAGTGCTTGGATTGTTATCTGCACTGATTCAGTCCCCTGGCCGATCTCCAACTTCAGCTTGTTATCTGTGTCTGCTGCCATGTCTGAAATGATTGACTTTTGAACGATGACCCCATGTTGGGCCACTTAGCCATGCTCCTGTAGAGTTATATCTTTTTAATGATTGAGTCATTTACTGTTTCCCATAAGAGATGGCTTGTCTATATGCAAAGAAGTGCATTCTGCTGCAATTTGTTCCATGTTATGATTGTATATTATATAGGATTGTTTATTGTAGTACGATTTCTCAATTCCAAGGCAAAGCACAACACAACGAGGAAACAAGACACAATACAAAGTAATACATTGCATTTTATTTGTGCTTTCATAAACCTATCAGGCCTTTTCTGGGGTTGTGTTGCTGAAAAAATGCTGCACTGTGCCACAGAACAGCAAAAACTTCTGAGATCGTAACCAGGAGCCAAATTATGGGCAGGGCATGAGGGAGCGCCGCCCATGGACCTCCACCACTTCATATAGCCAGAGGGCCTCCACCATGAGTATCATACATTTAGGAATTTCTTGCAGTGGCAGAGTTTACACAATGTGGCAAGATGGCCTTCACCATATCTGAGTCTATGTATGCCTATGGAAGCATTGGTTTGGAGGCTACAGGAAGATAACTGCTGCCCTCTCTGCACTGAGGACCGCTGCCTTCTCTCCAATGAGGACTGCTGCCTTCCCTGCACTGAGGACTGCTGCATTCCCTGCACTGAGGACCACTGCCTTCCCTCCAATGATGACCGCTGCCTTCCCTTCACTGAGGACCGCTGCCTTCCCTCCACTGAGGACTGCTGCCTTCCCTCCACTGAGGACCGCTGCCTTCCCTGCACTGAGTACTGCAGTATGAGATGATGACAAAGTGTGTGTAATGCCCGAGTGAGTACAGAACACAGTTCAGAGAGATATAGACCAATTTTCAACACCACTTCACTCATAAGTGGACAAACCCCCATTCTGCGGGATGCTGGACACACGTACTTGGGTACAATTGTCCCCAAGGTCTTAGGACGCAAGCTATATCTCCTGAATACTGGAATCGCAATGGTAGAGCACTCACTGAAGGATGAAAATAGGTATCCATTGGGTAGCCAAAGGTCAGCGTGTAGGGTCAATCTGAACAGCTATAACAGGGGGGTGAAATGGGCTGAATGGATGTTATTGGGGCAGGGTAGCATGTATTCTTGGCAGATTTCCAGGCTCATAGGCCCACAATAATGGGGTTAATCAGTTCAAAATCACCATAATGACTGATAGCCCTGAATTTTACTTTGGGCTCATTGGTCCATTCTGATTTTTTTGTGGCTTGAGGATCCCGCTAGTGTTAGAACAAGCAACCAAAGATGACACTCAGCAACGGTTGACTTGGCAAGCCAACCCAAAAAAACACGGGATCGAGGAGCGGAGTCTTTTCTTTACAGAGCCTTAGTAAAATGCATGTCTTATGAAGTTAGGCATACCAGTCCTCATTTAGGCACAACCAAAACAGGTCATATGTATATAAAATGCATGTATGATCATGTATATAAAGTGATGCATTGCATTCTACTTTATATGGAAAAACACAAGGGTAATTCTTCATAGAATTTAACTGTTTTTGCCTACATAGTGGTGTTTGCTTTCTTCTTTGGTACTTATTCAAAAGACTTTAATGGAGGTCTACTGAGTAGGCAGCATTGAATTAAACAGGTTTACTTTTATGTGTACTAAACTATCCGCCATTATTTTAGAAAGGATTTTATAGTCTGTGTTCAATAACGATATCGGTCTATAAGATTGGACTAATTCTGGGTCTCTGTCTGGTTTTGGCAGCAGAATCGTATAAGATTCAGTGAATCGGGACATTGGGGTCCCATGATGTGTGATGCTGTGAAATACTTCTCGAAGCATGGGTATTATTGCGGGGTTTAATAGTTTGTAGAATTCGGTTGTGTAACCATCTGGGCCCGGGGTTTTTTGGTTTCTAAGATTTTTGATTGTGTTTTCTATTTCCTGATCCGTTATGTCCGCTTCCAGCATGCCCCTCTGTTCTGTTGTAAGTCGTGGGAGTTGTGTCCTGTCAAGTATGTCTTGTGTGGTGGCGTAGTTCGTTGCAGTGGCGAGTTTAATTCTCTAAAGTATCCTTCAAATTGTTTTGCTATACTTTTAGAGTCATGTGTTCTGTGGCCTGTGGTTGTGTCCTTTATAGCATTTATAGTTCTATTGTGTCCCTTTGGTTTTACCATATTGGCTAGTAGTGACCCAGCCTTATTGCCAAACCTAAAGTATTTGGCATTCTGAAATTGTATTCTGCTTTTGGCTTCCGCTCCCAAGTATGTATCTAGTATTAGGGAGGCTTCCAACCAGCATTTTTTATTTTCTGCTGTATTGTGTTCTATAAATAATCATCCCAACAATTCTTATGTAATAGAGCAGACTGGCAAAAATATATTGTAGCGTGTTAGCTATTGAGCACTGTAGAAAGTGAAGAATTAGGTATTGGACTTGGTCATATATTTATGGAGGAAAATTATCCAATATCATCACATATCTGTAAGTGGCAAAAGTATGTGAAAACCTTGTGCTACAGTAACTGGATCTAAACACTTCTGGTACTTGTTAATCGGTCCTGCATATTGATTGGAGGAATTTGAGCCCAGCTTTGTTATGTTGGTGGGTTTCCATTCATACACGCCTTGATTTAGGTCCTTTTTCAACATTTTTTTATAAAATGATGGAACTTCTGAAGGGTTCACAAACTTTCATGCACCACCAGTGTATAATGTATGTCTACTGTAAAGCAGTTAGATAGGGTCTATACCTAAAGCCTTATGGCCAGTGGTCCCCCTCCCTCCTCCTAAGCAGGAAAGTTAGCCTAGAACTTTTCAAACCTTAGCTGCTCCTCCGGCTGTGCTCTTGGATGTCCTGCTGGTGTTCCACACAATGGGTGTTCATGCATCTCAGACCCTCATGCACATCTCCACTACCACAGCCATGAACAGTCATTTTATCAATCATGTGTGATTTCTGGATCAGGTGTGTTTCTGGATAGAGCTCTGTCTTTGAGAGCACTTGGATTGTTTGTTTAGCCAACTCATATGTGACCTTACTTTCTGCCTGATGCAACCCTTGCTTGTGCAACGCATTTACCTTCATTTACCCCTTAGAATATAGTGCTTGGATTGTTATCTGCACTGATTCAGTCCCCTGGCCGATCTCCAACTTCAGCTTGTTATCTGTGTCTGCTGCCATGTCTGAAATGATTGACTTTTGAACGATGACCCCATGTTGGGCCACTTAGCCATGCTCCTGTAGAGTTATATCTTTTTAATGATTGAGTCATTTACTGTTTCCCATAAGAGATGGCTTGTCTATATGCAAAGAAGTGCATTCTGCTGCAATTTGTTCCATGTTATGATTGTATATTATATAGGATTGTTTATTGTAGTACGATTTCTCAATTCCAAGGCAAAGCACAACACAACGAGGAAACAAGACACAATACAAAGTAATACATTGCATTTTATTTGTGCTTTCATAAACCTATCAGGCCTTTTCTGGGGTTGTGTTGCTGAAAAAATGCTGCACTGTGCCACAGAACAGCAAAAACTTCTGAGATCGTAACCAGGAGCCAAATTATGGGCAGGGCATGAGGGAGCGCCTCCCATGGACCTCCACCACTTCATATAGCCAGAGGGCCTCCACCATGAGTATCATACATTTAGGAATTTCTTGCAGTGGCAGAGTTTACACAATGTGGCAGGTGAAATTGCTGATATCCATGAGCTATGGCAAGATGGCCTTCACCATATCTGAGTCTATGTATGCCTATGGAAGCATTGGTTTGGAGGCTACAGGAAGATAACTGCTGCCCTCTCTGCACTGAGGACCGCTGCCTTCTCTCCAATGAGGACCGCTGCCTTCCCTGCACTGAGGACTGCTGCATTCCCTGCACTGAGGACCACTGCCTTCCCTCCAATGATGACCGCTGCCTTCCCTCCACTGAGGACCGCTGCCTTCCCTCCACTGAGGACTGCTGGCTTCCCTCCACTGAGGACCGCTGCCTTCCCTGCACTGAGTACTGCAGTATGAGATGATGACAAAGTGTGTGTAATGCCCGAGTGAGTACAGAACACAGTTCAGAGAGATATAGACCAATTTTCAACACCATTTCACTCATAAGTGGACAAACCCCCATTCTGCGGGATGCTGGACACACGTACTTGGGTACAATTGTCCCCAAGGTCTTAGGACGCAAGCTATATCTCCTGAATACTGGAATCGCAATGGTAGAGCACTCACTGAAGGATGAAAATAGGTATCCATTGGGTAGCCAAAGGTCAGCGTGTAGGGTCAATCTGAACAGCTATAACAGGGGGGTGAAATGGGCTGAATGGATGTTATTGGGGCAGGGGAACATGTATTCTTGGCAGATTTCCAGGCTCATAGGCCCACAATAATGGGGTTAATCAGTTCAAAATCACCATAATGACTGATAGCCCTGAATTTTACTTTGGGCTCATTGGGCCATTCTGATTTTTTTGTGGCTTGAGGATCCCGCTAGTGTTAGAACAAGCAACCAAAGATGACACTCAGCAACGGTTGACTTGGCAAGCCAACCCAAAAAAACACGGGATCGAGGAGCGGAGTCTTTTCTTTACAGAGCCTTAGTAAAATGCATGTCTTATGAAGTTAGGCATACCAGTCCTCATTTAGGCACAACCAAAACAGGTCATATGTATATAAAATGCATGTATGATCATGTATATAAAGTGATGCATTGCATTCTACTTTATATGGAAAGACACAAGGGTAATTCTTCATAGAATTTAACTGTTTTTGCCTACATAGTGGTGTTTGCTTTCTTCTTTGGTACTTATTCAAAAGACTTTAATGGAGGTCTACTGAGTAGGCAGCATTGAATTAAACGGGTTTACTTTTATGTGTACTAAACTATATTCCTAATTGTTGGCAATAGCAACCAACACCCATTTTGTTATGAGCGGTCGTTGGGTTCATCTGAACTGGGTGCTTAAGCAACAAGCATCTGCTACAACAGCATGAGGTATTCCTGGCAGCGCAGCACAGATGAATCCTGGGATTATTATCAGATGCTGCAAATAACACCTAGGAGCAAAGACTTGGGCTGCTGCCAGAAATGATGGGAAATGGGGCTGCTATAAAGTAGTTATATGGCTCATGGGAAGTGGTGTTGAGAGACAAAAGACAAAACTTTGAATAATATAGATTCTATTAATATAGCATTGCTGCGAAATAACTAGCAAGAACAGCAATGCTAGTAATTTACTTTCTAGTAATTCTTCTTTAGTTAATGGTAGACGCCCTCTTTAGCCAGCTAGTGTTTTTTTTAGCATGAATAAAAGCTACACATATTCCCCATAGCAATATATAGCAATATATTCATTTTCCCCATAGCAATATATAGCAATATATTTATTTTTGACAGTATATTACTCTACTTTTTTAGTACTTTTACTGTTACACTAAAAGGAGGGCGAATCTAATTCTTCTGTGCGTTAGGAGGTTTATATTTATGCTGTGTGTTTCATAGGGTCAAATTTGGTGACATAGATACTTTAAAGAGATGGAATCTTCTACCTACCCAAAATATTTAATTCTCATTTTTTATTGAAATTACATATAGACATAAACAACCTTGTAAGCATATTGTAAATAATGTAGTGTGCATAATTACACTTTCCCATAGGCTTGGGAAGGGCCTGCTAATAGCAATTATTGAAATGGCGAGGAAGAAGCACGGTCACGAGGCACTAGGTTTCTTACCGGCAGCATATCCTTTTATAATAGGGGGGAGTGGGGGAGCTATTTGTTGTCCATTCAGATTTGTGTAGATTTACAGCCAGTGTTGTTGGCATTTCACTTATAACTGTTTATTAATTTGTATACATTTGCACTTGTTCATTGTATGCAATTGTCTACTAATTTGGCTCTTGATGATCGTGTGGGATTAAATATTTGTATATGTACATTCACCATATGAGTTTGTTTATACTTGTTTGGGCAGCTACAAAGTAGTGACCAGGGTCCCTGGAGACAGGGAATTGCATGGCCCTGGAATGTCTTAGATTCCAGGGATGGGACTTAAGGGTTTTGGTCTGCTTAAAGAGTGTCTCTAGTAGATCCTAAAATCATTAACCAGCTCAAATGCATACTATTGTAAAAGACAATTTGGAAATGTTATTTTAAATTTTGAAATTGGCATTTGTTGCATAGGGAACAAATGAGTACCTATAGATGGAAAGTAATCAGATAAGATAGATTCATTTGAAATAATGGATGTCATGGTGTCAATTTAGGTATAATCCGTTCATGCACTTAAATGAGCACTATCGTGAGTGTATTATTAAAAATCCATATAAACACGTCTGCTAATAATGAGGGGTCACTTATACACCCGAACTGAATAAAACTCCCACCATGCTTGTGGTTTTCCTGTCATGGTAGGAATAAAATCCAGGGGTGACAGGTTTAGTCTACCAGGCTCTGTCACCCCGGATATCCTCTTCCTTCCATTAAAATAAAAAAACAAGCCTGGCTGGATATTTTTTGATGCCGGACTCGTAAGTGACCTCTCCTCCCGCCATCCAGCATATTTATATGGATTTTTAGCATTGGGATATTTTTTGCAATGATGCTCCTTTAAATATTTTATACTTAACCCTAAAAACATTTCTGCCAGTGCTGGACATCATTCCTGCCCACAGCCACTCCTTAACAAATACTTCAAATGTTTAGTGATCCTCTCGTGTATTTTGTTGGTATTTTGAAGCTTTACGTTCCAGAGATAAAATAAAAACAAAAACAATACAGGCATATCAGTACGCATAATAGGGCACAATTCAGCAATACTATTCCAATGGCAGGTCTGATTTTTGGCAACAGATGGATATTCGCCTTTAAAATCCTTGACATATTTTCCATTACTTGTGTGACCATATCAATATCAAACAGATGACATATTATCCTGGATTATTTTTATAGCCTTTATACATTAACAATGCTCTCAGTCTTTGATGTAAAAAAAATGGTGAGTCTAAGTGGGTTTGGTGTTTCTGTTATAGATATGGAGTAACAGTGATGTTGAGTAAATGGCACCCATCCACATCTGCTCTGTGAATACACATTGTAGATGGAGAGGCTATATATTAAATATAAGATATCTTTTTTATAAAAATATGTATAATTGGAAATAAACTGTGGGCAGTTCGGTCACATTTGTGGAGGCTAATATTTGTATTTGAATACCTCATAGGAGGGATGTTATTTCCAAATTCTTTGTGAGTAGAGTTGAAAAATGCTCTTATTGCAGGTACAGATGTTTTTTTGAGGGGGAAAATTAAAAAATGTATTGCATTTCTGTATAAAATTACCGTATTTTGCCACATAAGACACCCAAGAGTAGAGAGGGAATTTAAGTGTGTCTTATGGGGCGAATGTAAAAAAAAAGTGAACTTACATGACCGCTGCTCCCACACTGCTGGTCGGGCTGCCGCAGCCACCGTTTGGCCGGGCGATAGAGACGCGGCACGCGCTCCCTGCTATGGGAGCTGCCGCTGCTACTGGGGTGCGGCGTCCACACACACACACAAACAACCTGGTCCTTGCAGCGGCTGGGCGTGGCCTGTGGCAGTGTCCATTGTCCACAATGGACGCTTGGAGCAGGTCACATTCACCCACTGAATGGACCCAGGTGTCTGTGTATGCGCGTTGCGAGGATCAGTAACAGCTGCGGCGCTGGTGGCCAGGAACCTGCTGTCCGGAGGGGGGGGGGAAGGTTGGTTTGTTTAGGCCCCTCTGCATATGGGAAAGGGGAGGGGGGATGCCACACTGCCTGTGGTGAATGGGAGGGGGGATGCCACACTGCCTATGGGGAATGAGAAGGTGGACGCCACACTTCCTATGCGGGATGTAAGGGGGGAATGCCACACTGCCTATGGGGAATGAGAGGAGGGAGAATGCCACACTGCCTATAATGGGGAGGGCTGCATCTTACCTATTATTTGGTTCTTGGGGGGGTGGAGTTTTAGTACATTTGTTTCAGAATATCTCCTCTTCCAAAGCCTTATAGGATGAAAAATGCGGTAATAAGCAGGCTACACTTCACACCCACAAGTGCACCCAAAGTTAAACTTGCTTCAGTAAATAATTAGCACGACCCCACTGTATCCTCCTTATCTCATGTATACACATTTTTAGATTTAGAAGGCAGTTAGGTACCCTTATATTTCAATAGACTTTTTTTAAGTCCTTTCATGTTATAAATGAGTGCTTAACTATAGAATTATGAGTTTGTAGTTACCGCTAAATTCAAGCACCTCTGGGGTTAGTAAAAGTGGACCAAAACCCAGGATTTTCAGGGCTTGGTCTGTCCCCCTGGGGCACCGTGGTTTGGGGTGCCCAACTGTGTGAAACCCTGCCATACACCCAATAAATTCTCCTCTCCTTGGTCCAGTGGTGCATGCTTGGCTTTTCTTCCAATCAGCTTCTCCGGACATGCATATTAAAATCCATTTTAGCAGAAAAAAATAAAATGACATTTGGCGACATCTAGATGCCGTTTTTACATGATTGACAAGTTACAATGCAAGTTTGTACAAATAAATGTGTGTAACATTATTTTTCAGCATAAAACACTTCAATCCAGTTCAGCACATTGTGCTCTATGGGATCATGATCTACAGCGCTACTATAAACTGGGGCAGCTTCAACCAGAGGATGCAGCACTGTACCCTATATGGCGCTAGTGTTAAATTAGATGCATGTTGACGCAGTCATTTTTATGTTTTGATCAGGCTCTAAATCTTCAACCATGCAACATGCCAGGGTGATAAAGGAGAGGTCCAGAGTCTGTGCCGATCATCCAGGTTTGAAGGCATTAGAAGAGCTCTGGGATAGCAGTCTTGCCACAGCCAAGATCTTCTGGTTTGTGGACAATGGCTCTTTTGAAAGCACCTGGAAGGGAAGAGACTGTCAGAGAGTTGCCGTTTTTTGTCCTGTGTGGCGATTCAGAAGAAATAGAATTTACTACATTTCTGTGGTGCTAGTGGCAGAGTGGTGCTAGAGTCGGATTTACTTTGGTGGGTGGTGGACAACAGAAACAGGACGACCCACTGATCATTTGATCAGGACCCATTTGAGCAGGAGCTTATTCAGTTAATATTTGGTAAGAATGAAACTTGGACACTTGTAGCGGCCTCTTTCTTGTTTTTAAGTAATGTAATGCAAGTAATGTTCCTGGGAGAGCCATCTGCTGCTGTGTTAGTGTTCAGTGTATATATGGTCAAACTTCAATCTATCGATTGGGATATTGGGGGCCAGCTTCTGGGATAAGGTATTAACCCTTCTAGTGCCAGCTACGTGAGTCTCACGTAGCTGCCTCTACTCCACTTAAGTGCCAGCTACGTGAGACTCATGTAGCTGACTTTAAACCCCCACAGTAAAAAAAATATAAAAGTAAAATACTCACCTGACCCCTCGCTGGATCCAGCCGGGTCTCCTCTTAAATTTTGGGCCATCCGATCCCCCGTGGGGGGTCGGGTGGCTCCAGGAGAGCCCCCGGAATAGAGCCCCCCGCTTCAGCAGCAGCAGCTGCTAACTGTAAAAAAAAAATAAAAATGACATTTACTTATCTGCAGTCGCGCTGCCTCCCTCCGGGTCTCCTCTTCACTGGGGGGGCCTCCGATCGCCCCCCCCCCGGCTCTTCAGCTTCAGGGGAGAGCCTGAAAGGGCCGCCATCTTGCCGTTAAGCTCCTCCCCTTTAGGTGTCGTCCTGGGTGTCGTCCTGGCTCCCGGGTGTCGTCCTGGCTCCCTGCTGCTGTTCTTTCAGATGCGATCATGCTGACCACAGGAGCAGAGGGGCAGGTGATCAGATCATCACCTGCCCCTCTGCTACTGTAGCCAGCATGATCGCATCTGTCATCACATCGAGGGACAAAGGAGCTGACGATCGGAGGTAAGTAAAGTGAAAAAAAGTTTTTATTTTTTAATAAAAGTAATTTTTTCTTATGTGTCAGTGTGTTTTTTTAATGTTAACCCTTTGTGAACTGGTAAGGGGTCCATGAGACCCCTGTACCAGTTCACAAGGCTGGGGGCTGGCAAGTCACCTGCAACTAGCGGGTGACTTGCCATTAACCCCTGCACCCCCAATTACCTGCCTCTCCAAAGCCCAGGGGGGGCAGAAGAGCCCAGGCCCACACAGGCTATGTGGGCTTGTAGGCTGCAGGGTGGGGGGGGCACAAAAGCTGGCCCCTCCACTCTGTTCCTACAAGCCCCCATAGCTGGTCCCGGGCTGGTTATGACGGGTAAGGGGGACCCCACGTCATTTTTTTTTAAGGGTTAGGGTTAGCCTAACCCTAACCCTTAAAATGAAAAAAAAATGGGGTTGTTGTTTCTTTTTCAGATTTTACTTGTTTTTTCTTGTTTGCATATAGTTTTTTTTAGGAAAATGTGGCTTTGATTCTTCTTTTTTATTCTTTTTTAGGGAAACTCTGTGCAACCAAAGAATTGATTGAGGGATTACTTCCAGAAAACTGCGCCCATGTCAACAAGCCTGGTACGCCTAGAAATCTTGAGGTGTGTACTTCCATTTGTGGGGGGTATTTCAAATTTAAAGGGTTGTTTTTCTGGAAAAACTGCAAGGTGCGCTTAGCGCGTAGCATAGTTGTATTTTATCTGAAAATCTCCTAAAGCGCTGTTTGGGGGAGTCTCCTGGGCAGGAAAGGGTGTCTACCAATACATATGTGGTACCGCTGTGAGCAGGAGAAATTAGGGTTTCGCACGCAAAAAAATCCCTGGAAATCCCTTCAAAAATCAAGGTTGAACATATGTAGCGCAAAATAGTGAAACGTGATCTGGCAACAAAGGGTGACAAAAATTCTAGGAAGGCTGGCACTTAAAGGGTTAAGGTCAACTATGGATTCAGACAGGTCACACAATCTCAGATTAGATCTACAGTGTCTGTTTTCCTGATTCTTTAATAGAGGGGACTTCTGATCATCCTGGACATTGTAGTGTCATTGAGGCGGTGTTCTGTTAGGGAGACCCGCCGGCTCGCTAAGATCGCTAAGCTTCTTATTGGTCTTGCCCATGATCTTGTGGGTAACGGATCCTTTTGTTCCTTATTCTAGCATTGACTGGATCTTTAGTACCATCGAAGCTGAGTCAGCCTCTAGGGAATCCAGCTGCACCAGTTAGGTCCCTTTAAATATGGGGTTTAATATAATACTACAGCATATTAATAAATTAATGAATAAAGTATTTCATTTGTGTAGCGTTTTGTGTGGGTTATGAAAATGTAGCATATTTATATTTCAGAACGCACAATGACACATTTACAATGGGCATATTTAATTACCTGCATTTCTGGGTGCACTTGAATGGGGCTTGATTATTACGCTTTGCATTTGTATTAGACATGTTTATAAACTATATTATTAACAAAACAATATACTGTACTTGAGGAACAATAAGGATTAACTACACTCAATTCAACACGTGAAGTGTCTGACAAATGACTATAGAGAAACCAAGTATAAATGATGATGTACATTCTCCTTTCATATGGAAATAAAATAAATTATTTTCAAGTTTGATATTTTTATTCTTGCTAATGAAAGCTTGGATGCTATTATTTAACTATTTGCTGAATCTGGAATAATAAATGCGTACTTTTCTTTATATGGTCCGGCAGTATTTGCACAATGCTATTGTTTTGTTTCTGTTGCTATTCAGTTTTCAACCTTTTTTTACTGCTCAAGCTACATCTATAGGTTTACGAAGGAAGAATAGAAGAGACAAGCTATGCTGTCCCATGAGTGTGTAATTGGTGGGCACCAACACTCTGCTGTGCCGTTTGGTCCACCACTCCCTGGTTTCCTGGAAATGCTGCTGCTCAAATCACTGCTACATCCAGGGCCGAATTATAGGCAGGGCGCAAGTGGATCATGCCCCTGGGCCTCCACCATTTGCCCTGAAATAGGGTCTCCACCAACATTGGGGCTATGGTTGGGGTACTGGGACTTTTCGGTGCTGCTGCTTGGTCCAGATAGCCCCGATCCACATCATTGTAGGGGTGTATACCTGAGGTTTTTCCCTTTCCAGCAACCCCTCCAGTGGGTCATTGGCCCCTCTAGGTCTTAAGACCGGCATTCAGATATGTACCCCCCAGTGCCCATGAGCAACGATACCGGGATTTGCGATACCACCTCTCCACCCGATCCACATGCCCTTGCAAGTGTGTATACCTCAGGTTCTCCCCTTTCCAATGACATCTAGTGGGTCGTTAGCCTCCCTAGGTCCAGACATCCGCACTTGAAAGTGTATCACCCCTGCACCCACGAGTAACGGTACAGGGACACTGCAGGACCATGGCCTGGTCTGGTCGGCTGCGATCCACAAGCCCTTGCAGGGGTGTATACCTGAGGTTCTTCATCCTTTCCAACGACACATCCGCTGGGTCGTTGGCCCCCTAGATCCAGAGATCTGGTGCTCGGAAATGTACCATCCTGGGAAAGGTACATTGATTCCCACCTACCTGCCTACTGACCCACCCACCAATTTACCCATTTACCAACTCA
The DNA here is from genome assembly GCA_027917425.1 of Gastrophryne carolinensis. Classification (NCBI taxonomy): domain Eukaryota; kingdom Metazoa; phylum Chordata; class Amphibia; order Anura; family Microhylidae; genus Gastrophryne; species Gastrophryne carolinensis. Next base: position 149,652,840 of record CM051236.1, read on the forward strand.
CCTTCCTACCTAACTACCTGCCTGCTGACCAACCAACCTACCTACATACCTGTCCACTCCCTTCCCTACACAGGTCCAGGAGAGGCAGCTGCCAGCTCTGGTGGAAAGGCAGAATCATCAGACCCTGGAGCAGAGGTGCCAGTCGCCCACCCACCCACCTACCTGCCTGCCTGCCCATTTGCCTACCTCCCTACCTGCCTTCCAACCAACCTCACTACCTGTCCTCCCCCCTACCTTCCCACACCCTTATCTGCCTAAACACTCACCCTCTTACCTACTCACCTACTTACCCAACCATATACCTACCTACCCACTCACCTACCTACCAACCTATGTGCCTGCATGTCTACCCACTCTGCCTACCTATCCTAAATTCCTATCTGTTAGGAAATCTGATAGGAATTCCTAACTAAATTCCCACACAAACCTCTACCTGAATTCCCTCTACCTGTCTGAGTACCTACCCATCTATCTGCATAACCACCTACCTGCCTGCTCACCCACCTACCTACCCTTCTTTCTACCTACATACCCACTTAAATGCCCACTTACCTACCTACTTACCTAAATGCCTGCATGCTCACCCACCTACTTTTCTAGCATAACCTACCTATATAGGAGATACAGGAAGGTCGGGTTTTTTGGGTGGGTGGGGTCCACACACACACAGCAGAAATGTACAGCACTAGGTAGAGTGATTTTAAACAGGAGCACAGCTTATCCACTCATGGTAGAAATTGGCTTGTGTTTTGTTTCTTAGTGGCATTGGTTGCTGACATGTGTATGCGTTGATCTAATAGTGCGCAGTGATTGTGGTTTTACAGGGGAGGAGCATGGTTTATCCACTCCGTGTGTGAAGTGAGGAGGTGGGCAACCTGTTTCTACATACAAGCAAAGCTCCAGTATGCCCCCTCCGTCGCAGCCAGGATTGCTCAGGGGACTGGATCTGACATTCCATTTAGTGTGCAAGCAAAGGCAAGCCTTCTTTGTGTTAGGTTACTTGGCTGGACTGTTATTTTGAATAAGATGTCCAGTGTCTTCATAACCCCCAGGGGCTGAGACGAGGGGGGGGGGTTACACAAAAGCCTTACCTCTCCCGTAGCTCAGTACTGTCATCTGGGAATGGGGGTGGCTTGGAGAGGGCAGAGTGGAATCCCCCCCCCCACGTGGCATGCACCTGCCCACCCGTAAGGAAGGGGCCGCTCTGTGCATTCTCTTCAATATGGCTGGGTCTATGGCCTGAGACAGCTAGGGAACAGTACTGCATCCTGGATGTTTTTTTTTTGTTACTCCCCCTCCTGCCTCAGTGCCAGGGGAAGGAAGCCAGGGTGGAAGGTTATGAAGACAATGGACGTTTGCTTTAATGAAAAAAATTTGATCTGGTGCTGGAAATGTACCATCCCGTGAAAGGTACATTGATTCCCAGGATGATTTGGAGCCTACCTATCTACCTACCCACCTACCTGCCTACTGACCCACCCACCAATTTGCCCATTTACCAACTCACCACCTAACTACCTGCCTGCTGACCCACCAACCTACCTACATACCTGTCCCTACACAGGACCTGGAGTGGCAGCTGCCAGCTCTGGTGTAAAGTCAGGTAAACATGTTTACTGATACCAGGAAACCTAAAGGTGGAGGTGTGGCATGTTCTCCAAGATTGCCCCACCATATTTTAGAGCAGGTAGCAGATTAGACTGACAATTTAGAGAGTCTTGGTGGGATGCCATGCAGAGTCTGATGGTAAAATAGGGTCAAGCCAGGGTTGGGCAAGCAGCATAGGGCTGTGAGCAAAAGGACAAGCTGAGGTTGGTTCCGGCCTTGTGTGCTAGGTGTACAATCGCGCCGGGTTCCATAGTCAGATGGGCGCCGGACAGCTGCACCCACCCACTTGATGCCCTAAGCTGCCTGTTCTATGTCAAATGGAGTTGCTGGGGTGCAAGGTTGGTTGGGTCAGAAGGAAGGGGCGCCATGCCCACCTTTTTTCTGCCCATTAAAGTTGGCCAAACCACCTGATTCCCTATCCTGGTACCACTGTGGTAAATCCCCAGGCAGATCACCAGGCATTCCCACATTGCAAGCAATCACATGGCACATGTGCAGGCTCAATCAGCAGTCTATACTGTATATATTAATATATTTACTCTTTTTGTCTGCATAGCCTAGCATAGAGAGTAAGAAACAGCTTGCATCCCCAGTTTCCTCTAGCACAGCAGTGCATCAGCTAGGGAACCATGGGATTGCTTGTGAGGTAAGTATACCAGCGATACTGTGAGGTTTCACAAATTTGGGCACCTTGCATTGGGATGCCCCGATGATAGGGAATCAGCCAGCTAATCAGTCCATTTTAAAGGGCCACTTCAGCCCCTTCCTGCAATAAAACATAACCCCCACCCTGCCCCCATCCAAATAGCAATCCTGCTAATGTAATAAAAGAAAAAAAACACCCACCTTCACCCCAAATCCAGCCCCGAAGTTGGCAGTGCCGCATCTTCCTGGAATTCCCGGCCAGCCACCTTGGGGCACTGGCCACACGGGGCAGTGGAACTGGCAGCTAATGTATATGGAATGCTTCTGTGAGTGGGTACCTTTGCCTGGTATCAGGCTTGATGCCAGGATATGCGCAGGGGGCTTCCTACGAGCCCCAGTGGCTTTTGGCAACCATGTGGGACAGTAGGCCAGAAGTGAGGAAGTGCAGAATTGTATTGGGGGGTGCCATCCTGTAGGCTCACACAGGGCACCTTCCACCCAAAGGGCCGGCATCTGGAGTTTGTAGTCAGTAGCAATCTAAGTCATACAGAGATTTAAAAAAACAAAATCAGGGTCAAAGACACAGAAGGTGAAAGAACCAGAAGGTAGAAGGTCAGGGGTAAATGAACTTTTCCCGTGTCTGCAGTTAAGGGCAACTTTGTATAATAAAAGCCTTTGCTACATTACTACATGACAGCACCATCCCTTTGCTTACAGATATATGTGCATTGCTGATGGACATTTATCCAGGGCAAATCATGGCAGATTTAACTTTCCTGAATATTCTGACAGATATTTCCCAAGGTAAACTTCTTTATTTTCTGTCGGTAATGAATGGTGTTTTTTAAAAAGTATAAGCGTGTACCAGAAAATAAATGTTCAGCTCAAGCTAGAATATTAGTTTTAGTTCTGGATGGAAGGAAGAATGGTAGAAGCAACTGAATGTACAATTTGTTGTCCATGATCCCATTGTGGAGATACATCCATACTTCCTGTCTCTTCCTAGCCCAGTTCAAACTGGGGGCCCCAACCATTATGGATAGGTTACAGGGGACAGAACAACTTAGTATTAAGTATTGGCAGTTACTTATGTATTGGCAGTTATAGTGTGACCATGACCATGAGTGTGGAGACCATGAGGCATAAGATGAGGACTGACGTTGGGGCTGCCTGGTGAGGGCCCCCCCATATTGGACTCTTGGCTGTCCTGCTCTGATGGAGGCCCGGGCCATGCTTATCCACTGAGCTATAATCTACTGTGAATGCATGCACATCAATTGATATCTACAGTATCCTCAACCTCCCCCACCCCATTCACCCAAATGGCAAGTTTTCATATGACTAGTTAAACGTCTTCAAGAAAATTAATGTACAGTTGCCTTGATTTACACCTATATATGTCATAACCTGGAGCATAACAGGCATTAAGACTTTACTAGAAAAACTTAAAACTTTGAAAGAGTATGCTGGATTGTATGCAGTTTAAACATAAAGTGGAACCCCCCTCTCCGATCACGATCAAAACTCACCTTTCCAGAGATCCTACAGGGCATGCACAGGCACTCGTCCTATCAGTTCTGTATGCTGTGCATGATGTGTATGACGCTATGCCACAACGCATTCACTGTAGGAATACTGGCAATGTGAGAATATTTGCGATCCGATGGGTTTTCACACAGTGGGGCATCCCAAATCATGATGCTCAGGGGTAAGGAATCGTCTATCCCTGGAGTCTATTTGGCCCAATTTAAAAATTATTTGACAAAACAAAAGGCACACTCTCCGCTCTGGTAGACAGCCTGTTCCTGCATCTTGGCTAATGTGTGGAAACATCAAAGCCTTTACAGTTTTGCTAAATTTACATCTGTCACACATGTTTTAAAAGCTCTGATGAGATGAATTAACAATTGAGGTGCTTTTAAACCAGCGAGCATGACAAGAATATTTCCACGCATCATAAGCTGCTATTTATCTAATAAATTAGCCCACTAAATGAATTACATTTTACAGTTCTATTTTAAACCTATTAGTGATTTTTTCTTTAGTAAATCCTAATACGCTTACCAGTAATTACATTTGCAGGCAAACTAAAATTTGCAGTGGCAAAGCGTATAATAAGTATAATAATATATACAATACTTATACATTAAAACTTTAAACATTTTTCATAAAAAGTTGGACAACTTGTTTTGCACTGCATTGTGTGTTGATGTGAAGCTTAAACTTTAACAGACTTTCAGTTTCCTAGGGGGCATCTTTATTTGGGATGCCCCACAGAATGAACTTGTTCAAGGTTCCAGCAGCAATAAAATGTACTATTTGACTCTGTTCTGCAGTGGCATCCCAGCTTTGATGGTCTGCCGGGGGGTGGCACGCAAAGCAGAGAACTTGAGTAAACTTCTGAATTAATAATAGAGTTCCCTTTACCAGGATGATGGCTTTTTACAGTGAAAGAAAAGTCTCTGCTTAAAGCACCCCCAGATCCCCCCAGATCACCCATTCAACTCAGCTTTCTGCCATGCTGCCGCTCCCATGGCGTATACACAGGCTCTCTTCCAATCAGTGCTTCAAGGTGCGCACTTTGTCTGTGTCTCCTGGGGCTCCCAGTACCAGTGGTGTGCGTCGTGGCTGCAGACCTTCCTCAAGGAAAAGGGCGCAGGCTGAAGGTGGAGCCCCACCAAAGCCCAAGCGTCCGTATGCCAAGAGGGAGCCAGAATTTAATTTGGCTGATAATAATACTCTTGTGCATCTGATACTGGCTAAGTAGGAGTTATTACTTGGCTCACAAAGTCAGTGTTTAGGCAAACAAGAAAGGAGCAAATTGTGGGATGCCATTGGTGAGCAGCTTACTAGCACAGCTCAATATCCACGTAGTGGCACAGCCTGCAAGAAGCGCTTCTACACTTTACAAAGTGCCCTTATGGTAAAGATGAAGTCTGATTTTCTTGTTGACAGTGGGACGAAGCAGGCTCCAAAGAGTAAATACAGGCCATATGAGGAGATGTTGAAGTGCAAAATTCCCCTGTGTCGGCTGCAGGGTGTGGATGCTGGGGATGGCACCACAGACTGGGGTGAAGGTACATTGTGATTACCTTGTAAATGATTGTTCCAATTCATGTTTAACCATATTTGTTTGTAACCTCTTTCTAATCCTAAAAGTATGTCATGGTAAATATCATATTATACCTATGTAATTGTTTGTTTACATTTCTCTTTGTTTTTCTTTAGTGGCACATGAGGACTTTCAGAACTCAGATGTAATGGGTCCCAGATTCCTGCCCTTCCCCCAGCCTCAACATTAACCCAGTCTGATGTTGAAGGTAAAGAGTCTTGATCATTTAATTCCATGGTATAGGTCTTGAGGGTCTTTTAAATTGCGCACATTAACAATGGCTAATTGTTATTATTTTTTTTCATAGATGCCCTCAGAATTGCATCAGCATCTCCTCATGAGTCTACATTCTCTTTGGAAGCCAGTAAGTGTATGTGTTAATTTGGCTTGCCTGAAAGTAAGTTAAATGTCTGGATTTAGCTGTATTATGTTTTTAATTTGTAGGCCAAGTCCCAGCTTCATCTTTGGACCCCACTTCCTGTGTTGCAGGCCTACATGACACTGTTGGTGTGTAGTGCTAAGCATACTGTATTCTTTCAGTATTTTGTTTATTAATGTGTTTCACAACAATTTGTACTATGCAAAACCATGAGACCTCACATTGAAAGCTGTATAGTTGGTTATGTTTTTCTAACAAACGTTTACTATTTAAGAGTGATAAAATAAATAAACTGTAAAATACATGTGGCCTTTCTTTTGGTGACATTTGAATACATTTATTGAATCAATACTATGCCAGCTTAAAGTAATAACAATTATGTTATCTTTCCTTAGGTGTGAATACAGGAAGGGCCCTTCAAAGCGCGGCTGCTAGGGATGGCGGTAAGATTGTGATTTCAACTTTTAATGTAAGGATGTTGTATCTCATTACATGTATTTGGCCTATTTACATTTGGTATGACCCATGTATTTTTAGGGCAAAGCTCTAGTGATGAGCTAAATCTGGACATCTCCAATGTGGCAGGTATGTGTGCTCATAAATGTGATTATGATCTGTGGCCACACAATGAGTTGACCTTTATTGTTTAACAATTAGCTTTCTTCCCTAAATATCATACATGTAAAGGGTGTGTGGATTGACCAATTTGGAAAATTTAACAGGTATTCAATCTATACAGGTTAGATAAAGTAGAGACACAATAAATCCAAAGCCAAAAATAAACAGTTTTTCTATTTAGCATATGTGATGTTGCCGCCATTATCGGATGATGATTTGCCCCTTCCTGGCAGCCAGACACCTGAACTATTTGAGGAGGACCACACTCAGGCACCATTGATTAGTTGGTTATGGTTGTGAAAACTGTAAAAGGAATTCTTGACGGCAACCCAGGATGTGGCCTCCTCCCAAGTCCCATGTGGTCAGCCTTCGGAGCCAGCACAAACGGTACATGATAATATAACCATAGATGTGGCTGTAAAAGTTGTATATGCAAAATACAATCAGTAATGTAATATCTGGCTTTTGATTTTAGACCACTACGCAACCAACTGCAAGAGGTGTCCCCACCAGTGCTGAGCTCTATGAGTTAGGGAGCCGGATGCTGGAGGCCTACAGTCACCAACAGTCGCATGATAATTCTAGGAGCGGATTGTGGCGTTGGAAAAACAATCGCTGGTGGACCAACAACAAATATGTGACCTGAGGCAAGAGGTACGGGAGCTACGCAACCAACCCCAGGCAGAATTGGTGACTGCCATCAACCGGTCCATTGATCGGCAGGACCAAACTTTGTTGTTGCTACATCAGCTAATACAGCAACAGTCTATTTTTTTTGCTGCACTGTTGGCCCCCAACACGGCCCCTATAAATGACTCAGCACAAACAAGGCCACCCACAGATTAAAAATTTGGGACAATTCTTTTTTTTTATCCAAATGATGACACAATTTGGATTGCCTTTATTTGAATTAATACATTTGTGTTGAGCTTTAAAAATTTGGATTTCGTACTTGATTGCATAGATAGTAACCCATACATGTAGACATGTCTATATCTATATATGTGTAATAGGTTTGAACACACTCTAATGATTCTAGAATGTTAGGGGTACAAATGTGTTTAACATTCTAATAACTAATGGGTTAATGTTAACTTGAATAAGGTTTTCAAGGTCATGCTAGTCCACTCAGAAGCGGCCAACTGTTGCCTGCTGCTTATTCAAGAACAGCGACTTTAGGCGTTGCAAGGAATAACCAAAAAAAAACCTACTACACATATCAAAAGTACAGCGCCCCAGGCAGCAACAGGTAGCAACTGGTCATAGTGACTGGCCCTCGGCGCTCAAACCCAGATTCAGCAAGAAATTTCTATGAAACAGCGTGGGCGCTGTTTTTTTTTTGTGACTGTGGGATAGAGCGCCAGACACGGTTAGATTAAAGTGAATTTATGGACACAAAAACAACATTAAAGTTGCAAAAATAACGGGAAGTGGTGGTAGTGGTGTGACTTTAAGATTTTTATGGCAGACTATAAAAAAAATTCTAAAACATACATACAGTTCATGAATCATGTCTACAACATTTGTCGTTTGAAAAAAAAAATAATAAAAAAAGGAATGAGAAATGGAATTTGAGGCTCTTCCATTGAAATGTATGGGAGAGCGTCAGGTAGCGAGAGGTAGGTGGTGCTGTGAAAGTGTGAACGCCGGCACTGTACGGTGAGACTGGGAAAATGATGAATCTAACTCTACCTGGTGTTATCCCAGTCACTAAACAGGATCGGCTTCATAAATGTGTAATTTGCGTGCTGGGGCCAGCATTTTCTTGCCGATACCTCTCGCTACCTGTCACTAAAGAGTCACTACCTGGCGCTATCCCTTCATGAATAAGGCCCTGGGACCTGACATTCACCTGACACTCATCTGGCACTACCTGGCACTACATGGCCTTAGCCTTTCATAAATAACCCCCTAAATGATATTAGCTCATGAAATAGAGCTTGCACAATATGCAATATTTATATTAATTTAAAAAGCCAGTGAACTTATCGGAGAAAGCTCTGTAATATGTGCACAGCAGTGAAGCAGTCACAGAGTGTTGCAAGATATTTACTTTGGCATAAAGCGAGGCTTGTTGCTGGTGTACGATGGAATTTGCATCATTCTGTCCATTTCATAGGAAAACAGAGGAAATTGATAAGAGAACAATGTAAACAGTGAACTAAATGAATGCAGGATACATATAGAGTGGTGGTAGTTTTCCTACATAGATGAACTCTCATGTCAGTGCTTCTGTCACAATAATAGAGATTGCTTTTTATAGCTGTCAAATTCATTTAAAATATATCTGTGATGAATGATATGCCATGTGGGACAAGGGCCCAGTAATTTTTACTCACACAATGGAAAGTACTAAGCAAAGAAAAGTTGTTTCAGATCAGAATCACTTTATTATTTGCCAGGTAACTATCAATGCCATATACATTCAAGCACATATGGATATGGGACAGAAAGTACAAATAGAGCAAACGCAAAACAAGGGGAATAGGAGGAGGGATAGAAAACAATCAATACAAGTTCATAGTACCAAGAAAATGTATGGGGTAAAGCTAATGATACAATCAAGAAAATATGAAGGTAAAAGATGGAAGAATAGATATCTATAGTAGATTGATAATGGTGTCCTGAAATGATTGAGCCAGAGTATACAATGTTATTAGTGATGAACAGCAGCCAAAGTAGATAACGGTATTACAGTGGCATGTAAACCTTTTGGCACCCACTGACTGTTACTTACGAAAGAGGGCTTTATTACTCAGGCCTCACTCCAGTACTCCAGTTGCACCCCACATCACAGCTGTGGGTTGATCAGATTTGCAAGATGCACATACAGTCCTGCCTAGCGAACCCAATTGGTTGGAGGAATCAAAGGCGAGTATTAAAAGCCCATCTGGCCATCCCAAGTCTGTATGTCCTATTCGAAGGGTAATTCCTTTTTATGGATGGGGATCTGCTCACATGAAACCACATATCCTGCCATCACTGAGACACATGGGCCCCCCACTACCTGTCATTCTGCTGCTCTGCTGAGATATATATACGACACCACACAGCCTACAATTTTACGCTTGGTGTTTTTTTTTTTTAAAGATTTAAAGCGGACCTTCAGCATCATTTAATGAAAAGCTCAAACCCTTAAAAAAATATTCCCCAGCATCCAAAATTCATACATTTAACGTTTTTAGTCACTTACTTTTTATTCTTTCCCTCACTGGCCTTCAACTCTATTCAGCACTCTAGGATATGGGCGCCGCCATCTTGGCTCAGTAGAATCACATACTGAGGAGAGGAGAGGGGTCAAAAGTGCAGGGGAGTGGGGTTCTAGCTGTGCTTTGCAAAAACAGAGCAGAGCTGGGGTTAGGAAAAGGTGAGCAATCCCAGAATGCAGATAAGCACAGTCAGAAGACACTTCCTGTTTCAGGCAGCTTGCACCTCCATGGGCCGCCATCTTGGATGTTTAAAGTCTCATAAAATGCATTAGATGCACGTAGGATGAATTTTAATGTGGGCAATCTGTATGTACAATGTGGGGAAACATATAAGATAGACTCTTATTTAGGATGAAGGTCCGGTTTAAGGACCAAAGATGCAGCAAATCTTTAACAGCTAGTGAAACACATCAGGATAGAATTAAATTACAATCATCAAGATGATGATCAATCATATGAGTAACTGATATCTGAATCTAAGCACCTAAACTGGTGGCATATATCTGAATCAGTATTTATTCTACCCACTTTCTCTGGACTGCCTCTTGGCCCATAGGTGATTTTATACAACTGTAATACCCCATTTATTAGTTGGATCCACTTTGACAGACGAGGGGGGTCCGAGGCCCTCCAGCATAATGCAATTGTTTTCCTTGGAAATCTGAATAGTATCATTTGAGGGTTTCATCACCAAATCTGAATGGCATCCCAGTTTCACACACACACAGACAATACAGTCTGGCATAAAATGGTTCTGTGCATGGCCCCTAAGCTGGTCATACTGGCATCTAAGTGTAGGGTGGGCCCCCAGATATCCCAGTCCAACACTGCTCACCTATTCACCTGACTTCTTGCCCACACACTACTCCTACATACCTACCCACTTACCTATCTTTCAGCATGCTAACTCACAGACTGACTCATCAATCTACATGCCAATCCACACCCCCACATACCTAATCTATACACACAACATACACAGCACAAGACTCAAATCCTGTTCAATTGCCCTGTTCAAGTTAAAAAACAAGGGTTAAATCATGAGGTTCAGACTGAAGTGCTATCAGTGGTACTGAATATCTTACATTCCCCTTTTTGTGAGGTATAGGCATGCTGGAGGGTATGACTATTTGGGATGCCTCACAAGTTAAAAATAACAAACGGCATGTTTTAAGGTTGGTTAGGTAATCCCGCTTCTGGATTCTGCATGCCGAAAATCAGCAAATGGCATTCTCAGCACCCTCCAGTGTAATGGGATAGAGGCAGCCTATGCACCGCTGGAGGGCGAGGAGGAAGCCCTACATGTAGGTCAGCATAGACTAGTTTAACGGAAAATACTGTATTTGAGGCCTCCACCAGATTTGTGCCCAGGGGCCTCCACCACACTTAATCTGGCCCTGCTTGTGGGTGTCATTTTTTTTTAATACTTTACAACATTGTGTTTTGGAACACTTTCCTGTTCTTTAATGGTTTTATGGCTTCTATAATCTAATGGGGAATGTGGCTCCTGCACATCTCCTGTCCTAGACTTTTAAATGTGTGATTTAACGAAATGTTGGCCTTTCCTTAAAATCCGATAGTGGAGCCTATAGAGGAGCCTATATAGGGTCAGTTACTGGAAAAAAACTGCTGTTGATTAATTAATTACCAGCACACAGGAATTGGCCTCCAATTGTGTAAAAATATAAAATCACACTTTGTTTGACTGGAATATTAATTTATTGGAGGTTTAGCTTTTTAATTGAAAAGTGTTCACAAGCACAAGAAAGCAACTACGTTTGCAAACATACCCCAGAGCAATTGATCTTCATATCAGTTCCATCAGTGGACAGTCCAATGAGTTCACAGCAAGTTAACTGGAGCACGCTCGCTGATAATATAATCAGAAGGGGAACAAAAATACATTGCCATAAATGAGATTAGCTTTATACATAGTTTTGTTCTGAATGGTTAACTTTAATTGCTATTATACATAGATTAGTTATAATGATTATCATGTCTCCTGCACTCCTGGCGGCTGCTGAGTTAGGGAATATGACATCCCAGTTCTTACTCACTCATCAGAAATAAAATTCAGTGAAGCTCTGTTTTGTTGTCATATCAGTGAATGCCTCCATTCACAAGTACAAAACTGTTTGTAGAAGGAAAGCCATCACTCTTACAGTATGAAGTAGTAGCAAAGATGTCAATATCCTGTTGTGATATACTGTATATCCCATTCTAAATCCATAGGCATTGACATGGAGTTGCAGCCACATTTGTGAGGTCAAACTCTGAGATTGGATGAGAGGGCCTAGCTCATAATCTGCATTATAGTACATCCCAAATGTGTTTGATGGTGTTTAGGTCCACTATTTGCAAGTTAAGAATTTTTTAACATCCCTGTCTAAAGGGAAAACATACACCAACAACCGTTGCCTAGAGACCTTTTACAAAGATATACTCTATCCTATACTCTATACTTATCTATCTATGCACTATCCACCAACTAGGAACAAACTCACCTGACTTCAATAGTAGCTGGAAAAATTAGAAACATGACAGTAAAGAATGGCTTAAAAATGTGTGTGTGTGTGTGGGGGGGGGGGACTTATAGAGCTTAATCAGTGTTATTGCTATAGAGGCAAACGTGAAGCTGCTTACCAGATGATATAATAGTGTCGGAGAAAATGTCCAGAAGTGTCCCACCCTCAGTATGTTTCCAGGATTCCATGTGTGGGCTCTTTCTAACATATTTAGTGGGATTGCAGATTCTAAACTAGGTTATATGAAGTCATTTATACTGTTTTAGACAGATCAATTCCCAAAGATCCCAGTGAAGCTTTTTTAAAGTCTTCCCGGACAGAGGAAACTTATGGGTCACATATTTACTGCTGCTAAGCAAGTTGTAGCTCATTCCTGGGAAAAGTCATCACTTCCATTTCAAGAACATTAAAACATATTTTACTATGTGCAATAAAAAAATGGTTGTTAATTGTAGTTACAGCGTCTATTGTTTATAGAAATCGGAACACCTTGGATGAACAATTATGCCAGGATTTGACAAAACACTAATTACCTTCTAATGATGGGAACAGGCATGCTTTCAATTGAACAAAACTAAAATGTGAAAAAAACATGGAATGAAAAGGGATGTCTAAACTATGCATTGGATATATATATATATATATATATATATATATATATATATATCACACATATTCCACAGGGCTGTATTGGGACAATACGTGTCTAATACCACTTGTCCACCTACAGAATAAGCCTGTGATGATGGGAGACACAAGATACATACCTATTGTGCCCCCCCCCCAGATTTACACATGGAAGGTATTGCATCTAAGCAGAGGTGACCATCCATATATAGGTAAGACAGATGAACCCTCTGAACACACCAGTTCATGGCAAAGTGCATCAAGTTACTCGTGTCATGAACATAAAATTCATAAGACATCAGCAGCTCTCAGCAGCAGTACGAAAATATAACAGTTGTCTGGATACGTAAAAAAAATGCTATAAAAATAATGTCATCTTTTGCCAATGTATTTTTGTAATAGTTTAGTAAGCATCTACTTGGTACATATGTACATAAGGATGATCTATGTACAAGTTATGTACTGTATATGACCACAGTGATTTGTCTACCTATTTTCATATGCAGATGTTCATTAGAACCAGGTTGTAGGATGACAGGCCACTTTTAGCTGTTTTTTCTTTGCTACGTGGCCTTCCAGTGATGGGGGTCTTTTTTATTTTCTATCACATCCTGTTATTTTGTTACCAGAGCAAAAATGTGCATGGCCCATGTACACAGGAGCTTATGTTGCCTAGCAAATGTTCAGTAAATACAGCGTCACCCTTGTTCTGTAGGTGGTGGCCAATTGCCGCCGCCACATTCTGTCCAGTACTCACAGTATTTAATAAGCTTTAGAATTCAAAGTTATTGTGATGAAGGCTTTAAAGTGCTACCGCGGGCTAATTGTTACACCATTGTGTCGGGCTACATTTGGCACTGTTCATAACTGTTTTTCGTTTTTTAAATTTAAGGAGAAATGGCCAAGATATCAAGGTTTACAGGTTCTCCTCATTACTTTTCTTTTGAAGAAAGTGGGCTTGGCCCTTGGATCTGTGATGCTGCATAATAATCAGCATAATGGACAGAGTCAGGGACATTCACAGAACTTCTATAAGACACCCTGGCTGGGATTCTCCCCTCCCCCCCATGTTGCTAGGTAGGCTAGAGCCTAGACCAGCACTCCCAGACATACTTCCAAAGCAGATGCATGTGGATTGATGGGCGGGTAGTTAGGGGGGGACTATCAGACAGGAGCACCTTCAGCAGCGAGCACAGCCTCCTCCGCCCCCCTTGCGCACTGATAGGGCTCAGCTCTCTGGCGGGGGAGGCCAGCTTCCGTTGCTCTAACTCCTGGCTGGGGAAAGAGCGAGAATGGAGAGGGCTGGGACACCCAGCCAAGAGGCAGAAGCCAGGGCTGGAAAGAACTGGTACCGGCTGGGGGGAGAGAGAATGGAGGGGGAGCAGTGACGAGGCTGCACTAGCTTCCGGCTGGGAAGAGAAGGCAAGGGCCGGCTGGCTGAGTAGAACTCTCTTGGCATTGGCCGGGGACAGGTGGAAGGGGGCAGAGGCCAGAGCGCTTTCAGCTGGCATCGACCAGGGAGATGTTGAAGGGGGCAGAGGCCGCAGTTCTCTGTCCCGGCATCTGCTGGAGAGAGGTGAAAGGGAGCAGAGGCTGGAGCGCTCTCTGCCGGCATCAGCCAAGGAGAGGTGGAAGGGAGCAGAAGCTGCAGCACCCTCTCTCGGCATCGGCCAGGGAGAGGTCGAAGGGGGCAGGGGCCACAGCACTCTCTCGAAGGGGGTGGAGGCAGGAGAGCTCTCTCCTGGCATCAGCCCGGAAGGAGAATGGGGGAAGAGACGGCGCTCTCTCCTGGGAACAGCCCAGGAAGAGTGGAGGAAGGGCCGTGGGCAGAAAGGCACCACTCTGTGGAGGGAAGAGGAGGTGGCGGGACGTTAGTAGGAGAAATTGCCTAGCCAAGCTGATTGGGCGACGGGATCAAAAAACTGATGTCATTGGCTGAACCTGTAATCCACGATATCTCGGCCAATTCTGCTTCCATTTAAAAAGGGAAAATCGTTTAGTACAGTGCCAGATGTGGCTCGACGCAATTACCATTGCCTGCAGTATCACTTTAAATATTTTGTTTTTTAAACAAAACATTAGAAGGTGGGGTGTGGCTAGCCAATATTTTCCCAGCAGTGGACATGGGCAGCTTACTTCAGCACCTTGGACAGCAGTAAGGTACACACACCAAAGTGTCACATTTTAGCTAATAACCTGGCAATACAAAAATATGTGAACTACTGACAACGCTCTAAAATGCAAGCTGCCATTATGTTCCCTTATTTAACGTACTTATTCTTACATTTCTTTCTGATATTGCAAATTGTATATTTGCTTCTGGTTCAGATAAACAGTCAACTGAATTGTCAGTGGCAAACAGGTCAGCATTAGATATATATTAGCCAATCTAGTTTTCCCAGAAAAGAAATTATACTAAAGAAATGTACCCCATGGTTGTCTGCGCCTGACTTGACAAGTCTAAAGTATAAAAATATGGTTGAAAAACTAGGTCTAGAATTTTCAATGACAAATGTGATTTTCTTTCTTTTTATTTTATATCAATCCACCCATAGCTAGGAATTGGGGGGAAACTACTGCCACTACATTTTTCAATTAAAAGAAAATACTGTCACAACTTTGCATTTCCTATGACTTAAGTGGGATCAGCCCATTGTAGAATTATATTAGCAGAACATGTCCTATATATACTGGATGTTAGGGCAAGCGCTGCACGCCCATCTCGCAGTACTTCACTTACCTCCATGGCTGCATCCAGCCCTCGTCCATCTCACAGCATTTCCCTCACCTCTATGGCTGCTCCCAGCCATTTCCCTTCCCCCCATGCTTCCTCCTCGCATGGTCAGGTGCGCGCACGTCCCCGTCCACTAGAGGGCGAGCGCACTGGATTCCTGAGATTTAAAGGGCCTGTACAGCACTGATTGGTGCCTGCTCATCCAATCCTGCATCCACTTCCCCTATTTAAAGAGGCACTTCCTTTCCTTCAGTGCCGGATCTTGGTCTTTCCATGCCAGTTGTAAATCAGTTGCTTTTGGATTGCACACCCGTGTACCGACCTCTGCTGTCCCCGACGCCGAACCTTTGCCGCCTGCCCTGACCTTGGCTACTCACCTTTACTACGAACCTCTGCTGCCTGCCCTGACCTCTGCCTGTGTGTACTACGCCTTTTGCCTACCTCTTATGTACCCTGCTGAGCCTCAGCTAGCCGTGGGACTGGGCCGCTGTTGGGGGGTAGCGACCTGGGGGTCACTCGCCTCACAAGACCAACCTGCCTTGCGGTGGGCTCTGGTGAATACCGGTGGCCTCTTAGACTCCGCTCCCCTGACGCGGTACCTGCCATCTGTTCCACAGTTAAAGCGGATCCACACCCGAGTCCACTCCACCCGGTCCGTGATACTGGAATTTTTACTGGGCCTTTTCTCCTGAAAAGATTGCTAAATAGTGTCCCTAGGGGCCCATCTGAGAGCTGCGGTCACAAAGAGAAAGGAGCACCGCTATTCCTGCTGTGTTAAAGACTACCAGAAGTTTTTTTTTATATTTTAACTCTGCAGGGGGCCAAGGAACCATAGGTCATGCCATAATATAAGCCCTGGATGGGTAAAGACATTTATTATTAATATCTGGTGCTATTAGTACCATTAAACCTGAACTTTTTGTCAATGGTCACCTTGTGGGCCAGTCCGAGCTTGGGCGAGAGAGGTAAGCAGGTGACCGCCTGGGGTACAGGAGGTCTGGTACTCTATGGTGGGCTCATTACTGCCCCAATTCTTAAGTCTGGCCTCTGATGTCGGTGATGCATGAAACTAACAACAGGAACACAGAATAGGAGCAACGCAGAGAACACAATGGACACTCTCTATACTTACACAATGAACCAGCAAGAAGGCAAGGCTACACGGGGACAAGGGGCCACAGAGAGGAGGAGATAACAAACATCTGAGAGTGGGTGAAGAAGGAAAATTAGCACAGGAAGAAGACCAAAGAACCAGACACAAAGAACTCCTGATTGGAGGGAGGGTCACACCACCTGACTGACCACATCTCAGCAGTGCTCAGTCTCTACATGCAGGAGCCAAAGTGTGCAGTTAGTATGACAGTAGAAGAACTGAAAATGGGGGAAGAATGAGAGATAGTATGGGAAGAAAACTAAAGAACCTTACAGACTAGACACAAACACAGAAGGCTCCCTTTGACTGGAGGGAGGGTTGCACCACCGCAGTAATTAGATACTTATCTTCACAGTGCTCATTCTCTATGTGGAGGAAGAAACTATGCAGTTGGAAAGAAAGCAGAACCAATAGGTTTCAGCAGCTGCCACTTCAAGGTGGTAGGTAGTATTTTTTAATTTTGGTTTAAACCAAAATATAGAGAATGGATAAGTACAATCAGTGCTACAAATCTAAATGTGCGGCCAGGCATATAACAATGCGCCAAGAGGATATATTAAAAGAAAGTATTCCAAATCCATGGGAAAGAGGGTCAATATTTATTGTTATGTAACAAAGTTTGCAATGGGAAAGCCTGCTAGAGGATAGGTTGCCAGTGTACTCCAACCCTCTCCTAGAGAACCAGCAACATGCCACGTTTTGTGTATACCCACATGGCTGGCTCTATAGATCGGTTGCTGCACTAATTGCTTCATCTCTGCATCTGTGTGAAAAGCTGTCTGCGTTTTTTCCCACTGTGGTTAAACTAACTTTCCGGGTCCCATGGCTTGTGAGCCCATAGATTATTCACCAGCAACATAGGTGACGAAAGGCCGTCCCCTGCCATAATATATACACAGGTATTTGATAATAATATTTAAAACCACTGTTATATATCACCCTTAGTTTTGAGGAGAGTAACATCAAATGTGTTATTTACTGCAATATATTATTATATTAATCATTTTTGTGCCTATGAGATTTCTTTTTGTGTAGATTTTCTTATCAGCTTTGCCAAATGCCGCATATAAATAGATTTCATTTCAAAGACGTCGTTACACACAAAGCAGGTGTACCAATTATGCACACGCAGCATTTTCTTCATCTAAACTGCTTTTTCACTGCAATACCTTCAAAATCACATGAAGAGATGTTAAAATGGGAACCTGTGATTAACAGAATCGAATGACTGCCATTAATTAACAAAAAAGCCATGTTGGCTGATTACTTGGATTTAGTAGCTAAACGCTACATCATTTAGGTCAGTGTCTCACTAAGTTCTGAGGGTGAGGGAGCCGCATGGTAGCTATTCCTATTTATGCGTGTTGCACAAAGAAAGTTCTGCCCATTAAATGCATTCTTTGAGTTGACATTAGCCTCGATTCAGAGACACATTCGTCCGGACTTCCGTAGCTGTCTGTCAAAGTTTTGGTGGGTGTTTGTCATTTTTTTGCTTTTTTTTGTCCATTTTTCATTCGTACGAACGTTCGGGAATACGCTTTCGATGAACGGAAGCAAATCGGAACCATTCGTTCAGATAACTTCCGTTGTTGGGATGGGTTTCTGTCTGATTCAGAGAGCTGATTTCCGACGGATGACCACCCTATAAATCCGTTTCATTTCCGATCCACTTACGGGACCTTTGAGGGCTCGGATTGCTATTGTTGAACATGTTTTGCAGCTATGTGGGGGAGTCTGCGCGCCTTTAGCACCAAGGCATTGCATGTATCAGCATGGCCGAGGCCATAAATTGTATAGCAATGCATACCTGAATCAATACTTTTCATGTATGCCTTATAGAAGCATTTTAATGCTGACCTTAATTAGTCCTTAGCATGTAAACATTTATTTTCCCACACATCCATATAATTGCTATATTTTTTTAGACTTATGTCCTTTGTGAATTATTTTTGGATTGTTGAACTTGAATCTTAATTTGTTGTAGGAGTTCTTGTTTTAGTCGGTTACCTTTGTTTTGTGTAATTATTTTATATTTGGTTGCAGGAACCGCAAGATGTGCCACTCACACAACATAAAAGCAGTGTGTCAGGAACCGCTTACCTGATCCCCGTTCCAGCGACGTCTCCAGGCGGCCAGCTGCAGCTGTCACTGTGCGGCGGCCGCGCCGAGCGGCGTTGGCTCGAGCAGCGTCGGCTCGAGCGGCGCCCAGCTCAGCCACGCCCCCCGCTTCCTCCTCCAGGAGACGTGCTCGCGCGCGGCCGCGAACACGTATCTGTTATGCCCTCCGGCGGCGCTGTGCGGCGCGCACCCGCCGGAGGATCAATTAAAGGGTTAATGAATCCTAGGGGATTGAGGGCTTCGCCCTCTTCTGCTCTGCAGCCAATTACCCTTGGAATCCTATGTGCTCCAATCAGTACACTGCTTCCCTCAGACCTGTTCCTATAAAGGCAATTCCCTCTCAGTTGTGAATTGCCTGTGATAGCGCTCAGAACGCTGTGTTACCTACTCCTGTGAAGTCTAGCCTGTTGCCGATTTGATTGTATGACCATTCTCGATCCTGAATCCTTGTTGCCGACCTCTGCCTGAATTGACGCCTCTCGATCCTGAATCCTTGTTGCCGACCTTTGCCTGAACTGACGCTTCTAGATCCTGATCCCCAGTTGCTGACCTCTGCCTGAACCCCGACTACGTCTTGCCTGACCCCTGGTGCCGCTACGATCTCTGCCTTCCCGTTATCGACCTATTGCCTGTCTCTGGACTTCCGTCACTCACGCTCTTGCTATTGGTTCTCCAGTCCTCCCACATATAAGCTTACATCCTTTGAGCCATTAAGTCCTGGGGGCAACCGATCCCGGGTAGGCGTATCTTGCGTCCCGGCAAGCGGGGGCTCCTACAGGTGAAGCTGGCTGTGGAGATTGGGGGTTGTGAGCTTATTAAGAGGGCTGGAGTTACCCAGAGCGTGACATTATCACAGGCCCAAAAATGGATGACCTGGTACAGCAGGTGCAAGCTATGGCCACAGCGATCAACCAACTCGCTCAAAGAGTGGCCACTCAGGAATCTCGTCAAGTGCCAACTTCCGCTGTACCACCTCATTTCTCCGAACCTAAGATTCCACTGCCTGAGAAATTTTTTGGAGAACGAGCAAAATTTTCCAATTTCAAGAATGCCTGCGAACTATATTTTAAGTTAAGACCTATCTCCTCTGGCACAGAGGTCCAACGAGTAGGCCTAGTCATTTCCTTGCTTCAAGGAGACCCACAGTCCTGGGCCTTTAGTTTACCGTCCCATGACATTGCTCTACAATCAGTGACTGCCTTCTTCAATGCTATGGGCGTTTTATACGCCGATCCAGATATACAGTCTACCGCAGAGAATAGGCTTCGGGCCTTAAAACAAGGACGGAATTCGGCTGAAGACTACTGTGCTGAATTCCGCCGCTGGGCTATCGAAGCTAGGTGGAACGATCCAGCTTTGTGTAGTCAGTTCAGGGTGGGACTGTCGGATAGCATCAAGGATGCCTTAGTCAATTTTCCCCCGCCAGCGGACCTAGATCAATTAATGCAGGTCTCCATTAAAATAGACCGACGTCTTAGAGAAAGGGCCAGGGAGAGAGTCGGGGCTCCCACGTCCTTTAGACCAGTCCAGAGTCATAGATCCCCGGTTCCCCGTGGAGAAAATACCTCATCATCCTCCCAGGAAGAACCTATGCAATTAGGGAGAACCCGCTTATCCCAAGAGGAGAAACAGCGTAGGCGATCCGAGGGGTTATGCCTGTATTGCGGGAATTCTGGTCATTTTGCAGGGTCCTGTCCCAACAAGGGGAAACCGGCGGAAAACTTCCGCACCCAGACCAGGTAGAGAGTACTGATCTGGGTGAGTCAGTTTGTAACTCTCGCCAGAATAAGATGCTTGTACCTATTGATTTGTTTTGGGGGTCCTCTAAGCAGACAGTTTCCGCCTTCATAGACAGTGGTGCGGCTGGAAACTTTTTGGACAGGAGCATGATCTCCACCTTAGGGATCCCTGTAGTTCCTCTTGAAAGATCCCTACAAGTTTTAGCTATCAATGGAAAGGCAATCCAGGGAGGTCCTATAAATACCAAGACCCCACCTCTCAGACTAATTGTCGGCTCTTCTCACTCTGAATTCTTAGAATTCTTTATTTTTGATTGTCCGGAAACTCCGGTGGTTTTGGGATACCCCTGGTTGCAACTCCATAACCCAGTGTTAGATTGGCGGGCTGGGGAGTTGGTCAAGTGGAGTGACCACTGTAAAGGTCACTGTTTTAATACAGGCCTCAGAAGCGTTCAAGTCTTACCACAGGAATTACCTCAGCCATACGCTGATTGGATCGATGTATTCTCTGAACGCTCTGCTGATACTCTTCCTCCACATCGGTCCTATGACTGCCCCATTGACTTGCTGCCTGGCACAATTCCCCCGAGGGGAAAGATTTATAACCTTACCCTGCCCGAGGAGCAAGCAATGAGGGAGTATATTACCGAAAATCTTAGGAAAGGATTTATCCGTCCCTCTACCTCGCCTGCTGGGGCCGGGTTCTTTTTTGTAGAGAAAAAAGATGGTGGCTTGAGACCGTGCATAGATTATCGAGCCTTGAATAAGATCACTGTAAAGAACCGATACCCCTTACCCTTGATTGGGGATCTGTTCAATCAAGTCACAGGAGCTCGAATTTTCTCCAAATTGGATTTCAGAGGGGCTTACAATCTGATTCGCATCCGACAGGGGGACGAGTGGAAAACTGCATTTAATGTGAAGGATGGGCACTATGAGTACCTGGTCATGCCCTTCGGTCTTTGTAATGCGCCAGCCGTTTTCCAAGATTTTGTTAATGATATATTCAGGGAATATCTCGGTAGATTTGTAGTCATCTACTTGGATGATATTCTCATTTTTTCTAATTCTTTACCGGAGCACAGACACCATGTTAAGTTGGTGCTACAAAAATTAAGAGAGAACAACTTATTTGCTAAACTGTCTAAGTGTGTGTTTGAAGTCACTACAGTTCCCTTCCTAGGGTATGCTATTACCAACCAGGGTTTGGAGATGGACGCGGGGAAGGTTTCAGCAGTTCAGGATTGGGTCCAACCCAAAACTTTAAAGGAATTGCAACGTTTTCTAGGTTTTGCAAATTTTTATCGGCGTTTCATAAAAGGCTTTTCCCATGTTGTTGCACCCCTTACCAACCTTACCCGCCAGGGGGCTTTTACTGCTAACTGGTCCCCCTCTGCCTGTGAGGCCTTTCTAACCTTGAAACGGGCCTTTACTTCGGCACCTGTCTTAGTGCATCCAGATATTCATAAAGCTTTTATTATTGAAGTGGATGCTTCTGAGCTGGGAGTGGGTGCAGTTTTGTCACAATATTCTGGTAACCCTGAGCGTCTCCATCCATGCGCTTATTTTTCGCGTAAATTCAGTACCGCGGAACAAAATTATGATGTTGGCAATAGGGAACTATTAGCTATTAAACTGGCATTTGATGAATGGCGACACTGGTTGGAGGGTTCATTACATCCTATAACTGTGTATACTGATCATAAAAATCTCGAATACATAGGTTCTGCCAAGAGGCTGAACTCTCGTCAGGCACGTTGGGCATTATTCTTCTCGCGTTTCAATTTTATTATTACTTTCAAGCCGGGTGTAAAAAATACTAAAGCTGATGCTCTATCTCGCATGTTCGGTGAATGTAAGGATCGGGGTGATTCTGGTGAACCAATTTTACCCACAGGTTGTGTGGTGGGGGCGTTACTTCCTGATCTCTCCAATACCTTGGCGCCGTTTCAAGATGAATCTCCTAGTGATGTACCCTTGGGGTGCCAGTTTGTTCCGCCGCACCTGCGTTCGGATGTAATTCGCGAATTTCACGATGCCAAAACTGCTGGTCATTTGGGTAACCGTAAGACGTTTATGCTTGCCCGTCGTCATGTATGGTGGCCTACCATGAGACGCGATATCACTGCCTTTATCGACGCTTGTGCTATTTGTGCTCGAAGTAAAGGAGTTCACAAGGCTCCTAGTGGCAGTTTGGTTCCTCTTGAAATTCCTGCTGAGCCATGGACCCATATTTCTATGGATTTTATTGTAGATTTGCCTCTCTCACATGGTAATACTGTCATTTGGGTGGTCGTAGATCGTTTCAGTAAGATGGCACATTTCGTTCCTTTGGCCAAACTTCCTTCTGCACCTGAGCTTTCGCGGCTGTTTACTTCGCATATTTTTCGTATTCATGGTATTCCGTCCAATATAGTCTCTGATCGGGGTGTTCAATTTACTTCCCGTTTTTGGAAACACTTCTGTTCGCGGTTGGGAATACAGATCTCTCTTTCTTCTGCCTACCATCCCCAGACTAATGGGCAGACAGAAAGAACTAATCAAACTTTGGAACAATACTTAAGGTGTTATGTTTCTGATGCCCAAGAACAATGGGCGGAATTTATTGATTTCGCCGAGTTTGCTTACAATAACGCGCCTAGTGAGAGTACCAAGGTATCTCCTTTTTATTGTAACTTAGGGAAAAATCCTAGAGCTTCTTCCCTTTCAGGGTCACCTTCCAATCTGCCGGCGTTGGAGGAGTGGCTTCAAGAACGGAAGAATATCTGGACACACGTTCAGGAGATTCTTAAGACCACTGGTTTGAGGTATAAGAAATTTGCCGACCGCCGCAGATCACAGGAACCTACTCTTCGAGTAGGCGATCTAGTTTGGGTCTCCACTAAAAATATTGCGCTCCGTCAGCCATCTAGCAAATTAGGTCCAAAATTTATTGGTCCTTTTCCAATCGTCAAGAAGTTGAATAATGTGTCTTTTAAAGTTCAACTCCCGCCAACTATGAAAATACCTAATTCCTTTCACGTTTCACTGTTAAAACCGGCGAAGAATGCTCCTCTTGCTGGTCCTGCACCAATTCTTCTTAATAATGAGCCCGAGTATGAAGTGAATAAGATCTTGGATTCACGTAAAGTGCGTAATTCTTTACAGTATTTGGTGGATTTGGTTGGCTATGGTCCGGAGGAAAGATGCTGGGTGGCAGCGAGGAATGTTCATGCCAAGGCTCTTGTAAGAAGGTTCCATCGTGACAATCCAGGGAAACCGGGTGAGGGTCCGGAGGCCCCTCGTGAAGGGGGGGGTAGTGTCAGGAACCGCTTACCTGATCCCCGTTCCAGCGACGTCTCCAGGCGGCCAGCTGCAGCTGTCACTGTGCGGCGGCCGCGCCGAGCGGCGTCGGCTCGAGCAGCGTCGGCTCGAGCGGCGCCCAGCTCAGCCACGCCCCCCGCTTCCTCCTCCAGGAGACGTGCTCGCGCGCGGCCGCGAGCACGTATCTGTTATGCCCTCCGGCGGCGCTGTGCG
This sequence comes from Gastrophryne carolinensis, assembly GCA_027917425.1. Lineage (NCBI taxonomy): Eukaryota > Metazoa > Chordata > Amphibia > Anura > Microhylidae > Gastrophryne > Gastrophryne carolinensis. Next base: position 149,676,823 of record CM051236.1, read on the forward strand.
GCGCGCACCCGCCGGAGGATCAATTAAAGGGTTAATGAATCCTAGGGGATTGAGGGCTTCGCCCTCTTCTGCTCTGCAGCCAATTACCCTTGGAATCCTATGTGCTCCAATCAGTACACTGCTTCCCTCAGACCTGTTCCTATAAAGGCAATTCCCTCTCAGTTGTGAATTGCCTGTGATAGCGCTCAGAACCCTGTGTTACCTACTCCTGTGAAGTCTAGCCTGTTGCCGATTTGATTGTACGACCATTCTCGATCCTGAATCCTTGTTGCCGACCTCTGCCTGAATTGACGCCTCTCGATCCTGAATCCTTGTTGCCGACCTTTGCCTGAACTGACGCTTCTAGATCCTGATCCCCAGTTGCTGACCTCTGCCTGAACCCCGACTACGTCTTGCCTGACCCCTGGTGCCGCTACGATCTCTGCCTTCCCGTTATCGACCTATTGCCTGTCTCTGGACTTCCGTCACTCACGCTCTTGCTATTGGTTCTCCAGTCCTCCCACATATAAGCTTACATCCTTTGAGCCATTAAGTCCTGGGGGCAACCGATCCCGGGTAGGTGTATCTTGCGTCCCGGCAAGCGGGGGCTCCTACAGGTGAAGCTGGCTGTGGAGATTGGGGGTTGTGAGCTTATTAAGAGGGCTGGAGTTACCCCGAGCGTGACACAGTGATTGGTCCAGCTATGCGATTCCTCAGTGTTCTTGCAGGGCATCCAGGGTCGTCCCATGATGCTTATATATTGCAGAGCTCCGGCTTATTTCGTCACTTTGAGTCAAGAGAATTATCTGGTGGATGGCTCCAGGGTAAGTTTGTTCACATTCCATCAATCCATTTTCACTGTATGGCAATGAATATAGTTGATGACTCATGACTTAACCTATTGCTGTTTTTAGCCCTTGATGAAATGTTCTGTGGCCTGCCATTGCTATGTATTTTGTTTTTTATAATTGTAAAAATTAGAAATTTTCAAAATTTTTCTAAATGTTATATTTTATGATGGAATCCAAAAAAAAAATGTTACAGTGTCATTTCATTTACAAAATACATTAACACAAAACTAATGGCCCCAGAAATATTTAAAGATGAATATTCACATGACCGAGATTTGGGTGAGCTTTAAGGTTCCAAAAGGGAAGATGGAGGATAGTGCTAAGTGATTTAGCTAAACATTGTAGTAGAAGTGAGGGTGGCAAATATGTAGGCAAGCACTTTAATGAGTTAAGTTTGTAGTGCGCAGACGCAAGATCGTAAGGATTTCCGTCTGGACGAATATTTATTGAAAAAGGGAAACAGAATCGAACGGGAAACGTAAAGGATTCGTTGGAGGATACGATGGGAAAAGGGCAAAAACGAAAGCCTACGTTGTAACATGTGGAAATGAAACGGAAAAGTCTGGATGGAAAATGACATCCTCGTATTGGTAATCTGCCGTATGAACGGACGGAAACTTTACAGAAGGTTTTCAATGCATGTATAGAATCACTCATACGCTCATTTCACAAAAAAAACAGATCGGCACTAAAACGGAAGTTTTTTTTTTTGTCTCTCTGAACCTCGAGCCTATTGTGCGACTTGCTGGCAGCGCATACCTTGGAAGTCTATGAGCAGGCAAAGCGCATCGTTCCACTCTTTCTCTGCAATGTGAGTTGCATTGTAGTGAAATGATCATTAATGAGCAAATAAATCTAAGTTACAGAAAAAATAACAATCCAGAAATGTTTTTTAGTCTTGTATTTCTTGTACTGCCCTAATAGGATCTTCTGGTGCACTGGTGGGCCAGTCTGACCCTGGTGGTGGGTCACACTGCCGCAACGAAAAGTCCCTAAAGACTACTGTATACAAACATCATCCAGAGGATCTAACTCCAAATGAAACCCTTGTCTTCACTAGAGGCCCCCATAAGGCAGAATAGGCTTGGGTGCCAGGAATAGAGGGTTTGGACAGACAGGCAGTGATTCCCTAACACCAACTGACTGTCAGGAACTGGGCAGGCAGAAGCTATTAAGCTATAGAATCTGTTTTCACCTCCTCCCTGTTCACCCAGGTAGCTTGCATCTGTTAAGCTGTTTCTTCAATGGCAGTTACTTACCTGTTACTTCTGCTTTCCCATTATTTGGGGTTTCTCTAGCTCATGAGAGGCAAACAACAATTACATTTCTGGGAATCAAAATGGTTAGCACAATATATTTAAAGTAGACCAAAGCCCAGGATTATCCCAGGTTTTGGTTCGCCCCCCTGGGGCACCCCGCTGTATGAAAATCCCATTACCCTTCCTCAAGCCCACAATGCTGATGTTCAATGAGCTTCTCTGCATATTAATGTGCAGCTGGAGAAGCTTAATGGAATTCCAGCTGCACACACGTGTGGCAGGTGGCATCACCTACATTTTTGGGCTGCAAATGGCCACACACAGCCATTCAGTTACGGTGGATGTTACCGTGTACAGCTGGAAAAGGATGCGAGTGATGCGTTTGCGCCTTGATCTCTAGGAAAGGTTAGAACAGCAAGTGTGTTATGCAACAGAATTTTTAGATGTAATGTATATATTTTATTGAAAACATGACATGGTATACACTTTTAATTGCTGATTTGGATGTCACTGTGCTGACTCAGACATTTGGGAAATATAGCTGTCTGTCCTAAAACATGTCATTGTTTATCCCTTATGTGAACTTGTGTTGGAGAAATGAATGTTTATACTTCTTTTTCCCTCCACTGTCTATATCCTGAGTATTGTTTGTTGACTTCACACAATCCATTGTTATAAGGCTGACATCTTAATTTAAGACTTACGAAGCTGGGGGAGTATTTGGTCTTCGGAAGTCTGAGTTTGCAAGCTAAATTGACCCTAAGGTCAAGTAAGGGAAATGGCCATTCCCTGCTTGATTTTGGGTAATTTATGTCTAGTCAGCAAATAACTGCTGACTTGCCTCCATAAAAAGGGGTCCGGAGTGCGGTGTAAGACAGGAATTATTAACCTGTGCTTTGAGACGTCTTAGCACAGTGTGGTTGCCACGAATAATATCCTGTCTTTTCGCCGTTACTCTGAAGATTCCTCTGGCTTAAGACAGATGACGACAGAAGCCCCCTCTGTTTCGTGGTGAAGTGGTGCTGATTTCCCATTCAAGTTCCCATTGGAAAGGTGATGTTACTGAATGGTGATGCTGTATTAGTGTGTGGATATTAGTGTGCGCTACCTGTGTCAGGGACATAGTGTTATTATCCCACAAACCCCTTGTCTGTCGTCTCCCCTGCTCCTGGCTGATGAATCTCAGACAATGGCTGTTTCTGTGGTGATGTAATATGTATCCCACTAAGTCTTAAGCTATTTATGACTGTGTGGTGAAGTTTTCCTGTATTTATATGTGTTTTTACCTTTGTTGAGCTTTCTTTCTGTACATAAGTATATTGTATATTTATATTCTTTATATCTTATTTAGAATAAAGTAATATTCTATATTGGTTATGCTCTGATCTCTTTAAAACAATATAAAGAACCTGCATTTATATTAGTAGCCCTGCCCTGGGCATTAATTAGTAAAATATCTGGTATTTGGGTGTGTTTTGGCCACCAGCAAAACAAAGTGATCAAGGGGATTTCACTATTCGGGCATTCCAATCCAGGGAGCCTCAGGGCAACAGGCCAAAGCCCGGGATAGTGAAATACCGGGCTTAAGTTCACCTTAACTTAGTGGTGGTGCTCACTTTAATTCCTCTAATGTATAAAGTGTAAGAAATAGGAAATAGCTGCTGCACTCTTTCAGTAGGAGCAATGTGGGCTGTGGACAATCATCAAAACAGTATGTGGGCTCCGGCAACTTGGTCCTACTGCAAAAGAGACAGCGGTTCTTATTGGAGATATGTTGGTTGTCTATTTACTTTTTTTACAGATAGCCCTGTTTTCATGATTTGAGTAATTCTGACATCAACTGGACCTCCAAACGCAATAAATTGAGGTGTAGTAGACTTCAGCTTCCCAATAAGTAGAGCCATGTTAAGTTGGTTGGGCATTCAGGAGCTATGCTGGTCCGAACAGTGGATCAGTAAAGGGCCATCCTGATATGGTAATAATTTATGCGGGTGGCAATGACCTGGGCAAGATTCCAATACGACACCTCATAGCAATAATAAAGCACAATTTACATGCACTTAAACAGGATTGCCCTTCATGTCATAATTTGGTCAGAAATCACTGTTGTTATCAGAGTGGGGTATGGTTGCTCACCACACCAACCTCAAGACGGGTACAATGTTTTTCAGGAAGGACAAGGTACATCTCAGTCATGCTGCTATTGACATGTTCAATTCCTTGTTGCAAGATACAAATCGAAGTTGGAAGGCTGGGGCGCCAATGAGGTTTCCTAGTCTCCTTGTCCATGGCAGTGGTCCCTTTGCAAGCTTAGAGGGGACAGTGGATTGGTTTGGGGCAGAATCAAAGTTTCATAGTTGTGATTTAGATGGTACAGGTTATAAGAGGATAACCAGAAGTGATGCACAAGGAGGTTGGGATGGATGTTTGGTGGCTCCCCTCCTACCAGGGTTGTTTCTATGGGAAAGTGAGCAGGGTGGTCGCCCTGGGTGTCAAGGCTTTTTGGACACCTTTATCCCAGCCATTCTGTTTTTTACAGATAAGTCAAGGGCACTATTAGTGGTACAAGCCTGTGGTAGAGGCACAACATGGCACATACCTGTATGGGACAGCAGCACCATAGAATGCGTGAGAAGGCGGCAGAACTTTTTCCCTAACTGCCCTGGCTCCTATGTTGGGGTTTGGTGGGTCACCAGTTGGGCAGTTTACATATATGCCCAAAAAACATGTGTTTGAGTCCTTATTGGGGAAAGAGGTAACGTTTTGGGACAGCTGTGGGGGAAGCGGTGGTTGTTAAAAGTGGGGGGGGGGATTGGTTTCAGTAAGTGCGGGGTGGGTGACATAAATATAATTTGTACATCATTTGTGACCATGACCTGGACTGATAAGAAACCTTCACAGACACATTTATAAAAACATCTGCAACAGTTTTATAAAGAACCTTTGATCAAGCAAAAGCTTTTAAAAAAAACTTTGTTTCAAAATCATAAAAATATTGAATATGTCAAATGTTTTATAAGTATAGTAAATGTTGTGCAAGATATTTGTAACAGTTCTGCACAAGTGTATTGATGCTTATGGGCCATTTGGGATTTTTAGAAAGTCCTACTTAAACCTCAGTGTATTTTGTAGAATGCATTAGCTGCATTGCTGTTTTATGGAGACCATTTGCATGGCATATAATGGCCCATAGTGATAACATTATCTGGTTACTGGAGCTGGTCATGAAACTTTACAACCGCTTTCCTTGGTAAAGGTTATCTGATGTGATGCAGGATTTTTTGGCCGCTTGACAAGACAAGAGTAATCCATTGCACATCATTAACTGAGATTGAAAATAACATGTGACCCCAGGCAGTTTTAGCACTGCCAGCCAGCTGGTTCTGCGGGGCAGAACTGAGAATGTTAATAAACAGGCGAATAAAGGGAAGTTGTTGGATTGTAATTAACATATGCTATTAGTATCTGTCTCTTTGGCCAGACACTGCAGACAGGCTGAACCCACACATACAAATGGGTGTCTGCCTGAACTGTGCAGCGAAGAGCAAGAGATGATTTCATTGTTACCGTCTGGTGTTGTCAGCAGCTTTGAATCACACTGGTACTTAGTAACAAAAACACTAATGGCCATTGTATTCTAGAACAACAATGCGCCATGGTTCCAACTAATAAATATTGCTACATTTATCGCAGAAGGTTATTTTCCTACAATTATACATTACATTTTGGGGAAACATGGATTCCAATCAGTTTATTTCAAATAATAACATAATAAGAATACAAAAGTAGAATTTCAAGTAAATCTTTGTCTAGATTTGCACATCAAGACTTATTTGATAAGACAAAAACGGCTACAGTAACCATTAACCCTTTAACTGCCAGACTAACCTGGAGATTTTGTCACTCTCTATTGCCAGACCATTTTTCACTATTTTCTGCTACACATGCATAGATACTGCAACTATAGTTGCCAAGCACCCCAAAGTAATGCATGCACGTCAGGGTAATTTTACTTTAAAGTTTCAGCTCTGCGGACGAAATGCACATGCACACCTTGCACTTTTTTAACCAAAACAAACCTTTACATCTGGAATACCCCCTACAAACCATACACCTACAAACCCCCTGAAAGTACACACATTAAGCTTTGTAGGTGAACCCAGCTCATTATAGTGGATTCATCTTGAGTATCAGAATAAAAACACTTTTTCCCAAAATATCAATATGCAAACAAGAAAAAACAAGATATATATGAAAGCGCAAAGGCCCCTAAAAAGAACAATACCCAACATGCATAGGTACGTTAAACACTTTTAACTGCCAGCCTACTTGAGATTTTGTCACCCTCTGTTGACAGGTCATTTTTCAATATTTTGCCTTTTGCTTCAATATTGCATGCGAAAGGCTCATTTCTTTTGATTATACCAGTACCAAATATGTATGGGTATCTCCCCGTTCCTGCCCAGGAGACCTCAACTGACCTAAACTGAAAAAGAGCACTTTATAATATTTACAAATAAAATACAACTATTATCCACAATATAAATGGAGCATTTTGGGGGGATTTTTATGGGTTTTAAGGGTTAAAAACTCTCTAAAACCCCCCAAAGATTGGCGTTGGGTCCCCCTATCAAACATAACCAGCCCAGGGCTTGTAGAACAGGGCACAGGGGCCAGGATTGGTGGCCCCCGGCCCAGCAGACTACAAGCCCGCACAGCCTAAATGGTTCCAGGCTCTTCTGCCCATGCCCTGGGCTTTGGGGAAGCAGGAAGTGGGGGGCCGAGAGTCAATGGCTAATCACCCGCTAGCTGCAGGTGACTTGCCAGCCCCCTAAGCCTTGTGAACCTATATAGGGGTCTCATGGGTGCCTTACCCGTTCACAAAGGGTTAAATGTATAAAAAAACACAGAAACATTTTTTTTTCTTTTCCCCAAACACATTTTTTATTTTTAAGGGTTAAAACCCCCAAAATTGCATGGGGTCCTCCCTACCCAGCATAACCAGCCCGGGGACCAGCTATGGGGGCTTGTAGACCAGAGCGCAGAGGCCAGCTTCGGTAGACTGCAGCCCTTCAGGCTACGAGCCTGCATAGCATCCGTGGCTCTGGGCACTTCTGCTCCCCCAAGCTTTGTGGAGGCAGGTAATGGGGGGCTGGTGGTTAATGGCAAGTCACCCGCTAGCCGCAGGTGACTTGCCAGCCCCAGAGCCTTGTGAACAGGTATAGGGGTCTCATGGATCCCTTACCAGTTCACAAAGGGTTAAATGTAAAAAAGACACAGCAGAGAGAAAAAATTACATTTATTTTTCTTTACTCACCTCCGATCCTCCGATATCCCCCAGCGAATGGATGGGGGAGGCAGGGATCACAGCCCCCTGCCCCTACAACCCTCTCCCCACTGATCACCATGACGTCACAGATTATGTCATTCGGCGCACCCACAAAAGGCGTGGCTAGCGGCGAAAACAGTTAATGAAATTAAATGAAAACAGTTTTCCAAAGCAACAATATGTTTACCTTAGCTATGTACAACAAAGTGGTGATTTCAAGTACATATCATAGACTTCCTCACTCAAGCTTGCTAATAATCTGTTAAGGCATGGGTGACAGGTTTAACCCATTCTGCTGAAATTCAACTTTGTTTGGAAGGATCACAGTCTTGTGTTCTGGTTGCAAAAGGGTTAATGGCAGGGTTCTCAGCTGTATAGGTCATTAGGCTGCTTAGACTTGGTCAAAACTGCTAGTTCACCTGTTGCATTGAACAAATTGTAGGACTTGCAGTCCATGCGTTTTACTCAAGGCCATGAAGACCACTGCCACTGAAGCAAAACAGTGTCCCAGAAATATGAGAATCATGAAAACTGCATGCTGATAACAAAATCACAGGTATGGAGCACAATTCTAACACAAATGTTTATTTTACATTACAAAAGAGGAAAACAATAAGGCAGATGTCTTTATTGCTATTACTGCTATAACCCACCATCAAAATGGCATCCGATTAATTGTTAAAAGAAAAAAGGCATAGTTTTTCTTAACCTTATTTTCATTTTAGGATCACATGATTACAATCTATTATTTTACAAAATGTGCTTATAAAATATATATCACATAACAACACTTAACTAATACTGTAAGAATAATAGTATAATCAAAAATTATAATCACAGCTTTTTTACATTGAGCGTATACACTGCAACGTAGCACAGTTCGGGTCAGCGGCTACTGCAGCGGGGCGCAATGGCGACGCTATATGCCGCCCTGCATCGCACCATTGCTCTCTTTCTCTGCCTCAGGCGGGACCTGGGATCAAGACAGCGGTGGCAGTGGCAGACTGCGCTAGAGGCTGCTGCAGCAACTGAAGTTCCTGGGAGATAGCGGCAACAGGACACCCGGGATGCAGCAGTAGCAGCAGGAGATTTGAGAGTTGGTGGCAGCAGCAGGACAGGAAGGACTCCTTCAGGATCCAGAGGCAGTTTTACTGTATGCCCGAGCAATGATGGGAACAGGCGGCTCAGCAGGAACTGGAGATGGGCCAGTAAGTGGCGGTGGAGAAGGAGAAATTCAATTCAAAAAGAATAAATATGTGGAAAGTATCTCTGCAACATCAGTCAGTTTAATTGGAAAGGCTCTCTAATTTTATGTTACAAATTTAGAAATAATATCAGCTTTTGGGGAATCCAAACATTTTGTTAAACATGTTTAGATTCCCTATAGGATGCTGTTATGTTTAAATGTTTAAAGAGAAATATAAAGGTAAAGAGGTGAATAGCTTGTATTTACATGGTGCTTAAGGACCAAGAACCACAAAATTAACACAAACTACCATGACTGCCTGGGTCCTGGTCCCTATCAACCCCCAAAGCGTTCGGGAGCAGTTATGGTTGGAGATTTCCCGCAATGTGATAGGGGCGGGGCCAGAACCCAAGGCTGGTGCCTAGGCCAAGAAAAAGTGGGACAATCTGAAGGTGGTGGTTCGTCGGAAACCAGACTGGCTGAGGGGTAAGTGCTGAGCATCCAGAGGGCTGCTTGTACAGGAAACATTGGACAACTCACTAAAGCCACCCTTTCCTGTGTTTGAATCTTGCTTGCAAACTGGTGGGGGCCTCTCCAAAACTCTACAAATTACCCATGCTGAGGAGTGGGTGTTGGGAATGCTCCACACCTACCAGGGGGTGTCAGGCACCATGGACACGGATAGATGACATGTGCCCTCCAGTGGTAAGACTTGTTAGCAAATTGTAGCTTGACACAGGGGGGAGAAGGCCAACCAAATACGACACCCACCAACCTTAGTTCCCACATGCACAGCCAACTGGGTGCTTGTCTGTGCAACATATATTGTGCGACTACACACACCAAGGGTATTAGGCAACCTTATGCAACCCCTAACATGGGTGTGAGCAGACAAATATTTGGGGGCCCACATCGATGTGGGACCCAGTGTGTAGCCCCTTGACTTTAGTGTGTAGCGCGTAGTACCTTGACTTTTCAACAACAGCCCAGCCAGCAGCACCTCACCCCCAAGATCCGCCACCTGCAGCCACAGCTGGCCCCTCTGTTATGGCTACCACCGGCTGCCAAGGGAGCAGAGTCCAGACAGTAATGAGGTAAATGAGTGAGCTTAATAGGCAAAGGGCAAGGGGCAGGGTGGAGGAGGAGGGTGAACCCAGGGTAAAGCTTGGGACCCAGGAGGCTGTGTTGTAACATTGTGAAAAACTGCAGAAAGGGCACATCTGGGTGAGACCCTCAATATTATCTAGAGAACCTCCACCAGCTGTTGGCACCACAGACACTGGCCATCACCACTCCTCCCTGCAGCTACAGCTTCATTCTGCCAGGAACAGCCCCACCAGCTCCACAGAGGCCCCAGGAGGAAGACAGCCCCGGCCTGCAGCCAAGCCTCACCTGTCTTTGGTAAGGTGGTGCCAAATCATGGAGGCAAACTGACGGGCCAACGGCACCACTTTTTGGCAAAACGCCAATAGATATTTTAAAGTTGTGCGACAGACCACCAGCAGACAGAGAGGCTCTGGTAGAGGCCAACCAGGTTCCCCTTCAAAGGCTGGAGAGGCTTGAGGCACAGCAAGCTGCAAACACCCAAAGCCGGGCTACATCCCTCTAACCTGCCATGCTGGACTTTGTATTGTGGGGGGTCCCCAAGCTTTAGTTATGCTAGAAAGGCACATTTTTACCTCCATACACTGTTGTGCGAATGCTTAGGGCTGCACGGCTCTGGGTGCCACCATACAGATGGCTGATCAACTACCAGCATACAAAAGCATGATCAACTGCAGCCCATGTGTGGCGGTGGACCCCATTATAAGCCTCCTGGCCAGGTGTCTGGGGCCTTAAAAGGTATCAGGAGCCAGGTCAACAACGGATAGCCAGAATCACCTAAATGACAAATGAAAATGAAAATTAAATTATTAACAGGCAACACAACATCAACACAGCCTTGACCAAATAGTAAGTATTACAAAAGAGTAGGGCCAAACAAGCAAAAGGTAAGCCACGATGCTCAGACCAAGCATTTGTAACTGCAACAGGGAGAAGGGGGCATTCAAAGAGGGGCATGAGCACAGCTGTATTGATGGAGGGTAGGGAGAGCAATTGGCTAACACAAGAAACTTGGCCAATTACATAAAGGGGGCACATAACAAAAGAAAACACATTGCAAGCGCAACATAAACAATAAACAGGCAGATCCACTCCAGCAATAAACAGACTTACCCACAAGCCAACCGCCAGTCAGCTCACAACTCTCAAAACAGGTGTAAAACCTGGAACTTCTCAAGATAAATGCATCATGGCATGAGCCAGGGAAGCCAGCCAAAACATTTAAGAGAGTGGTTCATCTTACAGTTGCTGGAAAGAAGCCACTAATAAAAAGGGTCATTAGATTGGCAACAACAAATCAACAGCACGTTCAGAAAGTAAAACATGGGCCAAATGGGACACAGGAAAGCAGTTTGGAGAGAGGGGAAGCTAAGCTAGTCTCAAGAGAGGAGAGTGGGCTACAAGGAGGAGCTATGTGGACCTAAACAGACTAAGACACAGGAAAGCTGTTTGGGGAGAGGGGAAGCTAGGCTAGACATGCCAACTGGCAATGCCCCTAGTCTCTGGAAGGAGCCATTCGCTAAAAATTGAAGGCAGCCAAGCAATTTGGTCATACCTCCAATTGCATGCCCCTTTCTTGTGGTGGGACCAACTATGGCTGCAACTGAGTGAAGCTTCTTAAGAGAAGGGAGCGGTTCAGTCGTGTCAATTTGAACACCTACTGATCGGTCATCTGATCGATATCCAGGTGACTGCGGGTATGCCTAAACTCTGGAAGGTACATGGTTAACAGCCCCCACTGCTGCAGACGCTCTTACTCTTCACAGAACTCATCAAGGGACTCCATCGTAGATGTGGAAGAGGTAGGCTGTATTTTCACTAGCAACAACAAAGCGTTAAAGTTTTCCAGCAAAATACATGACGTATTATGAACCAGAAACCTACACTATTTATAGGTCCGAAAACCCACAAATCAGGGCTCTGAATCCTGCACCAGCGCAGGCAAAACCTGTAAAATTACGGATGCCTCGTGGCCGTATTTATACGCGAACACTCGGGTTTGGCGTATACGTATACCGTAAAAAAAGGACAACTCGGTCACAAATACAAGGCTATGAATCACCCGACACAGAAAATAGACCAAATACGGCCCTTTGACATCATTCCCGCAGGCAGAAATTCGTGCAAAAGAGGCTATGAATCACCTGACACTAGTCAGACTTTGAGGCATGTAAAACAAGCTTGGCTGGCTTCATACTTAATTTCAGAGCTTATGTCTTACCTCAAGAATGTTGCTACAAATGGATACCTTCTTTTTGTTTATTGCACAGAAATCATTGCTACCAGTCCTCACACTTCACTGCAGTTAGGCGGTCAGAAGAAAACGCAATACATGCCAGTGGAGAGAAGGGAATACTTTTCTAGGGACAGAAAGAGATCACATAAATAAATACAACACCAATTTATTTGTACCTAGGTTTGATAAAAGCAGCCACAAATATTGCCCAAAGGGGCATAGTTAGTTCTCTTAGTTTATATTAGAGTGCCTGCAGCGAAGGGAATTCCATTTAAGCCACAACATCCAGGAATGTGGCTTGCCTGACCTTTATCAAAATAACCAGGCTTGGATTTCAGATGACTTCCACCCCAACTCCCCACCCCACAGCTTTAAAGCAAAATACAGTCTGCATGCCATGCACTGTGTATGGGGCTGCTTACTGTAAACACATGTCAGCATTAAGTATGTTGTTAACACAGATTGTCAGGAAATTACCAAATCCAATTCTTCAAAAGAGGAGGCTAGAGGCTAAAAACCTCAGTTAAGTATTAGGTTCAGGCTCAGACTAACCCCCAGGGTTACTAAGGAATCCCCTGGTGCATGGGGGCCATGCCTAAATTTCCCCCCTGGTTTTGAATGGTGCATGCGAATATCTTCAAAACTCTGTCTGTTAAGTGTCTGAGAACATAATAAAGTTTTGGCCCTCTAAACAGCTCAGTGGATCTTGCAAAGATAGTGCACTTCACGATCTTGTATACTTCTTCTCACTGAAAAAAAGATGCTTTAATATTTTTTTTGTATTAAAAAAGCACATATTGAATTTGGCGCATTTCTGTCCTCATTACGATCGGATCGTTAGGGGACATGTAGTAAGATTATAAGGCAGGGGTTCGCAAACGCCCAGCATACGGGAATGTACACTCTCCCAGTGTCCCCATAATCTCGATCCTCTGGCCCCCCTTTTTCCCTCCCCACTCCCCTGTCCTTGCCTCCCCCCTCATCCACTATGTTTCTTCCCCTGTTCTCTTTTTTTTTCTTTTCTTTTTCTATTGGAGTTGCTCAGTTGCTTAGTGCCCCCATGTTATGTTATGGAAGTCATAGTAGTGGGCTCGAGCGCACTAATACACGAAAGGGACAGTGCACGACCACTGCTTTGGGGCTGCCCGGCAGTTTGGCCCTGTCAATGGGTGACACTCGTGGGGGGAGGCGGGGGGAGACAAAGATTCGGACAAGGAAGACGGGGGTCCCGGAGTGGGTCCCGGAGTGGGGATCAGTGGTTTAAGGCATTAATAATGTATTGGTGTTGGTAGTAAATGTGATACCATGCCGTACATTTATAGATGAAACAATACGTTGTAATGTTGTAATGCAGCACTCCCTGTTGTGTCTGTCTCTATTATGTTCTAAATAAAAATAAATAAATAAATAAAAAGCAAATTTTTTTAGACAAACAAAACAAAAGCACGTCCCCTCCAACCAAGGCACCAGGTGTAGGGGCTGGTAACCCAAGTCTCAGAGGCTGAATGGCTGCCCTCTTGCCCTGTCTGTTAACCAGTCCCTGTGCCCTTTGGAACAGGCCCTCTTCCAGAGCTGACCGGCACCCTGGGGAAAATACCATGCCCATACTATACCAAGCTAAATCCTCTTTTGGGCCTGAACCCTTGAATATAGTTGTATTACTAATTTCAGCACCTTAATCCAGGCTGTTTCTGTGGAAGGGTGAGGGGGGCACTAGCCCTGGGTGCCAAGGCCACTGGGGGCACCTTGAACTTGATAAAACGGCCCACTCATCCCCCCTGTTGGGCTCAGTCATGGGGAGTGAGCACTGCCTGCTGCTAAGACGAGCGATATTTTGCCTAGATACTGCCCTGACCATATCTGTACTAAAATATATGATGATTTCTTTAATTTTGTTATTTTAGTATTTTCTTTTTCTCTGCATGAATGTGTACACTCCAAACATTCAATTTTCTATTAGCTTTTATCTACTTAGATAAATTGGATATCAAAGCATAATGAGCACGAGGCACGCAGTAGATAGGGCATAATGAAGGAGCAGTAGTTTCAGGGTCATATTTGCATGACCCATATAGAGCTGCAAAAAAATTGGCTCACTGGACCAAAAAAATATGAAAAATAAGGAGATCACATTATACTTGCTGCATACAAAGAAAAGGCCACTTAATCGCGTGGTTAAATGGCCAAAGGACAAGTGTTGCAATCAGCTCTTTATTTAACAAAGTGGTTTGATAATTTATTACATTTGGATGATTGAAGCAAGAGCAGTGTAGGCAAATAACCCCCAACACCCATTAATCATTTAAGAATGCATCTGACGTATGTTGATCAGTGCAGAATAACGAGGGACCTCTTGTACTTCTAATCAAGAATTTTAGCTAAATGTGTTTCGAAAGAATTTGCCAAAGACTCTACTTTCGATAGGGCAATAACTAACATTGTCATCAATAATAATATATGGTATAGCAGTAGATGATATGTGTTATGCAAGGCTTTTCATGGTTACAGATTATTATATAGGGCCTGATTTATTTAGAGGCCGATTCATTAATAGCGTCAGGTAGCGACAGATGAGCGCCAGTAGCGTGATTTTCACAGCGCCAGCTAGTATTCGCTGTGCTTGGCCGGGGTTTGCTTGTTGACAGCGACTCAGTCGGTGTGCGGTAATGTTGAATACGGGGTTAGGGGTCGATGTTTCACAGGTTCTGCGTTGTATGGGTGCGCCTGACAGCGAATGGCCAGAGCGAACGGCTTGCTGCAGATTCATTAACAAATCACGCTCAAAAATTTCTCGCGCTGTGAATTCCTTGTTTAAACCCCAGAGCGCTGGCGGCGATGTGTGTAAAGTAGTTTTTAACCCCCAAACAACCTTTTTTTAATGTAAAAATTATACAAGTTTTTCTAAACATTTTGTAATATGAATACATTAATATCAGACCTGTAATATCAATTCTGCACATATTTTTTATTTTTTTTTTTTTCTTAAAAAAAATATCTAACATTGCCGTAGTGGTCACAGAATTTTTGACAGTTAAAAAAAAAAAAAAAAACATAAACTCAATTAATTATGAATATTTAAAGATTGCTCCATTGAAATGCATTGGAGAGCGCAAAGTAGCGGCGCTGTTCGTTGCAGTTGGCTACATGATGAATCCCGCGCTAGCTGACGCTCTCGCCGGCGCTAGCCTCATTTAGCGTGATAAATGCGTCATTGTGACCGCCGCCGGGCGTATTTGATTCGGTAGCCACCGTTAGCTGGCGGTACCTGGCGCTCGTCAGACACTACCTGGCGCTAGCCCTTGATAAATAAGGCCGTAAGTACAATCTGCCAGAATTCGCCATATTGGTGCAAAGTATAGAAGTGCAAAACATAATTTAAGTTTTTTTCTGCATGTTGCTAAAACGCTAAAGTTGTGTTTCTTGCAATGCAGCAATATGCGCCAGTTTAAAAAGGAAAATTCTAAATTATGTTTTTCACCAATATGACGTATTGTGACCGAAAATGCTTAATAAATTTAGGCCCATAATATATTACAATAATATACTAAAAAAGAGGACTGTCCTCTATAGAAACCTGTCATTCAACATATGTCACACCTTAAGCTTGTACTCCTGCCATGAGAAATTCATGTACCTCATACTCAGGGCCCCTGCAGCCTACTACTTTCGACTTTCAAGCGGACCCCTAGTCAAAAGATCAAAGCTTAGTAAATTGCTCCCCTAATGTCCCTCAGTGACATAAGCTTATTGAGAGGGATTAACACCATGCAGATGTTTTGAATATCAGACAGATTCTGCACTCCTAAACATGCATGGCAGCCGCCATCTTGCCACACACATGAAGGAGCTGGTTCTGAAAAAAACAAGTCTCATTTTCCTCATAGCTCTGTGCAGTCATCTCTTATTTCTAGCCAGAAGTAGTAAGCCTTCAGCTGTAATGACTCAATTCAATAAAATACATTGTATACATTGTAACCCCTGACTGAGTGTGTTTGCAGCAGCCGCAGTGGCCATAGAGATATATTGTAACAACTTCCTTTACACAGATGTCTCTTGCTACATTAGCTGTTTATTCAGTGCTTGTGTGTGTGAATAATGACAGACAAGCTTCTCCTTATTTCTGAGGCATATATCTCTATCAGTTCGGTGTGAATTGCTTCTGGCACAGCCCCTCCAATTCTCATGTGTGAAAAAGACTGGTGTAGCAAGATGGCCACCCCCATGTAATTCAAGAGTGAATAATGTTTATGTCGTTCTACAACATCTGCATGGGGTTAAGCCCTCTCAAACTGGTTATGCCACTGACCATAAGAAGGGAAGCAATTTACTAAACTTTCTTTTTTTGACTGGAGATCCGCTTTTTGGCATTCTTTATGTTGTTTCTAATTATAATGTATTTTCCCACCCTATCCCTGCTGATTCCTTCTGGCTAATTGAGGTGAGAGTGGTCTAAGGTTCTGGCTGGCATGCCTACACTGTGTGTGAAGTACAATAGCAGGGGACGCTGTTCTGGTCACAGCTCTTCGGACAGACTGTGGTTGTAATACATGAGGCAGCAGGGGCCACTATTTTACACCATTGGCTTGAATTGATCAGCAGCATGAGATGTGGTGCATTTCTATTTCATATCTGCTTATAAAGTGCCCTTGGTAAACCTGTGCACAAGAGCACAGTCACAGGTTGCATTATATGCAGCATCAGATGGGTAGGTTTTAGAGATGTAGATTTGGGCAGCTTTTACAAAAAGTTGGTACATTTTTACAAACATACCAAACTGTTGTGGTCTCATTAGCAAAAATAGAAAGTTGATTTATTAGTAATTAATTAGTCTTTAAGGACTTGCTTCTGTTTCAGAGGGTCAGGTTTTGTAATGGGTGCACTTGAGGCTGGCCTTTGAGGTGTGTGTGGTGTGCCATCGCACAGGGCACCATGGTCAGGGGGGCGCCACTCGCTCATCTACCCTTGCTCATTCACTTTACTGTATGCTTCCCCCACCTGCCCACCTGGTGGGCTGTCAGCAGGTTTAAGGGGCCTTTGCCGCTGCATTCTCTGGTGGGTTGTTTGGATAGTTTTTTTGGAGGGGGTGGGTGTCATTTGGAATTTCTGGGGTTGCAGATGAGGATAGGGAATCATCCAGAGTCTTCTATACTGGCATATACAGGCTATGGTCTATTTTAAATTGTGCCGCCGTCAAAAATGCCGGCATAAGTTATTAAGATTATATACAGTGTTACCTGTATATTAATAGCTGTAACTGGGAATAATGAATCTATTTATGTTTATATAACCCAGAATGGTGTCATCGTTCTCTTATCCCATAAAAAACTCACTAGAGTCACTAGATAAACAGGACTGATGTGGTATATAGTATGCCATGCCCGCACCCAGCATAACAACCCCATGAATCAACGTGGCAACAAGTTAACTAGTTTAATAAAAATATATAATATAATATAAAAAATGATGTTCACCATAAAAAGTATCATAATTATTACAGACTACTATCAGAATAAATTGGATGCCTATAACCTCCCCTAAGCACCATGGGCTACCTAAATAAATATACTGATATTTACTTATATATTGATCATATAAACCCTCCTTGAAATAATGGGTAAAATAGATTACTAAACCCCCATAGATCAGCAATTAATTGAGCCAGATATAAACCGACAGTTTCGAAACAATAAAACGTAATAAACCCATGTGGTGAAAATAAAATAATGATATTAAAATGAAAGATGCCCAACAGAAACTAACACGCTATGAAAGAGGAACTTCGGGGGCTGTCCGAGTTCCACTCTTTCCCCCAGAAGACCTGATACACTCAGCCTCTCCTGGAGCCCCCTCTCTGTGGTCGCATCCAGGCCCCGGCACGCCACAGCTAGAAGGGGATGTGGCTGGCTCCCTTCGGCACCACTCGGCTGCTTAACCGTCCAGACAGGTTAGCCATCAGCGAACCCGAGTGAAAGCAAGCCTGCTGATTGGCTCCCCTAAGTCTGCATTGTGGGAGCGAATGGAAAGTGAGTGTAGGGGGGACATGGGGAATACACACAGCGGGACATCCAAATTCGGGATACCCACCCTGAGAGAAACACCACGCGGGAAAGTGAAATTCCTGTGTGTTGTTCTTCTTAAAGAGTGGAATAGGGTAAGACCATCAATTGTAGCAATAAAACAACAAAAATTAACTAGTTTGTAGTCCAACATCAAGATGATCATCGAGTCCATAAGAGAAGAGGGTTTTGAGTGAAAATATCCAACTCACCTCGCGACAGATGAGTTTTTGTTTGATATTCCCACCTTAACCTTTTCAACTACCATCACCTTTAGGGCGTCAGATCGAGATTGGAATTTATCGCAGCAATGACAAGCTACTTTAGATTTAGGGAACAAGTTCTTTCTATCATATTATTATTATTATTGTTTATTTATATAGCGCCATCATCTTGTTAGAAAATATTATTTTCCAGAAAGAGTAGTAGATGCTTGGAACAAACTTCCAGCAGAGGTAATTGAAAAATCAACAGTCAATTTAAACATGCCTGGGATAAGCACACATCTATCCTAAGATAAAGAGTACATACAGTATACACATAAGGGCAGACTAGATGGACCGTATGGTCTCCTTCTGCCGTCAACTTTCTATGTTTCTATCTTCCGTAGCACTTTACAAAGTAGTAATTACAGACAGGGTAGAAACATACGGTACATATACTATTTCAAATGCTGTTTTACAGATTTGACAGTGGATATTCTGAGTACAAGATACAATAGGGGAGGGAGCCCTGCCCTTGTGAGCTTACAGTCTAAAGGAAGAGGGGTGAAGACGAGGGAGGACATATATCATATATATGTTGCGCAAATCTCTTTCTCAGCATATGTGTGGGGCATCCCATGTATTGTAGATGGCAATCTACACAGTATATTACATACACCACTGTGGCTGAATTGTAGTTAAAGAAACCCTGTATAGTAAATGTTTAGTCATTGGAAAATTAAGAAAATTCCTTTTTGCAAATGTGCTTCATATACAACGAATGCCACCACAGAGATACATACTCTGACAATGCAACAATGTGGAAGATGTATGAATCTGGTTGGCCAATGTTGGAGCTCTACCTAAGACCACATTGACTCCCTGTTCCAAAATTGAAGCCAAGTACCTATTCATAGTAAGTAAAGGTAGATTTTGTAGAATGATATTCCTGATATCATTAAATTGGCATGAATACGTCATGACAAAAGTAGGTTTGTCATCCATAGAGGTCCCCATCTTTTTGGGGCAATTGGCACATGGTCCCATGTACCGTTAAAACTTAAATTGAGCATATTATGATTCAGATACTGTGAAAAATTAGTTAATAGCTCTTCATTAACTTTCCAAATCACAGTGAGGGCATCAATGTACTTCCCATACCAATAAATGTTTGAAAGAAAGGATTGTCCTGGGTATAGATAGTTGGCAAGGGATGGCGAGAACGACACGCCCATCGAAGCACCGCAGTTGAAGATAAAAATTTTTGATTGAACCTACAAAACTGATTGGTCAAAAAGTACTTGGACACAAACCGGATGTATTCAGTATGCATGTACTCTTATATTTTGTATCTTGGAAGCATATCAGTGAAGGCATCTAGGACAAGAGCATGGGGAATTGAGAAGTACAAGCAATTGTCAAATGTTGCCAATATCCCAGACTAAAATCAACTTGTTGAAGGCTGATAAGACATGACATTAGTCTTTTATGTATCGCATTAGGCATGTTACTACCAATTGTAGTTATGCATCAAGCCACTGTGCAAGCCTATCCATAATCCTTTTTATGCACCTTTGGCAGGTTGATGGTGGGAATAGGCACTATAGGGTCATTGATATACGGTACATAAATGTATTTATACATTTAGACAAAAATGAATTTAACCCCTGCACTCTCATACTATCGGAAAATCTAGCTAACACTTGTAAAAAGCATGGACTGTTACTTAACATAGATTGCAATGCATGTATAAGCGAGGAAGCCGCATCTAGGCTGCCCAATTGATGCCCCATCCCTATCATTACTAAGCATACAAGCAAGAGTTGTGCAAACATTGTTACTTCATTGCTACCCACACCACAGTTCGGACACCCGAGGTGTTAAATCAATTAAGTAATGGTTCTTTCTATTTAAGACCTAATTTACCCCTGGCCATACCATGTACATATTTAACTAATACCAATTGTTTGGGTTACATGAAGTTTAGACATTTATTATAAATATATTAAAAACAATTATCATGAAAATTAATGCATCAGCTCCCCCAGTTTAAGATTTACATGCACTCAATGTTTGACCTCTCTCACAGAGGGGTGGAGGGAGACACTACTATCCCACCAACCAGACATGAGGTCGCACAGTTGGTGGGATAGTAGTGGATTTTCATCTTTCTATTTAGAAACAAGAAAGGCTGGATAAAGTCCAGCTATAGAAGTTTTAATCAATTACTAAAGGTGTACAAGCTCTAGCACACAGTAATAATACATTGGGGGCCTTATTTAGAAAGAGCTAACGCTACATAGTACCACGTAGCGTCGGGTGAACGTTGGGCGCAGTATGTGAAAACCATATATATGAAAATCAAACTGGTGAACGCCTCTAATAGCCTCATGTAGCATCACATGTATCACTAGCGGCTGCTCAGTGTAAAGCGCTAGCGCTGTATGTTCTGCAGCACCACGTAGCATCTGTCACTCAGTTGCCTTCTCCCATACACTTCAATGGTGTATACTTTGTTTGTGTAGAAATCATGTTTGGATAAAATTTTTCTGTATTTTTTCACATAAAATGCGTGTCTTGGCTTTCCTAGGCAGCAACAAAAGACTTTAGCCTTGTTCCTCGCACTATAGGTTTAGGCTGCAGAAAGGTATATAGTGTTCCGCCATCACAGTCCCAGTGCGCCAGTGTGTTAACAATGTCATTCCATGTGTTTTGGCTCTGTGGGTGGGGTTTTTATTGTGAGAAACATACTTTTTTTGAATAGCATCCGGCACCAGAGCGCCCAGTTTTAGAGTGCCGATGCTGGCGTTGTGTTTTGTGGTATTACCGAACGAAAGAGAATAAACCCGCACAGCGCTGAATATCCAAATGATATGTGTGTATCTGGATGCAGGCTGGAAGGGGCCCAATTGCCCGGCAGAACGGGCAAAACTGGGAGCACAAAGTGGGACTGCCAGCACAGACCCTAGAGCCCTCCAACTCAGCCGCTCAACAGACACACCAAGTATGGTTATTTACAAAAAATTTATTTAATGGCCCAAATATATCTTAAAAACAATTAAAAACATGATAGCTGGCAGGGGTGTACAATGGACTACTTTACACAATATTTTACAAAATAATAAATTAATCCCAGTGTATTATATATACAACTTCAATCAATATTATCACCAAATATAAATAAACAAAAATTGATCAAAAATTGTTTGTATATGCCCATAAGTTACTCCAAGAAATTGTGCAGATAGAGAGTGCTAAAAAAGCCTCAAAAAGGAGGAAAAGTGCATATGATAAAGACTAAGGGGTTTATTTATCAAGGGCTAGCGCCAGGTAGTGTCTGACGAGCGCCAGGTTCCGCCAGCTATCGGCGGCTACCGACTCAAGTACGCCCGGCGGCGGTCACAATGACGCATTTATCACGCTAAATGAGGCTAGCGCCGGCGAGAGCTTCGGCTAGCGCGGGATTCATCATGTAGCCGACTGCAACGAACAGCGCCTCTGATAATCCCATCACAGCGACAGGTATGACCTGGCGCTCCCTGGCGTTGTCCAATGCATTTCAATGGAGCAATCTTTAAATAATCATAATTAATTGCTTTTTTTATTTTTTATTTTTTTTTAATGTCAAAAATTCTGTGACCACTTCTGCAATGTTAGGATTTTTTTTTAAGTTAAAAAAAAAAAAAAAAAAAAAAAATTGTGCAGAATTGATATTACAGGTCTGATATTAATGTATTCATATTACAAAATGTTTAGAAAAACTTGTATAATTTTTATATTAAAAAAAAAGGTTGTTTGGGGGTTAAAAACTACTTTACACACATCGCCGCCAGCGCTCTGGGGTTTAAACAAGGAATTCACAGCGCGAGAAATTTTTGAGCGTGATTTGTTAATGAATCTGCAGCAAGCCGTTCGCTCTGGCCATTCGCTGTCAGGCGCACCCATACAACGCAGAACCTGTGAAACATCGACCCCTAACCCCGTATTCAACATTACCGCACACCGACTGAGTCGCTGTCAACAAGCAAACCCCGGCCAAGCACAGCGAATACTAGCTGGCGCTGTGAAAATCACGCTACTGGCGCTCATCTGTCGCTACCTGGCGCTATTAATGAATCGGCCTCCCCGATCAAAGAATAAAAGGTCAAATATGACCAAGAGGTATATATCAATAGGAGGCCATGGAAACCATGGCCTAAAGTGCCCAAATATCAAAGCATCTAGAAGCAATCTACATTACCGCATAATGTGAGGTCCTTGTGCACCAGCGGTACGGGCATGCTGGGTATGGTGGTGCACCAGGACCTCACATTATGCGGTAATGTAGATTGCTTCTAGATGCTTTGATATTTGGTGTTTGGACATTTTTTAAATTGGTGTTATTTGTGCAAATAGGTTGTATATGCCTTGAAGATTCTCTGCTACTCACAGCACTTGCACTTTCTTGCACTCTGCACTTTAGGCCATGGTTTCCATGGCCTCCTATTGATATATACCTCTTGGTCATATTTGACCTTTTATTCTTTGATCTTAGTTTTTATCATATGCACTTTTCCTCCTTTTTGAGTGTTTTGTGGTATTAAATATGGGCTTCAGTGCCTATCACCAGCTGGTGCTACCTATCGTTCGCTGCAGCATTGTCCTGTTGTTATATGTGGCATCACCTTCTTTCCCTCAGGGCTCTACATGAAACAATAGCAGCATTGTGATGCTCAGGTGCTGCAGTGAATCAGGGATAGCGCTTCTACAGCGCCCTCCAGACATCACATTTATCAATGCTGGACAGGATACTACAGCGTCAATTGACGAACAGCGAAGCTAGGCCACAGTGCCAGAGCTCTGAGAGCAGCTACATAGATGCACAAATGACAATACGAGGCGCTAGTCTTAAATCAGCCTCCACATCTCATTAGAACGAGATGATCCCTGTTCCTCTGCATTAATTAATTTGATCTCAAGTAGTATCGCTGCATATATTAGTTTTAAATGTGTAAACTCTCATCCCAGATGGTAAATTCTAAAGAAATTCTAAAGAAATTCTATTTTCATAAGTGTTGGTGTAAACAAAGTGGAAAAACAAAGATACTATCTCCTTGACATTGGGTATTATTCTTTATATGCCTGATTTGACTTTTAACCTGATGCAATTGTGTAAAATAGGTATTTACATTTAACTGGTAAAAAATAGACTAATTATGTACCCTTTTTTCTGCACGCATGTTGTTGACATGTTCTTCTATCAATCTTTTTTTCTATCTATCCATCTATTTATCTGTCTATCTATCAAAGTTTATGCAGTAAGGCTGTGGCTTTGCAACAGTGTTTCTTATTTTTCTTCTTATATAAGAAGCGCCAGCGCCACACAGCGCCACTTTTTTGGCCTCAGTGTCTGATTTAACAACTAAAAAACACTAACGCCGATGCAGCTGCTGGCTAGCATCTTATTTAACACTAGCATAGAAAAGGATGCAGCGCAGGGCACTCTTGTTGATGCAGCGTCAGATGAAACCTGGAGCTGTAGATCAAGATCCCATAGAGCACAATGACCAGAACTGTATTGATTGGCTTATAATTAATATTAAACACTGAACAAAAGGTGGGGTTTTTCTACTCTATACCTCATTTCACATACCGGGTGTATCCTATATACAATTCATTACAAAAAAAAAAAAGGGAGAAAATACAACAATACATAGAAAATTCTCAAATGCATATAATTAACATTTATTTCTTGTGTTTTAGTCACACTTGGCTGTTTGAATCAGCTTTGTAGCAAGGGTTGCGTTTGTAGCAAGCAATACAGTTTGTAGCAAGAGCTTTGTTTGTAGCAAGTAGTACAGTTTGTAGCAAGTATATTGGTACACCTGTGGGTGTAGACGCGTTTCGCATTATTGCTTCCTCAGTACACCAATTACTATAATATAAGATAAGAGATGCGCATGTATCAGATACATATATTCCTTTTAGCGTGCTAAGTGCTTACATTTATTGACATTAGTAAATGCACTTACTTGTAATTTCTTGGGAGATTGTTTGGCATGTATATTCCTTTAAGAAATGCCCGTCAGGGTATATAAGATCTATTAAGATTTTCCAATAAGTTATTGTTAATAATATTACCCAGTTATAGATTTTAATTTTGCCTTATGTCTTTTAAATACCTTACATTCCTATTTGGGAGTTTGTCCTCTGGAAGAGATATACCGTATATACTCGAGTATAGGCCGACCCGAATATAAGCCGAGGCCCCTAATTTTACAACAAAAAAATGGGAAAAGTTATTGACTCGAGTTTAAGCCGAGGTGGCTTTTTTAAGCCCAAAAAGTGGGCTGAAAAACTTGGCTTATACTCGAGTATATACGGTATATATATATATATATATATATATATATATATGGTATATATATATATATATATATATATATATATATATACACATATGCACACACAATGTACACACACTGACCGTATGTACACATATATACACACACATAAATGATATACATACATATGCACACTATACACACAAATACACACAATGTACACACACTGACCGTCTTGTCTATGTCCAGCTTGAGGCGCTTCTGGCTGATGCTCTTCTGCACCCGTTTTCTGAACGAGGCGTTTCCGGCGGCCCGGGCGCAGCGCTCTCCGCCGTCTATGAGGCAGCAGGTCTGGCCGAGGAATGGCGCGGAGGGGGGCGGCGGCCCAACCCGGCTGTCCTCCGTGCTGAAGCCGCTCATGGCCGCCTCTCCGTCACCCTCCAGCGGGCTCCGGACATGCCGGGCCTTACCCGGACACACTGCAGCAACCGAGGAATGGCGCGGAGGGGGGGGCGGCGGCCCATCCCGGCTGTCCTCCTCCGTGCTGAAGCCGTTCATGGCCGCCTCTCCGTCACCCGCCAGCGCGCTCCGGACACACTGCAGCAACCGAGCCGCCGCTACCCTGACAACGGAAGTCCCGCCCCCAATCTGCTACACGTCCAGTGCCCGTCGAGTCAGGTGGGCGGGGTTCACCTGTGGCGAGTGAGGATTGGCTGGCACTGGCGTCAGTCGCGATGGATGGAGTCACGCCTTTTCCGACGGAAAAGCTCAGCTCCTCAGTTAGGTCACCGACATTAGTGATTGACTCGAGTATAAGCCGAGGCGGCTTTTTTCAGCCCAAAAAGTGGGCTGAAAAACTCGGCTTATACTCGAGTATATGCGGTATATGAAAAAGTTTTTAGAAGCTGGTCTCCGAACCTAGTACTGGTTCGTCAAGTAAGTATAAATGGTAGTATATTACCTTGCTATTTAGTATGAATTAGATGCTCACCGCTGTATGGAATACTGTGTAGCTATGTGGAAAGACAGAGATTTGGTTGCACATATCTGCAGATATATGTGGAAGCCACACTGTCCCGGCAAGGCACTCTGTGTTTAGTGTGGTCCCTATTCTTATTTTTGAGTCCCCAAAGTTGGGACATGCAATGCAGCCAGAGCTACTCACCTGGGAAGCTGCCAGCCTCCCTTTAGAACACTCCACAGGGAGAGATCCATGGTGGCTAAATCCCTCCCTGTGTGTGTTCATGGCAATTCAAACTGAGTAAAGGGGGTGGAAGTAACTCCATCACTATTTAATTCAATTCAATTTAAAAACGGAAAACTATTTAGGACAGTGCCAAATGTAGCCCGACACAATGGTGTAACAATAACCTTTGCCTGAAGCACGTCTTTAATTGTCGCAGCATTCTTGTCACAGAAGGCTCACCATATACTGCCAGCGCTCTGGCTTCCATAGCGCCTGGTATTACCTGTTGCTACCTGACGCTCTCCCATACATTTCAATGGACGATCTCTTTAAACAGGGTTTTATTTTAATTTTTTTTGTTTAAATTATCAAATAATTGTGTCACCTCTCATGGCCTAGAAAAAGTCTTTTTTGAAACTTTTTTTAATTTATAATATTTTTATGCAGAATTGTCCTTACATGTCTGGTATTAAAGTGTTCATGTTACAATGTAATAACCATGCAATTCCATATGTTTTCGCTTTGTTACTAGTGGATACATGTTCAAAAGCAGAATCTCAAAGCCTCTGGCGCTCTGGGCTACAACGACCCGATTTTGGGCGCCGGCACCGTGTGAGACTGTTTTTTTTATGAATATGGTGTGAGTCAGTCGCACTGAGCTGGTGCTACCGTTCGCTCCCATACAGTGCTGTACTGGTGTTAGAGCGACTCACACACGCAAAATATTCATCAATGTCGGCCAGCGACTAAGACGCTCTGAAATAGCGAACTATGGCCGAGCACAGTCACTACTAGCGGTCGCTCTCAATGCCTCGCTACAGGCGCTCATCTGTCTGTACCTGGCGCTAGTAATGAATCAGCCTGCCTGTATTTATTGTCAGTTACACTTTACTATTGGAGCCCAATGATTTGATTGATGAATATTGCTTTGGGTTTTTTCTTATGTTAAAAATTGCATTTGCACTTGCTCTTTAAGAACAGGTGAGTCTGGAGTTCTCCTCTATGGTAAAACACAGGAGCAATGCATTACACATGCATCTGAGCTGTTTATAACCTCTTTTACAATTTCTCACTGCAAGGAGCCTCTTCCTCTGCCTTCTACCCATTTAATTGTGAAGAAAAATGAACGCTAAAGAACGCTAAAGAAAATTTATGGTGTTATTAGAGCAAGTACATAAAAAATAATGCTTTTCTAATCATTTGATGTACAATGAAAAAATGTAGCATGGCTTTCAGGGTTTGAGATTGTATGTGGCTGTAAAGAGGAAATGGAAAAATGACAGTATTGCCTTTTAACAATTCATTCATATGTTAGCAAGCCATCGGTAAACAGGCAGTGCATAAAGGACATGCTGTGCTTGTATAGGCTGAACCGAAACATTCATTTCGAAAAATGACTACACACCGCTTCTCTTTTCACTCCATATATTTTTATCTCAATAGGGTATCTTTTGTTTACCTATATTTTGTTGCCCTGTAACCACTCCTGAACTTAAATAGACATGGCAACCAGAGGAGCCTGCAAATAGAAGTGTTACTTGGGACAGCTATGAATAGATGGAAGCTGTTAGAGAATAGGATGGATGAAACCAGTGACAGCATGGAACATTGCTTAAAGCTCAGCAGCATCCCATACCCTACATCCCAGTTCTTGTAAATGCAATGTACCAGACATAACAGCTCAACCAGGTTTTTCTAATCATAGATATTTTCAAAAAATGAAGAGCTATATATTGATATTTATTTATCAGTGTGACATTACGCCTGGGGGCTCAATTTGGCTCTTAGCAGACAAGAGCTCTTATAGGCTAAGACTAATAAAAGATGGCTAATAAAAGACGAATGGAATATCAAAGCTGGTCCGCAACTCTGTCCAAGCTTTTTATTTTGTTTATTTGAGTTTGACACCCCTGGTCTAAACAATTAGGGGTGGTGGTGATAAAGGGGAGTACTGAGTTTTGTGGCATGTGTCCCTTAGAAAATTGCTTAATCTCGGGTGTATGCTTGTCTTAATAAGTGGGTTCTGAGGGTGACCGTTTCAACCATGGTTCTAGTGCACATGCGCAATTTGGACTGTACATGCGAATAGGCCTATAAATAGGAAGCCGAGGGGTCGGGATGATGACAGAAAATCGCTTGAAATCATAGCCTGCCACATTCCTGACAAGCTGCATTTTCTGTCAACCCTGGATTTGACCTTCTACTTTGACCTTGATTATGAATCTGGCGCTGCCTGCCCTTTGACTTGTTGACCTGTTCTTTAACTACGAGTTGGCTTCACCAGAACCAGAACCTTGTCTTGGCTGTGCCTGTTCATTGCCTGGGCCTTCCCGAAAGCCCAGTCTGTCCTTTCTTGTGACGGAGATAAAGTGAAGACAATGGTTTGTCTAAAACTTTTCGCCCCAGGTTAACTGTTTGCTGGCTTCTCCGTATAAAAATTGAAAATAGCTCAGCATCCTTCCAGCAGTGTCTGTGTGCTGCAGCAAATAAAAGCACAGACATCTGAAAAAGTTTCCTCTAAGTTTAGACCTGCTCTTCTCATATAAAACTCTTTTCCTGCTTCTGCAGTAGTTAATCTGATTGTAATTTTGTTTAAAAACGAAGGCTTTGACAAACAGCTGGCAACCACGTAAAATATAAGTCAAGTAAGGTCATGCTAATTATTTGATGAGGCCAGTGTGACTTGTGGTGTGGATTGCAACGTGCATCTCAGTGAGCTTTTTAATGTTAACACACAAAAAAAGTTCAAAAATATGTCCTACTTAAATATGTCCTACTTTTTCCCCAAAATATCACCTGTAACGGGACATTTCTACAGGTGAGGGTACATCATATATCCAATAATGTAAGGATTTTTTTTAATGCTTGGAGATAACAGCACCCTATGGACTATGCTAAAGAACTTGTCAATGTTTTCTGCATAATCCATAGACTGCTGTTGTTTTCAAAGGCTGCTGTTGTTACCTAGAAAAAAAATACTTACTTCATAGGAAAAATGATGCACCTCACTTGTAAAAATGCCCCACAAATCCACAATGCAATGCAATGCACACTGCAAGTCACAAATCCACAATGCAATGCACACTGCAAATCACAGTGGATTCACCAAATAATTAGCATTACTCCTCAATGTCTGTTTACCACTGCAATCTTAAATAAGTCCTGCAAATATATAAGTCCACTAACATCAGCTCACAGAGGCACCTCTATAATCCAGGATTCAAAGAAGAGCACAGGCCACGGGAAATGATTTGTAGGCACAATTTTCCTGGATGTATTATAAGAATTATTATGCACTGAAATGATACATGTGTGACCAGGCAGGTTAACTTTATAGGCGCCACTAACTTTTTCATGGCACATAATGTCTATTAATGCATACCCTTCTGGTTTGCCACACCAATGCATTAATATAAATTGGTTTTTTTCCAACATTCTTCTGACAAAGAAACCTAACTGATGGGAAATGAGGCCTCGTCCAGACCAGTTTATTTATCGCAGCACATTCTTGTAATATCCATCAAGGAAAGGTAAAAGGTAGAAGAAAATATTTAATAAAGGATTTGATCATTACTATCAGTTATTAGGGATTTTTTTAGCTTCAGAATAGGAACCAATGAAATAAAAGGGTAGACATCCTGTAAAGGAAGACTGAAAGAAAAGATAAATAATATCTAATTAAAATCTGACAGTGA
The DNA here is from genome assembly GCA_027917425.1 of Gastrophryne carolinensis. Lineage (NCBI taxonomy): Eukaryota > Metazoa > Chordata > Amphibia > Anura > Microhylidae > Gastrophryne > Gastrophryne carolinensis. Next base: position 149,706,230 of record CM051236.1, read on the forward strand.
CTTGAAAAGTATTTAACAGTCCGGAATACACTCTGTAACAAAAAGAAAATGCAAGCCAGAACTTACTCATCTATATTTATTAGATGTTAGAACTGCAGAATGTGTAGTTTTGTAAGTGCTTCGATGTTTGCTGCATGCACAAATAAGAAAACATCCTTCCTCTAAATCTGAAGACACCAAACACAACACTGGATAGGGATAATATTATTTATTATTGGGATATTAGTGGGATAATAACCTCTCACTATCATGGGAAATACAAAAATCAAAAGATTTGTTTGTTTTCGAAATTTTTAAATTGATCTTGGTTTTGGCTTTCAAATATGGGCACAATCATCTGACCAGAATGAGGCCTAACAATGCAAATAAAACAATGTTGCTTTTATGGTATAAAAGGACTAATCTCCTTTTATTAGTTGTAAAAAATATATTGATTAAAATCTTGTGGCTCAATTGAAAGAAATACCAATGCATTTGAGACACCTGGGTCCTAGGAAAGTCTTAATATGTTTTATTTTGCTAAACCTCATCTGAAACAGACACTATTAACAACTAATGTAAAACTAAAACCAGATAGGGGTACACCAGGTTTAATAAGAAGTTATATTATAAAGTGTCCTGAGGGCACATATGACAACAGCCTTCAGTTCCTCCAGCATGACCTTTTTATCAACTGTTGGATCAGCAGTGTTTAAACATTGCAAAGGGGGTGGGAGTAGCTCCATCACTATTATTTATACAAAATCATCATCATTATCATTCAGGGCCTGGGAACTAATTTACCGCCCAGTTTAACCCTCTCATCATCTAAGTATTAAGCACCAAACATGTCTAGCTATGTGGAAAGACAGAGAAGTGGTTGCACATATCTGCAGATACATGAGTAGCTCTGGCTGCATTGCATGTCCCAACTTTGGGGACTCAAAAATAAGAGTAGGGACCACACTAAACACAGAGTGCCTTGCCGGGGCAGTGTGACTTCCACATGTAACTGCAGATATGTGCAACCAAATCTCTGTCTTTCCACATAGCTAGACATGTTTGTTGCTTGATATTTAGTTGATGAGAGGGTTAAACTGGGCGGTAAATTAGTTCCCAGGCCCTGAATAATAATGATGATGATTTTGTATAAATAATAGTGATGGAGCTACTCCCACCCCCTTTGCTCAGTGTTTAAACATTGGTGCTGTAACTTGGACAAAGCTGTGGTTCTTTCTTGAGGACATTGAGTATAAAAGTAAAAAGAATAAGAAGATACATTGTATACGCTATCGAGTATATGTTAAGATGAGCTTTGGAAAATATCTAGTGCTCTTCATCAGAATTTTTGAAAGCTTGCATCGAAATATACTGTGTTAGCCAACAAAAGGTATCTCTGTATTTTTTCTCCTTTCTACTTTTCTCGATGGTTAACACATTACAATACATTAGTGCTTGAGGTCATTGAGAAATCCAATCTTTGCAGTGAATTTAGCAAAACAGTTTTTAAGTAGAGGCTTGAAGAATGTTTCCTCACTTTAAAATGATGATCTGCTTGCTGGCTTGCATGAAGGGTGGTTCTTAACAATCTTTTTTACTGGATTCTTGAGTTTTCATTATAGTTCTTTGTACTCCAGACATAGGAGCTCCACAGGGATGCGCACTTGGGCCACTATTATGCATTCTGTATAAGTAGCTGGCTCCTCAGAGGGTGAGACTCACAGCAGGAAGCATCATCAGCGCATAACTTCCCTATCTGCACATGCTATATGAGGAATGATGAGCCAAAAGAATAGTGGACGACCCTGCCCACCCCAAAAAGAAGGAGCTATTCATCAGCGGATGCATTCAGTGAATATTTCATTGTTCAGAGGACATCACAATGTTCTTTGGTCAGTATCTATTTCTGATTCCTTATTGCTTGCTTTTTTTTGGCATTAGTAGGGGTTACAAGTGAGCAGTTGTTTAGCTCATTTCAATACATAGCATATTCTGTATGGTGATGTATGTGACAAATAAACCTTGAATTGATTTGGGTAATCAAAAGGTATGCTACGCATCTCAATGCATACAACAATGCATACACCTTCACACTGGGTTGTTTAAACCTAAGTAAATATTTTCTAAAAACAGAAGTAACATATTCAAGGCCACCACCTGCCTCCTAGCTGATCCAGAGAGGAATTCAACTCGTTGGTTTGGTTGGTATGTGGATAACATAGTATAAAAAAAAGGAAAAAGGATTTCTTTATCATAGCACTTGACCCCAAATGTCTGACAGTTGATCATGTTCTGTCAATCTTTTCAAAACAACACTTCCAAGACCTATTCCCGTTGTGTCTGTGACATGCAGGAATTCCACTGAGTTTTCTCTTGTGTCTGGTGTGCAGTCTGCTGAAGGATTTGGCTTGTTACACTTTTCTGATTACATATATCTCAATCACTGCATCTGCAATCAAATGTAGAAACTTGTTTCTTTAGCATAATGCAAGTGTTCCTTTAGAACCAGATCAGCTCCAGTAAATGGCGAAAATACCATTATATTCAGGGAACGCAGTATATAATGATCCTCTGAAAGAGAGATTGTTTTTTTGCTATCCATTGAATCAATTTCAGCAGTCGCAGCAATACTTCACACCACTGCTGTTCTTCCAAATAGAGTTGTCGGCACAAATCTTTGTCAATAGTTCTTGCTGATTTTATGCTTGCTTCCAGGTCTTTTCACTCGGTATATCTTTTGTGGGACTGCTTTTAGTCTTCGATCCATATTGGCTTGAGAAAACTGATTTGGCATCTTTGTCAAACTCCAACGATGTACAACAAAAGCAATATATGGAATCACTGAGTACATTAGCAAATGTCCTACATCCTTTTTATTCCAGTACCCAGTGGCTTGTAATAATGGCCAGAAAATAATCGCCACTTTGTAATATATGGAAAGCCTGGAATTATGGGATTCGAAAATATTGTTTGGTGTTGCAATATGTTTCTTTAGAGGGATTACAACTTGGTTGAATGAATGATATAGAAGATTTCTAATTTTATTGTAAGGATCACCATCATCAAAGTTTGAACCAGTAATGTACTGTCAGCCTTATGTTAAAGACTGATGTCTTTCTTGTTACACAGCCTGCTGTTATGTACTTGTATGTCCTTTAGCACTTCTCTATCTTGTTGGCGTGGTGTTTTCATGGTGTCTGTAATCCTCTCCTCTGTCTTCCCTATTCCCTATAAAGGCTTGTGTGTAAACCCAGCTCCCTGCTGGTGCATTTCGTGTGAGTCTCTGGTGTGGACTTCTTGGAACCCATGCACACCTCCCCATCCGGGCTCTGCCAAAGGAGCAAGGTTGGTAATGTACTGGACTCCCGCTAGGTAGTTGGCCACTTGTCTGGTTGCACTTTGCCTATTCTATATCTGAAACTCAGTATGCCTGTGCCCAAACTCTGACTGCCCAATCATGGTTCTTGGTCTCTGCCCCCAGTGATCTTTACATTTATGTTCTAATAACTGCTTTTCTTTTAAGTGCAACCAGGATTGTTTTACAATAAAGGACAGCCTTCACAAGACAGCAGAGTGCTAGTGGAGGATTTAGTTAATCTTTTAGAATAGTCAGACACTTGCCACTGCAGCACCCACGTACTTTGTAGCCACTGGGCATGCAGTGTTCCCCTTTACTCATTACACAATGACTGTGGGTACTGTTTCTTGATGGGGTGCCAGTTTGTCTGACGGTACTGTACTAAGCAGCATCAGGGCAGTTTCTAGGGTAAATAACACCAGGCTATATAGTGATAGAAGTGCAGCAGTAAACTGACTAGTACACCCAGGGGAGTGAGGTGGCATGGCTGGGTAAATATGCGTGGGTACATACCACAGAAGCAGTGGAGGCAGCATGTACCCAGCCCCCTTGTTCCACGGGCCTGGGGGCATGTGCCTGCATTGCCCCTATGGCATGTACTCCCCTGAGTACACCCCATTTGTTTCTATATTGGTAAGTTTATGCTATTTTGCAATAAACTTTCCAATGAAGAGCAGCAGCGATGCTGAAATATAGCTCTGTTCTGGTAGTAGTAATAATTAGTATTTCTATTTAACAATAACCTGAATCCAAACAGCAATACTACTGTGAAACTACCACATCAGCATCTCCCCTTTCTGTGATTCCTAAAAAATAACAATAATAATAATAATAACATCTGAACACCAAATCCTCTCCTTTGTCACTTTCCACCATAGTTAGGTTGTGCTCATCTGCTTCTAACTGCTTCACCCAGCATGCACTGCATTGGTCACTAATACACTGTAATCACCACACATTTCATCAACAAATCCTGCCACCTAGATCAGTAAGTAACTGCCCTGCCACTGCCAGATATGCCTCCATTAGCCATTTTATTTTTCAGATGGACCCCCCAGAACCCAAAATGTGTGATCATTGCCTGACTGGATTCCCCCAGAATCACAAATTATAAGACAACGCATGCAAGACCACAAAACAATTTTGTACTAAATATATATATATATATATATATATATATATATATATATATAGCAAGAAAGTAAATGCAGATCCCACCGTTAATAGGCAGAGAGGAGTGTTGTGGTTTAGAGATCCTAGTGACTGATTGTAATTGATTATGTAACGTTATTCCACACCACTGATATTCTCCTTTCAAATGTTTAAAGTGGACCCATATCTTAAAGGCACCGATACTCTTGACTCGGGGGTATGGCAATTGGTGCTTCATCCCCATCCGCACAAGCCCACCGCTGCCAATTGTGATGACCCCACCATGGGTACTGATAGGCTAATGGTGATCAGGTTTAGCCAGGTCATGAAAGAGAGAGGAGCCAGGATAAAATGAGTTTGGAGCTGGGCTGTTCAGGGGGCATCAGGATGCTTCCTAATCACAAGCGTTGACAGGTTTGACACATTTTAGTGATCCTGGCTATGAGTTTGCTTTAAGAGATTTTGTACAATGTACAGCAGGCAGAGTTTTAGTTTTAAGGGCTCATACTAAGGGCTTAATTAGAAAACTAATTAGCAAGACTGAACTTAACTGCGATGCCAATAGCTGGTATTAATTAAAAAGAGGAGAATTCACCTTGGCTTTTCTTCCATGGCTTGTTTAACTTTCAACTTATATAACTTTTCACTTAGCTTCCAAATTTGCACTTATCAGAGAATTGTCAGATTCCTCACTGTGCGCAGTAAATCCTTGCAGTTGTAGAGATTTAGGCTCTTAGACTGCTTATTGAACCCCACATTATGTACGGAAAGCACCTATGGAATGATTGCCATCTGGATTCCAGGGCAACTGGCATCCTGGGTATCCTGCACCTTCTGGGCTACGAGTCATTGAATTGTCACTAAGTGATATTCAACCCATCACCTGATTACCTAGTTTGCTCTTGTGCTATTCCTCTGGACCTCTAGTTACCTGTGGTCTTCTATCAATGTAGCTTCCTTTGCACATTTTGATTTGGACATCATTCTGTTTTCCTCAGATATGGATCCACATACAGGAAGGTTACAGTGCCTTAGCACTAACTAGTTTCTGAAAATATTCTTAATATATATCGGTGTTACCCATGATGAAATGTTCTACATATAAGATTGGGAGAGAGGGAGCCTAATTTTTAAAGCACCAGCGCAACACAGCGCCACTTTTTTGGCCGCAGCGGCAGCGAAGCACATAAAAGCAGCAACAATCACTAAATTGGGGCACTCTGGTTAAAGCAGCATCAGTTGAAACACGACGCTGTAGGTTAAAGATCCCATAGAGCACAATGGGCAGCATTGGATTGAGGAGTTTTCTGTAAATTAGTTTTAATTAGAGATTAGCAACCTTACATAAAACACACATGTTTTTGTACATTTTGTTCCTTACTTGCGACTTAAACCTAGCTCTTTCAGAACTATACAAATTTGGTATGAGCAATCTAGGCACAATTACAATTATAATTACATATGCTGAACCTTCATTCTAACCCATGACAATTCTAATTAAAGAGACCCTATCCCAAAAATAAGCCTGGACTCCAGGCTCCAGAATAGGATGGGCCTACTAACTCTGCCGAGAAATGTAACATTTACAAAACGAAAGGATAAAAGAGAGAAGAAAAAAGGATAGTGGGTTACTCATTACATTGTAAAAAGCTCATGGTCAAAATTTCTCGGATGGAAATAAGAAATCCAGCCCTCTCTAATCGATAAGAAGAGAGCAAAGTCCCGTTGTATGGACGCCGACATTTATTCAAAAAAAATTTGTCTCATTTATGCGCTGGACAAGGCTCCTGAGGGGAATATCTGGCTTCTTCCAAGACTGTGAGATGATTGTTTTAGCTGCTGTTAGGATATGCAAAGGTCAAATTGGGTCTTGGAGCAGCCAGGGGGTTTCAGATTGAGTAAGGTGAGCTGCGCTGTTGCAGGCCGGTGGACTTATTTATGATATAATATACTCTCATCCAAAATTGCTTAACCACTTTACATTCCCACCAAACATGGATACACGATCCTAATAGGTGACAGCCACTGAAACATTCAGAGGAATAGGAGGGACTAAATTTATGGACCCTCTCCGGAACCAAATACCACCTGAGTAATACCTTAACACTGACCTCCAGGGCTCTTAACATTTAAAAACCCTGTAAACGAGCGCTTCCAAATAGAGTCACTGTCCGAAAAGGTCTCTTTAAAATCTTCCTCCCACTTTTGAGGGCTGATTATAGACAAGCGAGATTGCCCCCTTCCCCAATGGGTCCCCTCCACATTTTTCGAAAATCGAGGGACTGAGTGGAGTGGTACCTTCCTTGAGCTTCGACATAACGGCTAACTTGAAGAAAGCAAATAAACTTCCCATTGGGAATACCCCTAGTAGCTCTCAGGCTGGCAAAAGAGAGCAACCCATTCGAGGAGGATATGTCTTTAATCCTTGTCAAGTTATGCTCCCTCCACTAGGAAAATGCCCTAGGGTCTGAGAAGATGGAGGAAAATTCTGGATTGCCTAATATGGACACTGGACAATGCACCGTTGCTAACTCCCTGGGTCCCTTATTCGCCTTCCACACCCAGAGTGAATGATTTAGGACAAGGTTCTGGATATATTTAAATATAAGCCAAGGGGGATAACCATAGCAAGTTAGAGATATAGATAGGAAAACAATAGGACTTCTTAATGTCCACCCAAAGTGGCCTTTCCACTCCCACGTTTACCACCTCAAGCTGTGCATTCTGACAAGTGCTATAATACTGCTTCAAATTTGGAACCCCAGACCCCCTGCTTGCCTGGCCCTATACAATGTTGCTTGTGCTACAAGAGGTTTCTGCCTGCCCCATATAAACTTCATGTTGGCCTGGAGACCCTTCAAGACAGCGGCAGGGATTGCCACCAGAAGCACCTGGAAAAGATAAAGTAGCTTAGGAAGCCAAGACATCTTCAGTGCTGCAATCCTGCTTGGCCCAGCTTGACAACATAGCCGAAGGTTCTTAACCATCATAGGATAATTAGCCACATAGAGAGAATGATAATCGGATGTCAGATGTACACCTATATACTTAATATACTGTTTTTGCCATTGGAAGTTGAAGGACGCCTTGACAGTATTCATTATATCTACCGGGAGGGACATATCTAACACTTGGGACTTTGCAGAATTATTTTGGAGGCCTGAAATATTGGTGAAAGTACCCAAAATCGCAAACAAATTTGGCAATGATACTAACGGTTTCCGTAACCACAGTCAAGATATCATCCACAAAGAGCAAAATGTTATGCTCATTGCCAGTCAGTCGTACCCCCCGCTATATCGCCTTTACTTTGGAGTAGACAGGGGCTCTATTGCGAAAGCAAATAAGAGCGGAGAGAGGGGGCATCCCTGTCTGGTTCCCCTTCCCAATATAAAACTCTCTGAGATGTATCCTGAATATCTTATAAATGCCCCTGGGCGCAAATATAAAGATAACACCCAATTAATAAATTGAGGGCCTAGTCCCCATTTCTTCAAGATGTAATGCAGGTAATCCCAGGTGACAATATCGAAGGCCTTACTTACATCCAAGGCTAATAACATGGCCTGCCACCCCCCTGTCTTCGCATGCACCACTAGATTACATTTCTGTATCGTACTCACAGCAGCAGCGAGCGAGTCAGTGCTCCAGGAGGCCCCCTCTCTCACAACGTTCAAGTCCAGCACCAGGTGAGAAGATATCTTAGTAAACTTTTTATAATTTAATGCAGTAAAACCAACTGGACCTGGTTGCTTACCATCCTTAAGGGCTTTTATGGCCTCTTGTACCTCTACCAGTTCAGTAGTCTTATTTATAAAGGTTTTCGCCTCAGAGACTAAAAGAGGCGGGTCCAAATGGTAGAATAAAATGTATTAAGGAGTTTTATGCTTATAATTAAAATTACACACATTAATTTGAACAGAACTTGCATTGTGACTTGTCAATAATAGAAACACAGGAACTAGATGTCACCAAATACATTTGTTTGGGATATTAACATTGATTTTTATGGCTTATTGCTTAGAAATGTGTAATTAGGGCAACAACTAAAAAGCAGCCTAAACGCACTGTAAAGTTTATTCCCTTTGTCCTCAGTAGTGATTTCTTGTAACTGTAATGATGACATGGTGACCAGCACCAGAAAAATGCAGCGCCAAAGTTTTCAAGGAGGAAAAAATTCATAAATATGCTGTGGAGCGCCGGTAAAATGTGGCGCTCACTGGCACTGGAATAACCGACAGTCGGGTCCAACAGGCATTGACATAGGCCGGCCAATACCTAGTACAACAATCAAAGCTAATTAGTTAGCGCCCTGTGTTGCGACCGCTAGCACCATTGTAGTCCACAGCCCAACGCCAGACAAAAATGCCAGTGCTCCAAAACTGCCGGTATAGCCACACAAAATATGCTAAATACGGCACGTCATAAATAAGGACCGTAGTTTACAGTAGCACAAACATACTAATAGTTGACCTTGATCTCATTTGTAAAGTCATGAAGTTAAGCATGAAGTTGTGACTTGTCGATAATAGAAACACCGGACCTAGATGGTCCAAAATGTTTATTTTCGTGCTGGCGCTATTGCCACAAAACAGGTGCACATCATAAATTAGGCTCCTTCTATACTCCCAGATATTATATTTGGTGGGAAGCTGTGGATTCTTTTGAGCATTCTTGAAACAATTGTGTTGTTGCTGGCAACAACCTTATCTTTGAAAAATGGCTAGGCAGGAACTGTAAGAAGCTGAAAATGTTTGCTACTGTTCAGTGGTTTAACTAAATGTGATGGTGTCCTGGTGCGAGCATTAAATTGAGCCCTTTCAAGGCCATTTTTTCAAAACCCATTTTACACTCGGTAGACAATGAAAGCCAATGGCACCTTCCTCTCCTAAAGAAAGGAATGAGAATTCTCACCTGGCTCTGAATCAACCTCATTATGTAATTTTGGAAATCCCTGCAAAAACAGTTATAGCGTAAAATGTTGAAAAATGTCCTGTCAACAGAGGGTGACAAAATCTCAAGTAGGCTGGCACTGAAAGGGTTAAAATTACCCATGCATGTAGGATATTGTTCTGCTCGGGGGTCCTTGCGCTTTCAGATTTAGCTCATTTTTTTATGTTTGCAAATAGATATTTTAGGAAAATTTGATTTTTGTTCAGCTTTTTATTAATTTTTTAGGAAAACCCTGTCCAACCAGTGAATTCTCTGAGGTTTTTATCCAGAAAACTGCACCTATGACAAAAAGCCTGGTACGCCTAAAGCTTGAGGTGTGTACTTTCAGAGAATATATGGTTGTTTTTCTTGAAAACTGCAAGGTGCGCAAAATGCTCTTTTCAATTTGGGGTCTCCTGGGCAGGAGATACCAATACATATTTGGTTCTTATGTAACCGGGAGGAGTGGGGCTTTTAAACACAATATAATTTTCTTAAAAAAACATTTTTAATTTAAAAAAAGCTACAAAATTTAAAAAATAGCATTTTTGTATATTTTTTTACCAATATTTCACCCAAGGTATTGAGAAGGCACTAAAAAGTGAGAAATAAGAAATGTCAAGTTAAAGCCCAAACTATATATACAAAAAATGGGCCTGCCAGCACAGACCCAAAGGTTCCACCCGTTTAGTCGCTCAACAGAATCATCAAATGAATGAATTTAATCAAAAAGCTTTATTCTATGCTGACCTAAACATATTAAAAACAGCTAAAAACATGATTGTTGGGATTGGAGTGTAGCGGACTAATCAATATACAAATAGAGGTATGTAGGCAACTAAATATATATACAATACAATCTTGGCTTGGGACTAAGCCCTTGCCCTAAGGATCTATCTCAAAATCTATTTATTGGTTGATGCCCAGGAGTTTCATGGAAATTGTGTGCGTGACTAATTAATACTGCATGCAAAGCTGGAAAGTAGTGTGTACTTTAAGAATATAGAGGTAAAAGCTCAGATGAGTATGAATACTCAATAATGCTATATAAGAAGTAAAGTGCTCAGTGCATATGAGTGCAAGTGCTAAAAGTGCAAGTGCTAAGAAAGAGTGAAGCTCCCGGGCATATACAATATACTCCAGCCAAAATGGCCACCAATTGAAATCACAATCTACAATATATATTGGTAATAACAACGCTCAATCTACATTACCACATGATCAATAATGAGGTCCCACTCCAAACGAGTCGTGCTGGCATGCTGGAGTTTGGAGTGGGACCTCATTATTAATCATGTGGTAATGTAGATTGAGCGTTGTTATTACCAATATATATTGTAGATTGTGATTTCAATTGTTGAGCGGCTAAACGGGTGGAACCTTTGGGTCTGTGCTGGCAGGCTCATTTTTTGTATATATAGATTTGCCTGTATTGGGTATTTGGGTTCACCTTAGCCTGCATCCAGTGTTTTGTTATATGGGATCTATTTGAAGCTGTGCAGGTTTATTCTTTTCACTTGGTAAAGCCCAAACTATGCTGAAACAATATAATATTTTCCTGAGAAATCCCTGTACATTCCTTCAAAAAACACAGTTAAACATGTATAGCGAAAATGGTGAATACTGGCCTGGCAACAGAGGGTAACAACATCTCTAGATATGCTGGCAGTTAAAGGGCTAATCTGGTGTACCAAATAAAAAAAATGACTCACCTTATATGAGTGTCTGATTGGAGAAACTGGAGGTCCACCACATGATCCTGCACTGAAAGAATCATTTCCAAGTGCAGCAACCACCTGTTTCCAGGCAACGACTCCCCTCCCTACTCTTGCACCCCCCCCCCCCCAGCCACAGAAGAGGAAGAAGGTGAAACCCAAGAGCAGGAAGGAGAAGGAGGGAGCAGATGGCATCCCACTGCAAAGTGCAGACACTGGGCAACATGACATCACCCATGAGGACTGCTGCCAAGGCACACATATCCATAATATACAATATAGATACGCAGAACCATTTAAAAAAACTGCACCAGTTCTTACATTACATTTACATTTTGAAAATTTCAACCACTAGCATTGACATAATAATTCTGGAATACAAAAATACAAACTATAAATACATGATTATGAAGAAAACATTTACAGTATTTAGACATATGATCAGAGCCCTAGCTAAATGAAATAGGTAGTAGAAAGAAGAAATAATTTTATAATACATTATATAATACATGACCGTATACAGTAAAGTATATAACCATAAATATCATAATGCAAAAGACAATGCAAATGATTCGATCCCTGATTCTTCTATCAGGAAAAAGAAAAAAAAATGCATGGCTGGAAATTGTATGCAGGTTGTATAGGCAAACTCCCTTTTATCTAACACAGGGGCTTCCAGCCAGTGATACTGGTACCACGGGTGGTACTCAAGATCAGGTGGTACTTGGCAAGGCTTGCAGACTGACCCCCCAACCTGACATGATGCCATCTATACCTTAACTATACTCGTACAAAACTGCTCCAAAGGGTAAAAAGATATGTCTGTGTATTTGTTGTATATTTTTTGTGCCCTTTAAATGACTGTGTGTTTTACCCTGGTTTTTAGCCGGCATCCCATATGTACCACCCAGGTGGTACTTCAGAATATTAGAATAGGGAAAGTGGTAGGTAGTGTTAAAAAGTCTGGGAATCCCTAAATTAGCATATTTTTGCAGATCTGTTTTTTAATTATAATAATTATAATTAAGTACTTTAGAATGCAATATGATTGGACCATGTGCAAGTTACTGGTCCCAGACCAGTGAGAGGTTGGATCTGATTGGGAAATGTACGCACTTTGCCCTAAATAGAAAGCATAGAGCAGCAAGCCATGACATTGTTGCTACCCATCTCATATTATCATAGCTACGCTTTTGTCTGTGTGGAATAAACACTTGTTCTGGTCCCGTGTGAGTTGCACACAAGGAAAGTGTTAAGTTTTTCCTCCATCTGGTTGCCAGGACTACCCGATGGTTACTCAGCAATTATGCTGCGCCAATTTCACACATCATATTTTATTTCATCAGTTCTGTCTCAGCCTATCGGAGCTGTTGTAGAAGATACCAGATAAAGTAAGCTGTTAAATTCTTTGTTTCTGTGACCCCCCATCCCCAGCTGTCCTGATTGAAACATAATTTGGTAAAAGGAACATGAAATACAATGCAATACTTTATATCTCCAAACAAGGTTAAAGAAAGAAAAAGAAAACTAATTTGGTTACCACCCACTCTGTTCATATTTTGGATGGAGATGGGTTTAGTTTTTCAACTGCAAAATCAATGGTAATGTCCACCCGTTCCTAAATTGTAAGCAGCACTGTCACAATGATCAAGCTGGTGACAACACTATTATTCCTGTCTTTTGAAATAAAGCTTCATTCTGACCTACCTGCTCTATGGATCCTAAATAGTGTTGGGTGAACCTGAACCTGAAACCAGAACACGGACTTCAGACAGAAGTCTGTGTTTGAGCTTGGCGTTCGGACAAACCCAGAAAAGCTGATTCATGGGCTGCTGAGCAGCCCATCACCCAGCTTGACCTAATGCAGAATGTGCAGCAGCAGGAAGTGACTGTACAACTTACCCGAGCCCCCTGGTCATTGTTTTCTACTGTCAAAATGTCCATGGCTGGGGGCTTCACAAAGATGGCCCCCTCCATAAATGTGAACACTGGCAGCAGCTAGCAGCACTTCAATTTTGGGTCCCAAAGTTCGGGTCCCTATTAATTTCAATGGGGACTGGGTTCAGGTTTGGGTCAAGTTCACTACCTGAAGCAAACTTTTGTTCAAAGCCAAACTTGCCGAACCCAAACTTATAGGGGTTTGCCCAACACTAATCCTAAAGCATGTGACTACAGAGATTGCATTACAGTCCTCCTGTAAGCAAACTCACAGTGTTCCAAACTAAAAAAAGATGCTTCATATCTCAGCATAAAAAACAGCAGCTGAAGATATACAGAATTCATTTAATCCCATATTTTGTCTCTGTATTTAGACAAAGGGATCTGCTCCTGAACCGTACTTAACGGCGGGCCACCACTGCTCCTACATAGAAAACTTGGAACATTGGCCACCTCAGGAGATCTCAGAACATGGAATATCATTTATATCTGTCAGGGTAGGAGACCTGGTCTAACTTACTTGCACCGGTGTGCCCTTGGATGTTTTTTGTCCAGGTAGTATGCGGCCAGGGACGCACGGACATGAAGGTGATTGGCACGCTGGTCTGCGCATGCCCCCCTGGACTCAGCTTGTGTGCGTGGGTTTCCGCACATGTGCACATGTGCATGTATGAGTTTCCATAAGTTTCCATGCTGGCAGACATTTTTCTGGTGCAGTGCTGGAAAGTTGCCTGCAGATCTTCCTGAAGTGATACTTGCCTCCTGTTTCCTCTGTGTATGTTTCCTGTCCGACTTTGGCTCCGACTCTCTGGCTTTGGATACCAACCCCGCTCCAGCTCTGACCCTCTGGCTTTGGATATGACTCCCCTCTGGTTCTTAACCCCTGGCTTGCATGACTACCTGTTTTGACTCTGGCTCTGTTGTATCACTCTTCCCAAAACCTGAACTGGACTTTTCCCATGTTGGACTTACTGGCCATTGGTAACAGCAGTGAGACCCTGGCTTATTTGCAGCACAGTCCTTCCCTCCATGCGGAAGGCTTCAGCAAAAACCAGACCTGTCAGCAGACTCCCCACATTGGAACCAGCGCATGGTGTAGCACTTCATCAGTTGCTCATTGATGGCTTTCTTCAGGTACAGTAAGTGCTAACCCTCTATTGCCTTCCAGATCTGCCTCGGCTCCTGCTTGGTGTTCCTATTTCTGTATCATCATCACACTTGACACTCCGGCCATCCCCTCTGCTGAGTTTCCCCAGTAAGCCACCCTTAGCTACAGGCTGTACTGCTGGGAGCTGTCTGTATCTATCTCGGCCAGGTCTCCAACCAGGTATGTGATAATATCATGGAATATCATGGCTTGCATTTAGAAAATCACCATCTCTGGGGAACCTGTTACAAAGCAATAAATGTGTATGAGCCCTTTGTGCTTCCACCCCTTTTTTTTACCTATTTCAGGGTTCCAGCAGCAATGTAACAAAAAGAATCCGGCATACCTGCTTCCTTCTCTCTGGTGAATCCAATGGTGCACAGAGAAGAAACAAGAATGTCTACAGCTGTTGAATCCAAAAGTAGTCTAAAAAGGGTTTTCCATCTAGTAATACACTATGGGTCATCCCAAATTAGAAATATTATTGTTGCTGGCTTTTTGGTATATATTTGGATATTCATTCACATTCATTAAATCGTTATATACATTTTTATATATCTTTCAGGCTGTGTGCATATATATTTATTAATAATGGGGGGGGGGGCAGTATGGTTATTTATTTTTATAGTACTCAGCACTTGCATTTAATAGGGACTGTATACTAAACTAGCTTTATTCTTTATTCTATTTATCCTTGTCTAGTGTTAGGTCGAGCGCTGCGTCTTCCCCGCGCAGCGCCCCCCTCCGTGCCTCTCCTCGGGCGAGCGCTGCGTCCCCTTCCTGCAGCGCTCCCCGCTTCACCGCCATCCGGGCGTCTGCTGCTGGCCCCCCTGGCTGCGGTTCCCCCTTACCTGGTCCCTTTCTGAACTCATTCATCTCGTCACTCGCATTGACATACGCTTTGCTGAGAGGCGTGAGGAACTTCGCCTGGAGAGAGATTCCCAACGTGACAGGAGGATGTTCCGTTTGGCTCCCACCTTTCAGAAACCTTTGTCTGTACCATCTTCTCCAGAGGTGGAAGCCATGCAGGTCGGCCGCTCTCGCCTAACCCCCGTGGAGAGGTCTCGCAGGAGAAATGAAAATCTCTGTCTGTATTGCGCCAGTCCTGATCATTTTCTAAGAGATTGCCCCATTCGTCCTTCTCGACTGGGAAACGGGCGCACCTAGACTCGGTGGGAGAGGCGTCTCTGGGTGTGTGTGCTTCCTCTCCAAGATTTACCGTACCTGCACAGCTTTGTCTCTCATCTGCCTCTGTGCTTAATTTGCCGGTCTTCCTGGATTCTGGTTCGGCGGGCAATTTCATAGAGGCCTCCCTGATCAAGAAATACGACATAGCAGTTAACCGCTTGGCCAAACCGTTATTCATCGCCTCAGTTAATGGAGATAGACTGAATTGTATGGTGCAGTACCGTACCAAGCCTTTGCTCCTTAAGATTGGCCTCTTTCACCAGGAATACTTGGAACTCTTTGTGTTACCCCATTGTACTTCCCCAATCCTATTGGGTCTTCCTTGGCTTCAGCTTCATAATCCTACCCTAGACTGGGTCACTGGGGACATCAAGGCGTGGGGTACAACCTGCTTCAAGAATTGCTTGAAAGCTTTACCAGTTCGAACCGATCATCCTACCACATCTCTACCGGGCCTACCCGAAGTTTACCGGGCTTACGCTGATGTCTTCTGTAAGAAGCAAGCTGAGACTCTTCCGCCTCATCGCCCTTATGACTGCCCGATCGACCTCCTGCCTGGGACCACTCCTCCTCGTGGCCGTATCTATCCACTATCCGTCCCCGAAACTCAAGCAATGGCTACTTACATACAAGAAAATCTGCAGAGGGGCTTCATCCGGAAGTCCTCTTCTCCCGCTGGGGCTGGCTTTTTTTTTGTACAGAAAATAGACGGTTCTCTCCGACCCTGTATCGACTATCGGGGTCTTAACAAGATCACGGTAAAGAACCGATACCCCTTACCCTTAATTCCAGAACTCTTCGACCGTCTTCGTGGCTCCAGGATCTTTTCCAAACTGGATCTCCGAGGAGCCTACAATCTGATCCGCATCCGCAAGGGAGACGAATGGAAGACTGCCTTTAATACCCGTGACGGTCATTTCGAGTATTTGGTGATGCCCTTCGGGCTTTGTAATGCCCCTGCCGTATTTCAAGAGTTCGTCAATGACATCTTCCGGGACTTGTTGTACTCCTGTGTCGTGGTCTATTTAGATGATATCCTCATCTTCTCTTCTTCCCTCGAAGAGCATCACCGGCACGTTCGTCTGGTACTATCCCGCCTTCGGCAGCATCATCTTTATGCCAAATTAGAAAAGTGTCTCTTTCACCAAACCGCTCTGCCCTTTTTGGGTTATACTGTTTCAGCCCAAGGACTACAAATGGACCCTAGCAAATTGAGAGCGGTTTTAGATTGGCCTCGGCCTGTTGGTCTGCGTTCCATTCAACGATTTCTGGGCTTCGCCAACTATTACCGTCAATTCATACCCCATTTTTCCACTATCGTGGCCCCCATTGTGGCTCTCACCAGAAAGGGAGCCAACCCCAAGTCATGGCCTCCACAGGCGGAGGCAGCCTTTTTAACTTTGAAAAAGACTTTCTCTATGGCCCCGGTGCTCACCAGACCAGACCCTTCTCGTCCTTTTTCTCTAGAGGTTGACGCTTCTTCCATCGGAGCAGGAGCTGTTCTCACACAGAGGTCTCCTTCAGGGAAAAATCATACTTGTGGGTTCTTTTCTAGGACTTTTTCTTCCGCGGAGCGAAATTACTCTATTGGGGATCGTGAACTCCTGGCTATCAAATTAGCTCTTGAAGAGTGGAGACATCTTCTAGAAGGGTCGCTTCACCCCATATCTATTTTTACCGACCATAAGAACCTTTTGTATCTTCAAACTGCTCAACGCTTGAATCCTCGCCAAGCTCGTTGGTCACTATTCTTCGCGCGGTTTAATTTCCGCATTCATTTTCGACCTGCCTCTAAGAACATCAGGGCAGATGCTCGCTCCTCGGACGTCACAGACGTGGACGCTGCTCCTCAGTTCATTATATCTCCTGATCATTTGGTTCATTCCGCTCCTGCCTCCCTAGTGCAGGCTCCGCCTGGGAAAACCTTTGTCCCGGTTCGCCGACGCCTCCAAATATTAAAATGGGGTCATGCTTCCCGTATTGCCGGGCATGCTGGTATCAAAAAGTCTAACGCAATTATTGCCAGATATTATTGGTGGCCCTCCATTGAGAAGGATGTGGCAGAATTCGTGCAAGCTTGTACCACCTGTGCACGTAATAAAACGCCTCGCCAAAGACCGGCGGGTCTTCTTCATCCTCTTCCTATTCCTGAAATCCCTTGGTCTCACATCGCTATGGACTTTATCACGGATCTTCCTCCATCTCAAGGCAATACAGTGATCTGGGTTGTTGTGGATCGTTTTTCAAAAATGGCGCACTTCGTTCCGCTTCCAGGACTCCCATCCGCTCCTCAGTTGGCTAAGAACTTTTTTAAACATATTTTTCGGCTCCATGGACTTCCTTCCCATATTGTCTCCGACAGGGGAGTTCAGTTTGTTTCAAAATTCTGGAGGGCTCTCTGTACTCAGTTAAAGGTGAAATTAGATTTTTCCTCGGCTTACCACCCCCAGTCCAACGGCCAAGTGGAGAGGGTCAATCAGGTTCTAGGACAATATCTACGTCACTTTGTTTCGGCCCGACAAGACGACTGGGTCGATCTCTTGCCATGGGCGGAGTTCTCTTATAATTTCAAAGATTCTGAAGCCACAAAGAAATCTCCATTCTTCATTGTTTATGGCCGCCAACCTTTGCCTCCTCTACCCTTACCTACACAGTCGGGAGTACCCGCCGTGGATGACTTAACACAGTTTTTTTCCTCTATCTGGCGTGAAACACGACATTCTCTTGTTCTAGCCTCTACCCGCATGAAGAGCAGCGCTAATAAAAGAAGGAGAATCGCTCCTGTTTTCTCTCCTGGAGATAAAGTTTGGCTTTCAGCCAAGTACATTCGTTTCAAGATACCCAGTTATAAATTGGGCCCTCGCTATTTAGGGCCGTACAGGATCAAGCAACAAATTAATCCGGTCTGTTACAAACTTCATTTGCCAGCCTCCTTACGTATTCCCAACTCTTTTCATGTTTCGTTATTAAAACCTCTGACGACTAATCGATTCTCTTCTAAAACGTTGGAGCCACTTCCGGTCGCGGGTACCGAAGATGCCTTCTCGGTGAGAGAGATTCTGGCTTCCAAAACATCCAGAGGGAGACGATACTTTCTAGTGGATTGGGAGAATTGCGGTCCTGAAGAGAGGTCCTGGGAGCCTGAGGAGAATATCCTCGATCGGAGCCTTATTTCAAACTTCCTCGGTCCCAAAAAGAGGGGGAGACCTAAGGGGGGGGGGTACTGTTAGGGCGAGCGCTGCGTCTTCCCCGCGCAGCGCCCCCCTCCGTGCCTCTCCTCGGGCGAGCGCTGCGTCCCCTTCCTGCAGCGCTCCCCGCTTCACCGCCATCCGGGCTGCTGGCCCCCCTGGCTGCGGTTCCCCCTTACCTGGTCCCCGCGCTTCCTCCTCTGACCGGCATGGCCGCCGGCTTCCTCCTTCTGTGTCTGTTCCGTCTTCCCTGCGCGCACGTCCCCGGCCACTAGGGGGCGCGCGCGTCAACCTCCCCAGATTTAAAGGGCCAAGGCCCTGTTAATTGGTCTCTGCCATCCAATCTCTTTTTTGCGCTTCCTATAAATTAAACCCTGCCTTACTTCCTGTGCCGGATCTTCGGTGTTGTTCCCTGAATGATTATCGCTGTATTGCTTGATTCCTCGTGTATGACCTCGGCTCTCCTATTGACCTTCGAACCTGTGCTGCCCGTCCCGACCTCGGCTTGTCTCACCGCTATTGAACCCGCGCTGCCAGTCCCGACCTCGGCTTGTCTCACCGCTACTGAACCCGCGCTGCCAGTCCTGACCTCGACCTTCTCCTCCGACCACTGTTTGTCTCTGCTGCACGTCACTTCAGCAGTTTGTGGAACTGTGCCGCTGTTGGGGGGTAGCGACCTGGGAGTCACCTGCCGCACAAGACCATCCCGCCTTACGGTGGGCTCTGGTGAAAACCAGTGGCTCCTTAGACTCCGCTCCCCTGACGCGGTATCTGCCAAAACAGTTCTGCAGACCCTGCGGGTCCACTTCTTCGCACCCGGTGCGTAACATCTAGTTGTGTGTTTTATGTATTAATATACAGCATTCCAAATGATTATGAAAATTGGATGTGAGTGTCATATACATTTTAGGTTAGCCAGTTAAACTCATGGATGGTATTGGCTTTTTGAAACACTGCTGAAATCAATCTAAAACAGTTGCAGTAGGCCTAGATATACATAGACACTTGTGAGTGTGATGAGTGTCATGCAACCCTCTATGGTCCAGATGGATGGAGTAGTGGATGGCCACCATTTCCCAACAAGGCTGCAACGTGAGCAAGAGGCGGTGGAATCATGTTTGGAATGTAATCATGGGGAAATTAATATAGCGTTTCTGACTGAACCCTTTCTTCTATGGTACAAAAAGTGTGACTTCTGTAGCAATCAACTATTTAAGAAAATCAGAGAAAGATATAATTTGCATAATAATTTGCAATGCGATATGAAGGCAGGAATAATCATTATTTTGTAGTTACAGAAGACGTCATTGTTAACAGTGCAGGAAATGTATGGGATTGTTTTAGCAATAGGGGATCTTCCAGTGCTTAAAGTGGATGTGAAGTGGTATCACCAGGATTTTTACTGTCCTGCTGATTGGCCCTTTTCCCTGTGTCAACCCCTGCTGATCGCAGTCAAAACTCACATGCCCAGTGGCCCACGGAGCGTGCATGAGCTCTGTTTCACTGTCTGCCATGCATAATAATTCACAGCATACAGCTCTGTTTACAGGCAGAGCATGACATAGCAAAAGGGGAGCAACAGCATCCCAGGCATCCCAGGTCTCCCTGTGGTCTGTGGAGAGTGCGCCTTAGCCGCAAGATGCCAGGCCCAACGTAAAGTTCAGTCACTGTGGCGATCAATGGGGCTTCACACAGCAGGGCATCGCAAATGCCAAGCCTTTAAGACTCCTGGGGAGCAAAACAGGAAATAGGTCCAGTTAAAGTGGACCAACAACCAGGATTTTGACTATCCTGGGTTTTGGTCCACTTCCCCGGGGCACCCGGATCGGGCATGCCCCGCTATGTGAAACCCCCCAGAACGCCCAGATCAACTCACCTCACCCCGCTCCTATGGCGCATGCACGGCCGTTCCTCCAATCAGCGTTCTCGGAGCCGCTGTGGTATGGGCATCAATGAGACATCTTACCGCAGCGGCTCCGAGCGCGCTGGCGGCCGCATCTCGCGCTTCCCTCTAACAGGCTGGGCGCACTCGCCCTGCTAGATAGAAGCGCGAGATGCGGCCGCGGCCCGTGCATGCGCCGTTGGACCGGCAATCAGGTAAGTGCAGTGGCGTCCTGGGGGGTTTCACACAGCGGGGCATCCCGATAGATTCCTGGGCCGATCACACTGGGTGTTGGTCCACTTTAAGTTGGTGTTTCCTTCAGCCCCTCCTGCACATCGGGAACTTTGTTAGGTTAGGTCAGCATTTGCCTATTTGCCTTTACTTCCACTTTGAATTCCACAGGCTTTCTAAGCAAAGGTTAGAACACGCACTCTATGAAACATGTAGGGCTTTTAATAGTTTTGCCATGTCATTTGCGGGAGTTATATTTACCATGTAGTCTAGGTCATTGTTTTGGAATGGCTCTAGATGTAATGTGACAATTATGGATTTAGGCCTTGTGAGGAATAGGTCAAATATTACATTGCACCTTATCGCCATTGTTGGCATTCCCCTTTAGGAAACCTCACATATCCAAGTCTGGAGTTCTTCTTTATCCCCCCTTGTTCTAAATACACACGTCCGTATCTCCCTTCAGGAAGAGATAATTAGCATGTATGTACTGAATAGCTCAGAGGACAGACCTTCACCCCCCTGCTGGTCTTGTCACACCTTAGGCTGGGAAGCTGCCAGCCAGTCTGTAGCTGGCTCGACCCCTGGCTGTGAATTTGTCATAGCAAGGATTAAATCGCAGACTAGCGGCACCAACAGAAATTGCTCCATAACTGCGCGTCCGTGTGTCGCAGCACATGGAGATAGGTTATGAGGGAATAGGAAATAAAGAATTGCCCCGTAAACAGAGATCTAAGGTTCTGGTCAGCGTAGGAACCCGATTTCTGGACTCATTGCGAGCACGGCATCCAGCCCGATAGTTTGGTACCACTTACAAGGCCATACGACCCCCTACTCCGAGTTATAACCTCTAAAGGGTTTTTGGGCAAAAGCACGCGCCAGAACCAGAGGAGGTGATATCCCGTCCCACAGAGGGGAGGGGGGCGGAGGGCCCTCACAGCATAAATACGGTGGTCTGGAACCAGGTAGGGGTCACTCATCTGGAGGGGATATGCGGTCAGCATACTGGGGGTGGCCATCATCATCGACAAGCTCTTGACACACCCCTTGTGAGAGCTCCCCATCATCACTACTACTCTGCAACTGCATACTAAGGTAACTGCTTATTGTTTCTCTGTGTAATGCACTCAATCCTGTAACCATCTCAGAATAGCATAATTGTATCATCTGTATTATATTATATTACATCATACTTAAATGCTTGTTATCAGTGCCTAGTGTGTTTATAGCATTAAAACTTATATTTAACTTGAGCGATCTGCTTTTCCTTAAACCAAGAATCTGTGTGTCCGTGGGCTGTGGAGCCTGGTATCCCTGATTGGAGGGGTCGGACAAAGGGTTTTGGGAACGCTGTCTGTGTGCACGGAGGTCCCTGGTTTGTAGTTGGACCACGTGACACGCGGTTCCCTGACAGGCCTCATCCACAACCGTATGTTTATGTATGGGTTATTGTATGCAAGTCCCAGTCTTCGCATTTGTCTTTGGCTTCACTAAGGGGTTTATTCATCAAGAGATAGCGGCAGGTAGTGCCTCGTAGCGGCAGGCAGCGTCTGGTGAACACCGGGCGCTGTAGACAATACCACATTTATGAAAACGAATCTGGTGAGCGACTCTAACAGCGTCATGTAGCGTACAATTCATCATTACAGGTGGCTCAGCATATAGTGCCGGCGCCAGGTACTACCTGTCGCTACCTGTCACGTGGACGTTCCTTTTATTCTATTTAAACAGGGTTTTTTTTTATTTATTTTTTTTTTTCTCTCAAATAATTGTGTCACCTCTCCTGGCCTAGAAAGAGTCATTTTTGAAAACTTTTTAGATTTTTTTGTTTTTTATGCAATAATGTATTTACAGGTCTGGCACTTAAGTGTTAATGTCACAATGTTACAACAATGTCATTCCATGTGTTTTCGCTTTGTTACTGGTGGATATGTGTTCAAAAACAGACTTTAATCACACAGCATCTGGCGCTCTGCGCTATAGCGACCAGATTTAGAGCGCCGACGCTGTGTGTATGTAGTTTTTTGATAAATACGGTGTGAGTCGCTGAGAGTCGGTCACACTGAGCTGGCGCTACCTCTCGCTCCCTGCAGCGCTGTACTGGTGTTAGAGTGCCCAACATACATCTCATTCATCAAGGCCGGCCAGGTTACTACAGCGACTGAGGCGCTCTGTTACAGCGCCCGATACCCGCTTACAGCGTCAACTAGCGGTCGCTGTAAGCGCCGCTATACAGACGCTCATCTGCTGATACCTGGAGTTAGTAATGAATAAGCCTCCACAACTGCAGGGTTTTCTGACAGACATTTAGTGCCTAATTATTGCCTTTCTGTGTCATTTTGAAGGCGTATGCAACCACCTTGGTGCAATTGTGGGTTTTTTTTCGATGGCCGCTGTTATATTTCCAGAATGGCGCCACAAGTCAAAACATCAGTTCTTAAATAATTAGCGTAAACTGGTGCACTAGTTTTATCCCTGTTGTCCAGCCTGTGTCAGTGCCTGTTTGTGTACCCATATTTTAAAGAGGAACAACAGGCTACAATCCCCCATTCTAACCTCCTGAATATTGTCCCTCGTCTAAGATGAGCTCTTTTCTCTCCTCCAGTCCTCCATTTTTATGTCTGCTGTCAGCAGGACAGCACCCTCTTGCCGTCTTATTATTTGTCCCTGGGGTCCCATCATGCACCACTCCTGGCTGAGGGTCTTGCACCTTGTGCCGTTATGGGCAATGCAAATCAGAAAATGTCGCAAATGCAAAGTCACAGAGGCCACTGAGGCTCCTTTTTAGTTCTTGGGAAAGATAATATCCTTGTTTAGGCTTTTACTGCCGCCATTGGGAAGATTGTGCATGTTTGCAGCAAGTTCAAATGAAAAAACTAATTGTTTTACTTCTATGAATATGATGTCATCTGCACAGGAAGCCCATTCTTGTGTAACAATGGAAACCCTTACCTCGACCGGTATCAGCACTGCCATTGGTGCGCAGGTGGCGTTTGCATTGTGAATGTACAGGGCGGCATCTGTGTGTGTACCTTTCCAAAGATTCAAATCAAGCGGGCAGTGCTGCGCTCAGAGTGGTTCAAGATGACTGCACACAGGACCCGAAGCACAGTTGTTCCTGTGCAAGGTAAGATGTGTCTTTTGGAAACCCCCCCGCATCAGCACCAGGAGAGGAAGGCAGGGCGGGGAGGTTGAATTTGACTTGACCCCTGCTTTAAATTCATGAAATAAAATAGGCTTAGCACATTCAGGCACTGTAAAGCTTACTTAAATTGCAAACCAGAGGAAAATAGGGGCTTAAAGTGCACCTATAGGTCTTCTTCACCTTCCATCCCCAGCCCCGTGCCCCAAAACAGTCTGCATTTCTTTTTTCATAAAGCCTTTGCTCAGTATTGATAAAAACTAGCCATATGCTAATTAATTCAGGTACAACTAAACTGTCACATAATGACAGTTAGGTTGAAGTGCTCCCCATTGCTGAGCTGTGTGTACTCTAACTGAACGCTTCAGCACTGGGGACAGGGCTGCTCAGCCAGGGAGCAACTGCATCCAGTTTGTGTTGTTATGAATATTGGGCAAAGGCTTCAGTAAAAAGAGAAGAAACACAGGCTGGTTGGGGCACTGGGCTGGGGATGGAAGGTGACAACATAAACTTCCCTCTGACTATAGGTGCAAGGGCCTGATTTATTAATGTTTCCACAGTGTGCACTAGTGTGCGGCATTATGCTGGTTTTTGGGTACAATACAATGTAAAACTCCCAGTGTAGTGTGGCTAACTAGCAGCAAGCTGACATTTAAAGCATATGCTACATCTGAATGGTTGGCGGCAGCTGCACACAGCAGAGGGGAGCAGCCAGCGGGATGTGCCTGGCAATTGTTTCCATTTCAGAACTCATTTTCAGTCTTCTAAAAGATTCCAGGCCTGGCCACTAGCCTGCGCCCAGGGCTCTGGTGCGAAACCCCCCGGGGCGCTGGTGATCTTACCTAATCCCGGCGGGTCCCACAATGCAATCTACGCTGGCGCCGCATCCTCAGCTTCTCTTTGCCCATGCACACTCCCGCTCGCAGCCTTTCTGGATGACTGGGTGCACAAGCGAGTGTACCTAAAGAAAGTGCCAGGGATGTGGCCTCCGCCACCGTCGAGCAAACAGTAGCACCCAGCTGCTTGGGCGGGGGGGCCATAGTTTGAGCGGTGGACCTATTTTTGGGTCTCCATCTGCATTATAAATTGCCCCATGTGGTAGGTATATGCTCTTTATATGTGTGTGTTGATAGCATAAGGACCCTTCAAATAAACTACCAAGATCAGACACCAGCAAATGTGTCTGCAGGGACGGGGGACAGTGCATCATATCACATTGCAGACCGGCAGAAAGGCAGGACATGGATCACATGTATAGCTTCCAGCTGTCACGACTTTCCTGGAACAGGTGAAAATATGCATCCCTGGAAATGATCCTGGTTTTAATATAGAGCAGCTTAATGCGCTCAAGTGTAACCTCTCCGAGTACACAGTACACAATATACTGCCAAATACTGAAATATAAAAGTCATTTGGTCTAGCACACAAATGAACAATGTTTACTTGCAAAAGTGACAATAACATTTTTTCTGGAAGATGGAGAATTAAATTCACTTTATAAGGGGTATAAAAAGTTTACCAGCACAAAATATAGGGTTTCCCTTCAGGGCCACCTTTCTAATCAAAAAGACAATGTTTTTTGTAAATAAACTTTCTTGGGGTTATGGTAATGATCATTCTTCCCAGTGAAGGGTACAGTTATTAAACAATTCACTAAAGTGTCTTAGAAAAACTCTTTAGAATTACCGGTAGTTAAATACCCAACCTCCTATTCCAAATAAACTACAAAATTCCAATTTTATTCTGAAATTCCTATTCCTATTCCCTTCTTATTAATCTATCAACATGTCCCTTTTACCTAAATACATTCAGAGAAGCTTTTACAGCCTTCATTTATTACTAGAATTGTAGAGGCCTACATACCACAATTTCAAGTAACTTCATGAGTGAAGGGGAGTAGCAAAACCCCTTTTCCCCTCTGAATATATTGGCAGCAATTGGCAGCAATTCCTTATGCAATTCTAATGAGTGGGCGGTCTCTCCATCTTCTTGGACCCACTGGTGCAGCATGCCACTGCCATGTAGGCCTCAGCTTTTAGCATAGCCTCCAATCCTAGATTATAATTGGTGAAATAGAGAACCAGCTGTAGGCTCCCCCAGCATGGTTAACACCCAGGGCTGAGCCACTGAGATTAGCCAAGGACATGTGGGTGCCAGCCGGTCGAGTGCCAGCACCCACCTGACGGCAGCGGCCAAACACAGCCCTGGATTTTTATGATGGAATGAGGAGAAAGATAAAATTTCTCCTGATAGCAAACGTTAATGTGCAGGGGGGCATCCACAATCAGGATGTCTCCCTGCTCCCAGAACAATACCCATTTTCTGAAAAATGGGTGTTGTTCCGGTTTAAAGTGGACCAACACCCTCCAAAACAACATGTCTCTGATCAGTTTAACATAAAAAGACACTTACATTTTGATGACTTTTGCAGCCTTCTGTCCCTCGCAGCGCCTGTAAAAATCTCGGCCGGAATCCTGCCCTCCAGCTCTTGTCCGTTCATTAGCATGCTCTCCGTCTTGCTTGTCCGTTCATTTGCTTGCTGTCCCTCTTCCTTGTCCGTGGATAAGCTTTCCTCCTGACTCGCGCAATTTCAGTTTCTCTTCTGCTCTTCTCTACGTCATCGCGGAAGCGCATGCGCAGTAGCGCTGATTTAGGTCAGGTGACGCGCCGCTCGCTACCGATGCAAGCGGCGCTTCACCTACCTACTGCTCATGCGCGAGATTTGCTTTAGGAGGAGGTCAAACAATCTCTTCCTTTTACAAGCAAATCCAAGATGGCGGCGAGAGATTCAAATGGAAGCGACGCAGCACTGGAGCATTAGAAGTAAGTTATTTTTTCAATTACTATTGATAACGGGTCCGGTAGCATTATTGGCATATTTTTAAAAGGCAAAAAAAAAAAAAAAACGGCAGGGTGTTGGTCCACTTTAAATACTTTTTTGATACAGCTCCTTTAAATAAATATGATCATCATATTCACTTATTTCCATTATTTCTAAAACAACATAACTGATTACAGTAAAACTTTTAAGAAAC
Organism: Gastrophryne carolinensis; assembly: GCA_027917425.1. Classification (NCBI taxonomy): domain Eukaryota; kingdom Metazoa; phylum Chordata; class Amphibia; order Anura; family Microhylidae; genus Gastrophryne; species Gastrophryne carolinensis. The sequence goes on from CM051236.1 coordinate 149,733,117, forward strand.
AAAGTTGAGCGTCTAAGTAACAGAGGATAATTACAGGTTAAAAAAATGAGCAATAAATCTTAGTAGGTAAAGGGCATTTCAGTTTTCACATGCTGTGCGCAGTGATAAAACACAAAGCACAGGAAAAGGCAACTCATTCCTCGTTTACAGAGAACTGGGTGGAGGGGGTACATTAAAGCATGTCATAAAGTATTACAAGAATCCTGCAACAATTTACTCAGGACAAGAGACTTGAACGGTGGCATTCCAAGCATGACTGTTCATACATCATCTGGTATCCAGACTGCGGGTGCTACAGAAAAGAACGCAGCTCCGCTTGATAGACTAAACGCGCTCACACGGCCAGAGAGAGCAAGAGGAAATGACTAAGACAAGCAGCGATATGACTTTCCTATTCACATCAGGAATGCACAAAGAAAAGACTCCCTTTTCCTCAAGGCAAAATTGAAATTATGTGCCGGCCTAGAACAGATTTTTTTTGACTCGTACATACTCGATGAAGTCATAGACCTTTGACACCTTTATATAGTAATAATAAGGTGACACATTCTTTTAAATGATGATTTCATTGTTTCTGAGATTGGGAGTTGAAGGCAACCTATGACTTGATGTACTTTTACTAATATTACTATACGAATAATAAAAATGGCATTGATTACATCTGATGATGGGGGGCATCTTATCTGCCAGTGTTTTCCTCTCCCTTGGTGAGATTGGGCCCAGTAATTGGTGGCATCACCGGTCACATGGTCCTAAGCTGGATTTCTGGTTACCAAGGGGGATCAGGCCAATAATGACGCCTGGTTTTGCTGAGGGAGCATGAAGGATGTGAGATAAGAGGCTTGCGGGGGGGTAATCTGCAAGCAGATCCCTCCTCCCCGCACACATTAGGTGTGATCAGCCACAAACAAGAGCATCTGCCTGGAAGCCTCAATGGGAAACCACAAATTCTCCAAGCCAGTATGCTCTATCATATAGCCACAAACAATCAACATGACACCAGAGATTATCACCTGCCCTACAAAACATTCTGTACAGGGCACTTTCTAGGTGAAATAGCTATCAGTGCAGGATGGCTTTTTCCCATCCTCACCTATGCTATGGTGCCGCTGCTATGGCATGTGCCATGCTGTGCCTCCTCCCTAGCAGAAGGCAGTGCCCAGAGGTGGGATTCAAACTGTTAACTACCTATTCCTCATATATGAAGTTGTCAAGTGCTGCACATATTTTTATAATAAATGTTTTCATTCAATCTAATAAACAGCGAACTGTAATGCTATTAAAATGGGTCTAAGCAATATTAATATATTGCCTAACTTATTTGTGCCAGTTCTTCTCAGTTCTGAGAACTTCTACAAATTTAATACCTGGTTCTGCAGAACCAGGGAGAACCTACTGAATCCCACTTTCCAGGAACAAATTAATTGACTGATCGCTGAGGAAGTGAATGAAACTACGACTCGTATGAGAGCAGATGCCTTGTTTCTTGCAGCAATCGTGATTATTGTTTGCGTTGTGTGAATTCAAGGTATCGTTTATCGTCCTATTTGCAGTTGATTTCTGTTTCCACATGCTGAAGCGATATGAATGAACAAATTCTCATCGATTGCTTCATCACAGTGGGCATCTTCACAGATCAATTATTGTAGGATTGCATTTGTTCTGTGAAAGTGGGTCACAGGCCCCATATGTGGGGGACGAGGGCCCTGACCCATTTGCAGAAAACCTGATGGCAGAACCCCCCCTCCACCCTCATACACAAAGGCCTTGGCACTAGGGCTGATCACCCTGCTAACCTGGCCCTAGAAATGGCCCTGAATAGAGGTAGCTATGAAGGATAAGAGATGACAAAGCATCCATAATATTGGTATTTTAAGCATAGTTTTCTTCACTTTCCATCATCAATTTTATGATAAAAAAAACACACAGAGGAGTTCAGATTTAGAGCGCCAACGCTGTGTGTGTATATTTTTGATAAGTATGGTGTGGAGCGCTGAGAGTTGGTCGCACTGAGCAGGTGCTGCCTTTCGCTCCTTGCAGCGCTGTACTAGTGTTACAGCGCCCAACATACATCACACTCATCAATGCCGGCCAGGTTACTAGAGCGACCAAGATGCTCAGTTACAGCGTCCGATACCCGCTTACAGTGTCTACTAGCGGTCGCTCTAAGCACCGCTATACAGACATTCATCTGCCGATACCTGGCGTTAGTAATGAATCAGCCTCCAGGTCTATGACTAGAACCTTAACCCATACAACTATACATGGCCCAAAAGCCCCCAAATTCTGGTACTAGGACGGATTATCAAAACTTTTCCAAATGTCAAATGACAAAAGCTTTGCCAAATCTCCCCTCCTCTATCTCCCCTCCTCTACGAGACTGAAACTATAGTGAATGTTATCACTCCCCTCCTGATACGGTATAAGTCTCGCCTGCTCCTGGCTCACAAGCTGTCCTAATTCAACTTTAATGCCCATCAGCCAGGAATGCTAACATTATGGGAGCAGCAATTAGAACCAAATGTGTCATCCACATTCGATTTCAGTGTACTACTGCTACATAAATGTCCACACTGACTAATTTTATTAAAATAAAATACAGCCTCAGGTACCTACACAGGCCTGGATTGTTATCTTCAACTGTTTTATCGCCTCCATTATTTCTTGTGTTTCTGGCTGATCTCGAGAGTGGGATGAATAATTTTTGACAAAGAACAATTAATAGAGCGCCCAATGGGCCTGAGGCCACGTACATTCCCTTAATAATGCTTACAGAGTCTGTAAGGATTGCTAGAAAGAATTCCATTGTTATTTTAGGCATAAAAGTTTATACTTTAGGTTTCTTGCCTTGGGATGCTTTGAAATCAAGACGTTTAGTTTATTGCAGGGCACACATTTAAATTGTGTTGAGATTGCAGGAGGTTCCTTTTATTGGCAGCTGGTATCACCTTTAATACCACAATATGCGGGGCATCCCAATTTGGCATATCCCAGTGTGTATCCCCATTTATCACCAGTAAACTCATTCCCACAGCAAGCCACTTAGCAGTGCTCATTCCATTGAGATTTACTTTTCCATCCTGAGCTCAGTGCAGCAAAAAAATATGAATACAGTAAAGGCCGCTGGCAGCATCCCCACCCCATCCGCTGGATATGGGCTCACCTGCAACAGCCATTCATTCGTGAAAGAGATGAGTGGATTGTGTGATTCCAATTTGCGATGCCCCATAAATAGTTAAACCAACCATCCTTATAGAAAGCCTAGGATAGTGTCCTGATGGATCCTTAGATTTTTCTTGTGCTAAGGCCAGGTGCCAACCCACTACCATTGAAGCACCCTAAACTGATAATGTGAAACAATTAACTTATCTGTGTTGCAGTGCTGTCTCTATTACAACACTGCATTGAATAAGCAGCTAACAAAATGGCACCACCAAAGGCTTTACCGGAAACATTGTTGGGTCAGACCTGTTCAATTGTGGGCATCAGATTCATGGTTGCTTCGTGCCACATACCACACTCAAAGACTGTTCCTTGTGCCAATACTTACCTACCCTTGTTTCGGTAATTTGGAAGTAGGACCCAAGGTCCCCTTTGAGGGCCTTTATCACCATAATCTGAACTGAACTATGTGTAGCTTATTTGTGGCATCCCAAGTACACACACATAGACAATACAGTTTGGCATAATATTTCTGTGCATGGACCCTGAATATAAGCGGGTAATACTTGCATCTAAATGTGAGGTCGGCCCAGAAATCAGTGCTACTGGCGGGCCCCAGGCATCCCAGTGGGGGTGGTTTCCAGGGCAGGAATACGCAGTGGGTATATGCCTCAATGGAATGCACCCTGCTGCTTTATTTAGTGACCCACCAGTCTTATTTCATTAGAAGGTCCATTTAATATATATATGGAGCCCATGGACAGGATTGGTGCTAATAGGATTACAAGTAACAGCAGCTCTATAAGGAGATAAATGTCAGAAACTACAAAAATACAATTTTGTGATTACTCACCTGTAGAATTGGTATTACGAGTATACAGTATGTCCTGCTCCAAATCGAATACTTACAGTTGGGATATACTCCGCCAGATGGCGCTGGACTGCAGAGACATCGAAAATAGGCTCCTCCCGGCCCCTCAAATACCCAGGGACCTCCCACAAATCCCCAGCATTGAAAAGCAGTTAAGGAGAAGCCGGGAGCATTAACCAATCCAAACTATCAACTATAACAATGATAAAAATCACCATACAGGGGATCCAAGAAAATGCAAACCAAGGGTGGGTTGGAGCAGGACGTACTGTATACTCATAATACCAATTCTACAGGTCAGTAATCACAGAATTGTATTATTCTTAGTTTACAGTATGTCCTGCTCCAAATCTAATACTTACAGTTGGGACAGCCAATAGCAGTGTCCATAAAGTAGGGTGGGATCCCCAAGAAAAATCAGCAGCAGGCAGTTTAATCCACTGCCGCCTGTAGAACCTTTCGGCCAAAAACAGCATCAGCTAAGGCCCTAACATCAACCTTGTAAAACTTTGAAAAGGTATGAACAGAAGACCAAGTAGCAGCCTTGCAAACTTGTTCAACAGAAGCCTGGTGCTGAAAAGCCCAAGAGGCACCAATAGCACGAGTGGAATGAGCCGTAAGGCGGAAGGGAGGATTCTTCCCCTTAGCAGAGTAGGCCTGAATCACAGCCTGACGAATCCACTTGCTTATAGTAGACTTGGCAGGAGCCAAACCCTTCCTAGGACCAGAAGGGACCACAAAAAGAGCATCAGTTTTCCTGAAAGGTGCAGTAGCCACCAGATAGTACTTCAGACACCTAACCACATCCAAAGAGTGTAAAACCCTCTCCTTAGCATTGCTAGGATTAGGGCACAAAGAAGGAAGAACAATATCCTGATTCAAATGACAGGCAGACACTACCTTAGGCAGAAAATCAGGTTTGAAACGAAACACCACCTTGTCCTGGTGCCTCTCATAGTAGGGGGCTGAATGGACAGCGCCGCCAAGTCAGACACACGCCTGACAGAAGTGATAGCCACCAGAAATACAACCTTGAGCGTAAGAATGGCCAAGGCAGCATCCTGCACAGGTTCAAAAGGAGCACCCTGCAAGGCTGACAGAACCAAGTTCAAATCCCAAACAGGCACCATAGGTTTACGTGGGGGACGCACAGAGGGTGCTGAGCAAAGGCCTTCTGGAAAAAAATAGCCAGGGCAGAAACCTGACCCTTCAGAGTACTGAGTTGGAGCCCCATCTCCAACCCATGCTGCAGGAACTCCAGAATCCTGGGAATAGAGAACACACGACAGGGAAGAGACTTAGACTCACACCAGTCAATGTAGGCACGCCAGACCCTGTGATAAATGGAAGAGGAAGACTTCTTCCTAGCTTTAATCAAAATATCCACCTCCCCTGGAACCGCAGGGACTTCCAGAGGTTTCAGCAGCCAAGCCGTCAAAGCCAGAGTTTGTAAATTGGGATGGCGTAGTGAGCCCTGAGTGAGCAGATCTGGCACCAAGGGCAGAGCGTACTGATCTACTGTCAGCTGTACCACGTCTGCGAACCACACTCTTCTTGGCCACCTGGGGGCCACCAGAATTGCTGGCACCCCTTCCAGAGCAATCTTGCGCAGAACCCTGCCCAGCAGGGGAATTGGGGGGAAGACATACAGGAACTGAAAGTCCTTCCATGACATTGCTAGCGCATCCGAGCTCAGGGCCAGAGGATCCCTGGACAGAGAGACAAAAGCTGGACGCTTGTGATTGTGGTGGGACGCAAACAGATCCACATCTGGTTGGCCCCAATGGTGACACAGAGATTGAAACAACCTGCTGCATAGGGACCACTCTCCCTGGCGAGAGGTCCCCCTGCTCAGAGAGTCCGCCAGGTGATTTTCCACCCCCGGGATGTACACAGCTGAAATGCAGGGGACATTGGCCTCCGCCCAAGTCAGAATCAGAGACACTTCCTGGAGGGCCCCCTTGCTCCGGGTCCCTCCCTGATGATTGATGTAGGCAACTGCCGTCTGGTTGTCCGAGCGCACCTGAACAGGCAGGCCCTGAAGATGAGTAGTCAAACGAGCCAGAACCTACCTGATCGCTCGCAGCTCCAAGACATTGATAGGTGTGTGGGCCTCCTGAGGGCCCCACCTCCCCTGGAACCGCAGGGACTTCCAGAAACCCCCCCCAACCTGATAGACTGGCATCCATGGTGACCGTCTCCCAGGAAGGGGCAAGAAAGGATCTGCCCCCCAACAGGTTCCTTGAGTCCATCCACCACAAGAGGGACCTCCTGACCAGGGGGGAGAGCACACAGACCCTGTCCAGGGACGCTGGGTCCTTGTCCCATACAGACAATAGGTGAAGTTGCAGAGGCCTCAAGTGGAACTGAGCATAAGGGACCGCTTCAAAGAATGCCACCATCAGGCCTACCAGCTGCATCCCCTGCCTGATGGAGGGATGGGGACAAGCTAGGAGGGACTGAGCCTGTGCAATCAGGCTGTCCACCTTCTGCTGAGGAAGGAAGATCCTTGCCTGAACTGTATCCAGGTTCATTCCTAGGAATGGAGTTACTAAGGAAGGGGACAGTGAGGTGGTTGATCACACATCCAAATGACTCCAGAGTGGACACCACCAGCTGAGTATCCAACTCTGCCTGATGTAGAGACTGGGAAGTGATGAGGATGTCGTCCAGATAGGGAAACACGCAGATGCCCTGACATCTGAGCAGAGACATCATGCCAGCCAGCACCTTGGTGAACACCCTGGGAGCTGAAGTGAGGCCGAAGGGCAAGGCCACAAATTGGTAGTGTTGATCCATCAGAGCGAACCTGAGGAACCTTTGATGGCCTGGGAACACAGGAATATGAAGGTAAGCATCTTTGATGTCCACAGAAATCATGAAATCCCCTTGGCGCAGGGAACTGATGGCAGAGCGCAGAGTCTCCATGCGAAAGCGCCTGCCCCTGACAAACTTGTTGAGAATCTTTAAGTCCAGGATGGGCCTGACAGAACCATCCTTTTTGGGTACTGTGAATAGGTTGGAATAAAAACCCTTGCCTTTTTCTCTTAAAGGGACCTGGCATATGACCCCCAGCTCCAGGATGCCTTGCACTGCTTGCACTAGCTCCTGAGCTGACACAGGGTCCTGAGGAATCCGGGATCTGATGAACCTTGGAGGGGGATCGGCAGCAAACTCCAACTTGAAACCGGAGGACACTACCTCCTGAATCCACCGGTCTGAGACATGAAGCCTCCAGACGTGAGCAAAGTGCTGCAGCCGTCCCCCCACCCGGATGGGTGTGGGCACCCCATCATGCCTGAGGGGGTTTGGGAGAGGATTTAGCTTTGGGACCCCAGGAGGAGCCAGGACGTCCATGTCCTCTACCTCTACCCCAGAAATCTCCCCGGGCCCCAGGGAAAGAAACCCCCCTTCCCTGTCTTGCACCACGGTAAGGGGAGGAGAAGGAACCCTGACCCCGAAAGGGCCGAGGTTGCCACCTGCGCTGGGGTAACCTGCCTCCCTTAGCAAAAAGGTCCAGGCGGTCTCCAAACAGACGCAGTCCTTTAAAGGGAAACTCAGTGAGGGCCTTCTTGGCAGCGTTGTCAGCAGCCCACTGGCACAGCCAAACCAAGCGGCGTATAGCCACCACGAGGGCAGAAGTTCTGGCACACATTGTGATGGTGTCATCCAATGCTGATAGGACAAAATTTACAAAAACATCACAACTGGAGAGGGCATTAAACACCTAGCAAGGCAAATCATCAGGGGCACTATCAAGCATATTTCTGATAAGAGTTCTAGTGGCCACAGCAGTAATGGCACAGACCCGGCGCAGCGCCGTCCCCGCACATGCAAAGGCGTGGGATGCCAGCTGATCAATACGCCGGTCTTCGGCATCCTGCAGGGTAGTAGAGTCAGGGGAATGCATGACAGAGGTGTTAGATAGCCCTAGGATCGGGGCATCCACCTCGGGGGGGATGACCAACTTTTAACCACCTCAGCAGGAAAGGGATACTTCCTATCCCAACTCTTTGGAACTCCGGGAAGTTTACTGGGGCGCTCCCATTCCTTGAGCACAAGGTTATGGAAATGTGCCTGCTCTGGAAATTCCAAAAGTGATCTTGCTGTATGGAAAAGCTCCCCTCTTTGCCTGGGAGCCTCAACAGAGAGAGAGATGTCAGTTTCATCCGGGGGCCAGGGGTCACAGCCAGAATAGTCATGACCCCTCGGTCTCTCATCAGATGAGCCTGAATCAGAAAAGAGCTCCCCTTCATCAGACGGGGTATAGCCACACAGATTTATAAACTCCTCAGTTCCCATAGGGAAAACAGTAACATTAGGCGTCAAGTGCCGCTTCTTAGCACGGGCCTTACGCGCTAAAGACTTCGCAATAATCTGTTCAACAGTAGCCAGTCTAGAAGACACATCAGGCTGAGAATCCCCACTTGTATGCAACTCAGCAGGAGTGAGGTTTAAGCTTGGGGGAGTAGGTGAAGTGAAACGAGGTGCAGCCACTGGCAGGCCAGATTGCAATGCAAGCACCTGCTCAGCACAGGGTACACAGACCCGCGCCTTGTCAGCGTCAGCAGGAGGCTGCCACATGCTACACACAGCCGGTCTTGTCCCAAAGGGACTCCGGTAACATTATCCTGGGATGCCTCCATATGGTGATTATAGCGGCGCTATACGCCGATAGGGAATGACGCTATATAGCAACCCTGGATGCCCCAATAACCCGCTAGGGACGTGGGAGTATAATTTGTACAAGACCTACAAGTAATATACTAAAAACAGGGCCGGGAGGAGCCAAGAAAGGTTCGCCCCGCCTGAAAGACATAAGCAGACAAGACCTTAAATACATCGTAACAAAAGTGAAGCAGATAAGGCCGCCCACGAGGGCACTTACGGACCACGGTAGGTAGGAGTCCGTCATGCATAGGCCAACCAAGTCAGAAAAGATGGCGTCGGTATACCTTGAGGGGCGGGCCAGTAATAGCGATGATGCGGAACGTGCCAAAGACGGGCCCCACCCCCCCGAAGAGCGCAAAGCCAGAAGGCCAACAGCCAATGATCCCGCACCAACAGCTGAGGTAATGCCGCCGCCAAGCGCGGAGCCAAGTCAGCGCGCGGCGGCCGTAAATTTAAAAGCAATACAGACAAGTCAGCGCGGCCGGCTGACGCAAGAATAAAGAAATGTGAAAAGTGAAAGCCCAGACTGCATAACATACATATCTATACACATACACACACACCCCCCTCTTTTCCCCCGAAGACTACAAGGAGGATGAGGGAGGACGGCGGCCACTTAAATAGGGCCCACCGATAGGCAGGGGCAAGGGGCAATAGAGGCTCACCATAAGCCTGAACCGCCTACCCTTTGGTGGGGGATTGCGGTCGAGCAGCGCTCCTAAGCACCAACGGCGGTGCTGCCTACCTTCACCCGACCAGCGCAGCCAAGGCTGGGAGGCATATTACTAGTGGAACGGGTGGGAATAGTCCTACAGGGCCGCAGGTTAATAACCCCGCTCACCTGCGAGTAGAGAGCCAATTTCTCATCCTTCGCAGCCAGACTGCAGAGAAATTCTGGGGATTTGTGGAAGCTCCTTGGGTATTTGAGGGGCCGGGAGGAGCCTATTTCGATGTCTCTGCAGTCCAGCGCCATCTGGTGGAGTATATCCAACTGTAAGTATTAGATTTGGAGCAGGACGTACTGTATACTAAGAATAAAAGGAGCTGAGTGCAGTAAAGTTAAAAGGCCTGAGGAGCTGTGTAAGAATCCATCTGAGAGGTGATGGGAGATCAGTGGCCAACCAGCATAGGGACGAGGAGGACCTAAACTCTGTCAGCCTAGACTGGAAAAAGTCCAGCAGTGACCGGATGTAGAGTGTGCACCAGATGTGGATGTAAAGCTGACGTTGGCTTGTATTGCCATGCTGTGAATTGTTGGAACTGCCCAATAAAAAGAACCTGCTTTAGCTTCAACCAAGTGTTGTGTGGATTTACTCGAGGACACCAGGAGTCTACAGAACTGTGAGTAACAGGGTCCCCTTCTATACACATTCCCTTGGTTCAGCTGTCCAACACAGATGACCTGAACCCCAAATTAACCCGCTCCTCTCCCCAAGCACCCTCTAACCCCGGTGTATGGGAGTTACATTCTGATTTTTAGGTATATGTCCAGCATTAGTCTATAACCATTTACTTGTAATATGTACATTTGTTTCTATAATTAAAACAGCTCTCTTGAAATTATTTCACCAACAATATCATAAAATGGGCCAAGGGCTAACCATGATAAATTCTTGGACAGAGTATCATTTATCATTAATAACACAATTGCCCAGAGAAACATATGGATTGTCTAACTTATCCCGTCATCCTCTTTATTTCAATCCACATTCCATATTAATCTATGTAGAGTTCAGAAGATATGCTGAAATCATTTACTGGCCTTCCTCCAGACCAAACAGCCCATGTTATGCCTCTGAAATCAAATCGGATGCACTGTTGCTACATAGTTTTACAATGACTTTCAAGTCTGCTTATCACATTACAGGCACAGTTGGCATGGTTACTTCTTCCCAGATCGAAAGCAGATGTTACTCCATAGCATCAGATTTATTATAGCGACTTCTTGGATCTTCTTCATATTCTGCCTGTCTCTTCCTTCTGTCATACTCTTCATCTTATGAGCTCATATTTCATAAATGCGATCTGCTTTGATAAAAGATTCTGTCTTCTAAGAGGCATCTGGGGATGCTAGAAAGGCATACTAGAGGTTTATATGTCCGGCCAAATGCCAAGAATGTATTTGTAGTGATTTGACTTATGTAAATTTCATTTGTATTTGATCTTGGCTCATTGAACTAGACCAACAATCTAAAAAGACTGTCAGTCCTGCAACCAAGGTCCCTTGTCATGCTGGAATAAAAAAAGGGGTTATTAAACCCAAAGAAAAAAAAAAAACAGGCACTCACCTTCACTCTCGCACATTTCTCCTGAGCTGTCCAACACTCTGAAACCCAGTTTCGCACACCGTCCCACCCCTCGCATCAGTCACACAGCCCTGCCCATTCATTGCAGTTGGAGGCCAGGCAGATCTGGCGGAAGCTGCAGGACCAACAGAGAGTATTGCTTGAGTTTGATCTGGGAGCAGGAAATAACCCCCCCCCCCCCCCGTGCTGCCCCCCAGCCCCATTCTCAGAAACCAGCAGGTTCTTTTTTGCATCACAGTGCAACTAGCACCTTTCACTGTTTACAAGAGTCATCTCTTCCTTTGCCTGTCTGTTTACTTCTGCGCGGATCACTGCCAGGATGAACAATTTATTGTGTAGAAGCTGGAGTAAACTGACAGGCAAGAAGAAGTGCACTTTTTCAGAAAGAGATGGAGCTGCTCACACTGTGATGCAGGCAAAGTGCACAAATTAGGCACCTACTCTGTTCTAAGCAGAAGAATGGAGCAGAATGGGGTCTGGAGCATAAAGTGTACAACCTTGTAAGATACCAGAAAAGATCAGCTGCATATGTGAAGATAATATATCACCAGCCTGTTCCTTGCCTTGCTGGTTCAGATAAAGGCAAAACCCCACATCAGATTGATAAGTTATGTCTTTTTTGTAGGCTTGTATAGAGATAGTTAATTCACATTATAATTTTCCTTTGATCCTGTCAGGAGCACAGACACTCTCAAGCCGGAGCTGGGGCCTTGTGCGACAGGTTAGTCACCCGATCTCTGGAGCAGCCTGGGCACTGGGGTTTCATATTTTAATGGAGAGAGGTGCTGCTTGTGCCAAGCGCTTCTAGACGAGGGACCCCTGTGCGCTGGGTGCACTACGGTCCTGTGCCACCTTATGCAGCTGGCAGGCTCCATGCCTCATTTGGATTGTCCAGTTTCCCCTGCAGCTTCAGGCTTGGACTCGTGGGAGCGGGATACCCCTGCGGTGGGCTTCCAGGTCCATTTGTGTTCCAGGGATTTTTGTTCCACAGATGGGGTTCCTCCTTCGGAGGTGGCGAACAGGATGGCTCAGTTGGAGATCATGGTTAGTGGCCTTCGTCAGCAGGGGCATCCTGAGTCTGTCTCTGTAGGAATATTCAGACAGAATCCTCTGAGGATTCTAGCTCCTATGTTGAGGACCTATTTAGGGGTTCAGGATCTAGTATCGGCCATCCAGGACAGGCAGGGTACAGCCTGCTGTACGCATTCCCACCACTGCCCCTTCTGGGTCTAATGTTAAAGAAGGTCAACTGCAAGCAGATTCCTATCATCTTGATTGCCCCACACTGGCCCAGAAGGGTGTGGTTTGTGGATCTGGTCAGCTTGGCAGTGGAGCCCCTGCGGCGACTCCCCAACCGCCCAGATCTTCTGCAACAGGGTCCTCTGCAGCAAACCAATTCTCCAGCACTGGCTCTAGCGGCTTGGCTGTTGAGACCAGCATCTTGGAGGAGAGGAGTTTGTCCTCCTCAGTAATTTGGACCTTGATTTGTGTACGAATTTAGAATCTAGAATTTACTACAGGACTTGAAGGGCCTTCAAGTATTGGTTTGAATCTAAGGACCTGCAATTGGAACAACACCCATTTTTCAAAATAAATTCCCAGTTTATTTACTCACTTTATAGAACACAGCAAAGGCTGGGTAAGGATAAAAACCTACTTCAAGGGGGTGATTTAATAAATACATCAATGTGATTGGATAAATTAGTGGCAGAAGCAGCAGAATCCGTTTTTTATTAAAACTAGGCCTGCAGTATCTGTCTTAGTCACATAGTAGTGAGTCACTGAAAAGCCATTACAGCCATCCTCTAATGCTAATCTTCCCTGCTGGTAATGGAAAGCACATTTTCATAATGACATTATGACGGATATAAAATATATAGTTGTTTGATACCGAGCTGGTGAGCATGACACTGGATGACTGCTTCATGATAATAATCAAAAGGAACTACCAGTTACTACTAACATCACTAATACATTTTTAAAGGACCAGTTACAAATTAGACCCAGCTATGGTACTAGGATGTCACATACAGTATTTGGGTGTCTAATCTAATAATTAAAGCCAACTGAAACCCATATTACCTGGCTCTAGAGCATCTCGTTTTCAGATTCTCTGCTGTGTGAAACTCTTGGGATATATATATATATATATATATCGGGGACAGACTCCCATGGTGCATGCGCTGGCCTTCAGGGGCATCCCCAGCACTCCTCTACCTGATGCCCCATCCTGCCAGCATATCTTAATGGAAGGTGGCAGTTTTGCAGCAGAGGGGAGTGGCCAGTGGGAGGTGTCTAGCAATCATTGCATTCAGACCTTTCTGCTAGGCATGAACATTTACGGCAATAAGGTTTGATTGAATGAGTGCCCTTGCATGCACCATGGTAGCGTAGATCAAGGAGAGTAAAAATCAAAGGGGTTTCACAAACAGGGCAACCCAAATTGGGACCAAAACCCGTGTGAGTGAAATGCAAAAATGCAGTGCCAGAGAGAGAGGAAAATCCGAAAAATCCAAAACTCTTATGCTTAGAGAGACATTTAAATATATAAAAAAAAACTATTAATGCCAAGATTTAATCTTTATATACACTTCAGCTAATTGAGATAAAACCCCATTTCCAAAAAAGAAGGTTTGTAAAATCTTAAGAAAACAAAAATAACAACAGAACATATATTATAAGCTGAAAGTTGGACATTTTTTCATTTCATTTGAAAAAAAAGAAATCATTTATTTATTGATTGCAGCAACAAATCTCAAAAATTTGGGATAAGGTTAACATTACAGAAGGCTGGGAAAGTGTATGGTATTATTAAAAATCTTGCCTTTCTTGTAACTGGATCTGTAACTTAATATTTGTACATAGTAATAGAAATCTCTTTTAGCTATAGTAAAACATTTGCACATAATATTAGAATCCCCCTTTAAAGCGGAACTTTACTGAAAACTGAACCCCCCCCCCCCCGTCCTGCCACCCTACTATGGCGCTGAGGCAGGATGAGGGGTTGCAAATGAAAAAAAAACCCTTAGACAGGCAACCATGCCCCTGGATACTGGGTGCCATCATCTTAGTGAAGTAAATGGGTGGCAGGAGTGCAAGGACCCGGGGGGATGCAGCTTTGCTTCATAACTTGTGCTGGCCGCTGGACACCAGGAGGGCAGCACGGGCTCCTGGCTAAGGTAAGGGTTTTTTATTTTTAAGCCCCCGTCCTGCCTCTGCGCCAGGGTAGTGTGGCAGGGTGGGGTTCAGTTTTCAGTGAAGTCCTATTCATGTCAAGTAATGTAATGTAACAGACAAAAGAAGTAGCGATCAGAACACGCTATACTCAGAAGAGAACTATTCATTTGTGTGAATCTTTGTCTATAAACATTTATTCTAGGATATTGTAATAAAAAAATACATAGTAAAATGTTGTAGTTATTCTTTCATTCAGCAATTTACTTTAATTTTGTACTATTTTTACTGTTACAGGGAACATTTGGAGGAAAATATCAGATAAAGTTTTCTACTTTATTCCTTATATCCCAAAAGATACCCCTGATATTATCACCAATGTATTGCCGGTGGGGGTGGATTCTTATTTTACCTGAAAAACACATTAGCAGCCAAAGGGGCCTACATCAGCACAATAGTCTGTAGAGGTTTGGAAACATTTAGCTGATTTCCACTTCCAGAAACCAGAACAGCCGGTCAAAATTTTCACCCAGGAACCTAAACAGCATTTGGATTTGTTAGTATATTCAAACAATATGAGAGTGACATAAATAGTCGATTCCAGGGTAAAGGTGAGAAATTATGCTTAAAGTCTAAGGCTCTATTCACACCTCTCCGCTTGGGCTACGTTGGGCCAGTACGCGCATATATACGCACAGCATATATATGTGAACTGGCCCAATAAAAACAAAGGGCAGTTTTTTCCCTTGTGCTGTGACTGTGTTGCCCAACGCAGTGAAAGCTGAGAGGTGTGAATAGAGCCCAACAGAAGTGGAGGGAGGTGATCTAGATTGATACTTTAGATTGTTAAAGCGGACCTTCACTCTGAATAAGAGTCTATCTTATATGTTTCCCACACCCTGTACATACAGATTGGTCACATTAAAAATCATCCTACCTGCATCTACTGCATGTTATGAGCCTTTAAACATCCAAGCTTATGGAAGCCGCCATCTTATCAGGCAGCCTGCCAACAGGAAGTGCCTCCTGACTGTGCTGCTCTGCATTCTGGGACTGCTGACCTTTACCTGACCCCAGCTCTGCTCTGTCTGAGCAAAGCACAGCTATAACCCACCCCCTGTACTTTATCCCACTCTCCTCAGTAAGTGTGATGCTTCTGAGTCAAGATGGCGGCGCCCGTATCCTAAAGTCCTGAACAGAGTTTCAGCCCAGTGGGGGAAAGAATAATAAGTTAGTGACTAAAAACGTAAAATATATTAATTTTAGATGCTGGGGAACCGTTTTTTAAGCGTTTGGGCTTTTCATTAAATCACGCTGAAGGTCCGGTTTAAGGTCTACAGTTAGGTCTACTAAGTATTAATCTTCAGTTAGCTAGGGAGTAAACAGCAGCCCTATGGAGATTGTAACTTTGACAGCAGCCACTAGATGGTGCTCCAGTTCTCTACCTTAAAGTGGACCAAAACCTGGGATTTTCACTATCTGGTCCTTCCACCTTGGGGCACCCTGGTTTTGGATGCTCTGCTTTGTGAACCCTCAGAAAGCCAAATCCACTCACCTCTCTTTGAACCCACTCTAGGCCAGCCACCATGAGCGGTGCGCTGCATCACTTGGCTCCCTTGGGCTGTGTGCGGCCCCACACAGCTATTCAGTTGTGACAGGGAGGCATAGCCGAGAAGGGAGGTAAGTGATGTTGGCACCAGACATGCATGTGCCATGGGCTTGGGGGAAAGGTAAGAATATTGGGCACCCTGGGGAGTTTCACACACGGGGGACAGAGTAAGCATGCCCTGGAGTCTCATTGACTCCAGGGTGGGTTTTGGTTCACTTTAATGTTACAATAGTCTCATTGTGATAGGGCTTTATTCAGTCAGCCATCCACTAGTAACTGGTTGAGGCAAATATAAAGGTGGGCAGTATGGACATTGCTTAGGGATGGGCATGTCATGAACTCATGAACTTCAGAACTAAAAATTGA
Source organism: Gastrophryne carolinensis (assembly GCA_027917425.1). Taxonomy (NCBI): domain Eukaryota; kingdom Metazoa; phylum Chordata; class Amphibia; order Anura; family Microhylidae; genus Gastrophryne; species Gastrophryne carolinensis. The sequence goes on from CM051236.1 coordinate 149,749,276, forward strand.
CATTTTGATAGCAAACAAATGCAAACACCAGACACCTGAATGTGCGGCAGCTGCTGCAGAGGCCCTGGATCTGTCTGTAGTCACTGCCGCTGCACTGATTGGCAGACTAAGCAGTAACACAAGTTTAGTGCAGCAGATTTATGGATGGAAGGAGAGATGCACAGTCTGAGATTCCACCGTGTTTTTTTCCAATGCCCAAGAATTACTGGGGTGGGGGCTGGTTGGCAACAAGTATGAAGGGGGGAAATGTGGGCATGGCCAGGGGTGGTCTTATCATGCAAACTTGTGTCTGGGGGCCAGCCCTGATCAAAGACAAATTTTGTATAATAAAATACAATATTAATGCACATTGGGATGTAGCCACAGCCTGCTCATGCGTTGTGGGAGCGTGAGTGAACCCAGGGGGTTTTACTCAAAGGGGCATTCTGGCATAGGGAATTGCCCGTGAATTGCTTGTATGGCTGTCCAATTTCTACATCCCAAACTAGGATGCCCCACTGCCATTATTTATTTTTTTAACAAAAAGTTGCCACTGATCTGATCCTGTCTCTGGGGGGCCCCTTGCATTTGCGTGGTATAGACATATAAAAGCCAACCCCGAATGAAGACCCTGGTGGAGATGGTGACAGCTATGAGCATCCATACTGTGAGCATCAAATCGCTCATTAGGGATTGTTAAAATTTCACAATTTGGAGTAGTAGTTGCAAATCCAAATGGCGGCATCATGATATAGTTCTAACTATGGGCGATTTCAACTACCCTGACAGTAATTCGCACATTGAAGTTGTGTTGCTCCACTAGGGTACTAATTTATAGAAAATCTACAAGAGAATTAGGTCGAACAAATGGTAAATGAAGCAACTAGGGCCCGACATCCGCTTGAATCCCAGGAAAGCCAAATGTAAACAGTAAGACTGAGACATTTTTCTGTGTAGCAGAACAGTACAGCTGCATTGGGACCACTGTGTCCTGCACCCTCTGGGCATCCTAAATGGGGATGTCCGGCCACTTCAACATAAGCAGAAATAAAAGTGCTTACAATTCCATATTACCACAGCTTCCTTGTATTGCAAAGGCCACATAGTAACTGCAGCAGCCACTAGGATTCACAAATGGGATTATTCCCTGACTTGGAGTTAAGGCAGCAGTCTCCCTGAAGACAAGTCTCAATGACTCTACACAATCCATTTGTATCCAGGGGCTTCACCGTTGTCATACCAGTTTAGTTACCACAAGGACCACAAGGTACCTCTGACTGAGGGTTTAGGATTTCTGCAACCTGCACACAAGGTCCTGGACTTCCAGGCTTTGTTTTTGCTGAATGCTTATAAATGCTACACACACCCACCATAAGCTGGAGGTGCATGAGCCAGCATGTTGATCACAGAGATGCAGATCTCTGGGCAGATAAGCAAGGGGGCCTTAGTGGTCCTGGTCTGGGGGGAATGTAAAATTTATCAAGAGATCCAGGTAGATCGACATCTCAGTCTCTAGCATATAGTCTAAAAATAGTCCACAGGTGATGCACAGGCTGCTGATGAACTCCCAGATGGGCACCAGCAGTATAGAGAAAAAAATAGAGCAACACTGAACATTATTATACAGTTTCTTTCTGCAATATATTTGAGATCTAATATATATGATGTTGTTGCAGAAGTATGAGGCGATTATACATATTTCATAAATTCTATTTGCAAGAAGTTTTCTTTAGAAACTATTTAAAGCAGTCCTTCACCCTGAATAAGAGTCTATCTTATATGTTTCCCACACCCTGTACATACAGATTGCTCACATTAAAAATCATCCTACCTGCATCTACTGCATGTTATGAGCCTTTAAACATCCAAGATGGCTGCTTATGGAACATCAGGCAGCCTGCAAACAGGAAGTGCCTTCTGACTGTGCTGCTGTGCATTCTGGGATTGCTGACCTTTTCCTGACCCCAGCTCTGCTCTGCCTGAGCAAAGCACAGTGTGGTAAAGTGTGTGGAGAAGTCCTGGATGGAGTATATTTTTCCCCTACAGTGCTGTATAGAGCACGATCCATGCCAGGATTTCAGAACCCTGGTCACATTCCCCACTCCTAGGTTTCTTCTGATCTCAGGTCTTGCACACCAGGTCAGATTGATTTCAGGAAGGAGCCTGAATAAAAGGCTCCCACTGAGCCAGTCATTTGTCTTTGACCAGCCTGATGGAGGGAGCTCAGGCTGAACTGCATGTTGTGTGAATAACAATACTGGACTATTAAGCCGGAGGACTTGGCTTCTGCGCCCCACTCTTGGACCGTTGGGGGTGAGAAGCGGCGGGCTGCTTTGCCCTGCAATCTGGATTGGATTTTCCTTTGACCCACAGCTTGCTGGAATCCCCAGCCCTGGATTTACCTTTATTTGGTGATGTAACCATTTGTTTTGATTTTCTGCATTGATGCTGCAACCTATGAATGGAGAAGTATTATTTAACCCTTTAAGTGCCAGCCTACCTGGAGTTTTTGTCACACTCTGTTGCCAGACCATTTTGCACTATTTTGCGCTCCCCATGTTCAAATGTGATTTTTGAAGGGATTTCCAGGGATTTCCCAGGAAAATGATATATTGTTTTTTTCAGCAGAGTCTGGGCTTTAACATGAAATGTCTTGTTTGTCATTTGTTAGGTGTATTCTTAATATTTTTGGGTGAAATATGTGCAAAAAAAAAAAAAAAAAAAAAAATTTTTACATATTGTAGTTTTTTTTGGAATAAAAAATGTAAGTTTGTCAATAAAATCTTATTGCGTGTGAAATCCCAATTTCTCCCGGTTACAGCGGTACCACATATGTATTGGTAGACACCCTTTCCTGCCCAGGAGACTCCCCCAAACTGAAACAGCGCTTTAGGAGATTTTCAGATAAAATACAACTATGCTATGCAATATGCGCACCTTGCGGTTTTTCCAGAAAAACAACCCTTTACATTTGAAATACCCCCAACAAACTATATATTCTCTGGAAGTACACACCTCAGGCTTTCTAGGCGTACCAAGCTTGTGGATGTGGCCATAGTTTTCTGGAAGTAATCCCTCAACGTAATCTTTGGTTGCAAAGAGTTTCCCTAAAAAAAGGATAAAAAAGCAGAATCAAAGCCACATGTTCCTAAAAAAACTATATACAAACAAGAAAAAACAAGTTTAATCTGAAAACGCAACATCCCCCGAACAGAACAACACCCAACATGCATAGGTTCTGTCAAGGGAAGAGTTGCCAAACACCCCAAAGTAAAGCATGCGCATAACGGTAATTTTACTTGAAAATTTCAGCTCTGCAGACAAAGTGCGCACCTTGCGATTTTTCAACTAAAACAACCCTTTACATTTGGAATATCCCCCATAAACCATATATTCCCTGAAAGTACACACGTTAAGCTTTTTAAGGGTACCCAGCTTGTTGTAGTGGGCTCATCTTTCTGGAATTAATTCCTCAAAGAATTCTTTGGTTGCGCAGGGTTTCCCTAAAAAATTTATAAAAAAGCTGAATAAAAAACACCTTTTCCTAAAATATAAATATGCAAACCAGAAAAAACAAGCTAAGTCTGAAAGCGCAAGGTCCCCCGAACAGAACAATACCCAACATGCATAGGTACTATTAACCCTTTTAATTGGCAGCCTACTTGAGATTTTGTCACCCTCTGTTGACAGGCCATTTTCCCCATTTTGCGTCATGTTTTGCGACATGTTTTGCGCCATTTTTGCTGTAACTTTCAGAAAAATTATATATATATTTTTTGCAGCAGAGTTTAGACTTTAACATGAAATGTCTTGTTTGTAATTTTTTTTTTTTTTTTTTACAATATTAAGTGAAAAAAAAAATAAATAAATAAAAATTTTTTTTTAGAAAATTGACTCCTTTATTTTAAATAAAAAATGTATTTTATTAAGGAAAATCATATTGCATGTGAAAGCCCCATTTCTACCGATTAGAACGGTACCACATATTTATCGGTAGCCCCCTGTTCCTGCCCAGGAGACCCCCCTAACTGAAACAAGTATTTTATAACATTCACAAAAAAAATACAAAAACCATCCACACTACAAAGGGTTAAATCGGGGAAAAAAAATGACATAGGGTCCCCCCTCCCAGGGGAGGGAGACCTCATTTTTTTTTTTTGATTTTTAAGGGTTAAAAATCAAAAAAAAAATTGACGTGGGGTCCCCCTTACCCAAAGTAACCAGCCCGGGACCAGCTATGGGGGCTTGTAGGCACAGAGTGGGGGGGCCAGCTTTTGTGGCCCCCCCACCCTGCAGCCTACGAGCCCACATAGCCCATGTGGGCCTGGGCTCTTCTGCCCCCCCCTGGCCTTTGGGGAGGCAGGTAATGGGGGTGCCGGGGGTTAATGGCAAGCCACCCGCTAGCGCAGGTGGCTTGCCATCCCCCCAGCCTTGTGAACTGGTATAGGGGTCATGGACCCCTTACCAGTTCACAAGGGGTTAAAAGTAAATAATGACACAGACACACATAAAGAAAAAAATATTTTATTAATTTTTTTTTTTTTTTTTACACTGTACTCACCTCCCATCCATCCTGGAGCACTCTGTCCCTCGGCGATCACTGGCTTCTGCTCACTTGCTAGAAGCCTTTTATAGCTGCTGGATGACAGATTACAAAGGGTTAATCAAAAAAAAAATGACATAGGGTCCCCCCTCCCAGGGGGGGCGGACCCCATTTTTTTTGATTTTTAAGGGTTAAAAACCCTTAAAAATCAAAAAAAAAATTGACGTGGGGTCCCCCTTACCCACAGTAACCAGCCCGGGACCAGCTATGGGGGCTTGTAGCCACAGAGCTAGCGCAGGTGGCTTGCCATCTCCCCAGCCTTGTGAACTGGTATAGGGGTCATGGACCCCTTACCAGTTCACAAGGGGTTAATAGTAAAAAAAATGACACTGACACACAGAAAAAAAAATCTTTATTTTTCTTTTTTACACCATACTCACCTCCGATCCGACGTCCCTCGCCGCTGTCCCTCGCCGCTGTCACTTCACTGACAGATGCCGGTGGTGATCGGCGCAGGGCGGGTGACAGGCGAGGGGGCTCCGATCGGAGCCTCCTCACCTGACACCCGCTCTGCTCCGATCACCACCGGCATCTGACAGATGCCGGAGCTCGGAGGGGGTATAGGAGGAGCGGGATGACGTCATCCCGCTCCTCCCACAATGGGCGGGGCTAAGCGGCGGCGGCCATCGCCGCCATTACAAGAGGTGAGGACCCGGAAGAGGGTCCTCACCTGAAGACTGCGCAGCCCAGGGGGGGGATCGGACCCCCCCCCTGGTGAAGAGGAGACCCGGACAGAAGGCTCGGGCGCGGAGGTGAGTAAATGACAGTTTTATTTATTTTTTTTTTTTACAGCGGCGATCAGCGCTGGAAACGGGGGGGGGGGGGGGCGGCTGGTTTCGGGCCCCCCCCCGAAGACGGAGGACTACGGGGGGGCGATCGGATGCCCCCCCAAGGAAGAGGGGACCCCAGGCTTCACAGGGATACCGGAGGTAAGTGATTTTTTTTTTCTATTTTTTAACTGTTTGGGGGAAATGCCAGGCACGTAGTTTCTACGTGCTTGGCACTTAACGGTAGGAGAAGCAACCACGTAGAAACTACGTGCTTGGCATTTAAAGGGTTAATTTAAATACTTTCATTTTTCTGCAATAAACCTGCTTTGCCGAGAGAGAACTGTTGTCTGTGTCACTACCGTTCGCCCCCAATATCCCACACACAGCTATAACCTGCCCCCTGTACTTTATCCCACTCTCCTCTCCTCAGTAAGTGTGCTGCTGCTAAGTCAAGATGGCAGTGCCTGTATCCTAAAGTCCTGAACAGAGTTGCAGCCCAGTGGGGGAAAAAATAAGTGACTAAAAACTTTAAATATATTAATTTTAGATGCTGGGGAATCATTTTATAAGGGTTTGGGCTTTTAAATAAATCATGGTGAAGGTCCGGTTTAACCAATGTAATTAGACCACTTACAGCAGAGGTGCTCAACCTTTTGACAAGTGTGGGCCACAATGAATAGGTCCAATGAAATTTTTTATTTGAAATAGCATCATGAAGATACAATAATTGGGATGCCCACTGTCTCCACAAACTCTATTCATATGACCCTCCACCACTTCCCTACATTCATATGTAACAATCCCCGCATGCAAGCAATACACATGCTGATTGACTTACCTCTCTGAATATATAGGACCATTATTTATAGCTCTCCTCCATCAATCCCACATCTTAACCATGTTCCCAATACTCAACCCATCTAAGCTCCAACCAATGCTAACCCTACAATTATTGTAGAAAATCACATTTTACCAAATTATTATGCCAAATATGTCACCCCGGAGGTGGTGTTGTACAATCAGTGTCACCACATTCCTCCAAGCCGCTGCTGTCCCCTCTATTGGCTAATGTGCCCCTTCTATACAACCTACATGCAATCACCCATCCTTACTGTACCCCTCTATAACTACCTTTACACATCAGCTCTATTTACCCCTCCCACTACCCCCACAGCAGGTCAGGGGCCACTTTAGATGGCTCCAAGGGCCACAGGTTGAGCACATGTGCCTTACAGTATAAAAGGCATTCATCTGTGTAGCAAGGACTTATTATTATTGTTGCTCCTCTATGTATAGTATGTAAAATAAAAAACTTTTGCTTTTAGAATGGGACTTGATAACAAGACACTCAATCAAACGTTAGATGGCATGATGGGGATATGACATTCTAAACTCAAATTGCCGCAAAGAATTAAGACCATTAGTATAAAGGCTTTTCTAGAACTATAAGTATTATATTTCATTGTCGCTTACATAAATGGAGGCTCTAAGGTCTGTGCTTGAAAGTAGATCAACAATTTTCAGTAAGGAAATCTCTAACAAATGCATGTGACTGTACTCCGCTACTCTAACTTTCACCACCAGGCTTCCTTTAGACAAACAGGAGGGGCTGGTGGGCAATAGTATTTGCTCCTGATGTTTTAGCAGGGATATATATTTTCTTCTGGTTTAAGCAGATTTTTAATGAAGATTGCAAAAGCAATGTAGGAATCATCTTAAGAGAATCATGAGTCAGAGAGATGAAGGTGACTGGCACACTACCTGATACCATGGAAACCAGAATAATCAGGAACGAATATAAAAGTACCTAAGCATATGCCAAATGAATTAGACATTTATTTAAAAATATATATGTATGCCGAGATATATTAAATTAAATTAAAAGATATATTTAGAATATGAAATCTGGGGAATTTACAATGACCTATAGACATATTCGAGGACCAATTCATTTATGCTAAAAAAAAAACCACATTTCACTTGTATACAGAATAGTTCTACGCCAGTATCAAAGAGGAAGTAATGTCAGCCAATGCTTATACTGTAGGGCTGCCAATCACGTGACTGCCAGTGGCCAATAAGGGGTGCTGAATGAGCTTGCATGTCAAAGCTGAATGGTTGTCGGCAGTCACAGTTGCCTGTTATATGAGGAAGTGGAAGTGATGACTGAACTTTACTTTCTCTTTAATCAAACAAAACATTACATGGCAGATTTATTTTAAACCCTCTCTAGGACAAAATGAAGGAAAACCTATATTTACCTTTTTGTCATTACAACAAATTAATTTGTGTTCAGAGCTTCAAATCATTACCTGCAGATCTGTGTACATGCCCCCAAGTCCTTTTGGCAGTCTTCCACCATTTGTAAAATCTCTCATCTTTCCTGACAGATATAGAAGGTCCATCACAGCAGTCCCCACATATATATACACTTTTGTACGTTCACATGTGGTTTTTACATAACCTCCTATTAACCATCCTATTATTATTGTATATTGCAGGGGTTTCCAACCAATGGCATGGGTAGACCTTATAAGGCGGTGTCATGACTGGTGTTCCTCCTTAGCTTTCAGCTGCGCCTTTCTGGGACTTTTCTCTGCTGTATGCAGCTTGACCAGCAGATGGCGCTGTTCTGCAGAGTTCCTGGAAATCAGCTTGCAGCTGTGACATTACCTGGCCTATATAAGCTGATCCACACATGGCCTCAGGGGATCAGCATTAAATCTGTCTTCTGAACTATCTACTAGCCACATTATATATATATATATATATATATATATATATATATATATATATATATATACAGCAGCCTGTTTGATGTGTGTGTTGTTCACTGGTTGTCAAAATTAAACAGTTTGCTGCATATTCATAGTCTCTCTGTCTCGCAGTTCTCGAATTTCTAGTCTAGAAGGTGGATCTTCACCCTGAATTAGAGCCTATCTTATGTTTCCCACACCCTGTACATACAGATTGCTCACATTAAAAATCATCCTACCTGCATCTGCTGCATGTTATGAGCCTTTAAACATCCAAGATGGCGGCTCATGGAACATCAGGCAGCCTGCAAACAGGAAGTGTCTTCTGACTATGCCGCTCTGCATTCTGAGATTGCTGTCCTTTCCCTGACCCCAGCTCTGCTCTTTCTGTGCAAAGCACAGCTATAACCCCACCCCTGTACTTTACCCCGCTCTACTCTCCTCAGTATGTGATGCTTGAGTAAAGATGGCAGCGCCGGTATCTTAGAGTCCTGAACAGAATTGTAGCCCAGAGGGGGAAGGAATAATAAGTAAGTGACTAAAAACTTAAATTATATTAATTTTAGTTGCTGGGGAAACGTTTTTTAAGGGTTTGGGCTTTTCATTAAATCATGCTGAAGGTTCGGTTTAATAGAGGATTTCTCCATTGAGAAATCCGTGACAGGCGGTACACGGATGGACCTGCAACCCACTACCATTATACTTTACCCAAGCCCAATTTGCTGTATAACAGATAGAAGAAATTGATTGATATGCTTTTCATGTATGCTGAATAGTTGTTTTGTGCCATTTTAAAAGAGGAGCAAGTCTGTAAGACTTTTGGGATGGTGGTCTCCCTCTTTGTGGGAAACAACCCAGGTGGTAGAAAAAAAATAAAAGTAGCTATATTGTTTTTTTGTCGTAGGGCAAGTCCTATCACTCATTCAGGTTTTTTTGGATTACAAATTAAACATTTTTTACTTTACATGAAACGTGTGTACACTTAGGTTACAAATTGTTCTTACCACTTGGTAGAAATCACTACAATCTATTAACACAATGCCATACTAGGTTTTCTGTGTATTTAATCAATGTTTAATGTAATAAAACGTAATAGTTTGCATATTGTGTTTTTAGATCTTGGGTGGAGGGTTGTTGAAGTGGACCAAAACCCAGGATCTTGAGTTTCCTGAGTTGTGGTCCTTGCCCCCACAGCACCTTGATGGGGGATGCCCCGCTGTGTGAAACCTCCCAGGTCTCATGGCGCAAGCACAGCCCTCTCTTCCAATCAGCACTCTCGGATCCGCTCTCGCTCTTTTGTCTAATAGCTCATCTAAGGCGAGCGGATCCAAGCATGCTGGCGGCCACATACCCTGCTATCCTCTAACGTGGAGCAGGCACGCACCCTGCTAAAAAGATAGTGGGGATGCGGACGCCATTAGCACATGCACCGTTGGACCGGGAAAGACGACGAGTTTCCGGGCAACCTGGGGGTTTGCACATAGGGGGCATCCTAATTCTGGATGCCCGGGGGGAGGGGATCCAGCGTCCCTGGAAACTTATAGATTTCAGGGCCGTGGGTTTTGGTCTTATTTAATGGATTTATGCAAGCACATTTGGTATGGGGGAAATGCTTGAATTTTGCTAAGCTTTTTTCTTACATTAGTCTTGATGAACCTGGTTATTGGGATTGCCAGTCCTATAAAGGTAAAGAACATATTGCAGATGAATATATCTATTCATACATTTCCAACCCATTTTACACTTTCTACAAGGCATTGAACTGTAATTCACTGCACAGACATTTCATACAGAATAAACGTCATAGCAGTACCTTGAAAACATTTTAATAGATAAAAGCGTGACATTTACAACACAAAATATAGAGCCAAAAAGGTATTCTACCCTTCAGAAGATAAATGAATCATATTGTCTAAACCAAGCCAGCATGAATATAATCAGCAAACCTTTCGCATCACCATAAAGTTGGCTTCATGTAATCGTGCATCACTGACTCTTGCCTGTATCTCAAGCAGCAACTCGGCCTACATTTTGTTTTTTGGTAGTTAATCACTTGGGATGCCCGTTTTTTGAAAAATTGTCCCTCCTGGGCTGGACTGCCCTTTTAACGGAAAACGCAATTTTCATTTAAAACATTCAAATGTATATCATTCCTACCTTGGCCAGTTTGTAATGTATAGTTATTAAAAAAAGAACTGACTAAGATGTCTGCAATAAACAAGGACAAAATGACATATTTTGAGAAAATGTAGTCTTCTGTACTTTGAACATCATGAGTTACTGCATTTCATTTCTATGTATGCTAATTTTGTTTGACACACAGAATCAATAAAACTTAAACAAGAAAAGAACTTATATTTTCACTTCATTCCTGTAAAAAAAATTCCACTCTACTGGTTGAATAAATATACAACAGCAGGTCCAGGGTGCGAATGCGCATGTAATTAATGCTCTAATGCACATGCACCTTCATCTTAGACACACGTGTTCTATACTATGATGGATCAAATTTTTGTACACACATTTGCATTTAAGGAACTCTCTGGCTATGGAATGCCACTAGCCTCCCTAAACTTTGTTGCTATATTCCAGCTCTGACCTTGGCTTTGTTTGACCCCCGCTTTGGCTCTAACCTTTGACTCTCAGCTATGTCAGACCATGCCTGCATCTAGTAATGTTGTGTAACCCAAGGTGCTTGTTCTATACCCACCATTGGGGTCTGCCTTGGTGGTGGTTATCATTTGTCGGAGGAACATCTAGCTTCTAAACACATCAGCCTCTTCTTCTGATCTTTTACCCTATTGTCCTCTCAAACTGAGTTGCCACCAGTGCGACCATAACAACCTCAGGTGACAATTCTTTAGCTGTCCAAAAATCAAAAACCTGTCATTAAAATCCAGCTTCACCTAGTTGTAATCCCTGGAAAAAAAAGGATTTTAGTATACTCACGATAGAATCTCTCTTTATTACGTGCCTAATATTTACTTAAGAACATGTTAAAGTGGAATTCCTGTCAAAATTAAGCCCCCCTGCCACCCTCTCCTGGGGCTGCTCTCCCGTTTGTGTGACCACCGCACAGAAAGACAGACACAAAAAAGACACAAAGCGGCATCCCCCAGGCTCAAATGAATTGGCAACGGGTGCACACATGGAGCGATACCGCTTGGTGTCTTTTTGTGCGATGACACAGGCAGGCACAACTGGACCGTGGCGGAGGTAAGGTTTTTTTTTGGTTGCTTCGTCATTTTTTGTAATGTTGGCTGGAATTCTACTTTAAACTTAGGCTAAAAAGTGGGAGGTGCTTCACTAAAGAAACTCCCCATACAGAACTCAACAGAGTCTTATAACTGCACAACACCAAATATATGGTAGATGAATAATTTTATTAATTTATAGATACTAAAACATAGCTAATTACATCACAGGCACATAATTAAAAAACATAAAAGACATGCTAAAATCTCATCTGCCAGGAGGGGGCGCTGCTAAACCTTACTGCCATCATAAGTATTAATAATATAAGGTGCAATTCAAAACCTAGTAAAAAATCTTATCCATCCAAGTGTAAACAGCCGGCAGACAGCGTCCCCCCTCCTTATACGAGCCTGTCTGCCGGCTGTTTACACTTGGATGGATAAGTAATTGTCTTTTTGCACTATTTTTGCTGCTGATTTGTGTGCTGTATTGTTTTGACGATAAAACTACTATCCTTATTTGCACCTATTTGCTCACTATGAATTGATGTACTATTGGGACAAGCACATAGCACTTTATTAGATAGAGGAGGTATACTTTGTAAGATTTTTTACTAGGTTTTGAATTGCACCTTATATTATTAATACTTATGATGGCAGTAAGGTTTAGCAGCGCCCCCTCCTGGCAGATGAGATTTTAGCATGTCTTTTATGTTTTTTAATGATGTGCCTGTGATGTAATTAGCTATGTTTTAATATCTATAAATTAATAAAATTATTCATCTACCATATATTTGGTGTTGTGCAGTTATAAGACTTGTTGAGTTCTGTATGGGGAGTTTCTTTAGTGAGGCACCTCCCACTTTTTAGCCATTGATTGTATAGAGTCATAAACAGAGCATTGCACCACATTCACTAATAATCATACTCTACTGGTGCCAGCTCTATTCCCTTTCTTAGTAGTTGCAAGCCTACTTTAAACTTAGAACATCAACATCAGACCACTAAAATCTACCAGAACTCCTCCCATTTGGTTAAATCACCCTGTACATAGATGATACAGGGTAGTGTTTGTGTACCTAATTGCATGTCAAGAAAAATTTACAGTGAGTATATAAAAATACCGTTTTGTGAGTACTCACCTTTAAAATGGGTATTATGAGTGTGCCATACACTCCACTTCCTTCTTCATGACATCTGGGTAATCTCCAGTAGAGGGCGAACTTCTGCAAAGATGAATATGCAAAAAGGAAAACCCCTCCCGGTCCATATATACCTGGGACCTCCCACCAATTCCCCAGTGTATAAAAGCAGTAAAGGGGACCAGGATGAACCAAATATAACCGTAACAATCAAAACCAATGGTTCACCATATAAAAGCCCCAGAATACCCGAAACAAACAAGGGTGGGGTGAAGTGGAGTGTATGGAACACTCATAATACCCGTTTTAAAGGTGAGTACTCACAAAACGGTATTATTCTAAGTGTGCCATACACTCCACTTCCTTCTTCATGACATCTGGGACATCCAATAGCAGTGTCCGTCATGGGTGGGAACCAGAAACAGTAAAGAATGTACCAACTCAAACCACTGCAGCCTGCAGAACCTTGCGGCCAAAAACAGCATCCGCTGAAGCCCGCACATCAACCTTGTAAAACTTGGGAAAAGTATGAACGGAAGACCAAGCAGCAGCCTTACAAACTTGTTCAACAGAAGCCTGGTGCTGAAAAGCCCAGGATGCACCAACAGCACGAGTAGAGTGCGCAGTGACCCTAAAAGCGGGAGTCCTCCCCTTAGCAGAATAGGCCCCAACAATGGCCTGACGAATCCATTTGCTAATCGTAGATTTAGCAGGCACCTTTCCTGGGCCCGCAGGGCACCATGAAAAAAGCACCCGTCTTGCGGAAGGAAGAAGTAATCACCAAATAGTACTTCACACAGCGAACAACATCCAAATTGTGCAAAACCCTCTCCTTATCATTGTTAGGCTTAGGACACAAGGAAGGGAGAACAATGTCCTGATTGAGGTGGAAAGCAGACACCACCTTAGGAAGAAAATCCAGCTTAAAACGAAAAACCACCTTATCCTGGTGTCTCTCAAAGTAAAGGGCCTGAATCGACAGGGCTGCCAACTCAGAGACACGCCGGACAGAGGTAATAGCCACCAAGAAAGCAACCTTCTGAGTGAGAACCGAAAGAGCAATATCCTGTAACGGCTCAAAAGGAGGACCCTGCAGAGCCGAAAGAACCAAATTCAAATCCCATACAGGGACTACAGCCTTCCGAGGGGGCCGCACATGCACGAACCCTTGGAAAAAAGTCTTAACCAGCGGGAGTAAAGTAAAAGACCTCTGGAAGAAAACAGACAGAGCAGAAACCTGTCCTTTCAAAGTAATAAGCTGGAACCCAAGATCCAGATTATGCTGAAGAAACTCCAAAATCCTGGGTATAGAAAAAACCCTGCAAGGCAAGGCCCTAGTCTCACATTAATCAAAATAGGACCTCCAAGTCCTATAGTAAATGCCAGAAGAGGACCGCTTCCTAACCCTAATCGGGGTCTGAACGGCCTCAGACAAACCTTCCTCTTTCAAGATGAAGGTTTCAGCAGCCAAGCCGTCAAAGCCAGCGTTTGTAAATTGGGGTAAAGTAGATGACCCTGAGATAGCAGGTCCGGCAGCAAGGGAAGCCGATACTGGTCTACAGCCATCCTTACGTCTGCATACCAAACCCTTCTTGGCCACCTTGGAGCCACCAGAATCGCTGGTGCCCCTTCTAGAACCAGTTTGCGAACTACCTTGCCCAGCATGGAGACAGGTGGAAACAGGTATAGAAAACCCAGGTCCTTCCAAGCCAGTGACAAGGCATCCACTGCCAAAGCCAGGGGATCCTGAGAAAGGAGACACAAAAGCCAGAAGTTTGTGATTGTGCCTCGAGGCAAAAAGATCCACCGCCGGAGTCCCCCACTTGCGGCAAAGATCCAGAAAAACCTCGGGGTTGAGAGACCACTCTCCGTGGCGAGAAGATCCCCTGCTCAGGGAATCCGCCTCCGTATTCTTCACTCCCGGAATGTAGTCAGAGAGACTTCCCTGAGGGCACTCCTGCTGCGAGTCCCTCCTTGGTGATTTATGTAGGCCACTGCCGTTCAGTTGTCCGAACGCACCTGAACCGGAAGACCCCGTAACTGTGGGGTCAGCCGAGCCAGAACCAGTCGAATGGCTCTGAGCTCCAATACATTGATGGGGGTGTGGGCCTCCTGGGGACCCCACACCCCGCTGAACTGATGACTCTTCCAATAACCTCCCCAGCCCGACAGGCTGGCATCCATGGTAACCGTCTCCCAACAAGGGACCAGAAAGGATCTGCCCTTCGCCAGATTGCTCAAGTCCAGCCACTACCGAAAGGACTGCCGAACCCTGGGAGACATCATGAAAGGTTGATCCAATGACTGTGGCCCAATACGTCACTAGGAGAAGTTGAAGAGATCTCATGTGAAATTGTGCAAACGGCACCGCCTCGAAGGAGGACACCATCAGACCCCCCAGTTTCCTCCCCTGTCAGATAGAGGGACAAGGACTGGCAAGAAGAAGACTGATCAGGCCCTGAATCCCCTGCACCTTGGTCTGGGGCAGAAACACTGTGGCCCGACTGGTATTCAGATTTATGCACAGAAATGAAATCACTCGAGACGGGGAGAGAGAGGACTTGGTGCGGTTGATCACCCACCCGAACCTCTCCAGGGTCGACACCACCAGGTGGGTGTCCAGTTCCGCCTGTTGAAGGGAAGAAACTGAAATCAACAGATCGTCCAGATAAGGCACAATGCGAATGCCCTGAGATCTGAGCAGAGCCATTACGCCCGCCAAAACCTTGGTGAAGACCCTCGGTGCCGAGGTCAGACCGAAGGGAAGAGCTACAAATTGATAATGTTGATCCTCCCCCACAAACCGGAGGAATCTCTGATGTGCCTGAAAAATCGGAACATGCAGATACGCATCCTTGAAGTCTATGGATGTCATAAAATCCCCTTGGCGAAGGGAATTGATAGCCGAGCGGAGAGTCTCCATGCGGAACATTTTGCCTCTGATAAACCTGTTGAGAACCTTGAGATCTAGAATGGGTCTCACCGAACCCTCCTTTTTGGGAACCGTGAAAAGGTTGGAGTAGTAACCCCTGCCTCTTTCCAACGGAGGCACCGGGCATATAACCCCCATGTCCAGAAGGTTTTTTTTTTTTTTTACCGCTAACTGGAGCCCCTGTGCAGCCTGAGGGTCCGAGGGCACCCGAGACCTTAAGAATCTTGGGGGCGGCCAGTACTCGAACTCCAGTTTGTACCCGGAGGAGACCACTTCCAAGATCCAATTGTCTGTGACCTCTCGGGCCCAGACCTGGAAGAAGAGCCGCAGCCGTCCCCCCACCCATGCGGGAGAGTGCGCCCCTTCATTGCTGAGCCGGTTTAACTGCAGGCTTGGAACCCCAGGCAGCCGCGAGACGTGCCCGACCTGTGCCTCTGTTCCAGGACGAGCCCCTGACACCTGAGAAGGCCAGACCCCTAGACGCTCTGGCCCCTCGAAAGGAAGGAGTGAACGAGCCCGCCCCCCGAAAGGGACGGCGCCGTTTCCTCCGCTGAGGTAACTTACCTCCTTTAGCAACAGCATCCAATTTATCTCCAAACAGCCGCGCACCCAAGAAGGGGAGAGCTGTGAGCGACTTCTTGGCTCCGACGTCTGCTGTCCACTGACGAAGCCAGACCAGTCTGCGCATGGCCACCAGCACCATCTGGATCAAGCTGAGCTCTATTCAGCCAGTCCCTGATAAGAGACCTGGTAGCAAGCGACACCAGAGCAGATGCACTAACAGGCCGCAGGGCCGAAACCAACGTTGGCAAATGCGTGGCACACCATCTGATCAAGGCGCTTATCCTCTCCATCCTTAAGGGAGGTGGCGTCAGGGGTGTTCAGCACAGAAGAGTTGGTCAAACCTAAAACAGGCGCGTCAACCTCGGGAGGAGAAGACCAGTGCTTGACCACCTCCACCAGAAAAGGATACTTCTTATCCCATCCCTGAGGCACCCCAGGAAGACGGCTAGGCCTCTCCCATTCTCTAAGTATCAGCGCATCAAAATTACCCTGGGTAGGGAATTCCAGACGGGGCTTGTGGGCCCCAAAAAATTCCCCCTTCTTAAGAGGGGGCGCCTCAGGTGGATCAATATCCAACACCTCCAATAAATATGACAAAACAGTGGCCGTATTAACGGCATCTCCCAGCGCCTGCCCGACATTGGAATTCCCAGGCTGACCATAGTCAGCCTCAGAATCCTGATACAATTCCCCCTCCTCTAACGGGGAATAATCTGACAATTCAGCGGACTCGTCGTCAATATCCCACAAAGGCTGGGCCGACGACAACTGTCTCTTTTTAGCCTGGGCCTTCTTGCCCACCGTGCTAGCAATCATTTTCTCTATGCTGGTCGACAAAGCCCAAACATGAGAAAGCGACTCCCCACTGGTACCAATGTCACTTGGGGTACGGATCAGGTGTGGAGGGGAAGGCGATGAAGAGGGAGGAGCCGACCCAAAAGGCTGGGTACCAGACTGCCGCGTTATGGCCTTTTGTGCGCATGGTATACAAATCAGCACATTCTCCCCAGTAAGAAATACCCCACACATGGCCCGGATTGTCCCAAAGGGATCCCGGGCCCGGTATCCTGCAGAGCCTCCATATGGTGATTTTTTTTGGTCAGTCGCAAGGCCGCAGGGAATTACGCATAAGCAACCCGGTATAAGCCTTAAAAGTCCCGGTGGGAGGATTTTTGGGTGGACAATTTTTATAACCAGGAGGGACCCCTTAATATGCACATATACAGGGCCTGTAACACACAAAATAAGCCACATAAGAGCAGAGCAGTGTAAAAATGCAATAGCATATGATCTAACAGCCACACAATGGAAAAAAAAAAAAAAAATTATATATATATATTATATATACCACACAGCCAAAACAGAGACCAGTGGGGACTCCCGCTAAATAGCCCCCACGCACACACAAGCTGAAGAAAATGGCCATCGGGCCCTTACCACCCCGAGTGCAATCTGCCTGCCAGGAAAGATGGCCCCCACACTGCCTCGTGCCTGGGAAGGGAGAGCAGGGGGAGGGCGGGCCAGCTCAGAACGCGCATTTACCGAGGCCACGCCCCCTCCCAGCAACGCGGACCCCTAGCCAACGAGCACTGTCATCGCGCCAAAAAAGGGGGCGGGGCTACCGCGGCCGCAGCCTTCCCGAACGCAGCCTGAGGGGGAGAAGCTTCCCCAGGCTGAAGTCATGCATTGAGGCCAGTAACAGCAAGCACTCACAAAAGTAAAACACTCACACTGACCAAGTCTGGGTAAAACGAAATATAGGCCAGGCACCCCCCCCCCCGAAGGGGAATCAGGGACCCGGAAGGTGGGAAATCCAGCCAGGAGCCGGCCATAAGCCTAACGGGACGGGGCATCCCACACCAGGATGACCAAGAAACCTGGATAACCGCCTACCCCATAGTGAGGTCTCACGGTGGAGCAGTTCCTGCTGCACCCATAGGGTGCTCCTACCTTCACCAGGACCCATGGCCTAAGCTGGGAGGCTCAATATAGGGCAATTTAGAAGGGTCCTGGCAGTAATAGGGATAATTAGAAGGCCGGGCGCGAGCCCGGCTTACCTGTAAGTGAAGAAGTCCTCATCTTCTGTCTTGTCGCCTTCTCTGCAGAAAAGAAACTGGGGAATTGGTGGGAGGTCCCAGGTATATATGGAACGGGAGGGGCTTTCTTTTTTGCATATTCATCTCTGCAGAAGTTCGCCCTTTACTGGAGGTTACCCAGATGTCATGAAGAAGGAAGTGGAGTGTATGGCACACATAGAATATACACAGTACTGAATGAGACGTCCTAAAGCTGTTCCCAATACAATCGAGTGGTAAAAATTCCAACAAGGTGGCTGCAATGACTGACAGAAACAAATATATCCTGCCACAGCAGATGAAGAACAAAACTAGGTAGAAACTGACACCTGGTGAACATTAGTCAAACACTGCACTGGTCCCACTGGACTCACATTCACCTTGTAGAATTTTGTGAAAGTATGCAATTGAGATCAGGTGACAGCCTTGAACTAATGCTTGGTTACAGAAAGCATAAAAAATAAGAATTTGCACAGCCCTAGTAAAGTGAGCCATGACTCAAAGGGAGCCGTTTCCCCTTTCACATTCTTCATGCCTAATTTTACTATTGACTAACACTGTTGCCAGCAAGCTCTTAAACAGCCCTCGGCTACTACTACTTTATGCCATGACCAGGTTTTTGGGACTCAATACTAGGAAAAAGTGAAAAAAACATTTTCCTTATCAATGTCAAAAACTTGAACCTCCTTTGAAAACAAACAAAAAAAAAAAAAAAAACTTGCAGAGGCTCAAAGTATCTTGGAAAACCAGGTATGATGGCTCGGAAGACAGCATTGCAAGCACTAAATACAACCAGGAATGCCACCTTGAGTGTCAACAACAACATGGTCTTGGACATTGGTCTAGCAGGTCTTCAATTTCCCCTGGTCCAATATATTCTACAGGAAGTTCAGAACCTTGGTCCCCAAAAAGTCGATTGAGAAACTCCTTGCTATTTAACTCCATTGGAAGTAGACCTGCCAAATCTTATGATACACCCTTGTTGAAGAGATCCTTTCTGCTTTGCTTCATGCTGCGGATCACTTCTACCGATGTCCAATAGCCAAGCCACCATCACCCCTCTCCACAGCGGACCTCTAGTCAAAATGTTTAGTCAATTGCTCCTCTAAACTCCCCCCTGCCATCCTGCTACACACCTAGGAGTCCTGCATACACATAAGCATGGGGGGGGGGGGGGGGGAGGCTGTGTAAGCAGAAGCCCACACCAAAGATTTATGCGGGACAGCATTTATGTCATGTACAAACACATATCAGTTGCTGCTGGAAAAAGAAAGCTGGAATGTGTTTACATGGATTTGTATTATTACACAGTTCCATGATACACCTCCTTTTAATTTTATTGTAATGCAGCAGTTGATTTTAACTAAAGAGGAGCATGAGGTGCCCCCAACTCTTAAATTGACAGTACCATGGCTCCCTCTTCCCCCACTATAGTAGCACCACAAAACTTTATGGTAATCTAAGTGCCATGTATGGTACAGATCAGCAGCAGATAACCCACACACACCGCAGCTTCCAGTATGGAAGATACATAGGTCACAATACAATATAATGCAAGGTATTGCTGTACAGTAGTAGTGATTGACAACCTAGTCTTTTGAATATGTTATTATATATTTTACTTTAGGACCATAGTATCATATCTTTATAAAATAGTAAACAGAGACACAGACATTAAAGTTGAAACCTTTTTTACTCATCAAAAAGGTTAACAATATCTGAAAATAATTATGTTCTGGCAGTGAAAAGGACAGCATACAAAAGATGCCAGTTCGATATATTGTACTCCACTCTGGAGAATGATATTAAAATGAGCAAACAAACAAAAAATGTGCTCTAAAAATAAATCCTAATGGTGACATTCTAAGGCAGGGCAGATTTATCAAAGTTGTTGTGCGTAAACCTAAAGTAGAGTACATCTTCAATGTAAAATATTAAACCTGATTGGCTGCTCCAAGTGGTCTCTACTGTTTACATTGCCCCTAACTTTGAACAATTTGCCCAAGGGTGCTTTTCTTTCACAGCTACCAATCAAATTTATACCTGATCTTGATGAAGTAATAGCTGTGGGAACACCTCCTCTCCACTCCATCCATCCCTGTATACTTAAGCTCCGGGATACTACTGAGGCATGCTGCAGCAAAGTGCAGAATCCCCACTACCTCTGCCTTAAATCACAACAGTGATGGATGCTAATGCAGTGTGCCCCTTGCAACTTATCGAGGGAGCCTGCTCACTCGTGACTGGAAACAGGAATTAGACTAAAGTTGGTCAGGTAAAGTGACAACAAGCAACATGCACTGCAGAGGCTGCAGGTGATCGATCCTGCTAGAAATCAGGTAAGTAATAGCATTTATTTTGGCCTAAAGACAAGCTTTAAGCAAATTTAGACACAGCCTGCCCAACTGGCCGGATGAACATCTTTGATTAAGGTCTTCTACAAAACCCAAAAAACAGTTCACAAACTTCCAAAGATTTGATATAAATGAAGAACTTGCAATCCACCAGTTAAACACCAAATGTCTCAATACAGTCATCATTAGTTTCCCAGATATCATCGTTCAAGGGTTCTAATGGCCTTACGAATAAAGCTACAGGTGGTTTGACAGGAACAACATTTTTATCCTGCTTAAGACTTTCTTTATCTTTCTTAGGTGCAATGTGTAAATCTGTTTTTGCTGGAATACAGTCATTCTTTTTATCTTCTTTGTAGTTCAATGAGCGTTCAAAAAAATCTGTTTGGCAGATATACCTGACGCACTGCAAAATCACATTCCTCTCATGTCGGATGTCACGTGCCAGTAACTGCAAAGACAACAAAAATTGGTTTAAGAAGTCCTCAAAATAGTTGTCCTGCAGGGGTTTATCTGCACAAATGTTGTACCATAACTTCTCAATTTTTAATATCCTAAATAGTACATAAAAAAACCCATGCAGTAATGTGGAGTATTTGCACACGGCGGACCTCCAGTCAATAAATCAAAGTTTAGTAAATTGCTTCCTCTGGTAATCAGTGACAGAAGCCATTTGAGATGGCTTAACCCCATGCAGATGTTGCACTCCTGAATGACATGGGTCATATTGCTACACACCTGACAGCCCTGCTTCTGAAAAAATCCAGTCTCACAGCCAACATTTCTTTAAATCTCTGTGCAATAATCCCTTCTCAACAGCCAGACGCAGAAAGATATTAGTTGTAATGAGCATTGATCAGAAAGCGCTTAGAAACTTTGTATCAACTGTTTCAATGCTCTGAACCACCACTCCATAAAAATACTGTTACATACTCAGGCATTCCTCTCCTTTACGAGCTGTTGATTCAGTGTGTGCAGTATGACAAAAATTCTACCCTGCTTTTCTGAGATATATATCTGTTTGGTGTGGGCTGCTCCTAGCAAAAATCCTAGCTTCTGCTGCCTGCTGCAGTTTACACACAGAAAGCCTGCCTTGTGTGGACTCACTGACCACCACATGTACACTACTGCCCAGCTGGCAACTATCTTTTGATCAATATGGCCAGTTAGAGAATGATTTTATCTCCCAACATTCTCAGGGATGTGCTGAAGCTCCCAGCTCAGCTGTAATGTGTCTGAAAGCTGGCAGAGACAGATGGATAGCAGAGCCCCTCCACGCATGCTGATATGTAAGCAAGACTCTCAAGATGTGTACTAAGATGGTGACTCACATGCAACATCTGGAGCCCTCAAACAGAATCCGACACCGATTGCTGGGGGGAGTTTAAGGGAACAATTTACTAAACATTTTTTGACTGGAGGTCTACTTTAACTTTCCACTATCCAGGGATTTTATGTTCTAGTTATAATACAGAATAGCTATGAAACAATACAAAACAGGTTTTGCTAAGTTTTTACCATATAGTGTAACTAATGGGATTTTGAACCGCAAATGAAGAAATGCATGCGTCAGCTGCTATGTGTGCACTCCTGCCTGCCCATTCAAGTGATTGGGGTGGGGGGGCGGGCAAAGCAGCTGTGCGTTCTTCCCAAGATGGCGGCACCCAGGACCTGGAGTGCCAGGAGAACAATGCTGGACCGTGGATGAGGTAAAGCTTTTGTTTTCTTTGTAACCCCCCAATGCCGGGGGTTATCTCGAGTCTGGACTTACCACTTTAATAATTATAGAGGCTGCTACAGTCCACGATTAACATTTGTGCATAACCTCTCTGGCAGTGGTTATATTGTGTGACAAGCAGAACTCCAGCCATAGGATCCCGCCCCTCAATTATTTAAAATTGGAATGCCCACCCTTTTAGGTACCTAAAATAGCCAATATTGTTTATTACTCCTTACCTCCCCCTGCATCATTTTGAACAGTAACCAGTGGAGGTTGCCATACAGTTTTGGTGCCACACACCCGCTCAGCAAAAGCTTTTTGGCTACACGGGCCAACCCAGTGTAAATACCATGCCTGCAGAACAGTGGAGCAAGTGTAATGCCCAATTTTTGGTTATTTTCTAGAGACCTAGGAGTGGAGAAGCATACCAAATTGGGATGGGGGGGTACAGTGATCGGGCTGTTTTTAGTTCAAGTCTGCTTTAAGAGGCTCCTACATCAGTAGTCTAGTGGATGACCTCCCTGAAACATGGGCAGAGAAAAGAGAGGGGGGGTCCCTTGAACATGTATATAGGAACTAACACAAATGAAGAAAACAATAGTTGAGTTGAAAAGTTGTAGTCTTTGCAGATGTAAAAGCTTGCTTTATAATAGAGAAAAATGATTTAATTTAATACAAATGATGAACAAATAAAAGGGTAACGTACAGATGAAAAGAGAATTTTAAACAGCAAGACATGAAAATTAACATTTGCTGTTACCATTTCTAGAAGAGTAGGATGACTTCTGCCTCCATTAGACCTCTCTCCTGGGTGGTTGTGTGTATTGTTGCCATGCACTTTGTTTTGAAGGCCTTTCTTAGGTAATGGCCTGTTTTGAGAGTCCACAGACAATGTCTTTGAGGCCTGTTCTGACTTGATGTTTGTCTGTGCAGGAGAAATGCTTTGTGTCTGTCTTGAAAGGATTTCACAGTTTTCCTCTAAAGCTTTAGCCACGGTCTTAAGAGGGAGTTCTGAAACAGATCAAAAGGAAAGATTTCAACATCTATCTAATCAGATTTTAGACACAAAATACATTATTATACAAAACACACATACACAAGCTGTTAAAAGAAAAACAGGAGCAAGAGATAAGTATCTCTGGATTAAATTATTAACCAGTTTTGTATTTAATTACCAGTTTTAGAATTGATAAAATATTGTTTCACACCATACTAGAAGTTGCATTCCAGTGCTAGGTCATTTTTCCCCTATGTCCAACAGAGGGAGCTAGCGCATGGCAGATATCAGCATGCGACATAAATATGGCCAATGCACTGAGCTAATACACTTAGAGGAACGCCACATAGGATTTTCACTTTCCTGTGTGTTGTTCCTCTATGTGGCAGCATTCTAAATTGGGATGTCCCGCTTTGTGTACCCCCCAGGTTGTCCTGTTTCACTCACCTTCTGCTCCTGCGCAGCGTGCGCTCAGCCAATCAGCGTGCTTGCTGTCACTTGGCTTGTTTCGATGCTGCTGATGGCCAACTTTGCAGCCATGGTGTACACGCGCCGCCGGCTAGATGTGAGCGGAGATGCGCCCAGAGCTCCAGGAGACGGTGAGTGAAACTGGTCATCAGGAGGGTTTCACATAATTCAGGATGCCCCAAGGAGTGGAACTCGGACAGTTTCGCCAATGTTTCGTTTTAAATTGTATTTTTTAAAACTTTCCAATCTACAGTGCCAACATGATGTGCTCAAGGTACTGCACTTATCTGTTATTTTTTTATATATATGTTTACAACTCCATGTTATAATAAAAGGAAACCGTTCTCCTGAGCAACAATATGTTTACCTTACCAATGTACATCAAAATGGTGATGTAGGTTTCAGAAAAGTTTTCACTCTAGTTTGCTAAATATCTGATTGTCTGATTCAGAAACTACAAGATTAGCCCCATCTGCATTTCAACCTTTTCCAATAGATGAAAACACAGTCTTGTGTTCCAGTAGCTAAATGGTTGCTGGCAGTGTTCTCAGTTGAGGTATTTTAGGATTTGTAATGAGAAAGTATACTAAAAGCTTTACTACAAAGCCAGCCACTCCTACTTTACAAAGACAGATCCACTGGTATATAAAAAAAAACATGGAAGCAGCATGCCGATAAGTAATTCACAGGTCTGGGGGCACAAGCCTAATATGCAGGTTTATTTGCCATCCCAGAAGAGGAAAACAATAAGGCAAAACACCAGAAACCTGACAAAAACAGAGTTTCCTTTAAGAGATGCAGTTTATTTGCTTACAGCATTTGGAGTAGAAAAATTGCATTTTTTTAAAGACAAGATTGTATAAGGACTTTTTTACGGACTTAGTATACAATCTGCAGACATACATACCATCATGCTCACTGTCACTGTCTGACGCACTCCCATAGCTGGCAATGAGATTACTTAGCCCTGATGTAACCTGCCTTGGAATGACAGTCAGACAACTGTTCTTTTTTTCTTCTCCACTGTCAGACTCTAAGGAGGAAAAGCATTGTGAGACACATAATGAAATAAACCAAACAATACAGTAACAGAATTTTACAAAAAGATTCCCAATGCATTTGCAGAGGAGTTCTGGGTGCTTGAGGTTGTTTTCGCCTTTATCTTCCCTGCATTGGTGCTAACTGAGGCACAAAGTGTCATTTTGAACTGCTTTGCACAGCCGCAGGTAGGTTTGTTCCACTTTAAGCATACCGTTTCAAAACCTAAAAAAAAAACAAATGATCCTTCCTTTCCCATTGGAATAATGATGTACTCCACCTGTAAAAATGTCCAGAGCTGCAGGTTGTAATTCCTACCCAAAGTTAATCTTGCTTTACTAAATAATTAGAATTACCCTCAATGCTAATTTTGCAGTATAATGTATTTACCAGGAGAAAGCCCTTACCTGGGTCGCTGCCTGCAAGCACATCAAGAGGGTTCACAGTCTCTGCTTTGCTATGACAGGTTACATTCTTTCCAGGAGTTTCTACATTTGTATTTTCAGCCACTACAAAATCTTCCTTTTGCTTCCTATTGTCCCTAAATCTTTTTCTGTTTCTGCGATTTCTGCCAGACCATTTATTGTTAGCTGTTCCATCTGCATGGTCTCTCCTCATCCCCTTCATTTTGCTGCAGGAAAAAAAAAACAAGTTAGTTACCTGGTAACTTTTTTTCTAAACATCCGTAAGGGCAGCATACACATGAGACCTCCGGGCTCCTCCCCTCAACTAGAATACTTGACCACCGGCATAAAGTCTTGGCTCCTCCCTCCCTTCCCCAGTTGTTGTAGAGATCTGAAAGAGAAAGAGGAGACAAGACCTACGACTCCACACCATAACATAACAAAATAATACCCCTCAAATACATACACCAGGGAGGGAATCGGCGTATGCTGCCCTTACGGATGTTTAGAAAAAAAAGTTACCAGGTAACTAACTTGGTTTTTCTCAAAACATCCTTCGGGCAGCATACGCATGAGAGATAGGCGAGAACTACCTCATAGGGTGGGAAGTACAGCGTGAAGAACACTTCTGCCAAAGGAAAGATCCTTCTGGGAAAGAAGATCCAAGCGATAATGTCTTGCAAAGGTCTTAGCTGATGTCCAGGTAGCCGCTTTGCAGATCTGATCTATGGAGACCCCAGCTTGCTCTGCCCAAGATGTGGAAATACTTCTTGTTGAGTGGGCTGTAACACGGCATGGCAAGTTAACTTTCCCATAAGCCATTTTAATAGTATTCTTCATCCATCTTGCAAGCGTGACCTTGGAAACCTTCAAGCCTTTTCTATAACCCAAGAAGGAAATAAACTGTCATCCTTCCTGAAATCTTTAGTTTCATGAAGATATCGTAGCAGAAGAGACCTAACATCCAATGGTATCAGTTGTGGCTCGTCTTCTGAGACGGAAGGAATAATAATCTCCTGAGTGCGATGAAAATCTGAAGCTACCTTCGGAAGATAACAAGGATCTACTTTTAAAACGACACGATCCGAAAAGACCTGGAGAAATGGATGTCTGCATAATAACGCTTGAATGTCGCTGATCCTTCGAGCTGAGGTAATGGCTACTAAAAATAACACTTTCCAAGTTAGTAGCTTGATGTCAAGGTTCTTGTTAGGATAGAAGGGTGATGAACTCAGCATGGATAAAACTTTTGCCAAATCCCATTGTGGAATAATCTTGCAAGGGATCGGTTTTGATCGTTTAACTGCTAGAAGAAATATTTTAATAATAGAAATAGAAGAAAGCTTATCCAAAAAGACTGATAGAGCCGCTAATTGAACTTTTAGTGTATTAATGCTCAGGCCCATGTTAACACCATTTTGGAGAAAGTCCAGAATAACTGGAATTTTGGATGATGTCCTACCATTCTCCAACTTCCAAGACTTAAAGGTTTTCCAAACTTTAAGGTAAATCTTTCTGGTAACCAGCTTCCTACTCACGAGCAGGGTATTAATCACCGGGTCTGAAAATCCCTTCCTTTGCAGCAAGGCGACCTCAGGGTCCAAAGTGTCAATCTCCACCATTGCGGATTCGGGCAGATGACCGGACCTTGTAACAGAAGAAGAGGAGTCACCGAAATTTCCCAGGGATCCTGTATTGACAGCTCTACTAGCGTTGAAAACCAATATCTCTTTGGCCACCACGGAGCAATCAACAGAACGGTAGTTGGTTCTTTGACCAGTTTCTTCAACACCAATGGTAACAGACGCACCGGAGGGAAGGCATACGCCAGGTTGAAATGCCAAGTCTGGGACAGAGCGTCCACACCCAATGACCGATCTTTCGGGTTCAGAGAAAAGAAGCTGCTCACCTTGTGATTCTCTGCAGACGCAAATAGGTCTACTTCTGGAACACCTCTCATCTTGCAAATTGTCTGAAATACTTCCGGATTTAGGGACCACTCTGATTCCCTTATCTGTGATCGGCTTAGGAAATCCGCTAGATGATTCAGAGTCCCCTTTAAGTGAATTGCTGAAAGAGACTTTAAATTGCTTTCCGCCCAAGACAGAATTTCCATTGCCACCGTCAATCTAGAGGATCTTGTTCCTCCTTGATGATTTATGTAAGCCACCGCCGTAGTGTTGTCCGTTCTGATCTGCACATGTTTTAGACATACCAGCGGGTTCAGGGCCAGTAAGGATTCCCTTATGGCTATCAATTCCCTGAGATTGGATGAGGACCGACTCACGCCCTTTGACCATTTTCCTTGGACTGTACTTGCGTTGCAATGAGCTCCCCAGCCCCAAGCTGAGGCATCCGTCGTCACCACTATTTCTTTGGGGTCCTGCCAAAGTAGACCCTCTCTGAAGCGATTTGCCTTCAACCACCAGGCCAGTGAAAACCTCACGTCTTCTGTGATTGGTAGTTGATGGTCCAAACCCAGCTGGGTCCCGTCCCAATTCTTTAGGATATATTCTTGTAGAACTCTGGAATGTAGCTGCCCCCATCTTACCGCCGGGAAGGAAGAGGTTAACAAACCGAGAGTCCTCATAGCTTGTCTTACTGATGGAATTTCCTCTGAACATAACATCCGGACAGCATTCTGTAGAACTGTCACCTTGTGATGAGGAAGAATAATGACCTGCCGGATCGAATTGATCTCGAATCCTAGGTAAGTCATGACTTGCGAGGGCACCAGAGAGGATTTGTTGAGATTGATAATCCAACCTGCATGAGACAAAAGGTGCAAAGTCAAATGAAGGTTCTGTATCAACCTGTCCTTTGATTGGGCGAACAACAGAAGATCGTCCAAATAGGCGATCACTGAGATCCCTTTGCGCCTTAAGATAGCCAAAAGCTCTGCTAGAACCTTGGTAAATATCCTTGGAGCCGACGCCAGGCCGAAAGGAAGGCAAACAAATTGGAAATGTAGGGTCTGATCTCCGTCCTTTATTGCAAATCTCAAAGGATTTGAGCCAGAGGACTCATTGGGACATGCCAATAAGCATCTTTCAAATCTATCGAGGCCAAGTACGCGTTCTTGGGGAGCACACTTCTTACAGAAAAAATTGTCTCCATTCTGAAATGTTTGTATTGGACAAGCAAATTTTGACTTTTTAGGTTCAGAATGAATCTGAAACCTCCCGAGTTCTTCTTGAAAAGAAAAATGGGGGAGTAGAACCCTGTCCTCTGTAGATGCAGAGGCACTGGAACAATAACCCCCCTTGACTTCATGTCTGCCTGTAAGAGGAAGGGTAATTCTCCAGGAGAGGAGGGAACAGAAATTTTGTTTTAATATCCGCGGAACCAGAGGCCTGATCCTCCTTATCCTGAGAGGAAATCTCTCCCTCTTCTGCATCCTCATCAGGAGTAAATGACTCCTGGGGGCAGAAGGGAGAATTCAGCAATTGACCTAGGTAAAAGGAGGTATCAAAGGATGAAGATGGTTGGGAAGGAATACTTTGATAATTGGTACACTCTGGAGCCCTCTGAGCCATAGAAGAACAAGAAATCTGGTCTTTAAGCTCCATCATTTTCATCAGGTCCTCATTATGCTCCTTATTCACCACCTTGTTCGTGCAGATCTGACAAAGGGGTTTAGTATAGTTATCCTGAAGTTTCACATCACATAATGGGCATCTACGACTCTTTTTACTGGATTTAGATCCGGAAGAAGAGGATTTAGATAAATTCTTGAAAGTTTTGTCCGGGGTCTTTGACTATAAGACAAAACAAAAAAAGAATTGGATTGAGTATGCCCTAAATGCGATATAGTGAAACCATATAAAAAAGGAAATACCAGGCTTACCGGAGCAGAGCTGGGCCTCCTCCCTTCAGAATCGGCAGTCGGCGGAATGCTGGAAGATTCTTGCTCCACATAGGAAATATCAGTGGCAAAATCTCCCATGGAATCCAAAAAACCGTCCAGGCCTTGTTCTGCCATAGTTCTGGATAGAGGCACTGAGCAAAACAGTATACTAGACCCATTAAAATAGGGTAGGAACCAATTGCCAATACTTCCCATTAACCCTTCATAGTATAGGATGAAGGGGAGGCCAAAAAGTACAATCCCCAGAAAACAGCGTGCTGTCCCTTTAATTTACAGAACACGTGTATCTGGCAACAGGCAGGAAATTACCCTAGGCGCCAGAATGTGACGTCGGTGCCTTGGGCGGAAGAGACCAATCAATATCCGGGCTTATACTTTTAAAAATACATTAGAAATGGCGTGCGCGCCTGTACCTGTCAGGAAGGCCCACCGAAGCTCCAGCCGCCGAAGGCGCCCAACCGTCTCTGCCGCCGGATCCGCCGCCGCTGCCGGAGCCGCCGCCGCCGACACTGAAGCCGACCGTCCGCAGGTAAGGCGAAAAGCGGAAGAAGTCGCTAACGTCACTTCCCCACCCCTTAAAGGCACCGTACATAGAAAAAAAGGCTTTTTTTTTTTTTTTTTTTTTATAACACAAAAAAAGCCCAACATAACTTAAGGGTCCGGCAACCCTGGTCTCAACCTGCATAATCGTCCTCAAAAAAAGAGGGAAATTTTTCACTTACCCCACTTTGTAAAAAAAAAAAAAAAATATACAAAGAAAGAGACCTTGGCCACAAAATCTCCTAGGGTATCCTGGGCCCCAGACATAAGTTAAAGTCTTCGGGACCAGGAAATGGACCTCCTGCTTAGGCCCACAGTACCGGATAATACTTACCTGAACCCATCGGTCCAGGAGCCAGTGGTCATGTTCCTTCCTCTGGAGGAACACGGAAACAACTGGGGAAGGGAGGGAGGAGCCAAGACTTTATGCCGGTGGTCATGTGTTCCAGTTGAGGGGAGGAGCCCGGAGGTCTCATGCGTATGCTGCCCGAAGGATGTTTTGAGAAAAAATCACTATTACATAAAGCAGTTCTACATTTACATTGGTGCATTAACAGGTAAAGTTAAAGGCCAGCCATGGGCCGACTATAAAATCTTTTGCATTTTAACTATTGGAAAAATGCTGTAAATTAGCACAGTCATAGGTAAATTCCTGCAAATGGGACTAAATGGTTTGATCATTAAAAAAGCCTGTATTATAATTTCTGTATTATATTTTCTTTAATTTCTTTCTTCTCAGGCTTCTCTCACTTAGCTTATCTCTATGATGCAACTAGAGTGAGGCAGA
The DNA here is from genome assembly GCA_027917425.1 of Gastrophryne carolinensis. Classification (NCBI taxonomy): domain Eukaryota; kingdom Metazoa; phylum Chordata; class Amphibia; order Anura; family Microhylidae; genus Gastrophryne; species Gastrophryne carolinensis. The sequence continues at coordinate 149,779,467 of CM051236.1, forward strand.
CACAGGCTTGGAATCCAGCTATGTGGACTAAACGGGACTGCTTCCCTGGACCACAAATTCACTTGTGAGAACAGGGTGCTTTTACACCACAGATTAAAAGGTCAGCGCCATTTCATAGTGGCCAGAGAACAGCTGCGCACCCAGGCAGCAGCTTCATCTCCAATAGGAGACACGCTTAAACTGGACCTTTACCCTAAATAAGAGTCTATCTTATATGTTTTTTCCCACCCTGTACATACAGATTGCTCACATCCTACCTGCATCTACTGCATTCTCTGAGCTTTTAAACTACCAAGATGGCAGCCAATAGAGTCTCAGGCTGCCTGCAGACATGTCCCCTCCTCCTCTACTCAATATGTGATGCATCTGAGGCAAGATGGCGACGCCTGTATCCTAGAGTCCTGAACAGAGTTGGAGCCCAGTGGGGAAAATAAAAAGTAAGCGACTTGAAACTTATAGTATATTAATTTTGAATGTGGAGGAATCGGCCCAGAAATCTAAGATACCCTCCTCCCGGGGCATGCTCCTCCACTGTGCGAAAACCCCCAGGTCGCCCATACACTTACCTTCTTTTCCGGTCCAGCAGCGCATGCAGCCCCGACATCCCTCTAGCAGGGTGCATGCCCACGCCAGGCATTTGTGAATGGCCGGCGCGGACACGCTCCCTGTTAGAGGGTAGTGGGGGATGCGGCCGTCAGTGTGCTTAGATATACTCGCCTTAGACGAAGAGATGCCAGCGGATCCAAGCGCATTGATTGTCCGGTTTAAAGGAGCACTAAACATTGCAAAAATGGCCCAATTATAAAAATCTATAAAAATTTGATGGATGGTGGGAGGAGAGGTCACATACACCGTTGGATCAAAAAATATCCAAACAAGGCATGCTTTTTTAAAAAATTTTAATAGAAAATCAGGGTGACAGGTTCTGTCACCCATGATGCAGTAAGCCCGTCACCCCTTCATATCATTCCAACCAGAAGAAAACCACAAGCTTGGCAGGAGTTTTATTCAGTTTGGGTGTATAAGTGACGTGTTTATGAGGATTTCTAATACTATGCAATTTCACAACGTGTGCGCCTTTAAATTGCAATGTACAGGTATTTCCTGTCTCCCATTATACAAAGTTCCTTGCCTGTTTTATTTGGGGAGGAGGGTGCACGTCAGCAGTAAATGAGATGGCTACTGGGGAAAATATACAGTAAGCAGTTTCTCATTGGCAAATCATCCTCTTTCATGAGCTCTCATAAAACAGAATTGTTGCAATTCTAATTTATTACCAACCCAAACTGAGCCGTCTTCAGAACTTCTCCTCGCTCTTCCTTTTCTTTCTGCTGCTGAAGCTTCCGTGCAATGTTGTGTAGTGTTGGGTAATTTCTGCAATTATGCAACAGATATGAAGTTATGCTAAGTATCATCAAAAGGAAATTACCTAGCTGCAGAAAATGTAAGAAACACAGGGAATATTGAAAGTGCCCAAAAACAATACAAAATACCTACCAGATTTAAAGAGAAGGTACAAGCTTTTGGTTAAACACCCCTCCTCCCTCCCCCTGTGTTAACCCTGATTTGGGCATTAATATAGTTAGAAGAAAAAAATTCACAAGATTCTTCCAACAATCCTCCTGCCAACAGGGGGATGAGGCTTTGCATGGAAGCCTTAGACTTGAGTCACAGTTGGAGCAGTACAATCACACTGATGCATGGGATTGGGTGACTGTCCTGTCACTCACAATCCCAGCCTCCTCTTCCCTGCAGATTGTTATTTGTAACTGCTCAAAGTATGCTTTGCATAGTCAGAGGGAACAGTTTGTGGAATGTTACAAAATACTTGGACTTCCCATTTAACCCAAATGATGTTATGTAAGGATCAGTGTGGCATTTTACAATTTCGTGGTAAATACTTCACAGATATTTTTACAGCCGTCCTAACATGCAGTATAACCAAAACTTTGTAGTAAAATAGTACCAATGAAACCGTATTAAAAGAGACTAACAGTAAAACCTAAAAAAAAAAATGGTACGCAACTTTTCTACAGCAGCTCAAGGCCAGTCCAAGGCTAAGAAATCTCCTGTGCACCTGACCTCTGCTTTTGAAGCTTTGTCCCTGCTACAGTCACTGTGCTTGCAGTGGAGGGGGTGTGCAACAGTGCTGGGCATGCCCCCTCCTTTGCAGTTAATTGAGTGGGCATGCATATTCACTGTGACTGATGCAAGGGGCACCCAGAGCACATGTGGACACAGGAAGACCCTATATAAGAGATTGGGAGGCTTATAAGCACTGGACCGGACCCGAGTTACTTTTTTCTCAGGGTTTCCAGCACGTATACTGCAATATATTGGAAGGTTTATATAATCAGCATGTGTGAGGCTAGCTTAACCATGCAACCTGCATGCCAAGTTACAGGGAACAACCCAGTAAGAAATCTTGACTAAATGTAATGTGAATTTATTGATCAGGTACGCTATTATACTATATAGCTTTGACAAACTTACAGACTTTAAAAAGGAGAACTCCCTTTTTGTCAGGTTTTTGGTGTTCTGCCATATTGTTTTCCTCAAAACATTTGTGTTGGGTTGTGCCCCCATACCTGTAACTTACTTATCAGCATGCTGTTTCCATGATTCTCGTACTCCTGAGGCTGTTTGCTACAGTGGGAGTGGTTTTCATGGCCTTGAGTAAAAACAATGAACTACAAGCCCCAGAATTCTTCCGATGTAACAGGTGAGATAATCAGCAGGCTACATTTAGGCAGCATATGATGACCTCTCCAGGTGAGAACTCTACCAGTAACCCTTTTGCTACTGGAACACAAGACTGTGATACTCCCAAAATGAAGTTGAATTTCAGCAGAATGGGTTAAACCTGCAGTCCATGCCCTAGCCAATAACATGATTAGCAAGCTAGAGTGAGGAAGTTGCTGATCTGTACATCTAATGCACCAGTTTATGTACACTGCTAAGGTAAACACATTGGGGTCGATTCAGAGCCAGGTGAGAATTCTCACTCCTTTTTAGGAGAGAAAACCTCCATTGGCTGTCATTTTAAATGTTCGCCTGGCTTTGAATCAGCTCCAAGGTAGACAATAAAAGTCAATAGCAGTTTTTTTTTTCGCCTAAAAAAGTGAGAATTCCCACCTGGCTCTGAATCCACCACATTGTTGGTAGGGGGAACACAGAGTTGCAAACAAATAAAAAAAAAGTAACATAAGCTTAGCACATTGAAGGCATCATTATGGCACACAATAATTGAAACTTTTAAAAATACATTCCAGCAAAAGTGGAATCACCCTTTAAGGAGAGATGGCAGTTATCTGTATTTGAGAAATGTCATGTCCTTAAAGTGGACCAACACCCAGGGGTGATCGGCCCGGGAATCTATAAGATTCCCGGGCCGATCACCCCCCACCCCGCGGGACATCCGAGATCGGGATGTCCCGCGGGGTGAAACCCCCCCCCAAACACCCCAACTCACCTACCTTATCTTCGGCGGCGGCCGGCCGCCGCCGCCTCCCTCGCGCCCCTGTAGGCGTGCGCGCCTCCGCGCCGGCCGTCTGCGAATGGCCGGCGCGGGGGCGCGCGCGTTCAAAGTGACGCGAGGGAGGCGGCGGCGGCCGCCGCCGCTTAGACGTTCAAGGTCTTACCTTGTACGTCGGCGCTGGGAGCGGGGAGAGGTGAGTTGTTCGGGGGGTTCGGGGGGGTTTCACACAGCGGGGCACCCCGATCGGGGGTGCCCCACCGAAGTGGACCAAGACCCAGGATAGTCAAAATCCTGGGTGTTGGTCCACTTTAAAACCAGGAGGCAGCAGCGCATTGTAGAGGACAATTAAGAATGTGTAACAATACGAAGAATGCAATAAATAAATAATACAAAAATAAACACATACTTTCTTCTTTCTTCTCTCCACTTTGCAATTTCTTCTGGTGTGTCCAACTTTATTCGTTTGGCTCCAGGTCCATGCATCTAATAAATAATAAATGACAAACATATATGATGTCCCCCGTTGGAGCATAGATAAAAGAACATATAATAACGTTCACTCTCCCACAGCAGTTTCCTCTAGGTTTGGTGGCAACAGATCGACTCTCCTTGGAGACATATTTGCGTGCCCCTGCTGCCTTTTACAGATGAAGAGTGCCAAGGCAGTGTTGTCAGTCACTAAGCAAAACCCTATTTCACACATAAGTGAAAGCTTCACTTATTACCTGTGACACCCAAGTAATCCAAAGCAAAGTCCAGGGTCCTAGCTGTGTCTATTTTCTAAATATTTGTTAAAGTGCAAGTCCAGTCTCTATAAACACCTTAGCTTCCTCAGGATCCAGCGCTGTTCCGCCAGCATCTTGGGTCCTGGATGCAGCCATTATGGAGAGAATACACAGAGGAGCAGGTCTGTCACCCCTGTCAATCGCATGCAGCAGTGTGACTGTACTGGTCCATCACTCAAGTCCAACTGTTACTCAAGTTTATGGCTACCATTCAGAGCCCCGACAGAAACAAAGGAGAATCGTGGTGATCAGGCAAATTGCTTTTTTATTTTAACACCCAAATTGGTCTTAGCATGAGGGGAGGGCTGCAGGGTTACAAAAAGCTTGGATTTACTCTCTCATTTGGTTGCTTTTTTACTTCTAAATTTCAAACATGTCTCAGGACATATCAATCAAGCCTGCTCATAGCCAGCTTATTTCTGCAGACAACTAAAAAAAAAAACAAGCATTTGTGTTAGGATTGTACCCCATACCTGTGATGTACTTATCAGCATGCTGTCCCCAAGTTTCCTATATTCCTGCGAGTGATCCAAGGATAGGAGTGTTTTTTTTCTGACCAAGCGTAAAAATACAATTCTGTGAAATACTCACCTGTAGAACTGGTATTATATGCATACAGCACGTCCTGCTCCAGATGTAGTAATTACATGTGGGTATCCTCCGCCTGAGGGCGCTGTTCACTGCAGACATGTAGAAAACAGGCTCCTCCCGGCCCTACATATACCGAGGGACCTCTCACAAATCCCCACCATTGAAAAGCAGTGAAAGGAGAGGCCAGGAGAAACCAACCACCCAAATACTGGCAATAATAACAATGATAAAAGTCACCAAACAGGGGATCCAGAACAAAGTGAAACCAGGGTGGGTTGGAGCAGGACGTGCTGTATGCATATAATACCAATTCTACAGGTGAGTATTTCACAGAATTGTATTATTCTAAGCATACAGCACGTCCTGCTCCAGATGTAGTAATTACATGTGGGACATCCAATAGCAGTGTCCGTAAAGTAGGGTGGGATCCCCAACAGAAAAGGCAACAGCAAGCAGTTTAAACTACTGCCGCCTGCAAAACCTTGCGGCCAAACACAGCGTCAGCTGAGGCACTAACATCAACCTTGTAAAACTTAGTAAAGGTATGAACAGAAGACCAAGTAGCGGCCTTGCAAACTTGTTCCACAGAGGCCTGGTGCCGGAAAGCCCAAGAAGCCCCAACAGCTCGAGTAGAATGAGCAGTAAGACGGAAGAGGGGAGACTTCCCCTTAGTAGAATAGGCTTGAACCACAGCCTGACGAATCCATTTACTGATGGTAGACTTGGCGGGAGCCAAACCCTTCCTAGGCCCATGAGGCACAACGAAGAGAGCAGTCTTCCTGAAAGCCTTAGTGATAACTAGGTAATACTTGACGCACCTAACCACATCCAAGGAATGCAAAACCCTCTCCTTAGGATTACTAGGATTAGGGCACAGAGAAGGAAGTACAATATCCAGATTCAAATGAAATGCAGACACCACCTTAGGCAGAAAGTCTGGCTTGAAGCGGAACACCACCTTATCCTGGTGTCTCTCATAGTAAGGAGGCTGAATAGATAAGGCAGCCAACTCAGACACACGCCTAACAGAAGTGATAGCTACTAAGAAGACAACCTTGAGCGAGAGCAGCCTCCTGAATAGGCTCAAAAGGAGCACCCTGCAGGGCCGATAAAACCAAGTTTAAATCCCAAACAGGTACCATAGGCTTTCGAGGGGGACGCACATGAGTGACCCCCTGAAAGAAGGTCTTGATAAGAGGATGCTGGGCAAAGGTCTTCTGGAAGAAGATAGACAGAGCCGAAACCTGACCCTTCAGAGTACTAAGCTTAAGACCTAAGTCTAGACCATGTTGTAAAAACTCCAGCATCCTAGAGACTAAAAATTCCCGGCAGGGAAGAGACCTGGACTCACACCAGTCAATGTAAGAACACCAGACTCTATAATAGATAGCAGAAGAAGTCTTTTTCTGGCTTGCACCATAGTAGCCACTACAGATGCAGACAAGCCCTTTTCCATCAGGATGGAGGTTTCAACAGCCAAGTTAGTAAATTGGGATGGCGTAGAGAACCCCGAGTTAGAAGATCTGGCAACCTTGGCAGATCGTACTGATCTACTGCCATTTGAACCACATCTGCGAACCACACTCTTCTTGGCCACCTTGGGGCCACTAGGATCACGGGTACCCCTTCCAGAGCAATCTTGCGCAGAACTCTGCCCAGAAGGGGAATTGGTGGAAACACGTACAGGAGCTGAAACTCCCTCCAAGACATGGACAGGGCATCCGTGGCCAGAGCCAGAGGATCCTGAGACAGGGATACAAAGCTCCGGAGCTTGTGGTTGTGACGGGACGCAAACAGATCCACATCTGGCACACCCCAACGGTGACACAGGGACTGAAATACCCTGTTGCAGAGGGACCATTCCCCCTGACGGGACGACCCCCTGCTCAGAGCATATGCGAACAGGTTCTCCGCCCCCGGAATGTATACCGCCGAGATGCATTGGACATTGGCCTCCGCCCATGTTAGAATTAGAGAAACTTCCTGGAGAGCCCCCTTGCTCCGGGTCCCTCCCTGATGGTTGATGTAGGCAACCGCCGTTCTGTTGTCTGAGTGTACCTGAACCGCCCGACCCCTCAGGTGATGGGTCAATTGTTCCAGTACCAATCTGACCGCCCTGAGTTCTAAGACATTGATAGGTAGATGGGCCTCCTGAGGGCCCCACCTCCCCTGGAAGCGCAGCGACTTCCAGAATCCCCCCAACCCGACAGACTGGCATCCGTCGTGACCGTCTCCCAGGAGGGAGCCAGGAAGGATCTTCCCCTTGTCAAGTTCCTGTGGTCCAGCCACCACGCAAGGGATTCTCTGACCGAGGGGGGAACCACCCATAACCCGTCCAAGGACGCTGGGTCCTTGTTCCAGACTGACAGAAGGTGAAGCTGCAGGATTCTCAAATGAAACTGGGCGAAGGGCACCGCCTCGAAGCTTGCCACCATCCAGCCCACCAACTGCATTCCCTGCCGGATGGAGGGCTCGAAAGCAGGGACATCGCCTGCGTTGTCAGAGCTTCCACCTTCTGCTGAGGAAGGAATATCCTTGACTCAACTGTATCCAGAATCATCCCCAGGAATGGGGTCACTGAGGAGGGGGACAGAGAGGACTTGGGGTAATTGATTACCCAACCGAAGGACTCCAGGGTGGACACTACTAACTGAGTGTCCAGCTCTGCCTGCCGCAGAGACCGAGAGGTGATGAGTATATCGTCCAGGTAGGGCAACACGCGGATGCCCTTTAGTCTTAACAGGGACATCACCCCTGCCAGCACCTTGGTGAACACCCTGGGAGCCGACGTGAGCAGGGCCACGAACTGGTAATGCTGATCCAGCAGCGCAAATCTGAGAAACCGTTGATGTCCAGGGAACACCGGAACGTGCAGGTAAGCATCCTTGATGTCCATAGATGTCATGAAGTCTCCTGGGCGCAGCGAGGCGATAGCAGAGCGCAAAGTTTCCATACGGAAGTGCTCGTTTCTGACAAATCTGTTGAGGATTTTTAAATCCAGAATAGGTCTGACTGACCCGTCCTTTTTGGGTACCGTGAAAAGGTTGGAATAAAACCCCTTGCCCCTGTCTCTTAAGGGGACCTTGCAAATGACCCCTAGATCCAGAAGGTCCTGCACAGCCAGCATCAAGACCCGAGCTGAGGCAGCGTCCTGAGGGATCCGTGACCCAACGAACCTGGTAGGGGGCCGTACAGCAAATTCTATCTTGTAACCGGAGGACACTACCTCCTGAATCCACCAGAAAAAAAGCGCTGACATCCAAAGACTTGTCTATGGAGGGACTGTGATACCTGGCAGAGGAAAGATCGATTTCCTGGGTCCAATGAAAGACAGAAGAGATCCTAGAAAGGTAGCAAGGATCCACACGTAGGACTACACGATCTTGAAGAAGCTGAAGAAAAGGGTGACAGGATACTGTGGGCTGAAGTAATCTCCACAAATAAAAAATGCCTTCTAAGTAAGGAATTTAATACGGTGGCCCCAAAGAGGTTCAAACCTGGGCAAGATCTCACTGTGGAGCTAACCTCAAGCGGACCAGGCTAGAAGAAAAAACGCTTGACCAACGAGAGATGAAAGGCTTTTGTGCAGGAAAACAAAGGGACGCTAACTGGACCTTCAGGGTGCTAAGGCCAAGACCCAGGTTGAGTCCCTCCTGAAGGAAATGACGACGGGGTGGCTGGAGAGGGATTTTCTAATACAAAACTTCCAAGCATTAAAGCCTGGTCACCTCCTTTCTGCTGATAGGCAAAGTCCTGATAACTTCCCCCCAAAAAACCCTACTTAGGAGCATCGCAGTCTCAGAGTCAGACTCCACTCACTGTGAGTTCCCAAGGTTCCTGGATCGAGAGCATCTTCAGTGTCGAAAACCATGGCCTCTTAGGCCACCATGGGGCCAGCTGCAGAACCGTAGCTGATCGGCAAGATATCTTGTTTAGAACTTGAGGTAGGATGCATAAGCTAGACAGAAAGACTACTGGTGAGCCAACGCGTCTTTCCCCACCCACAACCTGATCGGAGGGAAGGAATTTTCTCTGTTTCTCATTTGGATCTGAGGCAAAAAGATCCACCTCTGGAGTTATTTGCAAGTCACCAATCTGATTGAACACCTCTTAGTTCAAAGACCATTCTGCTTCCAGCAGCTCAAGAAATCTACCACCAGGCAGCCCTTCAGGCAAATGGCTGACAAGGACAAGAGGTGCTTCGCTGCCCAGTTTAGAATTTCCTCCGCTGCTTCTTGCAGGATGAATGACCTTGTCTCCCCCTATCAATTCAGATATGCCATAATAGTCATTGTCTGTTCTAATTTGTACATGATGACTCTGCAGGTGGGGAAAGGCGGCTAATAATGCCCCATTTACAGCCTTCAACTCTCTGAGGTTGGATGAAGACTGGCTCAGCCTCTTGGACCATTTCCCTTGTGCGGTCAAGGATCCGCAATGGGCCCTCCATCCCCACCAGGATCTTTCTCTGGGGAAAAAATGATGAGGTCTTCCAGGTATGCTATGCCACCAACCCCTCTCTTCCTTAAAACAGCCAGAGGTTCCACCAGAATTTTGAAAGGGTAGGCATACAAATTGAAAGTGGAGCATCTGGTCCCCTAACCTCACTGCAAACCTCAGAAAAGCTTAAGCCAACAAACTTATTGGTACCTGCCAATAAGCATCCTTCAGGTCTACTGAGACCATGATGGAGTCTGGCGGGAGAAAATTCCTGACCAAGAAGATGGACTCCAGGCAGAAATGCCTGTAACGTACCAAAGGGTACAGTTTCTTCAAGTTGAGAATGAAACGGAATCCCCCGGAGTGCTTTCTTACCAAAAAATGCTTGAGTAGAACCCCTTCCCCATTGAAGACAGGGAACTGGGACAAGTACCCCCAGATCCAGCACTGAATCCAGACTGTTCAGAATAGCCAGTCTTTACTTCCTGCCCCCTGGGTGAAGAGTAACAAAAAAATTTCCTGGAAAGGACATACATGATTTCCATTGAGAAACCCTCCCTTATTCTTCTGGAAATAAAGGTACAATGCAGCAGGGTTTCCCACAGGATGTGAAACTGTTTTAGCCAGCCACCAATTAAAGACCTGGCGTCCGATTCTTAAAATCTTTACACTTAGTGGGAAAATACATATTCCTGTCAGTTGATCTGTCTAACACTTTCTCTAGCTCCAGAACGAATAGGAATGCTCCATTAAAGGGCATGGCACACAAGCATTTTTGAACCTGTATCATCTGACCAAGTACGCAGTCACATTATACCAAATTGGTCAGGGACATGGCCCTGCCCAAAAATCTCACTGACTTTGCCGTGGCATGAGTAAGAAAGGAAGCAGCTGAAAACAGTATAGGTAAGGCCTTCATAATCTCATTAATATCTGTCTGTTTCAAAAGGCATGATTCAGGCTGCTGTAGTCAGTAATTAAGGTTCCTGGCGATACAAGTAGAAGCTAGAACCAGCTTGAGAGTGCAGGATTTCGTCTGCCAAGATTTCTTCAATAGGGTAACCATTTATTTTATTTTTTTTTAACTAGAGGATCTTTGATGGATGCCTCCCTATGGAGACCTTACAGAAGGAGGCACCCAATCTAGGGCATTTTTCCCCATACATGGACAGATACCACCACTTAAAAGTGGACCAAAACCCACGCCCCTGGAATCTTTAAGATTCCAGGGCCGCTAGATTCCCTCTCCTCCGCATCCAGAATCGGGAAGCCCCGCTGTGTGAAGGTTGCACAGAAACTCACCGTCTTTCCCAGCCCAACAGCGCATGCGCGAGCAGTGGCCGCACCAGGCCGCCAGCACGTTTGGATCGCTCACCTTGGACGACCACTTAGGCGAAGGGGCAGAAGCGGATCCAAGCATGCCGATTGGACGAGAGGCTGCGAATGTAGCCGTGGAAGGGTAAGTCAGATCGGGCGACCTGGGGGGTTTCACCCAGCGGGGCATCCCTGATCGGGGTGCCCAGGGGGCAAGGACCAAAACTCAGGATAGCCAAAATCCTGGGTTCTGGTCCACATAAAGAGTCTTGCAGAGGAAAATTAAATTTTACAGAGACTGAATCAAGAGTCTGAACAAAAGCCTTCCTCTTCAGAAGAATAAGGCATCTCCTACTCTTATACTTAGATTTGGTGCCAGATTTAGGCTTTAATGGATATATCATGGCATATCAGATGGAATTGGATCAATTGGATTGATAGAAGATCCTTGTAGCAGAGTCTCCAATAGAAGTTAGTAGAAGGGCAGGGACCTGCAAGGATTCCTCTGCCTGATCCGCCATTCTGTAGTCTGGTGTAGGGTAAAAGAAGCCCTCCACAGAGCTAAACAAACAAATGAGCTGGGAGGGTCACTAATTACTAAATCTTTAACCCTCCTGTAGCAAAAAAAAGGCGGCCAGAAAAAATACCCCTTTAACAAGCGGGTCATGTGTAATAGAACGGAACCTCTGGCAGGGGGTGGAGTCGCCCCCATTTAGCCTCAACTACCCTCCCGCCCTTTCAGCCACCAAGCCCTAAAAGGCGGAAGAAGTGTGCATAACACTGCTGCAGAGGGAGAAGCAGATCCCCCAGCCCGCCATCTGCCACTTCCAGTAGAGGCTAGGGGGAGGACGCGGACAAGAGCCCCTCCCTGATTGTGCAGCAGCGTTTCCTCCACAGCCTGGTGAGAGCCCCCCTGGTGAGCATCACAGCAGCCTCAACTGTGCCCTGGATCATCATGAGGCTCGCTGCTTCCAGTAGGTATTTTGGGGGTGGGGATAGAAGGCAGGGGGAACTGGCAATCTCTCCTGTGACTCCACAGCGCCTCAGACCACATGATAAATGGTCTGAGGCCAGCACTAACCCCCTCTGCTCTTAAAATAGGGGTCAGAGACAGGAGAATCTGGCGTATTCCCTGGCAGGCTGCCCCCAGAACCAGGGAGTGGGTCAGTCCGATCAGACCTACGGCGAACGGCAATACTTACCTAAACCTTATGGTTCAGGAGCAGGTGGTCTGGCACACAAAGAACTAGTGTGCGGCAGGAGAAGCTAAAGCTTTAGTATATTTCTGGTGGTCATGTGTTCCTACCTAGAGGCAGTGCCGTAATCTCCCAGGTCAATTTACCACCGAGGATGTTTTGAGAAAAACAAATAAGCTCAAAACACAGTAAAGACATCATTTTGGAACACAATGGGAACTTAAAAAAAAAACAGATTCTGCAGTGAATAGTGATAAAGATACATTGTTGCAGCTTTCCCTTCACACACGCTCTAGCAGCTGGTTATTCAGTGTGTGTGTTTATTTATATAAAAAATAATACACAAGCTGCCCATGTTTCTGAGGCATTTATCTCCCTGTTGGTATGGGCTGCTGTTGGCATAGCCTCATACATGTGACGCTCCCATGCAGTTTTGCAGCAAGGAATTGGCCTGTTATTCCAGAACTTCTGCACGGAGTTAAGCCCTCTCAAATAGTTTTTGCCTGCGGGGGGCTTTAGGGGAGCAATTTACTAAACTTTTTTTTTTTTTTTTACTTTTAGTCCACTTTAAGACCAAACTATGGTGATCCTTATTTAGATTAGGCCAAAAACTACACATCTTTATTTTCCCTATTTGAGGACATTTCATTTTGCGCAATCCCTTTTTCATTGTAAGAAGGTGTGTAAGGTATAATTATCTTGGCTCTGTATCAAATTATTAGGGTGATACACTTACTCTGGTAAGAATTTGCAAAAGAACAACTTTTGTGACTTACATTTTTCCAGTGAAATTGCACCAGCTTCTCATGTGCACTGAAATTGCAGTCTGCTTCCTGACACTACGAAAAGGTTTAGAAATAGATTAGCCTTCACGAGAACAATTAGGAAAACAAATCAAAATCAATAAAAAGGAATCCATCACAAAAACATGCTCTGCCATTGATTTATTTTTATACATTAAAGTGGAAAAAACCTGGGATTTAACTTTCCCAGGTTTTGTCCCGCTGTTCTGGGGCATCCTGAATTGGGATGTGCAGACAGGATGGTTAAAACAGGACAAAATAGAACTCACTTGATGCAAGCACCCCCTACATCACTCTATGGCTGTGTACTGCTGCACCAACCATTCTGTCAAGGGGCAGCATGTGAACATACAACATTACTATGCATTCGGTGGTGGATGCTCATATGCAAGCCGGGGGACCCATCATGGGGCAGGAATACAAGGATCGAGCCTGTGATTTGTTGCTATTAGTGTTCCTTTATGTGAACTAGATAAATTAGGGAAGAACTAAAAGAATAAGCTGTTGTGATATAAAGTAATATTTTAAAACATTTTATAAAGTATGTCCATAGATGGGACAGCAGTAATTCAAGGGTTAAGATGGGATTGTACTGCCATTCTAGCTTCTTCTAGCTGATTGGTTATACTTTGTGTACAGATAAAGCAAATGTTTACAGCCTGGGACGTACCTTCACATGCTGCGAGATGTGTTCATCATACTTTTCTAGTTCACGAAAGCCGCGATCACACGTGTCACAGTAGTGCGTGTAGACTGGCTCTTGTTTCTGTTTTTTCTAATATAAATCATAGAACATCAACCTCTCAAACAGATGCCAGTTCTCCAAAATGTACAAAAACAAACATGCATTAACCAAGACAGATTAGGATATAATTAACCTAAATCAAAACCCGGAAAAGTCTCCACATCACTTGATATGTAAATGTATTCAGATAAAAAAATAGGTTTGCTTTTGACAGAAAATAAAAAAAAAAAAAAAAACACTTAACATGCAAACAAAGGTACAATTTACAAAAGATTCATAGAACCATTTGTATAAGATGCAATATTACACCTACTTTAGTACAAATAGTAGTACGAGTTGACGTTATTCTAAATAAAAGCAGCTTCTAAATGTAGAAAGCTGCCTATAAAATTAAAAACACACACACAGATTCTTTAAATGTCCTCATTCCGTAACACAATCATCTTCACATCTTCTAACACAATCACTCAGTCGTGATGAGGGGGACCCTTGACCAGGTGGCCCCAATGTCCACCCAGAGCTGATACCTGCTGGATGTCATACTATTGCTGCTGGTGTTAAAGGTTCAGTTCAAACTACTAAGGTTCCAAACATCACATATAGGTTACAGAAGGGCCAAGTCTCAATACTATACATATATTGTATCTGGGCCCTTCATAACATGTAATGTGACGGCTTACCCCTAGTCTAATTTTCAGTTTCCTTTATGGCCAGATTAATAGGGTAAGCCTGGTTGCTTTGGGGACAGAGGCTCAGTTTAAACTGGCAGTCAAGCCAACAGGCATTGGTTATGAGGGGGCCCAGACATCGCTGTTTTAAAGGGGCCGAAATTTCCCAATGGCAGCCTTGGTCCCAATGTAGCAAGGCTAAGCATTTTGCACAAACAGGACTTAAAGTGTTATATAGAATTACGCAGCGCAGACTTCAGCACTGGGCGTACCCAGATGGCTGCTGGAGCCCCTGCACCTTGGGAGGGCCCACCACATTCCCTTGTGCAGTAACCAGGACTGAGGACCAGGGGCAAATTGGCCATTGGACAAGCCTCTCTTTCAATCCTTATATTCTTTGTTTCTTTTCTACTATTTGTTGGCAATATTTATCCTACAGGCAACTTTATCACTGTGTATGGAGTATCTCAGCACACTGCAGGGGGTCTATTGGGACTCTTTCTCCCAAGGGACTCTTTCTCCCAAGGGACTCTTTCTCCCAAGGGACTCTTTCTCCCAAGGGACTCTTTCTCCCAAGGGACTCTTTCTCCCAAGGGACTCTTTCTCCCAAGGGACTCTTTCTCCTGAGTGATTTACAGTTTCCAGGTGTCTTCTATTGAATACCTTATTTCCTTTGTTTCCAAAACCACCTGACTGCATAGGAGATCCATGGCCGTAATGCTTGGGTCCTCCTGCAACACAAGAAACGGAGCAGCACAAGGTTATCCAGGGTCACCAACTGTAGCTGTTTTTTTCTCATGCTCTCCAATACCAAAAACATCTCTTTTCATACCTGTATATCTATTTACACACAAAAACATTATATTCAAATGCGGCCTAGCCCCTCAGTAACACCACAAAAGAGGATGGCTCTTTATAAACCAAAATAATAATTGCATAAAACCTTGCTTGTGCCCTGGAATCTGCATGTGATGCAAGTATACTTTGATTTCTTAGGGGGTTATGCACAGGGGCATCCCAAATTGGGTTGCCCCAACAGACCAAACCTTGAGTAGAAGAGCCTGGGTTTTGGTCCACTTCAAAGATCGGAAGTGGAAGATCCTCGGTTTTGGTTTGATTTAAAGTGGACCAACACCCTCACCGATCGGCCGGAGAATCTATAAGATTCCCGGGCTGATCCGATCCCTCCCCGCGGGGCATCCAAAATCGGGATGCCCCGCTGTGTGAAACCCCCCAGGAACCTTACCTTGATCCCGATTCAACAGCGCATGCGCAGGCCGCATCTCCCGCTTCTCTCTAGCAGGACGCGTGCCCGCATCAGCCATTTGTGAGGGAAGCACGAGATGCGCCCGCCAGTGTGCTTGGAGCTGCTGTGGTTGTACGTCACTTGGACGCGCATACCACAGCGGCTCCGAGCGCGCTGATTGGACGAGCGGCCGCGCATACGCCGTAGAAGCTGGGGTGAGGTGAGTTTTTACGAGCGATCGGGGGGGGGGGGGGGGTTCACATAGCGGGGCACCGGAAGTAGACCAAGACCCAGGATAGTCAAAATCCTGGGTGTTGGTCCACTTTAAAGATTGGAAGGGGCAAAACCTGGGTTTGGTCAGCTTTAAAGATGGCTAGAAAGTCAATAAGGGGCCTTTGGTACTGTCCCTGGCAGCTGTAGCCTTCTCCTCTGAAAGTCTGAAGCTGAGGGAGTGGAGTATCTCAAATGAAAATGCCCTGGGGACAGGGGCGGACTGGTCATAGGGAGCAGAGAGAATCATCATTTTAGGGCCCCTCGGGCTGGGTGTAAGACACTCCATCCCATGTTCTACCCCACCTCTGCCAGAGTCTCTTCCCCTACAATACTCATGATTCGTGCAATTCAATTACATCACCTGAGCAGTTCCTTGGGGGCGGGGCTAAGGAGGCTGGTGAGAACTTGTAAATTCTTGGGCTGATTTTTGGCCAAGAGTAGATTGCAGTATAGCCCATATATAAGCTGACTTGATTTTAGGTCCGCTTTAGGACAATCTCCCAGCATGGCAGAGATCTCCTCCGGGCACAGCACAAGCAATAAAACAGGCGAGCTAGTGCTGGCACCCACCTGGCTGCGCCTGAGAGCCGTGCTGCTGGCCGGGCAGCTGACCCCACAGGTTCCATATTCCATACCAGTGCGCCTGAGGCGGGCCGGGCCCCGGTGGTGGAGGGGGCGCTGCTGGCCAGTATAGCGGGGGTCCGGAGCCTGGCGGGGCTGGAAACACAGGAGCCGGGTAGGGAGCACCATGCTCCATGCTGCAGTATGCACACACACAGGCAACGTGCGGCCAGTGCTCACTTCCGGGAGCCTCTAGAGGCGCCCACACCGCTATGGCACGTGCACATATCCCGCGGCGTGCAGCGCGCTGATACACTACAACTCATGGATGTAATGGCATCTGCATGGCAACACGAGACCAACATTGCTTCTACATTTTATTTTGCAAAAGGGAACGCCAGAACTTTTTGCAAAGAATAACAGCTGCCCTACTCAAACATGGCCGTTACCCTCATCATGATGTAACCGTGGAACGCAAACGTCACCGCTAGGCGCTGCATGCTGGCTCATTTTAGTGACGGGTCATTGCCGAGCCAGTTTTTTAGTTTAAGATGTCCCAGGATATCATTGGACCGGCTCTGCCTCCCGGATTTCGCGGTGGCGGTGACCAGGAGGGACCGGAAGCGGGTGAGGTGGTCACTTATTACATTGCAGGGGGCGCCTATTCTCTAGAGCAGCTTACAGCTGTTACTTGGGACATGGGATAAATAGAAAGCCTTCAATTTCCATGACACCTTTCTGTTTCATCGTTCCGTGTTTGTCCCTCTTAGATAAAAGGCCTTTATATGTGATTTTGGTATTAAACCGGATCTAAACCCTTCAGCTCACCACCTGCTTGTGCAGCTGTTGGATGGAGCTTTGCTAGCAAAAGGTGAGTATCTCTGTAATGCAGGGCTCACTGGGGTAGTTTTGTGTCCCTGTGAATCGGCCAGAGCTGGGCATAAAGGGCAATTGCCTGGGGCCCTTGGTCTCTTCAGAACTAAAAGATTCCAGGACTGGTTGTTCATGTAACCCTGAATCGGGATTCTCCTCTTTTTTTTTTTTTTTGCACCTTTGATTGCCCTGCAATTGCTCACTGACACTCCCACACCTTTGAATAGGTAAGTTATTCATCTATTGATGCAGATCTGCATGTTGCACTCAGAGGGACAATTGGAATGCCTGGCAAGGTAAGATGCTGTTTATTTTTTTTTAACCTTTTGCATAAAAAAACCTCTTTAGTGCCTGATCACCCAGCCCTGGTCTAAAAGACTAAGGCCTGGTAAAAGTCCTTCCCAGGGGCATCCCTAATTAGGATTTGTGAATTCCCTGCAAATCTTGCCTCATACCTAGTTCCCACGGCACATGCACAGGCCTCCAGCAGCATCCCAAGCACCCATCCATCTGATGTGCACAACTCTTCCAGTGAATCTAAATGGCTAGCAGCAGGTGCACATGGCCATTGGGAGGTGTCCCAGCAATTAATTCTTCTTCCTTTTTTTTAATCTCACCTAGGTTTTGGTTGTTTTACTGGGGCATCTATTTTAATTGAACTAAATGCCAGGTGCCTCCCTCTGGATGCCACCCCCCGGCAATGCACACCAGCTATTAAACCGGACCTTCATCATGATTTAATGAAAAGCCCAAACTCCTAAAAAACAGTTCCCCAGCATCTAAAATTAATATATTTTACATTTTTAGTCACTAACTTATTATTCTTTCCCCCACTGGGCTGCAACTCGGTTCAGGAATTTAGGATACGGGTGCCGCCATCTTGACTCAGAAGCATCACACTTACTGAGGAAAGGAGAGTGGGATAAGGTACAGGGGGCGGGTTATAGCTGTGCTTTGCACAGACAGAGCAGAGCTGGGGTCAGGTAAAGGTCAGCAGTCCCAGAATGCAGAGCAGCACAGTCAGGAGGCACTTCCTGTTTGCAGGCTGCCTGATAAGATGGCGGCTTCCATAAGCCACCATCTTGGATGTTTAAAGGCTCATAACATGCAGTAGATGCAGGTAGGATGATTTTTAATGTGAGCAATCTGTATGTACAGGGTGTGGGAAACATATAAGATAGACTCTTATTCAGAGTGAAGGTCCGCTTTAAAGTGGACCAACACCCAGGATTTTGACTATCCTGGGTCTTGGTCCACTTCGGCGGGGCACCCCCGACCGGGGTGCCCCGCTGTGTGAAACCCCCCCTAACCCCCCGAAAAACTCACCTCTCCCCGCTCCCAGCGCCGACGTACAAGCGAGGATCAGGAACGTCTAAGCGGCAGCCGCCGCCGCCTCCCTCGCGTCACTTTCGGCGCGCGCGCGCCCCCGCCGGCCATTCGCAGACGGCCGGCGCGGGCGCGAGCACGCCTACAGGAGCGCGAGGGAGGCGGCGGCGGCCGGCCGCCGCCGAAGATAAGGTAAGGAGTTTGGGGTGTTTGGGGGGGGGTTCACCCCGCGGGACATCCCGATCTCGGATGTCCCGCGGGGTGGGGGGTGATCGGCCCGGGAATCTTATAGATTCCCGGACCGATCACCCGTGGGTGTTGGTCCACTTTAAGAAATGCCTAGTGCGGGGGGCATATCGGGTTAGGAGGAGGCTTGGAGACTTGCATTCACCCTGTGAAAGCAGGGGGGAGATCCATGTCTCTTTGTGTCTGTGTCTCTCATTCTCTCACCAGCATAAGAACAGGCTTCTTATATGTGAGAAAGGTGTACTGAGCTCAGAAGCACAGAACATACGGGCAAGCAGAGGAAGAAGCAGCTTTTTCCCCTACCAACACGTGTGTGGTCTACACATCTCTAGGTGGTAAAGCATTTGTATATTCTGCTGGCTTGGCTTCAAAAAAGGGGCCAAGTCTCCGCTTCAAAAGCTTCATTCGGAATTGCACGGAAAGCAAACTATTTATTTTTACATTTGACCTGGACAATGCCTTTAAAGTGAACCTATCACCCGGATTTTCAATATAATATGATGGGTTCTTGTCCCTGGGGCACCCTGATTTCGAATGTCCCTGTGTGTGAACCCCCCCCCCCCCGATCACCCAGTCAAATCCCCTTTCAGCTCTTCCTATGACACATGCGCAGATTCTCATGCAATTAGTGCTCTATAGCATGCATACTAATACATGGCATAGAGCTGTGGTTTAGGACTGAGCACTGGCATAGGAAGCCAGATCCCCCATTTCCTTGCAGAGTGTGCATGCTCCTGTCTCCGGCCTATTTAAATGGCTGGACATGGGAGGAAAAGGTAAGCAATTGTGGGCCTTAGCGGAGGGGTTTGGACAGTGGGGCTTCCCAAGTCTAGACTCCAGGGCTACTCATGGTGGATCCACTCATATTTGACTTTTGGCCTGGTATCAAGATTTCTAAGGGAGTGTCCCGATTATGGATTCCCACGCCAGTGCACGCCCCAGCCCAGCACTATATTCCAATGCAATGCAGGAGCATCCTTCCCTTTGTGCACGATCTCCATAGTCTGCCAGGCGTGAGTATCAACAACATGGAGTTGATTATCCTGATGAGTGGTCTCTGTCCCGGTCTCAGTGTATGATTTCCCCCCCCCCCCCCCATATGAAACACCCCAGATTTCCCACTGTATGGCCTTTAGACATTTTTCATACCAGACCAAAAGTCAAATATGACCTTGGTCTGGTTTAAGGCTTAAGAAGGGGTTTTAGATATGCATCGCCAAAAAAATGTATAATTATATTGAGGGGTGCAGGCCTACAGGTGAATATACAAATGCAAATTCTACTTGTATGAGGCTCTAGAGATGCCCCAAAAAACACATTGTAAATGGCAGCACACCAACCAGAATGAAAATTAGTAGAAGTTTATTATATTCAAGAAAAACAGACAATAACACGATCCATAAAACAATAGACAATACAAGACAATTTAAAACCCGTAAAGACAAACCGCTGTGGGGGGAAGAAAAAGATTTCACAAAAAGGCTATTCAATCAATGTTCTATAGTGCAAAAAATAAATTAAATTGATATACAAATAATATCCTAAAGGCTGCAGAGCGCTCAAATGCATAGGACAATATGTGGGGCCACGCAAACAATACATTGCAAAGTGAACTCAAACTCTGAATGCATAAAATATATATTTCATCCAAAAAATGCATATATAATGTGAGATCCGAATATCAAAATGATATGCCAATAAAGTGCTAGGCAATCTAACTATAAAGTGCTGAAAGTGCCAGGGTATGAAATGCTACTGAAAGTGCTAAGGAAAGAAAGTGTCTGCTATCCCGTAAAAATACTAATGGTTAGGGAGCAAATATATCACCAATCATCAAAGCCTCGCCCCATGTGCAGCAGTCACCGACGCGTTGCGTGGCAAGACCACTTCACCAGGGTGTATGGTTTAAGGCTTAGGCATCCTGGACTACGATTGGTTGTTAGCCTTAAATACATTTTGGAAAATTGAGCATAGTGAGCATAGTTCTCAAATATCCATGTTTCTAGGTTGTGAGCAGGTGCAACTCACAGGTGACTAATAGTGTTCTCTGGGTGGGGAGAGAATTTGGAACATTTGTTTTTTCTTTTATTGGGGGCAAGGTGGGGGATGCAGTGGATCCAAGTGTTATTTCCATTGGTAGGTAGAGGTTTGCATTAAAGTCGTTGTCCAGGCACTGCTGTTAAACTAATAACCAAGTGGTCTTACATGTCCTTAGTTTTTTTTTTTATCTGAAATTCAGGGAGAACCTGCTTTGTTTTGCAAAGGTGGTGGGAGTGTCCTCCCTCAGAATACTGCCTGTATTAGCATGAGGCTTTCCATTAGTGTGCAGAGAGGGAGTGGGAGAGCTCAGACTGTTGACAATAAGGGAAAAGGTGCGGTTGGTTAGCAGCCAGGAGGGGTAAAAATAGAGGTATGAATTATGAATGGAGGAGCACCAGTTGTCCAGGATGATCACCTCGATTGATGGACGATGAGGGAGTCGGGTGGTGGTTGCCAAACAGAGCCTGGAAAGAAGAAATCCTTGGACTGAAAGCAGACGCAGAGGGACCACAGGCAGGGTAACTTGTATGATTCAGCCTCTGTCTGGACTGTGACTTTAAGCTAGGCCAATTAGCTTACATAGGATCTTAAAGCATGTGAGGTGCACACATTCCATGCTGACTAGATTACAGACCTCACCTGCAGGTCCCACCAGGTCCTACAGCCGTGCTGTGGAGATTACAGGGTGAATGACATGTGAGTCTGAAAAACTACAGAAAGAAGAACTGAAAGTCAGAATTTCTCATCTATTTGACTATCCTGGGTTTTGATCCTTTACCCGGGTGCCCCGCTGTGTGAAATCCCCCCCCCCCCCCCCCCCCCCCGGATTTTGACTATCCAGCGTTTTGGTCCACTTTAAACTCATCAGCAGCTGCCCTGAAATCTAAAAGATTTCGTGATCGGCTGCTGGCTTTCCCCCTGGTCATCTTGTCTAATGACTTATGCCTGCCCAGACTGTCCTTTGGCAAATGACTGTCATGGTTTGCAACAAGGAGCATGTGCTGCTGCATCCCTGGCGGAGTGCACATGCCTACAGGAAATTCCCTTTGTTCTGCTTTAAATGGGCAGTCCAGACAATGACAATTCAGCAAGTAGCTCACCTGAATTTTCTTGAATTTGCTTTAAATTTACACAGCCAAACACCTTCCACTTGTGTACTTATGTTTCAAGCTTTTGGCTCTCATCAGCACTAGGCTGAATGGATTTGGAGCGAGACTTGGTGAGTACCAAAACCTAGTTGCAAGCCATAATTTTGTACTAACATTTGAGCATGAGTGAGAATTCTGGGACAGGGCTGTGAGCACACAGCAGCAGCTTTCTACAAACGCATGTTTCAGGATATGTCTTGGCTATTTCCTCATCCCTGGGCCATCCCAATTTGGACTGTCCCCATTATGTGAAAACCTCAATACTCCTTTCTACTCATGTAGCCTCTGATCCCATGGGAATCTCCAGTCAGTAAGGAACGTATTTCCCCCTGCCAGCAATCACATTGACATTAACCCACCCAAATTCCACTGTAATAATAGAAGGTGAGTATTCTACCCTGTTTACCTTCCTTTGGGTCTTTCAGTGGCTGGGCATTCTTAAACTGGATTCCAGGGGAAGGGAAATAAAATGGCCTTAGAGCTACAGATCAATAAAAAAAGAAAAACAATGTGTCTCTTTTAATAAACCTACCGTATATACAAGGATCTAGATGACTGTGGCATCAGAGAAGAGATGGCTTTTTAGCAGTGAGCTGAAACAAGTGCTGCAATATGTGATAAGTCTAATATCCTTGTTTAGGTAAATCACATCTCAATATGCAAAGGGATGCAGAGAATCAATCGAGGACCTCCTGTTTGTTCTTTTCTTTGGCGCCATTAATGTTTTTGGCTGCTCCTGTGGATTCATTGTGACCCTTGTGGGTGCATTTGCCACGTTGAGAAGACTAATAACAGGGGAGCAGGACATTAGATGGCCAGACTACTGACTGTTGGAGCATGCCACAAGGCAATATAGCATAGTGTACACTATTAATGGTCATAAAATAGACAAAGGCCTTGGGTTTTGTCTTTTTTTTTAATTTTTTTATGTCTCTTGCCCTTTTCCATGGCAACCATTCCTTTTACATTGACTTTTATGTCTTCATGTCTAGCAGTGTAGAGCAGATGTTCCCAGGCCTTGCCAGGCATGTAATGTACAAAATAATTGTTTAGAGCAACAGAATGTTAGGACTCCCCGTGGTACAGACCAACTGCCAGTGAGAGCAAAAATTCACAGAAGTATCTCAGAACGCAGCCTGGTCTGTTGTTTTTTTTTTTCTACTGGAATGTTCTTCTTGTGCTCCTTAATGCAGACCTACATACATGAAGATTAGTCTGTTTTTGTTTTTTTTAATGGGAGACCGACTGCAGCAGTGTATATTGCAATTGCGGCTCCTAAAGTAGAAGGGACCAGCCAATGAAGTTTAACTGGACCAACCCTGTTTATAAGAGACAGTGCTCATATGCATCCCTCCCCGGGGCATCTCTGATTGCTGCACATGAATACATATCATATCAAGCTGAAGTGAACATGGTCAGTATTTAACTAATTAGGTGTGGGACAGCTTTTTCTAGAAAAAAAATTGAAGTGTAGTTAAAGGGCTCCCTATGAACTGCACCCCTATGGGAGACAATTTTTATCTTAGTTGCGGCCATCTCGATGCACCACTTGAGACTGCTTTTACCAGCCGTGCTGCTGCCTTCTGGATTTAACAGACATAACCCACAATGCACAGCGGCAGGAAACCCTGCAGCACTGTTTAAAAGTGACCACGGCCTACATAAGATACATTTATTTTTATGTGCAGCAAACGGAGATGGCCTGGGGAGGGATGCATATGAGGCCTGCAAGGAGGAGTGCTGCTGGGTTTCCTGCCGCTGTGCATTGTGAGTTATGTTGGTTAAATCCAGGCAGCAGCACGGCTGGGAAAAGCAGTCTCAGGAGTGCATCAAGATGGCCGCAACCAAGGGAAAATTGTCTCCCTTAGAGGTGCAGTTAATAGGTTGCCCTTTATCTATGATACAACTTTTTTTTTTTCTAGAAAAAGCTGACCCACACCCAATTAGTTAAATATTGACCATGTTCACTTCTGCATGATATAACTGTATGCATCACATTCAGTGTATGCATGTAGACAGTAAGGCTCTATGGCCCACTCGCTCTCTTTTTGCTGTTAATTTATTTTGATTAAAGCAGGCCTACAACCACTTCACCTTTTTAGCCCTTCACACTCTTGTGGCATGACTATGACATGTAAGGGGGGTTAACCCATATTTATTTGCATAGAATGGGACTCTCAAGGTAATAACATTTGAGGAGCCCTGCTCTAGACCATGGTGTTTTTAGACTTCTGTGTCTCCAACCACATTTCACTGCTGACATCTTGCCATATTTAGTTGCAGGACCAGTATTGCCTCCTGGATACAAAGACAATCCCAGCTCTGATTCATGTGAAGAAAGTGATCAGGAGACCGGCCAACGGCCCCCTGGTGGACCATCTGCTAGGCAGGACAGAAATAAAGCCACAAACCGGTTAGTGAAAAAAACCTACATCTGATACACAGAAATGTATTTCTTATCTGCATAACTTTTGCAAGAAAAGGCGTAGTTCTGATGAATTTTTGAAAAAGGGGGTGGCAAGTTGGCATTCAGTTTGTGCACTCCCCACCAATGAAGGACTCCATATACAACCCCAGGACCCTAATATAATTAATATGATGGCATTCCTCAAGATGATTGTGCAGAACCCCTTTCCCCCAGTCGTGCCACTTATAGATGCCTATTCGTTTCAGGAACCCTGAAAGATCTGCAGAAACTGACCCCCTTTAAACTCCTTTGTGCTGCAGCAACACAAACTGCACATAATTAAAGCGAAACTATGACCTGCCTGCCTCACAGACTCCATTGTCACCCATATTATTTCTATTGATCATTTTGCATTTAAGGGAGGGGAGGACATTTCGGTGGCTGCTGCCGCTGCTCGCTGTGTCATTGAGGGCTTTGGAACGTTCATGCTCCAAAGCCGAAGGTGCTTCGGTAGTAGTCAAGTGTAGGGAGGAGAGGACAGAACCCTCTCCTCGGCCTGCCGGAGGCTCACCTCATTCCGGCTGTCGGCGGTTAGGCACGAGTTCTTATTATGTCTTGAGAAAGGGGTGGGGAGGTTTCCTTATTGTTGGTTTTTCCTCCCGGGGGCGATTAACTTCATTCCATGCGCTGCCAGGTTTCCTGCTTAGTGCACGTGTTTTAGCTGTTAAAGGGACACGTGCATGCACTATTTAAAAGCTATACAAGCTTTTATTTTTCTGGCCTCGTTTTGGTCAAAAGAGGGTTAATTAATTAACAACTTGATGATATCCCAGCCTTTAAGAATGAATTGTGGGATAATCCTTTGCCTCACTCCAGACATGGTGGACACAAGCAGAGGAGGTTGTGTTAATCTCTGCCCCTTTGTCTTCTTATTTGAGAAGCTTTGCTTCGGGCAACGCAATCCAGATCCCAGTCCAACGGTTGTTCTGTTGTCCGCACAATCTGGGAAGAAGAGGTCTATCTCTGCTCCAATAAGTCCCTTATTTTATTATCTTTATGGGTCTATTATTTAAAGACATATGCATGTGTCTAGGCTGCTGTAGTATCATTAATTGGAAGCTCTGCAGGTGAGCTGACACAAAGCTGCACTGATTACTGGGCTGGGTCACACCTTGTTGTGGGTTTCCCAAGAGGCTAAGCAGTTTTGTAACCTGGCTGAATGCAAAGATGGTAAAACATTATTGTATAAGTGTGGTTCACTGCAAACACTCGGCTTCCTTTATTAAAGTGGACCTACATGCCCTTGCTACTCTCTGCTAGGAAGGGTCCTGATTATTTGGGGACACTTTCCTACTGTACCACTTTCCTCCTCACGCCAGGAAGGAGAATTTTGCTTCTAGAGCTCCCAATTAGTGGAAATCGGGGAATCCTTGCACACACACACACACACACACACACACACACACACACACACACACACACTACATTGCCTCTATTTGAAGACATACTTCATTCCTGTGTGGAGAAACTTTCTGTCCCCAACAGGCTGCCATGATTGTCTTTATTTTCCTATTTAGGAACCTTCAAAGGATATGAAATATGTCCGATCTTCGGGAACCTGGCTGACTAATGCTATCCAACCTCTCCTATGGTTATATGTGTAAGGTACAACAGCCTGGCACATAGGTTACTAATTGTAATGTTGGTAGTTCATTCTTTGTTCAGTATGCAGTCGGGATGACAATCTGTTAGGTGCAGACTAAACCAAAGTGTGATTGCCTGTGTGCAATTGAAATGAATTCTGGCTTTTTGTTCTTTTAACCCTTATAAGGGAACATAACTTGGGATTACCTTGTTGAGCACCTTTTTCTTTCCCTTCTTAGTGCTCCCACCATTTTTATAAGGAGCTTCAGACAAGCTTCCGGAAGTCACCGATATGAGACATGTTATCCGTTGTCCTTTTTTATGCACTTTGGAATCGGTACCTTTGAGTGGACATTATTCTGGCTAGTCATGTGGCTGTAGTATTTTACTGTACTCAACAAGAGGAGGATAAGATTATCCACCTGGTTCTTCCAATTTGTCTGTTTTCCCTTTGGCCTGGCATCACCTCCCAGCGTCTTTGCCAAGGTTCTGGCCAATCCTCTGGCGTATTTTAGGCAAAGAGGGATAGGGATCATAGCTTGTTTGGACTATCTGTTACTCTTTGCCCCAAGTCCAGATAAATTACTTCAGAATCTTTATGTAACAAAGGGGTTGTTGCTCCATCTATGATGGGTCCTGAATTACGAGAAATTGAGTCTAGTACCATCTTGGGTGAAGACTTCCCAGAGATAAGGAACCTCCAGAAAGCAGTTCAGTCAGTTCAGTACACCAGTCGGATATCCCCGGTGTATATACAAATTGAAAAATGGAAACGCACAGCCAAATGCAAGATAATCAAGATCAGAATCTGATATATATACAAAACAGGGGGTGCCAAGAGAACCAGTGCCTGTAAAACTTAATCAATCAAAAGACAAAAGGGACACTCTGGTATGTCCAACACATGCACCTAAAGTAATCTGCACTGCACCCTGAATAATAAATGCAAACTAATGCAAAAAGATCATTATACAGTTTTATTCAAATTAGCAATGGAAAAAACAAGACCCAAAGAGGACTATACAAGGTTAAAAACACATATAGGACAATGTTAAAAAAGACAAAAATCAAAGGGGTGGGGGGGGTTTCGGCAAGGCAATGGTAAGCAATAAAATAATCCCAGATCAAGAATGTAATAGGTCCATGTCAAATCATGAAAGACATGGCGATATTTATGTTGTCACCAAGCCAGAATATTAAACCAGAATGTGCTCAAAGATGTGCAGCCAAGAAAAGCATGAAGCCCTTGAGAAATCAGGGCTAGAGCTGTGAACGAAAAGAACAGTAAAGAGCAGATACAGAGAATGTGCTATATAGCACGTGTGGGCAGAGCGTCCAGAGATAGTCAGTGCAAAATGAATGGCTTGGTGATCAGCATATCCCCGGTGTGTCAAGCCATGAGGGTCTTGGTGCTTTTTGATCCCAGCCTTGTTGACAGTAGGGTGCAGTCAGCTATACTCAAGGTCTCTCCAGCCTCATATCTGAAGAAGTCACTGGAGTGGTGGAAGTGCGAGGACAGATTTTGTCAACGGTATGCCTTGGAGAGATCCCAGGGACCAAATTGTAACAGACACCTCCTCATGGTGTTGGGGAGCCCATTGTGGGGCTCTGACTACACAAGGAAGATGGTCCAAAAAGCTGAGTCAGTCTTCCTCATACCTAAGGGAATTGACAGCAGTAAAAGAAAAGCCTTATTCGCTTTCTCACACTATCCAAGGGGTCGACATGTTCAGATCAGAACAGCCAATGCAACTACCATGGCCTATTTTGAATCAACTGGTAAAGACAAGATCACCCTGACTCCTGGCAGCGACAAAGAAAATTCTGCTTTGGGTAGAACAGAATCTGCTTTCTTTGTCAGCCATTCATCTGAAGGTGTGCCTGAAACAATTGGCGGGCTTTTTAAGTCCCTCTCCATTGTTGGAGGCAGGATGGTGAGTAGACTTGCTGGCACCATTCAGGCTGGTTTATGCGTTTCTTCCAGTTCAGATACTTCCTCAAGTATTAAACAAATTAGCCAATCAGCCAGCCACAGTTCTGCTTATGGCCCCCCGGTGGCCCAATTGAATATGGTTCTCAACTCTTGTAACACTGTCCATACAGGAGCCTGTACTGCTATACACTGTCCATACAGAAGCCGGATCTGCTATCCCAGGGACAAGTGCTTTGCTCAGAAGTGGTGTTTGATCCTGTGAACCCTTAAGTCGCCTTGCTTCTAAAGAAGGGGGTTTTCAAATAAGGTTATCAAGACCCTTCTCTCAAGTTTTAAAGTTTGAAAGACCTTCAAGACGTCAAAGATTCAGAATGGTAAGCCTGCACCTAACCTTCTGGTTGGGTCTCGGTGTTGGTACTCTAAATGTACAGCTGGCAGCTCTGTCAGTTTTCCTGGATAAAAGACTATCATCTTTGTCGCTGGTCAGACGTTTTCTTCTAGCCATGGGGCGATCAAAGCCGGTCTGCATGAAGACAAGTACCTCAATAGGATCTAGCTAAAGTCCTGTCAGCAATGAAGACTCCACCATTTGAACTGATTCAGGGCTCTCCTATTAAATTCCTGACTTGGAAGGTTCTGTTTGGTGACAGTTACTTCGGCACGCAGAGTCAGTGATATGCAAGCATTGCCCTGTCACCGCTTTCTTCAGATTTTTCAGGATCAGGTCGTATTAAGGGTGGACCCCTGCTACGTTCCAATAATATCTTCTGACTTTCTTAGAACTCAGGAGATTTTTCTTCTGCCAGCGGACAATAAACATTCTACTGTGTATAAATCTTTGTATGTCAGAGCATTTCTTCTGGAATACCTTTATCAAACCAAGGATTGGGCCTTCTATTGAACATGTAAAGCTGTCACCTGGTCTTCAGGCAAGATTTTTTTCTTTAGGTATTACCATTTAGACTCATATCAAGAGTATGTTGCCCGGAGGATGTTTTGAGAAAACTTAAGTTCATTACCTGGTAACGTCTTTTCTAAACGTCCGAACGGGCAGCATACAGGTTTCCCTCCCTTTAAGATATCATTGAATGTATTTCATGATTAATCACCAGTACTGTTTTGGTCTGTCTTTGTATGTTTTTCAGATCTCTATAGTACAAATGGGGATATGAAAGAATGCACACCACACATGCTAGGCTGGTATTGCCAGAGATAAGTGTATTAGAAATTCATACACCATAACTATAATATTTACAAAGAAGTTCACATGTAATCATAATGGTCTTAATATAAAAAGGATACAAATATGCCAGATTCAGTGAAGTCACTGTAGATCATAATCCTCAGGAGAGTAGCACACCTCTATTAAAAGGAAGAGCATAATGTGCAAATTACCAGTAACTACTAGCTATGGTGGTGTGTTCAAAAGCCAACTAAGAGGGGGGCGTGGCTTCGGCATGAGGGAGTAAAGACACACGTGGGAGAGCTCCTGTCCGACCCGAGCAATTTCAGGTGATCTAAGCACCCCAACTTGTACCCGGACCATCCTGATGGGTGGCAACAAGAAGTCAGGGGCCAGCATTAAAGTACCCCCTAAAAACGCTATAGGGGATTTTTTCCACCCAAGGTCCCAGCCGGAGTCTGGTGGCCCGTTGGCCAAGATGGCGGCTGCCAGGGAAGGAGGTTGTGATGCCGCCGGAGGTCGCGCTGGGGCGAGCGCAACGAGCAGAGGACCCCCAAGACCGAGGAAGAGGAGACCGCACCTACCTGTGGCCGGAGCGGAGAGTGTGCTGCGGTGGAGGAGGAGGCGGTGGCGATGCGTCCTGACCCGGGCGCTGCCTGCGGGGAAAGGCTGGAAGATGCGAGAAGAAGACGCCGCCCGCCCGAACCGGCCGCCGCGGAGAAGAGACTAATCCCCCTGCCACCGATGACAGCAGCTGCTCGGAGGTGAGCAGGGGGGGCGGAGCGGGACTGAACTGCGGTGCGGCGGTAGGCGCGACAGCGGGGCCTGGGGAGCCGGCCAGCGCCATGTCAGCAGCTGCAGCAGCCGTGGAGAGGGAGACACGTGGAGGAGGCGGACTGGCACCACGGAAACTGCAGGTGGGGGAACACCCGGTGGGTCCTTACCCCACCCTTACCTCAAGCTATGTTGAAAGGGATATAGGTGGAGCACAGTACTGCCCTGGCCAACCAATTGGAGGGGGTCCCTCCGCAGCCAGTGCTGCACCCAGTGGCACAGGGAGCGTAACAATGGTGGGGGCTAATAGGGTGGTCCTGGTCGAGCTGCATCCGAGGCCAGCTGACGCTGTCACCAATACTGGGGCTTGTACGCCCCCTGCAAGATCGGCACATAACTCCCTCAAACCAATTGACCTGGAGTGGTCTTCCGGCTCCAGCCTTATGTCCCTTGAAGACCTATCCTCTGAGCAGGGATATGCAGCCGCGCCTGGGTCCACTTGCCAGGATGTCTCTGGGCATATAGTGGCCTCCTTGGCTGGATCTCCAGAGGCGGGATGCCCCCACAATGGCCAGCCTTTCCCGACCCCCGATCATCGACCCCAATATCCAGGCTATTTTACAATATCTACCGACAAAGGCAGAGCTTAAGGCTGACCTCGAGGCGGTGGCGACCAGAATTGAAAGAGCCTTGCGAAGAGAGATTGAAGATATACAACAGAAATCCTCTGCTTTGGAAACCAAAGTCGCCACGCTTGAAGACTCCCGGACGGACCACGAGACTCGTTTAGCGAACTTAGAGAGAATGCAAGCAATGCACCATCAGCAGATGACCGATCTCCGTCTCCAGGTGGACGATCAGGAAAACAGAAATAGGCGTAATAACCTGAAGATCCGTGGCGTCCCTGAATCGATCCGACCGGAAAATCTGCGCTCCTCAATAACTATACAATTCCCTGTTGGAGAAACCTGGGGATACCGAGCTACATATTGATCGGGTCCATAGGGTGATGGGCCGCCCGGCCGGGGACCCCCAGGCCCCCAGGGATGTCCTGTGCAGGGTCCATTTTTTCACAGTTAAAGAGGACATCTTGCGGCGGGCATGGGAGCGACGCAGAATTGAGTGGAGGGGTGCGCAGATTACAATTCTACCTGATGTATCACGTTGCACTTTGCAGATGAGGAGAACACTCCGGCCTTTGCTCGACAGGCTCCGGGAAATGGGGGCCTCCTACAAGTGGGGCCACCCGTTCCACCTTATAATCCGGAAGGACAATTCTACTTTCGCCCTGCGCAGTAAAGCCGACCTACCAACCAAGTATGTTCGCTTTTTTGGGCCTGGATCCTTTCCCGGTCCCGGACTGGCTGGACTTTGACCCACCCCTCCCGCTCCCGCAAAGGGCCCCCAGACGCCCCAGATGGGCCCGCGGGCGGGGGGGAGGGGGCCCCAGAAGGAACCCAGAGCTGTAGAACCGTGTTTGGATCCCTATAGGAAGATGTAGGGGTCCACTGCATTTTTGTGTTATGTTGTTTTGCCTCTCTTGCCATGCTTGGATTTGATAGAAACATGTTTTGATCCCTATAGAAAGCTGTAGATACTTGATATGATCTTATATTATACTGTTTTCCCTCTTTTTTCAGATGGAAGTGGGTGGGTTGACCAGAATATGACATGGGGCCTGGCGGGCCGGGTCCCCCCTGCCTCTCCCTCGATTGCCGGCGGCCCCTCCGGGGATGGTTGAGCCCCTGGGGTACTGGACTTGGGGGTCTGGGCTGGATCTTTCCCTCCCGGATCTTGGGTTGCCCCCCTGTGGGGTGGCCTGGTTTGGCTCGGGGGGGGGGGGGGGGGGGCTCGGCTCGGTGGGGCCTGCGGTGGGGCCCCGCCGTTGGAGCGTCATGTGGGCCTCGAGCTGGGGTGACCTGGTCGGGCGGGCCGTGCTCGGAGCTCTGGGTGGGCCCTCTTGCCTGACTCTGGCGGAATCCTGTTCTCGACGGAGGGGGGGAAGAGTCTCACCGGCTTAGTACTGATGGGGAGCGGGGCCTCGCCTGTACGATCCCAAGGTCGTTGATGGTCAATGGGGTGCTCCACGAGGTCTAATCCTATGGGGGTGTGAAAGAAAGACTTAGGAGGTGGCAAGGGAGGCGTTAGAAGGAGTTGGGTGCTCCTAACCGTGACTCTGAAGACGTCGGCGGGAGCTCTCTCCCGAGTGGCGAGGTCACTTTCCCACTTAGGTTTCTGCGCCATCCCATTGGTGGTAAGCCAGGGGGATTTGCGTGGTTTTGAGGGCTACGGACCTCTTAGTTCTTAATTGCCCCCTCTTTAAGGAGGGCTTTGTTTGTTAGCTTGTTAGTCTTGTTAGCTCTGTCTCTTTTTTTTTTTTTTTTTTTTTTTTCTCTTTCCTCTTTCTTCTTTTTGTCCTTTTGATGTATTTTTCAGATCGTCTGCTCGCCTCTCTCTCTGGGTGAGATTCTGGTCCTGACCATCGGGGCCTGGGAAGTGCAACGTGAACTAGACTCAGTGGCATTATTTAGCCGGGTGTGTGACCCCTCCCTGCAAGTTAGCTGCACTGATGAGTCTTAAACTCTGTACGTTCAACGCTAAGGGATTGAACATCCCAGAGAAAAGGGGAAACATTTTGTATGGGCTCCATAAGGAAAGAGTGGACATAGCCCTTCTACAAGAAACGCATTTTTGCCAAGGGAAGATCCCAGAAATCAGGAATAGATACTATGATAGGTGGTATCACAGCCCCAATCCCGAGAATAAATCTAAGGGTGTATCTATTGCCATACATAAAAACGTCCCCATAGAGAACATACAGGTTACAGAGGACCCTGGAGGTAGATACCTGTTTCTTAAATTTACCTTGTGTGAGGCGAGATACACCCTGGCCAACTTGTACCTACCCAATCAGGGACAGGTGGAGGCGGGATTGGTTATGTTGCGCTTATTGGAGAAGGAACGCTAATTATAGGGGGGGATCTTAATCTGGTCCTAGACCCAAGGATAGATTCTTCTCAGGGGAAATCTGCAATCCCCCACTCTAAACTTAACAGATTCCGTAAAGCTCTTCAGTCCCTACAGGTGGTAGACGTATGGAGGATCCTCCATGGGGGGGAGAGGGACTATACTTACTTTTCCCATACTCACAATATGTATAGCAGGCTGGACTATTTCCTCCTGAGCCACCACACCCTTGCAGTGGACCCTGAGTCCTCGATTGGTCAAATACTCTGGTCGGATCACGCCCCGGTGTTCTTGAGCCTCCCGGTTCGGGACCCGACCCCCAGGCAGTGCACTTGGCGCCTGAATTATAATCTGCTGAAAGACATGCTATGCATGACTGAGATCAGGGCTGTGGTGGCCAATTTTCAGGTCGACCATAGCAATGACAGTACTTCACTACCAATACAGTGGGAGGCGCTCAAGTGTATGCTGCGGGGAGTTTTCATCAAACATGGAGCGAGGCTCAAGAAGGAAAGGGCCCGACAGATTGTAGAAACACTGGGGCGCATACAGGAATTAGAGAAAGCCCATAAGACCGTCTCATCTCCTGGGAACCTACGAGAGTTTTTGGAGGCTAGGCAGAAGCTAAAGGGGCTCTATGATCAATGCTACCTCAGATTTAGAGATCGTGGTAGGGCACGCCTGTACGAGTACTCGGATAAGTGTGGTAGGATGTTGGCTCGGTCACTCCACCCAAGGCAGGACTGTACTTATATCCCCAGCATGAAAACGGTGGATGGTGGGGAGGTGCATAGGACACCCCAAATAGCGGGTGAATTCCAATCCTATTACTCAAGCCTCTATAACATTAATAACGCTTCGGTTCGGGGTGCCCAAGGGGGGATAGGGGAAGACTTAGATTATTATATCACGGAGACCGCCCCGGCCGGTCATCCCCCCGGAGGAGAGTGAGGCGTTGGAGGATTCGATACGGCAGGAGGAGGTAGTGCGGGCCATACAGGGGACCCCCGCGGGGAAGAGTCCGGGGCCAGACGGGTTCACCCCCGGGTTCTATAAGTCATTGGCATCCCTGATAGCCTCTTTTCTGACAAAGGTGTTTAACTCCGTGTCGGGTCGATGCCCCTTCCCGAGGCAAACCCTAGAGGCCCACATCACGGTCATTCCAAAACCTGGGAAGGTCTGTACCTCTCCGGGTAATTACAGACCGATCTCGTTGATCAATGTGGATGTCAAACTATTTGCCAAAATTGTGGCAGTTAGGTTGCAACCCCTGCTACCCTCACTGATACATAATGATCAAGTTGGGTTTGTCTTGGGAAGGGAGGCTAGGGACAATGTGATCAAAACTGTCTCACTAATGCACTACGCCCAATCGAAAGGGATTCCTTCCTGCCTTCTAGTGGTGGACGCAGAGAAGGCGTTTGATAGGGTGCATTGGGGGTTCCTAAGGGCCACGCTGTCCCAGGTGGGAGTGGGGCCAGTCATGTTGGATAGAATCATGGCTCTTTACCATGACCCCTCTGCCAAAGTTAATGTCAACGGCACCCTCTCCGGATCTTTCAATATCAGGAATGGCACACGGCAGGGGTGCCCCCTGTCTCCCCTACTTTATGTACTGGTAATGGAGCATCTGGCGAATGCCTTGAGAGCCAATCCTTCTATCAAGGGGGTGCCATGCAGGGGGAAGGAATACAAACTCTCCCTCTTTGCCGATGACCTTCTCTTGTACATGACCTCCCCGCATACCTCTCTGCCTTCTATCATTCGGGAGTTTGAAAGATTTAGCAAGCTAAGCAACTTTAAAGTAAATATGACTAAAACGGAGATCTTGAATATCTCATTAGACAAGGGGGCCCAGGATTTAATTCAGACAAATTTCCCATTTAAGTGGCAAAAGGAGTCGATAAAATATCTCGGGGTGCAGGTATCCACGGATTTGGGGAAGCTCTATAAACTAAACTATATGCCTCTCCTCAACAGCACGATGAAGAGTCTGGGAACTTATGCTAAAAAGCAGTACTCCTGGCTAGGGAGAACAAATATCCTTAAAATGGACGTATTGCCCAGGTTCTTATATGTTTTTCAGACTCTGCCACTGCTGCCGGAAAGGGGGTTCTTCAAGCAGCTACAGGCTGCTTTCTTTAAATTCATATGGGATAGCAAAAAGCCCAGGGTGAGTAGGGGGACGCTGTGTAGACCTAAGAACTTAGGGGGGTCCCTGACATAAAGTCATATCACGCGGCCGCGGTCCTAGTGAGGCTGGTTGACTGGTTCCACCACAAGGGGAGTAAGCAATGGGTCGCACTCGAAAGCGATATTTCACCTGTTAGTCTGGCTGCCCTGCCTTGGGTGGACCTCGAGTGCCGTCCAAAGAGGCGGGAACTTCCATATTTAGTTAATCCTTTGCTGACCCTCTGGGATAGATCTCTGAAGCGGAGGGGCTTATCGCATAGACCCTGTCCTCTCACCCCGCTCTTCAATAACCCTGCTTTTACCCCGGGGCTGGACGCCAAGTCATTCCTCGTGTGGGATGCAACCCAGGACACAAGACTGGGTGAGGTTACCTCTGGATCTGGCCTGCCATCACTTTCTGAGTTGAGGGTGCGGGGTGGGGGGAGAAAACTGTCTTGGTTCTTACATGCCCAGTTGAGCGCCTTCATTGGGTCCTTTGCCCCTGGAGCAGCCTTGTCCCGACCCTTGACGACCCTGGAGAAGATCCTCAGGGCCCAGACCCCCCCTTCACGAGCCATCTCAACCTTGTATAAGATTTATCTAACTGGGGGTATGGAGGAGGGGCTTCCACAATTCTGCAGGAGATGGGAGGAAGAATTGGGTCAGACGTTCGAAAGGGAGGAGTGGGAAAAATCCTTTACGCTGACACACAAATTTTCAATGGCTTGCAGGGCCCAAGAGAGGAATTACAAAATCCTAACCAGGTGGTACAGGAGCCCTGCAGACCTGGTGAGGTTCGGGGGAGCGGAGACAGGTAACTGCTGGAGATGTAACGGGGCCCATGGGACCTTGACCCACATATGGTGGGAATGCCCTGCTATAAATGCTTTTTGGGAGGGAGTGTTGAGGGTATTTGAGTATACGACCCTTGAGAGTGTCCCCAACTCCCCTCAAGTGGTCCTTTTGTCGATGACTCCGGGCTCAGTGGCGGAGGGGGGGAGAGGCCTGCTGAGGCATATGCTTACAGCGGCCAGGTCAGTAATTCCCCGACATTGGCGCTCCAACACGGTACCCACCCTGATGGAATAGTATGGGGAGCTGGGAAATATCAAAAGGATGGAGGAATTGGCCCTTGATGGAGTCGAGGGCGGGGCCGATAGGCACTCCGAGACATGGACAATATGGGAGGTCTCTAAGGGCTCCCCGGAGATCCGGAGTTTACTGGAGAGAGATGGGTAATGTAGGCGTTCATTCTTTCTTCTCTCTTTTCCTTCCTTCCTTTCTTCTTTCTTCTTCCATACTTCTTGTGCTCTCTACCTCTTCTTTTCTCCGCCTTCCCTGGATTATCCCAGGGACGGACGGAGCTGTCCACAGTAATGCCGGTGGGATCACAGTTGGAGGGGTTGACGGTTGTTCAAGGAGCAGTGTCCCCTAGCACCGGGCAGTCACTCTCAAGCCTCCGATCGGACGGGTCCTCCCCTCTTTTCCTGTCTCTCTGGACATTGACGACGGAGGTACCCCTCGGGTCCCCCCCCCTTTTTTTTTTTTTACCAAAACTGGGAGCCCAATAAACAGGATGGCCTTTCAGGCTCGAGGTGAGATGGTTACTGTTATTAATAATGTTGTAACGTATGTTGCTATTGACATTTGAACACAATTGAAAGGGGTTGTAGACCTAATTGGATAACTAGTTTTATTACTATAAGCGTAAACCCTTCAACAATCCTGTTATTTCAATGCTTGTACTGGCCTGCTTAATTGTATGCTCGAGGCGCAGAGGTTCTGTATTATTCTTGCGCTGTTCTTTCTGTCTGTATGTTTATGCATCTCTATATAAAACTTAATAAAGACATATTGCACAAAAGCCAACTAAGAGGATCTCTATAACAACTGGACACTGGGAGGAGGGGATAAAGTTTTATCCATTTCTGGTGGTCACGTGTTCCAACCTAGGGTCATAAGGTCTCATGAGTATGCTGCCCGTTCGGATGTTTAGAAAAGAAGTTACCAGGCGACCAACTTAAGTTTTTGTTTTTTTTTTCTTAATAAAAAGAAAAAAGCCCTTCCTCCAGCCATCTAGCATGTTTTTTATATGGATTTTCTAATATTCACAATGGCCTTTCAGATTCTATGTATCTAACAACTCGGGACATGTCTGACATGTCTATATTGAACATTTCGTGTTGATTATATGCTGTTCCCAACTTATTTTTTTTTTTTTTACAATAAAACTACTCGTTTGTGGGAATCCTTAATCCGGTAACAGAGTGTAAAGTAAAAAAAGTACCAAACTTTTTTGTGGTCTTTTGTTTACAGAGATTTGGGGAAAATTGCAGATGATGATGATGGAGACTTTTTTGGTCCTGCTCTCCCCCCTGGTTTTAAGAAGCAACCTGATTCCCCTGAAAGGTAATGATATCTAAATATATGGCATCTCAGTTATGTATACTTCACATGATAGCCAATCGTCCTTTACTAAAAGTGTGACCTATTAGGAAACTGAAATATGCCCGAACACCTTAGTCCTGATCAATGTTGTGTTGCCGTGCTGTGCTGACAGACACACACACACACACACACACACACACACACACACTCTGTTATAACTTTCTGCTACGCTTTTAAAGTGAAGTACCTCATGCATGTACCCCAAGGTGAAACAATATATATGCAACTACCTGCAGCCACAGTGGCTGCCCTAGCACATTTGGGAAATTGTAAAACTGATCCTCTGCCTTGATGGTAAAAGATTACTTTACTGTTATTGAGTATTGGATCACCGTGTATCCCTTTTTGTGGCACTTTATGGTCATAGCGTGACACCTAATCATAACTAGCATTAGTATTGCAATTCCCTGTCAAGTTATATGCTCATAAACTTTGTAAGTTAATAATCCAGAAAAGTACAGTCTGGGGCAAAAAAGTGTATATCCTTAAAGTGCCACAAAACCCATTGTGATTTCACCCACCTGGCCTCTGCCCTTTTTTATTTGATATTTACGACACTATGCAGATTGCAAGTGACGAACAGTCTTTGTCTGTTCAGGACAAGGTTTATCCTAAGCTTATGTCTAGGAAAGAAAATCTTTCCCTATTCACACTTCTCTTAACAACCTTATCAGAAATATAGCAAATATAGAAATAGCAATTTCCTGAAAATGTTTCCTCTCTAATGCTATTAAGCACAGATATCCTTTTTAGGAAGTAGCCTCTGAAGTCTGGTCCCAAGGTTAATGCCTCCCTGGCACAGGTATCCTGGTCATCAGACTTAAGCTTTGAGGTCTCGGGTACCCTGCCAGACCTCATAGAGAGACGCATTGACGGAATCCTTAAAAGAGCACGGCCCCCAACCTCATGGGTACCTTGGCAGCCGATTGTGTAGCCAGAAATCAAGGAGTGGCCAGCAGCACCCCTCCCCCGTCCTACGCATTATGTGACGCAAACGTCACTTCATCAGGGCTAATTCATGTCCTGGACATGAATTTGCCCTGATGAAGTGACGTTTATGTCCCGTAACCCGTAGGAAGGGGTGCTGCTGACCCATCTCTCATGTAAGATCCTTTTGTGTGTGTTTGTCCCTCTTGCTACTCCACTGTGTCCTTTTTATCAAGTATATTGCTGATATTGCTGATATTCACTTTTATCATACCTCAATTAGTTTGCACATAGGTAACTTGATTATCCTTGATCACTTTAAACATTTTGTATATATTGTATTTCTTTATATAAATTGCACTTTCTCTGGGGGATAAACAGGACCCAGCCAGTTACATATAGGCACACATCTCTGAGATGTGACCTTTTTGGCATTTTGTTGTGCCACCAGCGCCCTCTAGTGTTATGTTCATGTATTATGTGTTTTTAACACAGATTTTAATAAATTGTTGTTATATATGAATAATAAAAGATTATATTTATGGGACGTGGCTTGGCCATGGCGGCGTGAACACGTATGTGTTGGAGCTCTGCACCTACCAATGCTGATGCAGGGTGATCCGCATCTCAATTCCCAAGTATTCCAGGATGTCCAGGCGCAAGCAGAATCGGTCAGCGACGGGGAGCAGTCGCCCAGGCAAAATCGAGGCGTTATTTGCCGGATCGCGGCAGGACGGCAACGAGGGACCCGGTCCCAAGATGGCGGACGGGACAGGAGAGGCTCGTGGCCATCGGGCGGGAGAGGATCGGGAACCCCCGCGCGGCCCGGGAGGTCCGGAGAATGAAGAGCTTCCTGACCGATTGCACCGTGCAGGCGGGCTTATGTGACCATTATCCGTCGGTCTATCAGCGGTACGGCTCGCCCCAGCCCCCACTCCCATTGTAGTTATGCCTTCGGGCCCTGGGTATGGGGGTGCTGGGAGGTGGTGGCGTGTTGAGGGTGGGTTCGATGGAATTCCTCGCTGCTGACCGCGCCACGGGTGGGAGCGGTCGGCGGGGGACATCTGGGCACAAGTGGGACGGTTAATGTTGTTACATCTTTGTTATGGTTTTGGATATGCTTGATAATGGTTGCGGGTTGGAGGTGCGGTTGGTCGCCTATAACGTATGTGCAAGAAAGTGTATCTTCCACTTTCCCCCCAGTAGGCCAGTTCGCTTACTCCTTTTGGAGAAATTAGCGAACATTAGCATTCACACACCCCTTTTTCCTTTTTTCCCTGTTCATCTTTTGTATATTTTCTTTCCTTTCTTCCTTTCTCTCTTCTCTTCTAATCTCCTATCCCTTGACTCCTTAATTGTCCCCTTTCATCCCTTCCCCCCTCTTGCCTAACATTTCCCCTCATTCTCTACCCGTTTTCACCCCTTGTCTTTGGAGGTAGGGACGGGGGAGCTAACATTAGGCTCCTTTTAATGTTAAGGGGCTGAATACCACAGAAAAACGATCGCAGGTGTTGTATGACATGTATAAACAGAGAGTGGCTATTCTACTTCTCCAAGAGACGCATTTTAAAACGGGCCATGTCCCTGTTATTAAAAATCGCTACTACTCCTCCTGGCATCATGCCCCCAACCCTAATATTAACCCTTTAAGTGCCAAGCATGTAACACCTACGTGCTGGCTTGGCTGGGCCTTAAGTGCCAAGCCCTTAGGTGTTACGTGCTTGACTTTCCCCGCTGCTAGTTAAAAAAAATTAAAATAAAAAATACTCACCTGACCCCTCGTTGGATCCAGCCGGGTCTCCTCTTTAACTTGGTGCCATCCAATCCCCCGTGGGGGCTCGGATGGCTCCAGGAGAGCCCCCGGAATAGCCCCCCCCCCCCCCGCTTCGGCAGCTGCTAACGGTAAAAAAAAAAAATAAATAAAAATGACATTCACTTCCCTGCGTGTGCGCTGGCTCCCGCTGTCCCTCTCCCTTTGGGGCGGGGCTAATGACATCATCCCGGCCCCGATCACCGGCTTCAGCTCTCTTAGCTGTCAGATGTCGGTGATCGGTGCCCGGGGAAGGAGGTGGCAGGAGATCCTCTGATCTCCTGCCTCCCCCTTCTCTGGCTGCCGATCCATCTGTCGGCGAGGGACAAGAGCTTACAATTGGAGGCAAGTACAGTAAAAAAAAAAAAAAATATTTTTTTTTTAATAAAATACTTTTGTGTGGTGTGTTTTTTTCTTTTTTTTTTTTTTTTTTTTTTTTTTACAGTTAACCCTTTTGTGAACTGGTAAGGGGTCCATGAGACCCCTTATACCAGTTCACAAGGCTCTGTGTCTGGCAAGTCACCTGCGGATAGTGGGTGACTTGCCATTAACCCCCAGCCCCCCCATTACCTGCCTCCCCAACGGACTTGGGGGGGCAGAAGGGCCCGGGCCACTTAGTGGCTATGTGGGCTAGTAGCCTGCAGGGCCAGGGGCCACCAACGCTGGCCCCTGCACCCTGTTCTACAAGCCCCCATAGCTGGGCCGGGTCGGTAATGCTGGGTATGGGGGACCCCACGTCATTTTTAGAGGGGGGGGGGGTTTAAGGGTTTTTAACCCTTTTTTATTTATTTATTTATTTTTTTTTAATTAACCGCTTATGTCTTGTTACACAGCAGGTATAAAATGCTTCCAGCATTTTGTGGTGTTTTTTATTTTTTTTTTTTTTTTTTTTACATTTAAAGTGGACCAACACCCAGGATTTTGACTATCCTGGGTATTGGTCTTTTCCTCTGTGAAACCCCCCCGATCGCCCACAATAACTCCTCTCACCCCGATCCTATGGTGCATGCGCGAGTTATGGATGTCTAAAGAGACGTCTAAGCTCAGCCACTCTGAGCGTGCTGGAGACCGCATCCCCCACTTCCCTCTAACAGGGAGTGTGCCCGCGCCGGGCATTCATAAATAGCCAGCGCGGGCGCGCGCCCTGCTAGAGGGATAGCGGGTATGCGGCCTGCGCATGCGCCGTAGGACCGGGATTCAGCTAAGTGGTAGCGGGTGTTCCGGGGGGTTTCACACAGAGGGGCATCCCGATTTTGGATGCCCCGGGGGGAGGGAATAGAACGGTCTGGGAATCTTAAGCTCTTTGACTTAATAGCTCACGCTAAGAATGAGAGTCCAGATGTGCCTTCTCTCATGTGATGCGGAGAAGGCATTTGATAGAGTCGACTGGATGTTTCTTAAAGTGTCTCTGCAGCAGCTTGGTGTTGGTCTGCTACTCCTGTCCAGGATCCTGGCGCTGTATTCTGAGCCAACGGCAAAAGTGAGTGTCAATGGCCTCCTCTCCTCTGCCAATCCTAAAGGAAATGGCACGCGACACGGCTGCCCATTGTCTCCACTACTTTACGTTATTACAATGAAGCATCTTCCGGTGGCCATAAGACAGAATCCGGACATAAGGGGTATAGTGGCAGGGGGACAGGAATATAAAGCTTCCTTATACGCAGATGATCTGCTCTTACACTTGACTGCCCCGCTGACCTCCTTCCCAGCGACCCTCAAAGAGTTTGAGAGATTCGGTCAAGTGAGCAATTTTAAGATCAAGTACAATAAGTCAGCTCTTAATATTTCTCTCACTAACCAGATGGTAGAACAGCTTAAAGCAAATTTCGCGTTTAAGTGGCAACCCCACTCGATTAAATACCTCAGGGGTGCAGATTCCCTCTGACCTTTTACGCCTGTCTCTACCATGGGGGAGGGGCGCTCCCCAGACAGGTGAGGGAAGCACTCCCTTACCTAGGAGGACAGTTTTTGATGGCTTGGGACATGTTAGCCAAGAAGAAGGCCATGGTCAACAGGCCAGGCCCCTTAACACCTCTCTTCGATAACTATGCCTTTAAGCCAGGAGGGCGGGCCAGAAAATTTCTGGTATGGGAAGCTCAATCCAACACTACAATAGGCAGTATTTTGAGCACAGGCGGGCTTCCCACTTTAGACAAAATAAGGGAAGGGGCCCCGGGACAGCATATCTCATGGTTCCTCTACAGGCAATTGAAAGCATTTGTAATAAATCAGGATCTGGTGGAACGGGGTAGGTTACCCTTGAGGCAACTGAAGCACATCCTTACTCAGGCTCACTCCAGCTAGCACGCTGTCACTGTCCTTTACAGGACCTTGCTGGAGGCATCACATGACTCCCCACCGGGATTCATCAGGAAATGGGAGGAGGAGCTGGGGATAACTATTTCTGG
The DNA here is from genome assembly GCA_027917425.1 of Gastrophryne carolinensis. Taxonomy (NCBI): domain Eukaryota; kingdom Metazoa; phylum Chordata; class Amphibia; order Anura; family Microhylidae; genus Gastrophryne; species Gastrophryne carolinensis. The sequence goes on from CM051236.1 coordinate 149,821,873, forward strand.
GGAAGACCTTACCAAGATTTATCTGTACACTCACAAATCAGCAGTTCCGTGCGTAGCCCAGGAGAGGAATTTCAAGGTCTTATCACGATGGTACAGATGTCCAGCTGACCTGAGTAAGTTTGATGCCTCCCGTCCAGATAGATGCTGGAGGGAACTGGGAATATGGCCCACATTTGGTGGGGCTGTCTGCCAATTCAGGCGGTATGGGAAAAAGTCCTATCAATCTACAGAATCATCACAGGAGAGGCAGTGCAGAACTCTCCACAACTGGCTCTGTTGTCACTTCTCCCAGGCTCTCTCTCCCATGGTAAGAAAGGGGTCCTGAGACATTTCCTGACAGCATTAATAGCTGTCATCCCTAGACGATGGAACTCTACAGTGCCACCATCTTTTGCTGAATGGGTGCAAGAGGTCGAGACCATTCGCCGTATGGAAGAAATGATCTCTGAATCAGAGGACACATGGGAGAGACACTATGCTACGTGGGCGGGCTGGATGGACTATAGGGATAACCGCCTACAGGTGTAGACTCATGGGAGGGTCGTGGGTTCACGTGCCTTTGCTTTTGCCCCTAACCTCCTGCTTTCCCTTGCCCTCATTTTCCTTTTGTTTTCCCTGCCCCTCCCTTTCCCTCAGGTTCTTTACTCTTTATTCATGTCCTCGATGTCCCTAGTCCTCAGGGCTTTCTTGCCTCCCCTCTGTCCTTGGTAGTCGCCTCCTCTCTGGGTTGTATTGTTGGTGCCCCAGTTGGTCTCGCCTCCCGCGGTCCTGGCCCCGGTCATTTGGTTGCCCTAGCCTAGCTGGGGGGCCTGGCCCGGGGGGGGGGGGGGGAAGCTGGACAGGGGGCCGGCTGCGGCTAATGGATTGGCGAGCTTCCTATAATTGATATAATCAGGTCCTTCACAGGTGGGGCGGGGCCGGTTGGGGAGTGTCATTACCCGAGTCATGTTGTTAACTTTTATATGCTCTTGGATTGGGACCTAATCATGAGTATATCCCTTCTCTACTTCCACTGTTCTGCTCTTTGTACCATTTTACTCTTGATGTAAAACCTAATAAAAAGATATTGAACTAAAAGATTATATTTATACTTAACTCAGAGTAGTGCAGATTGATACTTGAGGATTGGGAGCCCTGTGGAGGCCTCCCTGAGTGTTTTTTTGTTCCGAGTAATTGCTCAAGGTTGCACACTCCCCTTGTGATTCAAGTTGGTACGGCCACTTCTTTGTAAATTTCAGAAATCAAGGAGGGCGAACCGACTGTTCATCTCCTTCAGTGGAAGGATCAGGAGCCTGACTGCTTCCAAGACTACCGTAAACTAGGGGGGGTTAGACAGGCCATCTCACTGGTTTATACATGCATGGATACACCTCCCCCCTACATCATGGCGCTGTCTACCAGAGCAGTCTCCACTTCCTGAGAGTTTGGGGGTTTACTTAGAAGATATCTGCAAGGTGGCCACTTGGTCCTCACCTCATAGTTTCCTTAGGCATTACCGTCTAGACCTCCTTTCCAACAGTCAACAATCATTTGGTAGAAAGGTGCTTTAGTCAGTTTCCCGCCCTAGTAAATAATGTAGCTTTCTCATCCTCTCCGTGGCCATCCTGAAGAATGAAGGTAGAAAATCCCTATTAGTCTCAACGTTACCAGTATTTCTAAGAGTCCTTAAGGATGGCCCTAGCTACCCTCCCTAATTAGTCCTTCGTTTTGCACCTCATCTGTTAAAATGCCCCATGTACAGGTGTGTGTTTTTTTCTGAACTTTGTGTTTAAAATTAAAAATCTCACAAAGATGCAGGTTGCAATACACACCCAATTGTGCACCCAGAGTTAAACCTACTTTACTAAATCTTTAGTATGAATCCAATGTGTTTAAGAAAGCTTAAGTAAGTTCTAATCCCTTTTTGTTTTGTATTTACGCTTTAGTAGTTTGTTGTTTTTTTTCTTTTGGCATTAATATATTTTATTTGCTTTAGACCAGTTTTAGGTCCTGCTTTACCTCCTGGCTTCAGAATCCAAAATTCAGATGAGGATGCTTCACATTACAAAGTATCTGCAGACACCAAATCTGAGGTAAGAAATACATTAAACTTTTAAATGTATTTTATTTGTTGTTTCTTTTGTTTTTAACCCCCAACTGCTGGCATTTGTTTTTATAGAATGAGACTGGGTCAGAAACCCTTCAGTTCAACTCTATCCAAAACGTAAAACATTGGCGAAAGTTAGACATTAGTGTGAATCTGTGTACAGAAAGACTCAAGTTTAGAGGCCCTTTTGAAATCAATAGGCTGATCTGACTTTTTATAAAAAAAAGTTGGGATATTTGTTCATATTTACAGCGGGAAGGGACCCCAAAAAATAAAACGTAAGCTAGTAACAGTGAATTGTAGAATATTTGTATGCTCTATTCTATTAGAGGTCTGATTTCATAATAGAAGTACTTTTTAGGAGATAATTTGTTTTGTGCGTATCATTAATACTTATTAAGGCAGACAGCGGAGTTCATACAGTGTTCTTCATAATTCTGTCTCTTCGCTGTCTGACCCCATTATTTATTTTGACAAGTACTCATCCCCTGTTTTGTCTTTTTCAGTAAAATCTCAGGCTTGTCTACAAGGATTCTGATCTCTTTAAGAACATTTTTGGCGACAGTGCCTGCAAACTCTCCTTGTGCGCAGGTTACTGGGTTCCCTGAGGATTTTCCCCTGATGGTTTTCATACCTGGGCCCACTGCCAGTCATGGGCCCCGGTCCTGTGCTGGAGTGATTCCGCATGAGGGTGGGGAGCAGGTGCTGCCGCCTGGCACATGGGCAGCTGCGTTCTAGAGTCTGCACAGCCTGCATGTACAGCAGGATGCATTCTGCAGGAGGGCCAGGTTTATGGCCTCTGTGGATATAACTTCCAGGTTGGCGAGGAGCGTTCTGCCATCTGGAGAGGATGGAATAAGCGTGTGAAGCGCAATTGGGGCACTCAGGGCAGTGAGCACCTTGAACCTTTTTCTTTTCTAATTAATGCTGCTGGGCTAATCACTGGTGGCAACTTCCTGTTGGAGGTCAGACAGGGGTAAGGGAACAGCCAGTGGGTGAGATTATATTAAGAGCATGCTGCTTATGCTGTTTCTGTTTCAGCCGAGTCAGTCAGCTGCAGACTAATATGAGCTCACAGCCAATCGCTGCTGCACCCGTTTTGAGGTAATGGCAGCTCCGCATTCGGATCTCGCATCGACTCCCCAGAAGGCTGCAAATAAGAGAGTCTGGTGAGTTTCTTTTTTTATATACTGCTGGTTGTTGCTACCTACCTGACATTTGAGCTCAGTAATGGGGGTTATTGTGCTTGTGTTTTATAGCCCATGACTGGCCCTTCTGATAGAATTTGTCCAGTTGGTGAAAGTAGTCTTTCTCCAAGTCAAACAAAGCTCTATACCAGAAATGTACTGGGAAGATAATTTGCAAGGCATCATCTTCTTTTATGTCAGACATTTTAACTACCTTTTTAAGAGAAGAAATGGCCGTCTCTTTTCAGGAATTGAAAACCTTCCTTTTTCCCCTCACAAGCGCCGATGACACTTTTAGCTTGAGCCTCGTTACAAACAATACTGCAGATAGCTCAGACTCTCTGCAACCGGGTGTGCAATTTTCTAGTCATCCAGCCTCCTGTACAGCCTCCGGGTAATGGGTCTCAGGTCCCCAGCATTCCCCAGCTGCCAGGTCTTTCAGTAGCACCACCTACTTCAGGGACGCCAGCCGAAGCTACTGATGCTAAGCCTTATAGTACTTTGGGGGAGGAAGGAGAATGCCTGTCTGATTTAGGGCAGCCATTCTCGTCCAGATATTCTGCTGCGGATACCCCAAATTTGTTGCATGATCTATATGACACTTTGGGTATATTGGATGAACTCTTGTGTCCTTTTATCTCTTCATGACAAGTTATATAAGTATTAAAGAGCCTCTAAGACAAAATGTTTTCCGGTTAAAGAATCTTTGGTGAAGGAATGGGCGTTACCTGAGAAAAGATTCCCCTTTACGAAGGAAGATGCTCCACTTTGAGGGAATTGTCCACGATTAGATGTTACTTTTTCAAATGTTTCAAAGGCTACTGTTTTAGCATTTGAAGATATGGGCAATCTTAAAGATCCACACTGTGTGCGGTAACGTTTGAATCAGACCTCCTTTTTGAATCTGAGTTGGGAAAAATTTTAGAAAGATCTGCAGATAGAGGAACCTGAGCTTAAGCTTAAGTTTTGCAGACAGTTTTTCGGAAATCCACAGGTGCCTCAGGTTCTAAGACAAAGTACAGTGCCAATTTGAGGTCACGGAGCTTTCAGAAGAGGAACAGGCAGAAGCCATTTCCTCATTTCAGCCCCCGTCCTTTAATTCTTCCGGCCCCAAATCGCAATGACTGCCAATTGGGTGTTAGGGGAATTTGCCATAGTTTGGGAGGAGAAAGTATCCTCTCAAATTAAATTAGGCATAGTTTACAAGGGGTTAGGAATAGAATTTCTAGAATTTCTACAGGTACCCCCGAGAATTTATTGGGTCACCAACTTTCCAAAAAATGTGGTATTAGCTGGGGCTATTAATTCTCTAATTGCCAAGATGTTAGAGTAATTTGTCTCCCCAATTTCGATATCTACCAGAGACTTTCTAAATTTGAAAAGACTGAAAAATACTTAAGTAGTTTACAGAAAATTCAATGCTGGTGATTCTTCCAGCAGCCTTTCTGGCTTCAGAGGATTTAAAGGATGCCTATTGGCATGTTTCAATACGCTCGAATTTTCAAAGAATCCTAAGATTTGCAATTTTTTGGCAAGGAGTCCCTTCTAGCATCAGCACCAAGAATCTTCACAAAAATGTTAGCCGAAATTCTGGCGATATTGAGACTTCAGTCCATTCCAGTAGTAGCTTATCTGGACGACCTTCCAATTTTTGCACCATTGGAATTCCATCTGAAGCAGAATTTAGTTCAGGGTATTCAGATCCTGCAAAAGTTAGGTTGGATCATCAACCTGCAGAAGTCTGAACAGATTCCTACAAAGGAGATTCCAAAGCACTTTTTTTTATTTATTTATTTTTTTTTTCTGACTCTAGACAAGGTCAAAATGTTTCATGTATTGATATCTGTTTTGTTGAAGGAGAATGTAATCTCAATAAGAAATGATGATGTTGGAGCTAGGCCTGATGACCGCTTCAATTCTGGCAGTAGTTTGGGCACAAGCTCATTCGAGATGTTTCCAGAATTTTATACTTCACAAGTGGAACAAAAGGATGGACTCTTTAGACCGTTTAGTGATCCTACCAAACTCTGTGAGGACGTCCCTTTTTTTGATGGCTGGTCCCTCCAAAAAAAAAAACAGTTGCGAGACTGATGCTGGGTGATGGAGTCTCTAGCAATTGTGACCACCGATGCCAGCCATTATGGCTGGGGAGCACATTGCGGCCACATATGTGTCCAGGGGATTTGGTAGCCAGACATGGTATCAACTTCCTCAAATCTAAAGGAATTGAATTGTCAGCAGTCCTAAGGGTGTTAACAGGTCTTTTGCCACTGGTTCAACATCAGCATGTTCAGATAAGATCTGGAAATGTGGTCACAATCGCCTATGTGAACAAACAAGGGGGAACAAGGTCCCTGTGTCTTTACCATCAAGCACACCTGTTGTTTCAATGGGCAGAATGGCAATTTAAATTTCAGCAGTTCACCTAAAAGGAGAGATGAATTATCAAGCAGAGTTCCTGAGCAGAGTAAGATTATGGCGTAGAGACTAAACAAAGGAGTATTTCGTCGGATTGGTGTTTTAAGAGGCACTCCGGTAGTAGATCTTTGCCACCAGCCAAAATACCAAAGTAAGAAGGTTTTTTCCCTAAGCCGGAACGCAGCAGCAGTGGGGACGGATGCCTTGTCTGAAACTTGGGATTACAACCCAAGTTATAACTTTTGGTTGATCCCCAGTGTGATCAGGAAGCTGCAGCAAGAGACTACAACGCTACTCTTGATTGCCCGGTACTGGCCGAAGAAGCTTTGGTTTTTGAACCTACTAGACTTGTCGGTTCAGGAGCCCTGGATACTGCCAGTCGGACAGGATCTGCTTTATCAGGGTCCAGTGTTTCATGCTCGGGTAGAAATGTTTTTAAGCTGGCCTAGTGGACTCTGAAGAAGCCTTTTTGACCAGTAAAGAGTTGTCGGATAGACCAGTGGTTCCCAACCCTGTCCTCAAGGCACACCAACATGTCATGTTTTTTGGATCTCCAAATAGCCAGCTCTATTGCTCTGCAGCTGCACTAATTACTCCACCTGTGCATCTTTGTGGAGATCTGCAAAACCTGGCCTGTTGGTGTGCCTTGAGGACAGGGTTGGGAACCACTGGGATAGACTACTAGAGTAGTAATGACAATCCTTAAATGTTTTCCATGTTTTCACATTTTTCTGGTTACATCTTTTCTACTGTTAAGAGCTGAATAGTGGGCAATAACCGTTCTTGGCAGATATTTTGTAATTTCTTCAAGATGGGGCAGACGAGGGTTTCTCCCTCCATACTCTGATTGAGGTGTCTGCTCTGTCAGTATATTTAGATTTTCCTTGTGTACAGCACGGCTTGTTTCATTTCAATCATTACATCTGGGTATTCCGCCACAAGGTGGCGCAGTTGACTGCAGAAGACTTGTGGCTCCTCCCGGCCCTATAAAAGGCCAGGAATTATCCATAGACTCCCAGTGTTTCTCTGAAGTCAAGACCGAAGATGGCTCTCTATGGTTATTCGCAGGCGAGCGGGGCAACCAAGCCGATCGGCCCTGTAAGCCTATTTCCATCCATTTCCGGACCCTCCTGCCTCCCAGCCTTGGCTGACCGATCGGGTGATGGTAGGAGAACACCTGGTGTTGGGTGAGCTTTGCTCCGGGCCGCAGACCCTGTATCTGAAGGGTAGCCGGCCACAGGCAGTGGTGAGCCTATAGGGGGTATAGAGAGACCACTCTGCTGTGTTGTGTGTGCTTCTACTGGGGTGAGTTGCTTTATTGTGAGGGGTGCTTCTTTATTGCATAGGCACTGTTACTCTTGTTCTGGGGGTTTTATATTCTCCCCCTCGTTTTCCTCCCTTTCCTCCCGGATCTGGCGCTGCGTGTGGCCAGCATTGAGCGACAACTGGCCCGGCCGGCCACAGGCAAGGCCTCTCACAAGAGGAGGCACCTTGACGCGGACCTGTCCCTCTTTGCCGATGAGGACGAGGGCCTCGGCTTCTACGGTGGCCGTGACTCCCCGGAGGGGGGGGGAGTTGTTCCGTGACTTGGATTCCTCTGGGGATCGTCAGGGCGATTATGATAGTGACTTAGGGTCTTCCTCAGATGAGGATACTTGGCTTCCGGATGATACCGACTGGCTCCTGACGGCTGTGTTTGATACCCTACACATCGCCCCCCCTAAGGTGGCGAAAAAGAAGAAAGATGAGCTCTTCCGCCCTGGCAAGCAACGCCTGGAGTTCCCGGAACAGGGCCATTTCGCTAATATGGTCCTCAAGGAGTGGGAACGCCCTAACAGGTTACCCTCGGTGCCCAAGGGTTTAGATTGAAGGTACACCTTCTCGGCTGATTTGGTTCGTCGCTGGTCGTGCCCCCCCTGAGGTGTACGCTCTGGTCCTAGGGCTGTCCAACACTTCGGTCATGCCGTTCCCCGACACTACTACTTTGTGTGATAGCGCTGACCGGCGTATGGATCAGCTGGCTTGTCATGCTTTCCCCTTTTGTAGGGACCGGTTTGCGCCCGGTCTGCGCCGTGGCTATTGTGGCCATCGCTCTTAAAAAGAAGATAAAGTGCCTTGCCGAGGCCACCCGGTCTCGCAAATAAAAAAAAAACGGAGGACTATAAGGATCTTTTTGCTTTGTTCTGATTTAGTTGCCTTTGTGCTATCTGCCATGGATGACGCAGTCAGGCTAGGCGGTAGGGCCTCGGCTCTGTTGGTCGCTATGCGTAGGTCTGTCTGGTTGCGTCAGTAGGCGGCTGACACTGCCGCTAAGAAGTCTCTCACGGGGCTGCCCTTCACCGGACTTTCGTCTTTTTGTCGTGCTGACCAAGGATGGTAGGCTCCCCCAGCATAGGAAGCAGGCTCGGCCTTTTCGGGGATTCTCTTCCTTTCGCCCTTCAAGGGGAAGTCGTGGATCCTCCTTCTCAGGTGGTCGCAGAAACTCTTGGGGTCGAGGCAGATCCCGCGGTCGCCCCGGCCTCTCCTGGGGAGCCAAGCCCAAACCCTCCCCTAAGGCCCCTGAGGCATGAGGAGGCACCCTCACCTGACCGGGTGTGGGGGGGGGGCGGCTTCGCCTTTTTGCTCATGTCTGAAGACTGCGCGTCTCAGACCGGTGGATTCAGGAGGTGGTTACCTCCGGATACAAGATAGTTTGCAGCCTTACCGCCCCCAAGATTCCTCCGGTCCCGGATCTCTCTAAATCCCGTGTCGGCTCAGGGCCTGTGGTTGGCTGTACAACGTCTTCTGGCATCTGGAGTTATTTGTCCGGTACCTCTTCAGGAACAGGGTCGGGGGTACTACTCCAACCTGAGACCTAAAGGGTCTCAACAAATTCGTCAGGTTCAAGCACTTCCGCATGGAGACCTTACGCTCGGCTGTAAGTTCCCTTCAGGCGATTTCATGACCACGGTGGACATCAAAGATGCCTACCTTCACGTTTCGATCTTCCCAGGTCACCAGAGGTTCCTGAGGTTCTCTCTGGGGGATCGACCCTACCAGTTTGTGGCCTTGCCGTTCGGTATCACCTTGGCCCTTCAGCTCTTCACCAAGGTGCTGGCTGGTTTCATGGCTCTACTGAGGAGCCAGGGCATTCGCATTCTCCCTTACCTGGACGACATTCTGATTGCTGCTCAATCTCTTCATCAGGCCGAGAGGTATACTCAGGTGGTGACTTCCACTCTCGAGTCCTTCGGCTGGGTGATCAATTATCTCAAGTCTTCACTATCTCCGTCTTTGGCGAGGTCCTTCCTGGGCATGACGCTGGATACTTCTCAGGTCAAGGTATTTCTCCCTCAGCAGAAGGTGGAGGGCATTCAGATGCAGGGGCGGACCCTGCTGTCGTGTCCTCATCCCTCCATCTGTCTGGGGATGCAGTTGGTGGGCCTCATGGTGTCTTGCTTTGAGGCGGTTCCCTTTGCTCAGTTCCACATGAGACCTCTTCAGTTACATCTCTTGTCTGTTTGGGATCGGAATCAGGAGTCTCTGGATCAGGAGTTTGCTCTGTCCCCTCTGGCCAGGCAGTCCCTATCGTGGTGGTTGGACTCGAGGAATCTTCTAGTGGGCAGGTCTTTTCTGCCTCCGCGCTGGGAGATTGTCACCACGGACGCCAGTCTGACTGGTTGGGGGGGGGGGGGGGAGTTTGGCAGTCACTGAAGTTCCAGGGTCAGTGGGGTCCCCAGGAGGCCCATGCGCCCATCAACATTCTAGAGTTGAGGGCGATCAAGTTGGTTCTCTTCCAGTTGACTCCCCACCTACGGGGTCGTGCTGTACAGGTCCGCTTGGACAATCAGACGGCGGTTGCCTACATTAATCATCAGGGATGGACTCGGAGCAAGCGAGTCCTCAAGGAAGTGTCCCTGATCTTATCTTGGGCGGAGGAGACTGTTCCCTGCATCTCGGCGGTTTACATTCCGGGGGTGGAGAATCAGGAGGTGGACTCCCTGAGCAGGGGGACGTCTCGTCTGGGGGAATGGTCTCTCAGCAACAAGGTATTTCACGCCCTGTGTTGCTGCTGGGGTCAGTCAGATGTGGACCTGTTTGCGTCCCGTCACAATCACAAGCTTCCAAGATTCGTCTCCCTGTCAAAGGATCCTCTGGCCTTCGCCACGGACGCGCTAGCAATTCCCTGGATGGAGTTTCGGCTCCTCTATGTATTTCCTCCCTTCCCTCAGCTGGGTCGTGTGCTGCACAAGATAGCCCAGGAGGGGGTACCGACCATTCTAGTGGCCCCCCGCTGGCCGAGGATATGGTTCGCGGACGTCGTCCAGATGGTAGTGGATCGGTACGCCTTGCCCGACGATCCAGAGCTTATCACTCAGGGACAGCTGCTTTATCCCAATTTAATGGCTTGGCTGCTGAAACCTTCATCTTCATCCTTCGGTTGACGATACCTTGGTTCAGGCTCGGAAGAAATCTTCGTCCTATGATTTACTACAGGGTCTGGCATGCTTATATTGCTTGGTGTGAGTCCAAGTCTCTGTCTTGTCGAGCCTTCTGCATTCCCAGGATTCTGGAGTTTTTACAGCATGGTCTGGATTCGGGTCTACAACTTAGTACCCTCAAAGGACAGGTTTCGGCTCTGGCCATTTTCTTCCAAAGATCTTTTGCCAATCATAGGCTTGTCGAGACTTTTTTCCAGGGAGTTACTCATGTGCGTCCGCCGCGTAAGCCTCTGTTACTGGTTTGGGATTTGAACTTGGTGATTTCTGCTCTACAGGGTCCTCCCTTTGAGCCGCTGTGCGATGCTGCTCTGCCCATTCTGACTCTTAAGGTAGCGTTTTTGGTCGCTATTACTTCGGTGCGTCGCGTCTCTGAGTTGGCAGCGCTTTCCATGAAGCCTCCTTATTTTGAGCGGCATCAGGATAAGGTGGTGTTCCGACTTAAGCCTGATTTTTTTTTTTTTTTTGCCCAAGGTTGTATCTGCATTTCATCTCAATCAGGACATTGTCTTACCTTCCTTGTGTCCTGCACCTTCTAATTCTAAGGAACGGACCCTTCATTCCATGGATGTGGTCAGGGCGCTCACATTTTATTTGGTCACCACTGAGTCTTTTAGGAAGTCTGATGCTCTGTCTCTATCCACTATCAGTAAGTGGATCCGACAGGCGGTGGTGCAAGCTTACTCTGCTAAAGGGAAGGAACCTCCCTTCCGTGTTACTGCTCACTCTACTAGGGCTATTGGTGCCTTTTGGGCTTTTCAGCACCATGCTTCTGTTGAACAGGTTTGTAAGGCTGCTACTTGGTCTTCAGTTCATACTTTTTCTAAGTTTTACAAGGTTGATGTTAGGGCCTCAGCAGATTCTGTTTTTGGCCGCAAGGTACTTCAGGCGGTAGTGGCTATTGGATGTCCCAGATGTAATGATTAAAATGAAACAAGCCGTGCTGTACACAAGGAACAATACAATTCTGTGATTACTCACCTGTGGAATTGTTTTTACTGTGTACAGCACAGCTTGTTTCATCCCTCCCTTGTTATTGTTGTCCTTGGTCGCCTTTTTATGGCGATTAGCTTAGGTTGGTTTGTTGTGGGCTGTGTATTTTGTTATCATCGTTGGTCTCCCGGCTTCTGGCATCACTGCTTTTCAACACTGGGAGTCTATGGGTAATTCCTGGCCTTTTATAGGGCCGGGAGGAGCCACAAGTCTTCTGCAGTCAACTGCGCCACCTTGTGGCGGAATACCCAGATGTAATAATTGAAATGAAACAAGCCGTGCTGTACACAGTAAAAACAATTCTACAGGTGAGTAATCACAGAATTGTATTTTTACGGTTGCTTTAGAACCTTTGCTTATTAGATTTTTTTAAAGAATTGTCCAGAAGTAAACCTTTAAAATCTCCTTTTATTCCCTCAGTGGGATTTGTCAACTCCCGCAGGCCCTCATGGAACCTTTTAAACCTTTTGGTATGGCATCAGTAGACCTACTCATGCTCAAGACAGTGCTCTTAGTAGCATTAACCATGGCCAGAAGAGTGAGTGATTAGAAAGTCAGTGTCAGGAAATCTCTGACCATTACACTGAACACACCAATTGATGTACATTACTAAGGTAAACACAATGTTGCTAAGGTTGCAAACAAATAGAAAAGATAAAAACTTGCCTCCCTTTTTTTATCATCAATAAAAAAAAAACTAACAAATAAGCTTAGCAACTTCAGGACATCATTTTGGCATACAATAATGGAAACTTACTTTGCAAGTGAAGTATATTTGGGCCCAATGCCCATGTTTATAAAGGAAGTGTAATCAGAAAATATGCATGTTTGTTGCATTGCTTTTTTTTGGGCAATGCAGCTACACTACGACTAGAAGGTGAGCTGGGGCTGTGGCTGGATGCTTAGCCATCAGCTCAGCCAATCGTCGCTCTTGCCAGAGTCTGCACAGTGGGGGCGAAAGGCAGGTGAGTGTATGGGGTGACATGGGGGGGATACACCCAGCAGGGTGTCCCAATGCGGGATGCCCTCCCGAGAGGAACTTGAAAGTGAAATTCCTGTGTGGTGTTTCTCTTTAAAGGGAATTGTACACAGTTTGTCCGAGGCAGACTGCATCAGAAATTCCTGTTTCCCAGCCTCCATGGAGGTAATATAGCCAAGCACCATGTTGATATTGTTGTAGCTGCTTCATTAGAGCTTTGCTGGGAGCAGTGACTTGAGCTGGAATGCATGTGGGTGCCACATTTTGACACAATTCAAATCGCACCTCATTAAGGCCATCACTGTTAATGGACCTCACCTTAAATCCTTAAATGGGTTAAAGTTCTATGATGCCAACTGAAGAAATTATGTATTTTTTTAATTTGCCATCTGCTATTTCATGTCAGTAGTTTACCCTATTAAAATGATACAGAATTACGGTACTGACTACTTACATGAAATTTCCTCTGGCCAAAGTCTGTTGGCAAAGTGTGTGCCCTTCAGGGTCCTGCCAGATGCTCAGTCTGGCAATTGTCACACAGTGAATGGAGTTACATAAGTAATGAAAGGACAGCTGCTAGGCTTTATGAATTACTACTGAATAGGACATTGCATTACTATAATGGAAACCTCCAATAGGGTATAGAAAATGGTTTATTCGCAGAGTAAAACATGTTAATATGCTATTTAATAATGTCTTTTGTAAAATTATATTTATAATGAAAAATAACTCTAAAATCGTAGAAACCATGCTATTAAATGGCATTAAAATCAAAACCTTATTTTCTAACTTATGATTTTATAGAATAATTTTAGTAATTTTTAGTGGCATCTTAGGTTTGACACATGGACATGTTGGAAAATGTTCCTAAAAATAAGGTCCCATGTTTTAAAGAGGAACATCAGGGGGTTAACCCCCCCCCCCCCCCCCCCAAACCTCAAACTGATTTACCCTCCAGTTTTACCTTCGGGCAATTTTTACTCCCCTCGCCAGGGCATCCATCTTCTAGGTCACTCGGATCCTGGATGACCTCCCAACAGACAGCACCACTTTTAATCCCATCAAACACTATGCGTGGAATGCAGTGGAGCAGCCCCAAAATCCCGGGAGAATTTGCGGTGCCGGACCGTGCTGTCATTTACAGATGTCTAAGCCGGGGGGGCGGCAGAGGATTGGGCCCTGAAGCAGCCGGATGTCGCTACCGGTAAGTAGGGGCTGAAGAGGGGGTGGAATCTGCCCCTTTTTATTTTAGGTTCAATGTTCCTCTTTAAATTTCACAGCAGACTTTAGTTATTTTTAAGTATGCTTATTTTTAAGTATGCTCACACTCAGAGTGTACAGAACGGGAGCCCACAGGCCCTGGCCACCTGCGGGCCCGACTTCTCATACCGTAGCTGCGGGAGAGTGATCAGCATCATGGGAGTCTGCTAGGCACCTAAAGGGACTTTGCAGGCAAAGTGCATAAACTGTCATTCAGCAGCTCAATTCATCATGGCTTCCCTCTCCCTTCCTGTCAGAACACAGATGTTTCTGAAAGTAGAAACAAAGCAAAGAGTAGTAGCACACCCCCTGAATTCCTTTGCCATAGACCACCAACAATAGGGCTAAGCTGGTGGTCTAAAGCTTTGCATCATCAGACACTGGGAGAGAGAGAGAATGACCATGGTGATGAGCAAGCCTGTCTTACAGAGGCCCATGCTGATTGCATTTTGATTGGGTTTCGATACATTACAGTAAGCCCTCTGCCATATTTTAATCTAATAACTTTATTCTTGATGCCTTTGTTGCCGGCAATAACTTGATTATTAGCATTTAGATTAGCATAGAGTGCTCTCAAATCAACAGATTGGTAATGCTGCTCAAATAATACAGTGTTAAGTGGTAACTGTTTTGTTGCTACCAAATGGCTCTCACATATAATGATATAATGATAATATATAATGATATATAATGATATGAAAAGTTAAATGTCTAAATATAAGCTAAAGGGAAGTAATTAATGTTTTTTTAGTAGATGTGGTTTGCATAGTGCTGCTCAAAAGGGAGAATATGATAGAACTGCATGATGAGTAATGATTCATCTGTCTGATTTTCTTTGCTGCACAGGGTCCACAGGAAAAGTCATGTAAATTATACTTCATGGGCCTTCTCATACCTATCTGCTTTGAGACCTTGTGGTTGGAATGTAGGCCAAAAAACAAGTTGCACGTTCTGCATTTCAATCAAACCGAAATGTATATCATTTCTATTCTAGAGCGGCAACTGTGTGTTTATAAAACAAACATTCAATGCAAATATCTGTCATTTGATCAGAACTGAATATTGATAGCCTTAACATACGCCCTGTCTAATTTATAGGTTGCAAGCATGTGTTTAATGAAATTTACACTTGTATGCTAGGGTCTTGATCCAGAAAAGGCTGTTAAAGAATCTGCACTTTTTTGCAGCTGAATGTTTATTAACAGATTGTGTAATTTAGCAAAGAAAATGTGTTACTTTTGAATACATGAAAATCGTGAACCATACACCAGAAATTAGCGGGCGTTTAAATGTATGTGCAATTCTGGCACTGCTTGGACACTTTTTTTTTTTTTCCATTCCAAGCCTGCATTTTTTTTAACAAATAAAATGGCCATACAGAAGTTTTATAATTTTTGTTAAAGCATAGGCACCCCCTCCACTGGAGGCTTACCACCTGGTCACGCCAGGCAAAGCACTGGGGCTAGTAATCTGCCAGGGTGGCCGGCTGTTGGGTCGTTACTATGGTTAATTGTTCCTATACATCCGAAAAATCTTAACCTGGCATTTGCACCCCCGAAAAAAAAGTGCAGGCCTTCTGCTAAATCAGAAACTAAAAAATTCAAGTGATTCCCCGAATTCAATAAGAGTTGAAAAAATATCATGGTAGCAAAAATGTCATGTTTTTCTCATAAATTTAAAATTTCACGGTTACTGAATCACCAGATAGGAAGACTATGAAAGTCATTTTCCTAAAGAATTTCTTACTCATATTGAATCGAGGCACATATGTCTTAAAGCGGATTAAAATCCACTCCGGGTAGCTCTGGGCTTGGGCATCCAAAACTCTGTGAAACACCAAAAAAGCGCCTTTCTTCAACCTTTTTAATGGCCACAGATGCATACCTGGCTTTCCTTTAGCTGAGTTGCTTCAGTGGCCAGCGCTTTAGATAGTCTGGGGACTGGAATGTGGCTAAAGGGAAAACGGGGATGCGGCCAGTGAGCTTGTCACAACAGCTGGCAGATGTGAGATGAGCCAGTCGACTATCTCAAATCTGCTGGCTAGGTGTGGGTACGACTACAAAATGTTTTCTTTTTTTCCCCCCTTAAACCAATGCAGCAGCATTTCCCCAGGTGCTGTGGTGGGAGGCATCTGGGTTTAGAAGGATATACAGTGTTAAATTGGTGGAACCCCTGCTGGCGAGTGCTTGCTGACCCTTTTTACAAATCATTTAACATGGCCCATCAGGTGACTAAAAAACAATCAGAACTGCCATTTGGGAAGCTCGGTTTTGGGTTCTAGAACCTTTCAGTGGTTTATGATTTGATACTGAATACCTACTGAATACTTCCTAATTGTTATACTTGTTTTAATAAGTAAAATAAAGAATTCAACTTATATTGATGTTGAACAAACTGCATTGTGAGTACTTGGTTGAACTATTTTCATTTTTGCCTTTTAAAAGAAAACACTTACTTTTAGAAGATCTTTCTCAGTAGATTTTACATAAGTCTTTTATGTCAAATCCCAGTAATAAAATTCTGTTCTAAATCCCCAGTGAAATGCTAGAGGAGAAATGTTACACTACAAGTCAAGAGATTTTGGAGCTTTGCTGTGGTTCATTTGCTTTCTGTCAGTCGGGAACTGTAACCCGTATGCCATAGACCTTACGAAAAAACTGCCAAATAACTGACATTTCCTCTCTGCTGTAAAAACGTTCATTTTTTTTTCTGCCCCGAATCTGTTGAATTGCTGTCCAAAACTTTTATGAATAAAGTAATAGTTCTCTGTAAGGTGTGATGTTTTTTCCTTCACATCCTTTCTTGGAGGCACCCGGGAAACCGCCCTTGTGCTCTTCCTGAGAGCATCCATGATTATTTAAGAAAATCAGCTAGGGTCTTGTGTGTTGGTGGTTAATTTAGACTGGGTTATATGGTCTTCAAATACTATACATAATAATCTTATTATACAAGATTGGTTTGAAGCCCTGTTTTTGGATGTTTTGGGTATGAATGCGCAGGTTGTTTAGCCTACATATTGATGCTCAGTACTGGCCATATAGCTTGTTCCAGGCTGTCTTGTGGAATTTCATATAGTTGAAGATGGCAGGAGCTTAAAGCGGCAGTCTGGCCACCAACTCACTTCTCCCTTGCTGTTCATTGTGGTTATGTCTGTTAAATTCAGGCAGCAGCACGGCTGGGATGCTGGGAAAGGAAGCTTCAAAGTGACCGCTACCAGGAGAAAATCTGGGAGGTGGCTTTTCAGCTTTGAGTGGATGCAGAGAAATTGTGAACAGCTTCTTTAATAATCAGACGTTTCCCATATCCAGTAGAAAATAAAACAAAAATATTTAATAACTATACTCCCCAGAACAAATGTTTAGCAAGCAAAATCCATGTAGCCAATAAATGTGTGCCACGGTTATGCTTCTTTAATGTCCGTGTTCCCCAACCCTCTCCTCGAGAGCCACCAACAGGCCGTGTTTTGTGCATGTCCACACAAGTGGTTCTATAGCTCTGTCTTGAAACTTAAAACTTTACCTATACATCTGTGGGGAGATCTATAAAACCTGACCTGTTTGTTGCTCTCGGGAAAAGGGTTCGGGTATACTGTCAAAGGGACAACTGAAACATATTTAGCTCTTCATAAGAGTGCTGTGATACAAGAACGTGTACTACAGCTGTGCTAAAAGCCACATAAAGGGAGTCTTCAATAATATTTTTGGAGACTTAGTTAGCAACTGCTACAGCATATAAACTGGTACTTGTTTTCCAAACTTTGCCCTTTAAAACTTTTTTTTTTCATTTATAATTTTAGACAGAATTTTGTTGCTGTGTTTAGAGAGTTTCCAGATGTCGGTCTTTCTGTCACGTTGCTGAGTCTGTGGGAATTTCCTTCAGTTTTTTTATTTAATTGTTGGAATGGTTGGCTAAATTATTGGCATTCTCCTGCCAAATCAGCATAGCCCTTCATTAAGTGTGTAGCTTTTAAAAATTTAGATAAGACTGATTAGAGCAATACATAACTAATTTTATAATATAAATGTATGCGTCCAGAGCAGTGTTCCCCCAATCCTTTCCTAGTGAGACACCAACAGGTCATGTTTTGTGGATATCCACATAGGTGCTTCTATAGCTCTGCTGCTGCACCTGTGCATCTGTTTACATACCAATCCAGGTTTGTCAGAATACAGTGCCAATTCACGGTTTCTGAAACCAGCAAAAATGTCCATGTATTACAAGGTAATGACTTCAAAGAGCAACAGAGAAACCATTTTTACCTCCTTAACAAATCATTTTAAGACCCACTCGGAAAACCCAATTGGTTATCGGCAGTTATGTGACTGGCAGCCATGAGGAAGTTGGCTGAATTGAATAGTGGTGCATCTGCATATTTTCAAAACTTTAAAGTTCATCAGTGCTATCAGTAAAAAAAAAAAAAAAAAAAAAAAAACTGTAGGGCATGAACTTACAAATCCTGATTCCTGTATTGCCCCTATGAAGACTGAAAGCTGCTCAGCTCTCAGCAAGTACACGTCCAAATTTGCCATTTTTTTTTAACACATCTTAAGGTAAGCTGTGGATTAAATGCTAAATAGAAAGACAAATTAGCATTTTCTCTGTGACCCTGTTGTGAAAACTCCCTGTGGTCACTGGAGATCTAAAGTTCATAAAAGATAATATTTGAGTCTTATTTGTTAACCAAAGAACCCTCGAAGGAAAGGAACCCCTTTAGTGGGTGTTCCAAGGATTGGCAGATATAGTTTTGTTTCCCTTATTGAGACATCGGTTTAAATGACTTTCATCCAATAAAAAAAAAGGTATTTATACAATGTGAAAAAGTAACATTTGCAAGCTGGCACCATACAAATACACATTCAGTATATTCCATAGAACTTTTCTGGTCCCAATGATACCCATAGCTTTTCTGGCACAGACATATTTATTCACAGATTTTCTTTCTTCTAGTCATCAGATTCTGACAAGGATGATAGTAGCGGTGATGAGGACAATGTTATTGGCCCACTCCCTTCCAAAGGCCCTGTTCACTCCACGGTTGCTGAAGATATTGAACGCAGAGCATGGAAAATGAAACAGAAGCTTAGCGGAAATGATGTACGTTTTTGATTCTTGTTTTTTAATGCTTTCATTAGTTAAATATATTTATTCATGCAGGTGCTGCATGTGTGTATAAATATATTTGCCTCTGCTACATCACGACTAATGTCAAAACTGACTGTAGGTTCTCGGACCTTCACTGCACATCAACCCACCAGGAAGCCCAAAACTGAGCGGCCCATATTCAGTACTTCTGCATTCCCTTGATAGCTGCTCTTCTCGTTACCACCGACTGCCAATCCAGTAAGCTTGACCAGGGATGCACAATGATGTGCCCAGCAGGTAAATCCAATAGGATGCTGGCAGACATATGGGGCAGTGAACCAGTTAGGGAACACATGGGTATATGCTTCCCAATAGGAGGATGTGCAGTGGGGCATCCTAAATTGAATCAGGATGACCCTTGTTCTATATAAGGCTAAATATCATAACCTTTATAGTTGCAAAGGCAGAACATTCATGGATATAACCCATCTGGTTGTCTTTTCTTGTCCACTCAAAATGACTGTACAGTTAATACTAAAATAAATAAAAAAAACACAAAACCATATTTTTAGCCTCATAGGACACACTTTTATTTCCCCCAAAAAATGGTGGTAAATGTGCGTGCGTCTTAAGGGGCGAATGTTAAAAAACAAATAAACAACAAAAAAGTAAACTCTCGTATCCTGCACTGCTGGCCAGGCTGCCACGGCCACTGGGAGGCCAGAAGATGGAGAAGTGGCGGACAGGCAAGGAGAGGGCAGAGTAACTGATTCCTGGCTGCTCCACCCACTGTACGGAGCCGGGTGTTTGCATGTGCTCGCGCCAGAGAAACAGCAGCGGCTGCAGTGGGGACAGTGGACAGGGATCACCAACCCTGCCCACCCACTGCTCCCACTGCAGCCGCTGCTGCTTTTCCGGCATGAGCACATGCAAACACCCGGCTCCGTACCGTGGCAGCCCGGCCAGCAGTAGGGATATGATTGGAGACCTGTAATGTTCCTCATTAAAGTGGAAATTGCATTTTAGTGTGTATTTTTGTGCCAAAACAATGTCCTTGATGTTCTGAGCTTATTTAGTATTTTTAGGGATTAGATTGGCCCAGCACTTTTTTGGCAATAAAAATACACACTTTCAAGTGGACTTTCCCTTTTAAGCCAGTCTATATTAAATACAAACATTTTACAAAACTTCTACCCCCCTATTGGGAGAACTCAGGTTTTGTTTCTTGCCCGCGCGGGCATCCTGATTTGGGCTGTGCCACTGTGTTACTGTGTGAAACTCCTGAGATCGCGCATGCGAAGTCGCCTTTTGTCCTATGCTGCTCTTGTCCAATTGGAGCAGTTTGTCATGCATATTAATGATTTGGCAAACTGTTCTGTTGCAATCAGGAGCAAGAGTGGTGGCATCCTCAGATGTGGGTGGGCTCCTGTCCCCAGCCACTGTGAATGCTGGGGATGTGGCCGCTCTCACTCCGGACTGTTTTGCGGTGACCTGGGGGCATTCACGCAGAATCTCTTGGGTTGGGTTTTGTTCTGCTATAAATATACATTTTTACAGCACCAGACCTGCTGTGGTCCCTTTTTAAAGCTAAATTGGACCATAACCAATCATCAGCTAGTGCTGGGGTCTAAAAGATTTCAGGATCAACCAATTCCAGCTCTACAGGGCATCACTGTGTGAATCCCCCTCAGATCATTGTAAAACGTACCTTTTTAAGCAATCCCATGGCACATGCACGCACAGCTGAAGGGAAGCTACTAGTAGGAGGCTCCCAGCACTCAATTAATTTACAATAGATTGCAATGTGGTGACTCAATCGATTCTGATTTGGGGGAGGGGGGGGCCTATGAATTTGCCATGGGATTACCGGAGAGGTAAACGGACCAAAAGCTGGGTCAATGAAAAACTGGATTTTGGTCAATTTTAAGATGCAGCAGAAAGTGGGATAAGAGGTAATTTAGTATTATAAGGTGAATGATACTTTCCAATTTTTAACAGTTTTTACATTCATAAATTAATCTCATGCATGCTTTAAGTGTGTACTTTTTCCGTTTCTCCAAAGGATGGCCCCACAATCCCAACCCGTGAATCCTGGATGACTGAGCTTCCCCCAGAGCTGACCAGTTTTGGACTGGGCCCAAGAACATTCAAGCGAAGAGCCAATGAAGCTTCTGGTGATCGGTCTGAGTGGACAGACACCCCTGCTGACAAAGAGAGGAAGGCTCGGGTGAGTGCTGTTTAGTTTGTTGTTAAACTACATTTGTTCAGATCTTTTGGGAGTAACCCTGCTTTATAGGTGGGTTGTTTTGCTGCTTCGGTCCTATATTACATTATCATCTTCATTTTTTTTTTTTTTTTTTGCAAATATGCTGCAGAAATTGATAATTTAACCCCCTTCCTGTCTTGAATACCAGGAAATAGAAACTCTGTGAAATTCGCTAAAATTAATAATACTTACTAGAGGATTTTCCTAATAAAACAGCTTAACAGGAAAGTGTTTATCTTTTTTGCACTGGAAAGTAGGCACACCCAGTTGAAACTTCCATAGTGCTCTCCTTACAAACGTAATGTGTGCTTTACTATAGAACTGATTCAACAACCCCTTTGCTCTTTTGTGGCAGCAAACCCATTACACTTGCAATGTAGTAGAACTTGGAAGAGAGCAACTGGAATGACAAGAAATGCATAATTTTGGAACAACAATTAATATAACACCTGTCTTATTCTGCGAGAAACAAGGTATCAACTTCTCAGGGTGTCTACACCAGTAGACGTTTCCTTCTGAAAATACAGGGATATCCATTCCTGAGATGGCTCTAACCATGAAACTGGCAGAAACTGGGCCAGGCCAATTTTTGACGATAGAGAAGTAACAGAACTCTGGTGGAAAGAAGCGGTTGATGGTTTGTTTGAGTCAAGTTTGATCAGGTCCTGAAACAAGGAGTGAAAATGCACCCATAAGTGCTTGGATATTTGTAACCTATTACAGATGATCAGACTCTGGTTGGATAAAAAAAGGCTTCTGTATTGTGGTCTCAACCCATCACCAGGCCTGTTTTGGAGAGCAAGCAAATCACACAGGACAACGTGTAAAATTTTAGTTTTTGTTCCTTTTTAGGAATCCAGCTAGAACAAGTATTAAGGTAGACCTTACATCCCCCTATTGACTACAATTAGGCAAATTAAAAGTGTAATGTAATTAATCATTTGGTTTATATGGCTAACCTTTAGGCAAATTTTGAAAGTTTGGGGAAAAAAAATGTCTTGTTAAATAGGTGGTTAGTCATGTAGTACATTGCATTGTCATCTGTAGCTTTAAATCTGATCAATCAAAACTAATAGAGCTCAAAATAAACAAAAGCATTCTAGATCTTTAAAGGGTATGAGGTCATTAAAGTGGCGCAAAACCCCCCGCATGATTTATTCCCTCCCCCTGGCGCATCCAAAATTGTTATGCCCCGCTGTGTGAACCCCCCCACCCATGTCACCCATACACTTATCTTCTTTTCCCGTCCAATGGTGCATGCGTGAGCCGCAGCCGCGTCCCCACTATCCCTCTAGCATCTGTGAGTGCCCGGCTTGGGCGCACTCCCTGTTAGAGGGTAACAGGGGATGCGGCCATCAGCGCGTTCGGAGCTGCTCGACGAAGGGACATCAGTGGATCCAAGCACGCTGATTGGACGAGCGGCCGCCCATCCGTAGGACCAGGAAGAGGTGACTTTATTAGAGGCGACCTGGGGGGTTTCACACAGCCCCCCAATCGGGGTGCCCTGGGGGCAAGGAACAAAACCCAGGATAGTCAAAATACTCGATTTTGGTCCATGACTATAGTAACCCATCAGAAATCTGCCACAATTCATACTGGTGTCAGTCATGTATATGGTTGCTGCTGAAGTTATATTTTTTTTTTTAACAGATATACAGCCTAGTTTAAACTTTTTTTTTTTTTTTTTTTTGTCTAGGAAAAAAAAGAAGGCAAAGTTTCTAGCAGTAAAGCTGAAGTAAAACCAGAAGTATCAGAAAGGGACAGAAGACTGGCAGATCAAGTATCCACCTATAATGTAAGTACTGTGAACAAATTAAAAACATGACTATACAAAAAAAAAATATAAAGTGGTTGGTTAACAGGGCTGTGAGGGGGAGTGCAGCGCAAAGTGATCCTAGTACTTGCCGCTTCCTGCGCTTTCAAGCTATAGTCAAGGAACTGCTGCTGAACTACAGAAGGTGGTAGGTATAGTGGCCAGTGATCAGGCTTCCCCACTGAGGTGCGTGGTATCCCACTTTCGGATGCCTCATTGGCGTTTTAGGAGACCCGTCATTTTAAACTGAAATAACACCCCCCAAGCTTAGTTGTGTGCATCTGGATAGCATACCCCTCGATAACCGAAAAAACTCACCCACTTTTTTTTTTTTTTCATTTAAAATCCTATTTCATGATGATAATGCTGCTTCCTGGGGTGTGTGTGGCCGGCTCATTGGAATCACACTCCACTGGCAATCCAAGCATGCGGCGCACTGGCGCTGACTGTGCATGCCTAGCTGGAAGGCGGGGCAGCCATGGAACGCTTGCCTCTTACTGGGCCATCACCAGGTTCACCCGTTCCAGCTGGACATGCACAGTCAGCGCTAGCGGGAGTGTACCGCTCTCTTGGGAGCAGAGCAGTGCTTCCAAATTGCCAGCACAACACGCTTACGTTGTGCCAATCAGACTTCACAGAAGCCTCCAATATCACCATGAAATAGGATTTTAAACGAAAATTAAGGAGTTGAGCTTTTTGTTATTGACCGCAATCTGGATAGCGTGGATGCCTTCCACCCCATCTCATATTCTCTTGTATGCATTCTGTGAAGATTACCTGTTTCCAGGCATGGCCCAAGATACAGAGTGTAAAGGCAATACTGAAAATTCTGGTCCGCTAATCGGGCCCATATGATCCTCCACATTATGTCCCAGTCGATTTACAGTGGCTGGAGCGTGCAGTCACAGCCAGGGGAGGGGGTCGAGGGGGACTAGGCAGACAGTTGTTGCATTGATGCAACTATGACATAACTTGACATTAAAAGCTGCAGCTAGGGGTAGTGTGGTAGGGGGGGGGGAACTTCCTGGGTAGAGAGGCTGATTATTCAAGCTAGATTATTGAGCTCCACCCAGCAAAATCATTCAAAAGATGCTCCCTCAGGGACAAGGCTTCAGTGAAGTTATTGTAAAATTATTGGGCTTTGGTCCTCTTAAAATGTATCAGTAGCCATGGTTCCAATATTCTTCATACACCTCAGCAGAGCATGTGGAGCGGACCAAAGCTCATATTTGACTTTTGGTACAATCGCTATGATTCCTAGGGGCATGCCCAACAGCCAGAATCGTAGCCGAACTTTCTGCCCAAGCCCCTGCACTTACCGAGCTGCAATCCAGCAATGTGATCAAATGCAGCACCGGCATATTTTGTCTGCATTAAGCTACATTACTGCTGCTAGACCAAACAGCCACAATGTAGCCAAAGTGGGAAAATGTCCCATCTTATTTAGAAACCAGGCTTCCCCATTTCCTTAAGTGGATGCTTTTCAAAAAAGGCAACAAGAGGATACACACGAATTTCACTATCCCAGCAATTGTTCCTCTCTAGCGGGCATCCCAATTTTGTATCCCTATGTGAGACCCCCTGGCTCTCAGGTATTATTACCTTGCAGTACATATGTTGACTCTCCCCCTATCTGTTTTGTAAGATGTGCTGCTCCAGCATTGTGGAAGTAAGAGAAGTTGGCAATCCGCAGGGGTTCCGTAATGTGGACATCTTGAATAGGGATTGGCTCCAGGGTTTGAGACTCCAGGGAAGGGTGTCTTGCTGCTTGTTCTTTTTTTAAGTGTCAATAGTTATTTTGGCTTTGCTGTAGGACATGGTAGGAAAACTTTACAATAAATATCAATCAGCACTCAAACATTGTTTATTGCATCTGAACGAAAAGAACTCATTGTATCCATGGCACCAGTGTTAATAGCAGAATATGATCACTTAGAATTTACATCTTCATGTTCCAGTGATTGATTCACTGCCTTTCCAACAAGACATTAGAAAGCTTTGTTAAATTGCAGCTATCCATTGTTATGGTACTTAAGACTTAGATCTTGTGGATTTTAACACAAAAGGAAGGCGTTCTACTTTGGTATTTCTTATTAAATGTTTATGGCCATTGCAGATATTAAGCTGTTTATCCTGTGGGAGAAGTTGATTTTTTGAAATGGGGCACAGCAAGGACTTAGTTGTGGGCTACAAAATTGTTGGGGTATGTACCCTGGGGTATCTTGAACCCCTCCTGGTTGAGCGTCTGCTTCAGAGAAGTCTTTGCGTATCTGGGCCAGAAACTCGTATGCATTGTCTCCCTGCTCATCATATAACAGCCTTCATCATACAAGAGCTCAAATTTTATTGCTTTGTGAAAAGGTTATATAGTATACGCACGCACGGACTCTTTTGTCCCCACCTTCGGGAGCAGTCAGAACGGGACAAGAACATAAAACATAAACATAATTCAGTTGGTACTTCTAAGAAATAAAGAGGACTAAGGAGGAATGTGCAGCCGACCTTGTAGACAGTGGAGAGAAAATAGATAAAGTTCACAAGCACATCTCGTTACCCTAGGTTATAATAGCAAAGAACATTTCTTATATTTTCTGGTAAATTAACATTCACCAATCTAGGTTAAGTAGTTAAGCAAGCCATAGCATATATCGGTTTAAATGCCCCCTCTTTCAAAAATGACAGGCTAATGTGCCACCAATAAAAAGCTAAAGCATTAATTGGGCTGGCTGCTAGCATCATTGAAAATCCTCTTTCTGTACCAGTATAGGTCATATTGCATATTTTATGATGCTGATTTAACTTTTTCAGATGAAGTGGGATTTATTTGCAATATGGTTATAAGTTGATGACCACTGCAAAAAGTTAATCAGTGCACTCTACTTACTACACTGGTTGTGTCATTAAATAAAAAAATAAAAAAAACCTGCTGGTCCACTTGGTTCTGCACAACGTGAGGGGGGGGTGTTTGGGGAACGAACCTTTATAAACACTCGTTTAAATGCTGGGGTCTGGTTGGGAGCACGTCCTCAGTTTTGGGTGTGACCCCTCCAAAACAGAAACCACTGCAGCGCTGATGGGTCAAGGGAGGTAAAGGCATTTTTAAAAATGTTTTACTTGACCTACACTGACCAGTCAACAAACTGGGAAATTGACATGACATGCTTTTGTCCCCGAACTGATTGCGAATAATTAATGTCACATATAAGGCATGTATTTTACAACATTGGCCAGAACATTCCTAAGTTCTGTTCCTGGGGATCAGACATACTTTAGAGAATTGCTGTAAGTTGGAAAAGTAAAGTCGATCTGCTTGCTTCACCTGAAATATTTCTTGATATACTAACTTTACTGAGATGTACATGGGGGGGGGGGGGGTCACATGGTGTTTATTATTCACCACTGATTGCATATCAGCAGTAGATGTTCACATGAAAGGAGTAGATGCCCCCAATCGGTGAAGGAGCCTGCTCTCCTGGAAGCAGGGGTGCGGGTTAGGAAATGTGTGCTTATCCACATTGGAGCCGGTAAAGAAACCAAACTGCTTCAGCCTGCAGGACTTGCAAGCTGTCATATAAGAAATGTTTCTTCCACTTGCCTGAGTTTAAAGGAAAAGTCCATGTTCAAAAAAACCCTTACCTGACCAACACAAGCCCTGGTTTCTGAAGCTGACAGCTGTGCTACTGAGTTCCAATGGGTGTGGCCTCTGTACTGCCAGCTTTCATAGAAAATAATGGGCGCCTACGTACACAGAAGTTGTTTATTTTCACTGGGAGCCAGCTGTAAAGAGGGCACTCCCACCCAGCACCAGTATTCACAAACCAGGACTGCAGGAGGACAGTCAATGGCGGTCAGTTAAGGGGATCTTTTAGTTATCTTTGGCACTGCTGGCCTTGAAGTCCATGGAAGTGGCATCCTTTTTTTCATTTGCTTCATTATTTAGCTTTTATTGAGCATCATAGGTTGTAGCATGACCACGAGTGACATGCTAAATAATCCATGGAGCCAGCCTCCTCCCCAAATTTGTTCTTCACAAACTCTGTTTAAGCATAGTGAAGTAGTTACATCTCACCCACAGAATAGCCCTTTTCTTTTCCAGTGCATATTTAAAAACCTTCACATGCCTTTTTAACTATATTATCTTCCCGCTTTACTACAGTTTCCATTCTTCCATCCCATTTCTTTTGTTCTACTTTATTGTTTTAATAAATGTCAACAGGTGTCATACCAAACGCCGAACACTAGGTGGAGCACAATCTTTTCAGCAAATGAAGCATACTTTGCATGAGGGGCTGGGCGGGTGCCAGCACACACAGACCGCTTGCACCTTTCTAGTATTGCTTAATTGTATTTCCTTTTCCCTGTCAGGATACAAAAAGATCAGAATCTCTCATGGATCTTCATAGAAAAAAGCTAAAGAGAAAAGCTGAAGAGAATAAGGATAAACCCAAGGAAAGAAGAGCGTTTGACAGAGAGCAGGATCTACAAGTGAATCGTTTTGATGATGCTCAGAAGAAGGCTTTGTTACGCAAATCCCAGGAGCTGAATACAAGATTTTCCCATGGCGGTAGTAGCGGCATGTTTCTGTAGGAAGGGTGAGAATTTATGCTACGGTGTATATATTGAATGCATTCTTCTTCCCACCCTGGTTTTGAAACCCAAAGCAGTATTTGTTTTATTTGGATCTGTGTATACCGTCACTCTATACAGCTTTTTATGGTTAGAGACAATCACTCATGAGCTCGGACACGATCTGTCTGATTATGAAATCTACATGGATGCATCTTCTCTATATTGTAAAAAACTGTTTTTACTGATGTCTGAATGTTGTGGGGTTTCTTTTTGTTTGTTTTGGTTTTTTTTTGTAGAATTAAACCAGCCAGATGTACTAAATATGAGAAATGTGCATTAAAGATTTAATGGCTCCTTTGTCTTACTGCCCATATTGACTTAAATGAATACAGCTTGTTAATGGGTCTGTAAACAATCATTGAAGTCTAAAAATAAATATCAGTAGATTACCCTACATTGAGTCCCTCCAGCGCTCTACTTCCTGCTATGGTCTACTTAATGAGGAAATCACTTCCTCATTCAGCTTTCAGTCCTTCAATGGACTGAGACGGGAACCCCCCCTCCACTCAATACCTAGAACTCCTGATTGGCTGCCTCTCTTTGCAGGTATGAAACCCCACCTTCCTCCCTCCTCTCTGGTCACACTATGTGCAGGTAGACTGGAGACGCTCTAAGCTTGCAACATCTCTCACCCCCTTTTTCTGGTCCGATATACAAAAACAAAGTTCTATGCGGCTCCAACAGATCACTCAGCCGGTCAGAAACTCGACGGTACACGAAAAGGGTGCTGCAACCCCATCACCTCAATAGCAAAAATTCCCACAAAATTTGCTGTAAAAACGTAACCTTTATTATGCTTGTTAAAAGCCATATTACATTTGCTTGCGTAGGGGCATAGGTCCCATTCCTCAACTTTCAAACCTGCCACACATTTCGGGTTACACTATGTGCTGGCAGTAATAACTACAGGTACAACAATGCACTTATTTATTTCTATGATATATGTAAAACACACAGTGTGCTTACATCACATAACTGTTGCCACACCCACTATTTCTCTGCATATCCAGTGCTCTAATAAGTTTACAAATAACTGAAATGAACTGAGTTGAAAACGGATTGAAGTTTAGGACAGTGCAACGTGTAGCCCGAGGCAATGGGGCAACTATCAGGCTTGCCTTTTAATATCATTTTAATTTGTAAGTCATTACCAGTGGCCATTTTATTTTTATTAATTGATACCGAGTACCTGCTCTTACCACTGATAGTCATTTGTTCCATTTTATGTTTTTGCTTTGAGTCTACCGTATGTTTTAGGCTTTATTTGGATGGAAAAGCAAATCCAATAAACATAATAATAAAAAAAAAAAAAAAAAAGTCATTCTCTACTCTTCTCTCATGAGAGAATACACTTTGACCTTATTTCAGTAAACTCTTGTTAAAATATATCATGGGCTAGTCTGTGCTTTATATCACTAAAGGCATGTGTTTAAAATGGTTTGATTTAAAGAAGAGAGAACATTACTGGAGTGTAAATATGTTGAGCACATATAATCATAGTGATAAAGGGTCATTAACCATATAAGATGATCCATGGACTGTAAAATGCAAGGTTTTCTTTGTAAAATCAAATAATGCAAGTGGTCACATTATGAAAGATTTTAGTTGCAAACCATGCTCTAATTTTATCCCTTTACAGTACTTTAATGCTTTATTATTTTAAAGTAAAGCAGGACACTAACCGGATTTTTGTGAGACATGTGAATGAATCAAGTCCTTTGGAACGACACCCGTACAAGAAACGGTGTTCATATGCATCCCTTCCCAGGGAAAATGAATTTACCTTTTATTGTAACTCCTGCTTTGGGTAATTTTACAAACAAAATGACATCCCATGGAGCTGCAGTCCATCTGCAAAGAGGAAATACTGCTGGGTTTCTTGCCACTGTATATTGATTGTGGATTATGTCAGAAAACAGCACAGCTGGTAAAGGAAGCTCCAAAATGGCTACTAACAGGAGAAAATCAGTAAGGTCGGGTTACAGCTTTGAGTGGGTGTTGGAGCAAAGTGCTGACAATGATTCGGTAATAGGCATGCAGATGGGGCAAGGGTGTTTGGGGGATTTTTTTTTGTCCAACTGTGCAAGTCTGTCTGTTGGATTTAAAGGGATTGTCCAGACATGAAAACCAAAAAAAAGAAACGATATTCACTTTTTTTTCTCTGCAGCTGGATCGCTTTGTGAACTGGTAAGGGGTTCTTGAGACTAGTTCACTGGGCAGGAGCGTGAAGAAAAACTTCACACCCCTTGCATTTTTTGGCCTTTTTAAACGCCCTAAATGGGACAGTGCCTGAGCTATTCCGACATATAAATATGCTTTGATCTAAACTCTTCCATTGTAGATTTGGCTGTATGTTTTTCTCTAGGATTGCCCTGTATTTAGCTTCATCCATCTTCCCAGTAACTCCAACTAGCTTTCCAGTCAGGGTGAGGTGCAGGGGTTGCTTTCCTCCGCACATAGCATTTAGGCTCTCTAGACTAGAGCACATTGGCCAAACTAAAGCCTTTTTATGTGGCCTTCAGACAGGTACCAGACAGTGTTGGCTGGGTTCTGACACCGGCAGCATGTCCTTGTGTCTGTATGAGGTGCTGATAATTGATGCACTGGTATGCTGCACCCCACTGTGGAGTATAGAACCATATAAAAGCATTTGCTGTGTGCCTCTTTCATGTTTTGTGTGTGAATGTTGTGGGTAGTGTCTCCAACTGTGCAACCAGTTCTCCCCACGCAAAAGAAGAAAACCCACCAAACTAACTTCCCCAGCAACAGGGTCCTAAGTCTGCAGCAGGGGTTCTTGCTAGCTGATGCCAAGTAGGGTAAGAATTTGGTAGTGCTGTCCTGAGCAAAATAATTCTGCATCTATCCTGGCCATAATTCAGTCTCTGCATCTGGCTAGGGTAAAATAATATTGCGTCTGTCCTAGCCGAAGTAATTCTGCATCTAGCCTGGGCAAATTAATTCTGCATCTGTGTGGGGCAAAATATTTCAGTACCTGTCTGCATCTGTCCTGAGCAAAAATCATTCTGTGTCTGTAACCATACATTTGAATGGGCGTGTTTGCATTTTTTTTTTTGTCTGTTATGAAAGTGGACCAACACCCTGGCGGATCGGCCTGGGAATCTCTAAGATTCCCAGACCGATCCGATCCCTCCCCACGGGGCATCCAAAATCGGGATGCCTCACTGTGTGAAACCCCCCAGGACACCCCATTCACCTTACCTTGATCCTGGTCCAACGGCGCATGCGTGGGCCGCAGCCGCATCTCCCGCTTCTCTCTAGCAGGGCGAGTGCCTGAGCAGGCTATTTGTGAATGGCCGGTGCGGG
This sequence comes from Gastrophryne carolinensis, assembly GCA_027917425.1. Classification (NCBI taxonomy): domain Eukaryota; kingdom Metazoa; phylum Chordata; class Amphibia; order Anura; family Microhylidae; genus Gastrophryne; species Gastrophryne carolinensis. The sequence continues at coordinate 149,852,388 of CM051236.1, forward strand.
TGCACTCCCTGTTAGAGGGAAGCGCAAGATGTAGCCGCCAGCTTGCTTGGAACTGCTGTGGTTGTACGTCGCTTGGACGTGCATACCACAGCGGCGACGAGCGGCCGTGCATGCGCCGCAGGAGCGGGGTGAGGTGAGTTTTTTCACACGATCTGGGGGGTTTCACATAGGGGGGGTGCCCCACGGAATTGGCCCAAGACCCAGGATAGTCAAAATCCTGGGTGTTGGTCCACTTTAACTGGCCCTTGGAGTGAGACCAGAATGCTGATGTGGCCCTCGGTGAAAATTAATTTGATCTAGCGTGATACTCGACCTCCTAGCTGACTCTAATTAGTGCTCTGCTAGCTTGGGCTGTCAGTTTAGGTGGATTCCCATGTCTTGATCTGTTTGCAGTTGTACCATTTGAATATGATGCATTAAACAAGGTTCAGTGAGATGTTCAGAGCATGGGCTATGTTTTTTTAATAACCTAACCCTACAATACACTTCACCAAAGCTTTATCCCTGAGCTGGCTGGTGTGTTCCTTGGTTTTCATGATGCTTATTGTTCACCAATCTTCTCTAACAAACCTTTGAGGCCTTCACAGAACAGCTGTAATTATACAGGGAATAGATGTCTTACAGGTGGGCTCTATTTAATATATATTCTGAAGACAATTGGTCACACTATATGAGCTCCACACTTTTCATTTATTGCTTTTAATTTATAAAATCAACTCCACAAATACTTTGTACTTTGTTCAATCACATGAAATTTCAAACAATACATTTAAGCTGGTGGCTGTAATATTTTAAAAAACGTTTAGGGATAAAAATAGCAACAGAGGGAGTTATTAATACTGCTAAACAGTTTTTTCCTTTCACTGGGCAGGAGAAACATTGGGGCTGAATGTACTTTTCTGTTTTATAGAGTAAGACCGCTTTGTCTCCCGACCCAGCCAGAGCTGGATTATTGTTATTGTTTATTTATTGAGCACTGTCATTTAGAGAGCACTATCCTAGTTTGTGGTCCTGTACTAGGTACACATTACAGGAGGGAAAACAAGTTAAATACTAAACTCATAGATGCCGGAGGAAGTTAGGAGAATTGGCACTAGAAAAGCTATTTCTTTCTACAGCCAGTGCTGCAGCTTTGCTCCAAGGGCATCCAAGGCCAAGAGGACTCGCCAAAATTGTCACCCTTTTGGCTGATGCTGCCTTTAAAGGGTGTTTTTAAAATTCAGTTATTGTCCTGTGCTTAACAGTTATTTTTTTACATTTCTATTTGTTTGTAAATGTTTTATCATGAAGAGTTTTCTCTAGTAACTGTACACCAATATGGTGTGTTTGGTGTACAGAGCAGGAGATTCCTGACTCTGGCTTAATAATCATCTGATTGGCTGAGGCAGAGTTGATACTCCACACTCTGGAACTCACAGATTTAACCCCCCCTGCTCTAATTCAGCCAATTTAGGTGAGGGGATCACAACCTTGTGTTCCACTAGTTAAAGCTTTGGTGGCAGCGTCCTCACCTGGAGCAGGGTCCCTGTCTTTACTGCTGCCTATTTTTCCAGGCACTGCTTTGTGAGAAGAGCCACTGCTGAGCTCACCCTTTGACAGTGGAAGGCTGCTGGGACTTGTAGGCAGCAGCTATATTAAAGGGCAAGGGCAAGGAAAGCCTTGCCCATTTTAGAAACAAGGACCCACAGGAATATAGAAACTTAGAAACTGCATGCTGAAGTAAATCACATGTATTGGGGCACAATGCTGTGTTTTATGTTACATTAAACATGAGATAAAGAGCCTAAACCTCCCCCAAACCTTACTGGACCACTGCCCCCCCCCCCCTCCGGCTTCACAATTGAGTAGTATTTACTCACCTCACCGGTGAGCCATCTTCTGGGTCCCTTGAATTGTGGGCAAACTCCCGATGGGTGGCGCCATCTTACATTGGGATGCAATGGAGCTGCCCGAAATCCTGGGAGACTTCGCTGAGCTGCAAGATCGCTGTGGGACATTAAAAGGCATGGCTAAAGCCGTGCTTGTCAGTTAGCGATGGCTAAGCGGGCGGCAGGGTGAGGATCAGGCCCTGAAGCAGCCAGATGTTACCACAGCCGGCAGCGGTGACATCCAAAAGGTGAGTAGGGGCCGATGGGGGGGGGAATCACCCCCTTTTTATTTAGGTCTGATGTTACTGATAACACGTGGCTGTCATGTCAGCCCATAAGCAACCCCTGATAGAAAGTGCCGCTCACACCAAGATAATATAAATGAATCAATATTTATTAATAAATAAAGAGAAACAAGCTGATCCAAATATGACATATAAGACAAACAATGATCTGGATAAATTAGGGCTCCATATAATCTTATTGTTATAAAAATAATCAATGTGCAGGGTATAATAAATGTGCAGGGTATAGGAAAGTGCTTAATTGATCCAAAGACCAAGGGGAATTACAAGGGATAACAAAGAGATTACAAAAGAACAACAATAATTTACAAAGTGTCTGTGCGCTACTGATTACTGTGCAAAATGGTAAGATGAAGTGCAAATATACAAGCTTATTGGATAAAAAGTTCAATCAAAAGTGCCTAGTGAATGAGAGCAAATCTTATCAAAATCAAATCATATAACCTATTTAGGTACCCCAAATCCAGATCAAGGTAGAACATCACACCGACGCGTTGCGTGGATCTCGTCCACTTCACCAGACACTGCTCAAAACATTGTGTGACCTCTCCTGGCTACAAACAAACACTTTTAGAATTTTTTTTTTTTTTTTATATTTTTAAGCAGAATTGTCATTACAGGTCTGGCACTAAAGTGTTATTGTCACAGAGTTAAAACAATGTCATTCCACGTGTTTTCGCTTTGTTACAGGTGTATACGTGTTCAAAAACAGACTTTAATCACATAGCGTTTGGTGCTCTATGCTATAGCGACCATATCCAGAGCGCTGACGCTGTGTGTGTGTGTTCTTTTTTTGATAAGTATGGTGAGTTAGAGCGCCCAACATACATCACATTCCTCAATGCGGCCAGGTTACTACAGCGACTAAGGCGCTCTGTTACAGTGCCCGATAACTGCTTACAGCACCTACTAGCAGCCGCTCTAAGCGCCGTTATGCAGACGCTCATCTGTCGAAACCTGGCATTGGTAGTGAATCATCCTCTTAATGTGAATGCAAAAAGTACATATTCTAAGTATGTCACACACCCCGCTTCAAGATATCCATAAAATGTGGGTAATACCGACCTGAAGAGGGTGTTCCTGCAGAGATGATAGCAAAAAAGAAAGCCCCTCCCTGATCCATAAATACCTGGGACCTCCCACTCATCACCCAGTTTTCCATCTCTGCAGACGGCGAGCAAGTCAGAAGATGATGGCTCCTCCTTGCACAGGGGGATTTAAGGTAGCCGGGATGATTCCCGGCCCGTTATTTATTTCCGTTTGGACCCTTTTTTTCCTAGAATCCATATGCCTCCCAGCTTTGGCTGTGGGTCCAGGCGAGGGTATTTCAGCACCTTAGGTGCTCAGGAGCAACGCTCCACCGTGAGACCCTATACAAGAGGGTAGGCGGTTACACCGGGTTGGTGACCCCAGTTTGGGATGCCCTGTCCCTTAGTTTAACGGCCCTTCCAGGATCCTTTTTCAGCAGTGGGGATGGGGGGTGTGGGTCCCTTCTTTTCTTCAACATGGTCTGGATCAGGGGCTTCAACTTAGTACCTTGAAAGGGCAGGTTTCTGCCCTGGCGGTGTTCTTCCAAAGGTCCTTTGCACTTCATCCCTTGGTCAAGACTTTTTTCCAAGGAGTTACGCATATACGGCCTCCGAGGAAGCCTTTTGTTCCTGTTTGGGATTTGAACCTGGTTCTTTCTGCTCTTCAGGGTCCTCCGTTTGAGCCCTTGAATGAGGTTGCCTTGTCTTCACTTACTCAAAAGGTGGCCTTTTTGGTGGCTATCACTTCTGTTAGGCGTGTTTCTGAGTTGGCAGCTTTATCCATTAAAGCTCCGTACTTCGAAAGGCATCAGGACAAGGTTGTCTTTCGTTTCAAGCCGGATTTTCTTCCTAAGGTGGTCTCTGCTTTTCATCTGAATCAGGACATTGTTCTGCCTTCTCTATGTCCTAATCCCAGCAACGACAAGGAAAGGGCGCTGCATTCCTTGGATGTAGTTCGTGTTGTGAAATATTATCTGGTGGTTACGTCTTCTTTTCGTAAGACTGATGCTTTTTTTGTGGTGCCTTTTGGGCCTAGGAAAGGTTTGGCTCCTGCCAAATCTTCCATTAGTAAATGGATTCGTCAGGCCATCATTGGGGCCTATTCTGCCAAGGGGAGGAGTCCCCCTTTTCGTGTTACTGCTCATTCTACTCGTGCGGTTGGAGCGTCCTGGGCTTTTCAGCACCAGGCCTCAGTTGAGCAAGTTTGCAAGGCTGCTACTTGGTCCTCTGTTCACACTTTTTCCAAGTTTTACAAGGTTGATGTTCGGGCCTCAGCGGATGCTGTTTTTGGCCGCAAAGTTCTGCAAGCTGTTGTGGTTTAAGTTGTGCATTGTTGCCTTCTTTTGGATCCCCGCCCTTTTTATGGACACTGCTATTGGATGTCCCACATGTTATGGATATCTTGAAGCGGGGTGTGTGACATACTTAGAATAATACCATTTTGTGAAATACTCACCTGTAAAATGGGTATTATAAGTATGTCACACACCCCGCTTCACCCGCCCTTTTTGTATTCTGGATCCTTTATACTGTGAACTTATAGTTGCCTCTGCCTGGTCCCTTACCTTACTGCTTCTATATACTGGGTGATGAGTGGGAGGTCCCAGGTATTTATGGATCAGGGAGGGGCTTTCTTTTTTGCTATCATCTCTGCAGGAACGCCCTCTTCAGGTCGGTATTACCCACATGTTATGGATATCTTGAAGCGGGGTGTGTGACATACTTATAATACCCATTTTACAGGTGAGTATTTCACAAAATGGTATTTTTCAGAGACATGCGACATCCAAGGCACTGGTATGCATTTAGCAGTTCCTCAACACTTTTAACATATTCTGTAGATTTATTGTTTCCTAAGTTTTCACTGATCCACTTGAAGCTTTTCTAAAATCTAAAATCCTTATCATTTACAGTCCCTTCAAACACATCATCTCTCATACTCTCTGATCTGAGGACCAACAGTTTTGCTGGTGAAATGCTGGAGAATTTCTGTGAAATGTTCTGGAATCCTTGTGAATTTGTCTTTGTCACAAAGTTTTAATCTATCTCATCTTTATATGTAGTGGAAGAAGGAAGGTTTTTGTTGGAGCAGCTAAAGAATTATGATGAACATTGTCTCTAGCTGGAGCATACATGTTTCTCTGTCCCCAATCACGTGGAATGTGATACTGTTCTGTATTTCTACTGTCCCATAAACACAAGAAGCAACAATAACAATATTTTGAGAAACCTCTTTGCATTCCCACTAGCAGACCAATCACTTTCAAATCTTCACAGATATTTCATTGATGATGCTTACATTGTATAGCATCCCAAACAACTGACATCATTTCATAACTTTCCTTTAGATGACACGTATGAGTAATAGGGATTGATGGTTTCATAAATCCAATGTGAAGAACAACAGCTTTCAAACTTCTCTGGGATGAGGCAATACACAATCGCCAATCTGAAACCTTTACATTGTTAAAATACACCATTGGTCCATCAACTGTGAAAATTGTGTTAAAGTGTCCATTCTATTTCCGTAATAACACACTTTGACATTGTCATGAAGAAGGTTCTTCTGTTTCAATCTAGAAGCAAGAAGTTAAAGCGGACCTTCACTCTGAATAAGAGCCTATCTCATATGTTTCCCACACCCTGTACATACAGATTGCTCACATTAAAAATCATCCCACCTGCATCTACTGCATGTTATGAACCGTTAAACTTCCAAGATGGCGGCTCATGGGACATCAGGCAGCCTGTAAACAGGAAGTGCCTTCTTACTGGTTCACTCTTCATTCTGGGATTGCTGTCCTTTCCCTTACCCCAGCTCTGCTCTGTCTATAACCCCCCCCCCCCCTGCACTTTATCGCGCTCTCCTCTCCTCAGCGTGTGTGATGCTTCTGAATCAAGATGGCGGTGTCCATATCCTAGAGTCCTGGACAGAGTTGCAACCGGTTGGGGGAAAGAATAATACGCAAGTGACTAAAACCTTAAAAAACTATTTCCCAGCATCTAAAAATAATATATTTTAAGGTTTTGGGCTTTTCATAAAATCATGCTGAAGGTCTGGTTTAAGCTTTATCTTTTGACAACGAAAGGTCTCGGATGGGATCATATAATTTACGTTGAATAAAGCGTTCTGGCTGTTACTCCATCATACACTGATTTGAGGTCTCCATGTCTTCACCAGTAGCTTCAGCTCCACAGTCTTCATATTCTACTTCAATATCATCTAATCCAGACACTGGTGGTACAGGAACTGGCAGGGTATCCTTATGTGGAACTGGCCTAATTGCAGATTCCAGTTCAGTGTAATTAACCTTATGTTTGTTCTTTGTAGGAAAGCCCTTCAGTTTGACAAAAGTAGCAGTCGTCACTATGAATTTTGGGTTCTTTCCAAATCATGGGAACAGCAAATGGCATAGCCACTCGCCTCATATTAAACCAGACGCGAAGGCCATTTGAACCACTTGAGCATATCACATGAGGGACCCAACTTTTGTCTTGATCACAAAGTCTAGTGGACACTTAAAGTACATCTGGTACATCTGTTTAATAACATGAGTGATTGAACGTACTTGGCCTTTTGGTGTAAAAGAACCACACATATAACGGAATCTGTCCAGATAATTGATACATTGTTGGGGCATTTTTCTGCTTTAAATCAGATCAAACAGTTCAGTTAATCACTAAAACATTTACTGATAATATCTCTGTAAGAAAAATCACAATTAAGGAAAGAAACAAGCAAAAAAATGGGAATATTGTAGAAAAACAGTGTCAGTGCGTCTTATCGGGTGAATGCTGGGAAAAATAAATAAAAAGGAAAAAGTTAACTCACCTCTCCATCGCTCGCGCTGTCCCGGAAGCACACACAGACACCGGCCTTTTACAGTGGTGGGCGTGGCCGACACTCGAGCATCGCCCATGCCCACCACTATACCAAGGCCGGGTGTTCACTCTGTGTGCTGGCACCGCAGGGAGCGAGGAAGCAGTGGAGGCAGCTGTATCTGCCGCAGCCTCCTCCGCGGCGCCTGTACGTGCAAGCGCTGCGGAGGAGGCGGCAGGTACAGCTGCCTCCATCGCTTCTTCTCTGACACACGGCGTTATGCAGCAGCCTATATGGCAGTGGGAGGGGGGAATGCCACACTACCTATAGGGGAATGCCACACTGCCTATATGGCAATGGGAGGGGGAATGCCACACTGCCTATATGGCAATGGGAGGGGGGAATGCCACACTGCCTATATGGCAATGGGAGGGGGGATGCCACACTGCCTATATGGGAATGGGAGGGGGGAATGACGCACTGCCTATACTGGAATGGGGGATGCCACACTGCCTATACTGGAATGGGGGATGCCACACTGCCTATATGGGAATGGGGGGGATGCCAAACTGACTATATGGGGAATGGGATGGGGGGGATGCCACACTGCCTATGGGGAGTAGGAAGGGGGGAAAGCCACACTGCCTATGGGAGGGGGGCATCCCACATTGCCTATGGAAATGGGATGGGGGAACACCACACTGTATGTAATTGGGTGTTTTAGCACAACATTTAGCTTAGAATATTTTTTTTCTAGTTTTCCTTCCCCAAATCCTAGGTGCGTCTTATGGGCAGGTGCGTCTTATAGAGCGAAAAATACGGTGTATATACATATGTCAGAATATTATCCATTAGTTAGAACAAAAGGATACAGTGTAAAGATTCAACATGCAGCAGTATGCGCAATCTCCAGGATTGTAGACCACCTCAAATGAAAAAATAGCATTGATTGTAATATCTATATACTTAACTCAGACAGCTATGTAAATACAGGCAATTACCATAGTATCCTATGAGGGGTTGCTAGAGCGGTCCTGAACAGTGTATTCTTTAGCACATCTGACCAGTGTAAAGTCAAGGAAACCAGAGCATGACAATATGACAGAGTAAATATGTTGTTTCTGGTCAGAGTAAATATAGTCTAAATCGCATCTTTCTAGGCAAAATCATTACATGGAAATATGATATAATAGAGCATAATCATGATTCGCATTATTGATCATATAACAGGCATGTATAAGGATTACCAGTGCAATGTGAACCGTGATAGCATACAAAGCGCACGTTTCGAGCCTCTCGGACCCTTTATCAAGGCTACATAAATAATGTAATAACAAAATTAAGCACATCAAACTCCATGTTACTTGACATATTACCTTTGCTGATGATTTTTTTTTGTGTTATTTTCCTATTTTGGAATGTAAAATAAACATGTGTTAGGATTGTGCCCCCAGACCTGTGATTTGCTTACCAGCATACTGTTTCCCTGTTTCATTTATTCCTGTGGTTCTGTTTTGCTAAAGTGGGAGTGGATTCCCTGACCTTGAGTATATACCTTTATTTTAGTTGCTTACTGCAAATTCCAGAATCCTTTCACTGACAAGGATGAGCTCCCCTTCCCCACACAAAGCACAAATCAGAGAGATGTAATGACCTCCCCGGGTTAGAACACTGCCAGTAACCATTTTACTACTGGAACACAAGACTGTAATTCTCTCATCAGAAAAAGGCTGAATTAAAGTGGGGGGGGGGGGGACTCATGAGTGTGGAGCGTCGTTGCCTCAGCTGATCAAATGATTATCAAGCCCGAGTCAGGAATCCTCTGCTCTGTACACCAAAAAACTGGTGTACTGTTGCTAACCTAAACACATTGTTGCTGGAGAAAATAGTTTTAGGCCCATCAGTGTGTTGTGATGAAGGGCATTTCCTTTAGAGGCTTAGTTAATGTATCTATGCACATTATTTTATACTTACAGTAAATAGAAAAAAACCTCTTTCCTTATATATTTTTCTTTGTATTGCCTGGTTTGCTTACTCGCATAATATGGTCTACTTAGAAAACCGCCATATGCACAAGTGCTTGTTAAATACATCATCTGATCATCACCATCTGTGTGTTTTCTCCTTTCTAAGCACTCTACCTCAAGATTTTCTTTTTAAGTGGCACAGCAACCAGAACTTAAGGGATGTAAACGAGTCAGGGGAAATGAGCAGCACTGTGTACACACCACCGTAATTGCTTTATAATGAAAATGCATGTGTTGGCTGCATCATTTGTCTTTTTGGCTACATGGGAAAACCATGAGCAGGAGGCGTGTGAGTGGATGGTAGTGCAGATAGCATTTGATTAGCTAATCAGTTGCTAGTAATGTGCTTCCAAAAGCAGCACTAAAGCTGTAGTGCATGCTACATGGTCACAGTGATTCTCCAAGAAAGCTACAGGACAATTACAGTGGTTTTCCTTTACTCCATTTCAAGCAAAATAAATCTATGTTTCAGGGCCTAAAAAGTAAAAGCTGAGCATAAGAAAATTCCTAGTGCAAGATTTTTTGAGAAAGAGTTCAGAACAGGACCTTGGTGGCGAGATCAGCGTTTGGTGCTCAGAGTTGGCGAGAAAAGACGGCTTCACTAACTGACACTATGGTGCCCCACCCCCCAAGCCAAACCAAACATAGTGGCTGGCAATCCCAGGGCTCAAGGGCCGCAATGGCAGCCCCCAGTCCTAGTGTTTACCAGCCCCTATGGCTTACATCACAGATCAGGGCACATCCACACCCCCTGCCCATAGGGGGTGCAAATATTTATGGTGGGACAGCATGCCAACCACCAGGATGTTAGGCAGCTGGCTTGCAGTCCCCCTGCCCTTTAAACTGATGGGTCTTTTGGACCACTTACCAGTTCGAAAGTAGTAAAAAAGATACATATTGTCTACACAATATTTTTTTAATAATCTTAATTGACCTATACTTACCTTTGGAATGAGGAGTGATATATGTCTCCCCTCCCTCCTTGGTTCCCAGTCAAGGGCAGTGTCAGTACTTGAGCTATGGAGACTTTCTGGAATCCCCCTCATGAGACCAACACATCACTGGAGGGGAGGGGTAGGGTGGGGCTATCCCAGGAAGCCCACCTCCTTACTCCTCCCCTCCAGTGATGTAGTTGGTCATGAGAAGTGGAATTCCTCACAGGGGGCATATAAAGGCCTTCAGCCCAGCCAAAAATGTAGTACTCCTGCCCAGAAGGCCGAACAGAAACAGAGTACCAAGAGGAGGAAAACATCTGAAAAAATACATGGTGATTATTTAGATTAACTGCATAGTCACTGACTTACTTAGTCAGTGGCTTACTTAGAATTAAAGCAAACCAAAGTCCTCCAAATCCCCTCCCCCCATGGCCCCTAATCGTCCCCTTGGGTGATCCTGCTGGCTCAGCGGCGGCTCAGTTTTAAAAAATATGGGTTTTCACGCCACGCTAAACCGGCAGAATTTAGGAGCATGTCAAATCACTGATGGAGGCTTCTCGCACACCTTAATTGTTTTCTTCAACTGCCAAAAAGAGCTGAGGCCTGCCGCATTCACTGTATTAGAAATTAAAGGGCTTGCTCCAGTCAATGTGACTGACATGCGTAGCAGCCCCATGTCCTTTATCTTACCAGTGAATAATGGATAAGGCCTGCAAGCCATGGAGCTGTCTTGGAAATGGGTGTGGGTATGGGTATACTTTCAGGGCAAAATGGAACAGCTGCAGGGGGCAAACATCAGTATTAGCCTGCACAGATCCCTTAAAATGTTTGGTGCATTAGAATCCTTGGGGCAGAGTTCTAAGCACCAAACCACATAAAGAAATAAGAAGGGCTTTTTACGCGGTCCTAGTGCGATCAAGTACTCCCCTGTATCACAGTGATATTGCATAGATGCAGATGAGCCCTAAACAATATACTTGTTACAATACTGAAGAGGTTGATGATTTTATGTAGTTTAATTACATATATTTTCTAAAATGAATCTTGCCATTAGTAATTCATATACCAGTGGCCTGGAAATCACTTGCTCCTTTATGCTCATGCCAAAGTCAACAGTGATTTTCTGAAATGTTTGTTTCTATAGAAAATAGATCCGGGAGAGATTTGTCTGCTCTCCAAACCTGCTTTTCCAGAATAAAATCTGCATCCAGTTTATGTGCAGATATATCCTGGCAGAAAATAAAACTCTGCATTAGATTAAGCACAAGATTTTTCTAAACGCTAATTAAGCTGGATACTCTCCTGGTCAATAACCTAGTGGCCCATTTCCATGATCAGATAAACTGACCATTCATTGGGCGAGGACTCATATACGATCGGGTGACTTGCATTCGGACGAGGACGATTTGTCAGATTCTGTAAATGTTAGAACAATCATCACTTGCGATACAAGTATTTGTATAGACTTAAATGCAGTCGAGTTTAGTTTCCACAGTAACGTGCTGAATGAGGAAATTTATGTAGGCCAAAATGATATAACACTCGACCAATAACCAAATTCTCAATTATCACTTGATCACAGCAGGCATTTCCATGGATCAATTATTGTCTGAATGCATTTGCTTTAATTGAAAATCATTCTGTGCAAATGCCCCATAGCTCCTGTATGATTAAGGGCCAATAAGTGTCCAAAACGCGTCACCTGGTCCCCTCAGCGGGACATTTTCCCTATCTCGGATTTTGCATTTATTTTGGATTCACATTTTTGGCGTTGGACTATCTTAATTGGAACTATTAAAAGTTACTTTTTAAAAAGGATAGGCTGGATACTTTTTTGGACTTTTGCTATTTGAGAAGACTATACCAAGGGATCTTCTTTTTCCAATCTTTACAAGATGATTGGGTGAGCTGGTTGGTTTTCTAACTGTTTGTGCATAGCTCCTGACCTAATTGCTGGCCAGCCCTCCACATCCGTCATAGTGCCCTAAGCACTTCCACTCATTGCAATAACCTGAGTTTGGTGTAATCGCTGCAGGGGACAAAAAGTGAGTACAGCTGTTGTGGTTTTTTTTTTGTCTGGACAGATCCTTAAATTTCCCTGATTAGTATAATACCTAAACCACATTCTGACCATGCTAGCTGGTCCACTCGTAGACCAATATCTCTTAAATCTTAATGTCAAAAATATTTGTTAACATTTTTGCTGATGAACTTTTGACTTTCCTTCCATCTCTAATCGCAGAAGATCAGGTAGGAGTCATCCCAAGGATGAGTGAGAATAAATGAAGCACTCTCTGCACCTCTTCTATGAGGCTACGCAGCACAATATTCTATGAATGCTGCTCTAGGTGGAGGAAACCTCCCAAGGGTACTGTCTGTGGGGTGGGGGAGGGGAATTAGTCATAAAGATGGGGTTTTGGCCCACTTTATGAATTTTCATTTTCAGATGTGCTAAGCAGGGATGCTTGTTATCTTTCCTGCCCTGGTAATCAAGCCATTGGCTCATGCTGTAAAACATTCCCCTGATATCACTGAGCCTGAATTAGCTGTCATGCAGCATACAATTTGTCTTTTTGCAGATGATGCAAAGCTTTTTATAATTAAATTCCAAAAGAAGAGCCAGCACCCCATATGCTACACACAGTTGTATTCAGTCCTTCAAAGACATAACATATGTGCAAGCAAAAATCTCACTGGACCCCTTCTTTAAGGCAACATGCAAGCATCATGCATAATTAGCTACATGCATAAATAGTAAGTGCATGTAAATATAACCTTTAGGTTTTTTTTTCTTTACTTTTTATAACTAATCTACAAGTTTCCCTCTTTTATCCAGATGCTTTCCCATTCTTTTCATGATTCATTGCTTGGTTCCTGATGCAGTTGGAAAGGTGTTGAAGATCTTGATTCTTTAATATTTGGTGCCCTTTAATACCATATACAAAGCAACAATATTTAATATATATATATATCTGTCAAAACAGCCTGTATGAATCATAAATAAAATAGGCACACATTTAAATTACATATTCATTATTTTATTTTAGCATTTTTTATGTTTTTTTCAATGTATCTATTTTCTTTGCATTTTTTTATTATACTTGTAGAACCTAGTTGATTTTAGGAGCTTTATTATTTCTTAGGCTTGACGTGCTTGTTGGACATGGTTTGAAGAGCTTGATTCTTTAATATTTGGTTCTTTTGGACTAAATATATACAAAGCAACATTTATATATATATATATATATCTGTCAAAATAACCCATATAAATCAACAATGAAGTCAGCAATTTTCTGTTACAGTGGATGCAGGATTTTTAATATTCTGGATTTGGTCCGTTGGAATGCCCGCTGCATGGAGCAGGAACGGCTCTCCTTCAATCAGCCTTTTTGTTCATTTATTAATGTGCGGCTGGAGGAGCTGAATGGATTCCTAGGCGCTGACGCATTCGGCACTTGACACCACCTGCACCCCTCAATGGCCGCGGGCAGCCGTGGCAGCCATTCAATTGCGGTGGCCGCACGCAGCATAGAGATGCGAGTGATGCCGTGCATGTGACGTGGGCTTGTTGATGAGGTAAGCATATCAGGTGACAGGGGGAGTTTCACACTGTGGGGCATCTCAATTTGGGGTGGAATACAAACAGGACGTAGCCTCTTAAAGATGCTAGATGCTCTTTTGGTCCACTTGTGTGATAGTATTGATCCTCCTGTCCCTTTTGTCAGTAGTTCTTTATTATCTGAAATTAAGATATATCAAACCATCCTTTGTTATTTGTCTTTAGTAACGATAATTATTGAAAAGGAAAAGTTGTTGAAGAATTCTTTTGATATTAAAAAGAAGTCTTCACATATACCTGATTTGATGATTCATAAGCCAAAACCTATGAATCACTTTAAATTATATAAGCAAATGATCTTCCTGTTTCGGTGTGGGGTTTTTTTTAATCAGTGGAAGAACTTTAAAACATGTTGCTAAGATCCTTCATGCAATATCCCCTCTCATTATTCTAAACCTTTACAATAGATGGTTCTATGGTTTACAAGGATTAATAAGACCTAGAAAAGCAAAGTACCCTTGTTAGGCCAAATATTTCAGGAGTCATGGGGGGGTCCCAAATTTTACAAATTATTTCCAAGCAAAACAAATTGTCCTGCAGCATTACCTACTGGGTACGCCTGGAAGCAATGGCCTGCTCTTGTATTTATACTAATGATTTATTGTGGATTAATCGCCAGTTTTAAAAGGAGAATGATAATCCCATCACTCAATGCTTGGATAGGATTTGGTATACCTCTATTTTCCATCTGGTATGGCAATCCAATGTCTTCTTTGGGTAGTTTAAAGGGACTGTAAACCCAATGGCAATAATTAGCAAGCAAGCAGCTGACCTGACACCTGTCTTATATGGCTACATCATCCCTTCAGGACCACGCAAAAAAAGTGGCCCTACAGCTACCCCATCCGCGCTCAGAAAGACTCGGCTCCTTAGACGAGCCAAGCTGAGATTGTGTCAGCGCAGTCGAGCGCACTGATTGGACAGGAGGCCACGCATGTGCTGTAGAACCCGGAAAGGGTGAGTCAGATCAGGTGACCTGGGGTGTTTCACACAGCGGGGCATCCCAAATCCCAGGATAGGAAAACTCCCTTTTGTCATATTTTTGGTGTTCTTATTGTTTTTCTCTTCTGGAATGTAAAATAAAACTGTGTGTTAGGATTGTGCCCCCATTGTCTGTGATTTACTTATCAGTACACTGTTGCTAAAGTGCACGTGGCTTTCCTGGCCTGTGGTAAAGCCCTTAGTATAGTCTCTGACTAAAAATCCCAGAATCCTTCCACTTTTAACAAGTGAGCCCATCAGCAGCTTTGGCTAAATCAAGCAGCAGTAATGATGTCCCCAGGTGAGAACTCTGTCTCAGCCAATCAGACGATTAGCAAGCAAGAGAAAACTCTGCCAGGTACACCAAACAAACCAGATAGTGTATGTTGCTAAGGTAAACACATTGTTGCTAGAGAAAACAGTTTCTTTTTACAACACAAACAAATAGAAAGCAAAAAAAAAAAAAACAAATAAGCTCAGTATCTTGAGGACATTATTTTGGCACACAATAATGGGGACTTTTAAAAATGACATCGAAAGTGGAATAACCCTTTAATAACTTTGGGCCCTGGAAGGGTAAAGAAATTCCAAATATAAATGAGTGTGTCTTGGACTTAGCCCCCTTTGTTTCAGAGCTTCCAGTAGTGAAGGGCATTGCCTTCTTCTGATGTGTTGTTGTAGGCAAGGCAAAACTAACTAGGCACTCTGGGTTTAGGCAAAAATGTGAAGAAACTCCAGATAAAGCCTTATTTCTGACATTTATTCTGCTTCGGCTTCTATATTATTGAATCCAGCTTCACCTCATGATGGACAGTGGGTCTATACTTTTTCTCTCTTCTGAAGATTGAGAGATCTGGAAAGCAAAAGCATAGCTCAACCTTGGTTCGATTCAGAACAAGCTTATGTGTTGGTGCCTGGTCCATGATTTTCTGGGTACTTATATTTCCATGGGTACGCCTCTCCAGGAACTTTTAGCTCCATATTTGGTGGGACTGTACCAAGGTTTGGAGATTTTGGACCAGAGTATTTTAGGTTGTATACACAGTCCTTGGCCAATCATTTAGGAAGGGCCTATTTTTTGCTTTTTTTAAATAAATCGATAGTAGTGGATAGATGCTAAATGAGGTTTGAAAATTACAGCAATCTGCACACATAAATTGAAACTTAGTGTCAGGCCCCATGGGACACGCAGCTTCAGGTGAGTCCGCAATCCCCAATCTCCGCTGTTGCCTATAGATAAGCCCCTGTTTGTTGGGATGCTGGATACTCCTCACCGGACACGGTTGCCCCCAGGATTTGGATAGCACAAAGGATGTGGACTTACAGGGTGAAGGCAGATGAGGCAGGGACCAGGCTGGGCAGAAGTCAAGCTGGCTGAGGTCATACACAGGAATTACAGTCCTTCCGATTTGGGGTTCGAGGGGATACACAGGAGACTGGTCATGCAGACTTGAAGTATTATATATATATGAAAGGTGTAACATGTAAGAAGGGAGGCCACCAAAAAAGCTAAAGAAGCTTAATTGGCTAAGATTGGAGACTTAGCCAATTAGCCAATACAAGATTGGTAATTGGTTAACTAGTAACATCCTTATGGGAGTATAGCAAAATGCCAATATAAAAGAAAATTGACTTGAGAGCTTGCCTATTGTCTCCATGTAAGACAGTGTGATGCACAGAGGGACACATGTGACATCAGCTGGAAGAATGTTCTTTGGTCTGATACTTACTTAAAGTGGACCAACACCCAGGATTTTGACTATCCTGGGTATTGGTCCACTTCCCCGGGGCACCCCGATCGGGGGTGCCCCGCTGTGCGAAACCTCCCAGAAAGCCCCCAAAACTCACCTCTCCCCGCTCCCACGTGGCCGCGCCGTCCAATCGGCGCCGACGGACAAGCTGATTGACAGCGACGTACAAGCAGCTTGCCCGTCGGCGCCTCCCGCGCGTCACTCTTGACGTGTGCGCGCCCGCGCCGGCCATTCAGAGACGGCCGGCGCGGGCGCGCGCACGTCTAGAGGAGCGCGAGTGAGGCGGCGGCGGCGGAAGCAGCGGCTGGAGAGGTAAGGTTTTTCGGGGTGTTTGGGGGGTTTACACCCCGCGGGACATCCCGATCTCGGATGTCCCGCGGTGTATGAGGTGATCGGCCCGGGAATCTTATAGATTCCCGGGCCGATCACCTCAGGGTGTTGGTCCACTTTAAGCTTTCAAGCTATAAAGTCATGTTTGATGTAGGCCAACATTGCACATTATCAGAAACCAAAGTGTCATTCAGCAACTTACCTCATTATGGCTGCCTTCTCCCTTCCTGTCACAACACATATGCTTCTGAAAGTAGAAACAAAGTGAAGAGTAGTGGCACACCCCCTGAATTCCTTTGCCATAGACCACTAATAATAGGGCTAATTGCTGGTCTAAAGCTCCGCATCATCAGACTGTGAATGCTGGGAGAGAGTGAGAACAACAGCAAGGGTGATGAGAATGTCTGTCTTATAGTCCCCACCCATTATGCTGATTATTATGCGGCATCACAGGGCCAAAGGCCACGCCCAAATATTTCAAAAGATATGGTAAAATTGTAAACCTTGATATCTCGGCCATTTCTTCTTCAATTTAAAAATGGAAAACTGTTAAAGACCATGCCAAATGTAGCCCGACACAATGGTCTAACAATTGCCTTTGCCTTCTGTATCCCTTTAAGTCCAAAAATCTCAGGGACAGAATTTAACAAACATCTACCGTATATACTCGAGTATATTGCCCTGAGGAAGTAGTGTGGTTACACTACGATACGCGTTGGCGACGGTTTGTGGGGGTGCCCCTGGTCGGTCTGTATACACGTTCACTGTCTCTCTCTCTTTTGCCCACTCAGGTGCGCTGCCTTGCACCTGGCTGGGACTATATTGTTCTATGGTAGATGTATTAATAGCTTACTGGATTACATCCGTTTGGCATATTGCTTGCACTTTGCACTTATTTTGCACATTTGCACATATTTGATTGTTTGGATAGAGAGATCAATTACAATGCATTTAGCTTTTATATATTTTTTTGGAATGAATTTTCTCACTATGTATTATATCTAGGACCTCCGGCGCCCTCTGGTGTTGTTTTGTGTATGTAATGTAATTGTCTGTATGTGGTTTTAACTTGTAGCTCATTATGCAATAAATTGTGATTTTTCTTACTATATTATAGTGGGGTGGTGCCACTTTTTCTATAACACTTTGTGGGAGGTGTGGTCCTCTCCCTGTGTGTTTGTTTCTTGATATGTATTGTGTTTAGACTGGTGTGCACACCACAATTTACTTTCACTATTGATTTGGTTACCCTTGGGCAGATAGTCTAGTGCGGCCCATCTTGTTTGTTTGTTTGTTATACTCGAGTATAAGCCGAGTTTTTCAGCCCACTTTTTGGGCTGAAAAAAGCCGCATCGGCTTATACTCGAGTCCACTAGTAAAGTAAACTGTAAAGCCCCCATCTCCTTACCTCGCTGCTGATTGAAGAAAGGGAAAGCCTATGTCGTCATAGTGCCGGCGACGCAGGCTCCAGTGCCACCTACAGGAGACACACGCACAGCGCAGCCATGATCAATCGAAGCCCGCTAAGTGGATGAGAACGCTGACCTCAGACCCGATCAATCGACTGCCGAGAAAACCAGTCCAAGTGTCAGAACGGCGGCGGCTGCCAGGCGGAGCTGAATGGAGGGACCGGCGGCAGGAGGAGGAGGGGAGGGGGACCCCTCTGCCCCTCTGCCCCTCTGCAGGGTAACCTCGGCCAAACCCTGACCCCCGACACCTGCGCATCTGAGAGCGGCGGCGGCGGCAGCAGCAGCAGGTACCCACAGTGTGTGTGTGTGTGTGTGTGTGTCTTTCTGTGTGTGTGTGTGTGTCTGTGTCTTTTTCTGTGTGTGTGTCCGTGTGTGTGTGTGTGTGTGTGTGTGTGTGTGTGTGTGTGTCCCTGTGTGTGTGTGTGTCTCTCTTTCTGTGTGTGTGTCCTTTTCTGTGTGTGTACGTCTCTCTCTTTCTGTGTGTCAACTCCAATTCCAATTGAAAAAGCCGCCTCGGCTTATACTCGAGTCAATAACTTGTTCCACTTTTTTGTAGTAAAATTAGGTGCCTCGGCTTATAGTCGGGTCGGCCTATACTCGAGTATATACGGTATGTCCTGGGTGGTTTGCATTCAATACAACGAATGACAATAACATTTGTGCATATGCAGTCCCATACAACCAGGGAAAGTTTGGCAATAAAAAATGGAGAAGAATATAAGTGCCTAGATATGCAAAGCTAATATGTACCTTAGGGACTCAGTTGGAACAGCCATATTTAATATATTCTGTACATATTAATGAGGAACAACACACAGTAATTTCACTTTCCTGTGTGTTGTTCCTCCATACGGCAACATCCCAAATTGGGATCCCTCACTGTGTGTATTCCCCCAGGTCGCCCGATCAACTCACCTTCCAGTCGCTCCCACAGCACAGGGTCGAGCCGAAAACGAGCAAGCTAATTGTCTGAGCTTCCCGCTCAGCCAATCAGTGCGCTCGCTGTCACTCAGCTCCCTTCGGAAGTGCACTGCCAGCCACATTCCCCACTCACCTTGCAGCCGAGACGCGACGAGGGCTTGGAAGAAGGTGAGTGGATCCGGGTATCTGGGGGGTTTTACACTGTGGGGCATCTCAATTCGGGAAGCCCCAAGAACAGGAACTTGGCTGACCCAGGAGTCTTTTTGACTCAAGGGCCTCCAAAGTTCCCCTTTAAGATGAGTGTTAAGGAATTTGTTCTTTGGTACTTTTTCTTTTTTATTTATTGAAATCACTTTACAGATCTCAAATGTTCTATGGCAATAAAACATGAAAACTTTGAAGGCGGTGAATACTTTCATAGGACATGGGGTCAGCATAACCTAGCTGTGTCTCAAATTGCTTTGTCAAGAGTCTGTGTGTGTGTGTGTGTGTGTGTGTGTGTGTGTGTGTGTGTGTGTGTGTGTGTGTGTTAGAGAGAAAGTCAGCTGCTGAAAGCACCCAGAAATATCTTTAAACATAGTATGTGCATTTTACATCCGGACAGAACCTTTAATAAAGGGAGTTAGTTTCTAACAATAGAGTGTTTATCTTAAGTCCAGGCAGAAGATTTTGTTGGTCCCCCAAACCTGTGTATGAATTAAAGAGGAGTAAGACTGAATCTTCACTCTCCTGGATATTGTTCATCTTCAGCAGGGAATCATGATTTGGGATGCCCCACTGTGTGGATCTCTGGGAAACGCCATAAAAACGTACCTTTCTGACAATCCATGCATGCATGGGTCGCCAGCCAATCAGCGACTTGCAAGTCATTTATTTCTGCTAAGCTGCTCTGAAGTCAGAGCAGCATGGTAATGATGAATGGAGCTTAAGCCACTGGCCATTCCCTAAGGTACCTGTGACAGCCATACAAAAATTCCTTCTGCAGGTACGCGCCTCAGCCAAGGGAAGCCAGGGATGCAGTCCTTACATACTCCATAGAATTGCATAGAAAGGGGTACATTTTCCCGCCAATGACTGGGCATACACTCTGCGGAGCATCCTAAACCGACATCCCTGGAGTATTTTTAGAGAGGCTGATGTGCCTCTTTAGGATGAAATTTTAGCCCATACATCACTCTCTCAGTTTATGAAAAACACAGCATTAAACATCAAGGTTTGAAGGAAACCTTTAAAGATAGAACGATGAAGAGGCCATAACAAAATAGCTGACATTTTGAAGTACTCCTTGAATTGGATTCGTACTCCATACATTTTTTAAAACTAGAACACTGCTCAGTTTACGCAACGTGGCTAGCGTTTTTTCTCCAGTAGCATGTTTAACTACTGGAGCAAAAGTCTCATCATAGTACGCCATATTTTTGAGAATAGCCCTTGGGTATGAGTCTTGCTTTGTATCGCTTCACTGTGCCATCTACATTGTACTTCGTTTGTATGAAAGACGTGCAGGTGGTTTACCTCTGTTTTCTCTCATTGAGAGAAGCGTCTTGGATCTGTGTCTGAGCTTGCTCTTATCTGCTCTTCGGTACTAGTAGGTTCTGCGCTAACTTCATCTGTTTGTTCAGAAGCTACAGATGATGGCTGATCAGCATCAGTTTTCTGTTCTGTTCTTATGTCCGCTGCTGTCATCACATTGTCTCTCAGATCTTCAACAAAAGTTATGCTGTTACTAGTGGTAACCTTGTCTGTTTTGGGATTTAGGATTTGGTAACCCTTAACAGTATCACTGTATCCAACAAAAATTCCTTCAAATGCTCTGTTTTGGAGTTTGGTGTGTTTTTCCTCTGGAATGTAAATGAATACTTTGCAACCAAAAACTCTTAGGTGTTTTATACTTGGCTTCTCATTGTGCCATAGTTCATACGGTGTTTGCTCCACTGTAATTGAAAAGGTATTTTTGTGGTAGTCCAGAGTCTGTCAGCATACATCTAATCATTCAGAGTTTTGTTCTTTCTTTCATATACCTTATTATGCTCTGGTGTGTATGGGACTGTCTTTTGATGCTCTATTTAATTTAGCATTAAGTGTTCTGTGAATTCACCTCCATTGTCACTCTCAAGTATGAGAGGTTTCGTCTGAAACTTGTTACTTGCCTTTGCTATATAGTCCTGTAATTTGTCAAGAACTTCACTCTTGTGTTGCATTAGGTAAGTGACTGTGTATCTTAAATAGTTATCTATAGTTATCTTAACAGTTAAGTAAGTCACCATGTACCTTTGCCCTCCATTTAGGGGACCACATACATCACTGTAAACTAGGTCAGGTGGTCTTGAAGCTCTATTCCGACTGACTTAACCCTTTGAGTGCCGGCCTACCGAGATTTTTTGTCACAATCTGTTGCCAGACGACTTTTCACGTTTTTGCGCTACACGTGTGCAACCTTGATTTTTGAAGGGATTTCCAGGGATTTCGATGAAAATTATATATTGTTTTTTTCAGCAGAGTCTGGGCTTCAACATGAAATGTCTTGTTTGGCCTTTTTTTAGTGTATTCTCAATACTTTTGGGTGAAATATGTGCAAAAAAATGAAAAAAAACAATTTTTTACAATTTGTAGTGTTTTTTTTGTAATAAAAAATGTAAGTTTGTTAATAAAATATTATTGCGTGTGAAAGCCCTATTTCTCCCGGTTACAATGGTACCACATATGTATAGGTATACCCCTTTTCCTGAAACAGCAGTTTAGGGGATTCCAGATAGGATACAACTATGCAATATGATTGCATAGTTGTAAGGGGTTAATAAAAAAAAAAAAATGACATAGGGTTCCCCCTTACCCAGCATTACTGACCCGGACCAGCTATGGGGGCTTGTAGAACAGGGCGCAGGGGCCAGCGTTGGTGGCCCCTGGCCCTGCAGGCTACTAGCCCACATAGCCACGTGGCCCGGGCCCTTCTGCCCCCCCCTGGCCGTTGGGGAGGCAGGTAATGGGGGGCTGGGGGTTATGGCAAGTCACCCGCTTGCCGCAGGTGACCTGCCATACCCAGAGCCTTGTGAACTGGTATAAGGGGTCTCATGGACCCCTTACCAGTTCACAAAGGGTTAAGTTAAAAAAAAGACACCAGACAAGTTCTTTATTATTCTTTTTTCACTTATACTTACCTCCCATCCAGTGTCCCACGCTGCTGCAGATGACAGTTGTCGGTAGTGATCAGAGCAGGGAGGGTGGCAGGCAGGGAGATCAGAGCCACCCTGCCTGCCACCCTCCCTGCTCCGATCGCTGCTGACAACTGACAGATCGGAGCTTGGGTGCCAGTAACCCGAGGAGCGGGGTGACGTCATCAAGTGGGCGGAGTTAGGGGCGGGGCTAGGGGCAGGGCCAGCGCCGGCCGAAGAGGATGGTGATGGCTCGTTTCTGGGCCCTCACAAGCAGCGTGGAAAGCCCAGGGGGGGGATCGGAGCCCCCCCCTGGTGAAGAGAAGACCCGGGGAGAGCCATTGCGCTGCCAGGTGAGTAAATGTCATTTACTTTTTTTTTTTTTTTTCAGATGTCGGCGCCGGCGGGGGGGGGGGGGCTATTACGGGCCCCCCCTCCTGAAGATCAGAGGCCTGGGGGCAGAAATCTAACAGCGGATTCTTGTACAGAATCGCTGGCCCTTTCAAATGAGGGGTAAGGTAAGTCTGTATGTTTTTTAATTTTTGTTTTATGGGCCTCTAAAGTCAGCTACGTGACTCTCACGTAGCTGGCACTTAGCGGTTGGAGAGGCAGCTACGTGAGAGTCACGTAGCTGGCACTAGAAGGGTTAAAGGAGCAGTATCGCAAATTTTTCTTGGAGACTTATATTTAAATGGTACTTTGAATGTAGGTAAGTGTTGGAGTAAGAATTACAAATTTAGAAAAAAATGATGTGTGTGTTGTGCAGCTGGAGACTAATAGCTCATGTTTTTGTCTTCTGAGTGTCGGAGTCCAACACTCTGGCCTGTTCCACGCTGAGGAGAGGGGTGAAACAATGTATCAAAGTATCAGCTGTTCAGTGCTGGCAGCTGTCCAGCATAAGATAACAACATTGCCTGGCCAGAACTCATATATCTAAAACAGAGAGAAAAGCTCTAGAAGTCATGTAGCTGATTTTGACAGTTTTCCCTTCATGTTGGCTCTGCTGCAGAATCTTTCAGTTTACCATTTTCTCTTTCATATTCTTATTTTTCATTTTTCCAGCTTTGTGTGTTTTGAGCAAAGCCCAACCCAGGATTTTCACTATCTGGAGTTTTGTTTTGTGCCCCTAGGGGCATCCCGACTTGGGATGCCCTGATATGTGAAATCCCCAAGATCGCCTGTGAAAAGGTACCTTTCCCTGTCCCACAGCGCATGCGCGGGCTCTCATCCAATCAGCTCTGTTTGCACGCAGATGGGGAGCCTGAGCAGTAACCTTCCTGGCCGCCCGGCCTGTCTAAATGACTATCTGTGTGAGTGCGCCAGAAAAATGGGGGGATCTGTGGTTATCCAGGGGTTGTTTCACACAGTGGGCATCCTGATTTAGAATGCCCAAGGGGGAAGGTCAATGACCGGGTCTTATAGACTTCAGGGTCGGCAACTCAGGGCTTTGTTCCACTTTAATACCTTTAGATTTTCCTGCACAGTTATTCAAAGAAGAATTTCAGTTATTTTCAGTCAGTTTAGTTTATTTTGTATAGATTTTACACATTTGAGTCACCTGGTCTCATAACAAAAGCAGCACCACACACACACACAGCCGTTACCACTGATTACAGTGTCAGCTTCTGAGGTAAAGTGTTGCTAGGAGACCAGTGGGCTAAATGAAGCAGCTCACTAAAAACAACCCAGCAGATCCCCCTATTCAGCAAATGGACTGAGCCATTGTAATTATACAATTTAAAAGAAAGGCAGATATTTTTTCCTTTTTCTATCGCCAGATTATTTATACACATGTTAGAAGCTATTGTGTGGCTATTTAATTATTTATCTTTTTTAATGCAAATTTTGTGATACTGCTCCTTTAAGCCTTGACATGCATGTCACTGCAAATGTGGCATTCCAGTTCCCTTCACATGGATCAGAGATTGTGGCTTTGACTTTCTGTTTAGTGTAAGGGGGATGCTGTCTTATTTGCTCTGCTTTCCATACAGTACAGTCTCTCTTTATGTGTCTCTGTTTGCAGCACCTAACACACACCCCGGTTTCCTTCTTGTGTATCTGTGTCTGTAGCTTTAAGAGCGGCTCTGGTGTCAGTTTCTGTGGAGTCATGCACAAGCTCCTTGCATCGCTGATACTCATCTATGAGCCTGATCTTTACAAATGCTAGTGTCAGATCTCTTTCCTGGCTCTGTCTCCAGCGCATTGATCAGTGCAGTATATGTCTCAGGCTAGCTGCACAACAAAATGGCTGCCGCGTGACTGTCTGTTTTATTCTCGCCGACTGATCTGAGTAGTGCGATCAGTTCCAGCATGGCATTTATGTGGTCTTGTATGTCCTGCTCTCTGCTAAGCCTCACTTTGTAAAGTTTCCCCAGCAGAAACAACTTGCTGTTTAAATTGCATCTCTCATGGAGTCTTTTCAGTACATCCCACATGCCTTTCGCTGTATTCTCACTGCGTATGTGTATACAGGAGAAGCTTCTTTATGTCAATCTCCACATTGGCCATGCTGTCTCCCGGTCTGGGCTTTGCTTTTCCTGGGCCGCGTCTAGTCACTGGGCTTTATCCATTCGTTGTGGCTTCATTCAAGCACTTGGATGCCATTCGGTCACTGGGCCCATAATCTGAGTGTGAGTGCTCGGTGGAGTAGAGTCAAATCCAGATAGATGTTAGTGGTATAACAGAAACTGGCTTTACAGGAACATGAATGCAGTAAGAGAATGTCCCCTTACATGGTGGAAAACACAGACAGGAACAAGAAGGAAGTATCAGTCATAGAGCAACTACACACAGCAGTAAAATGCATAGACTCTACAATTGAGTATTGGTCACAGCGCCATCTATTGTCATAACTTGTCATAGCTGTAAACTGCAGTGAATCTAGCAAAAGTCATTAATCACATTTAAAGACAAACTGTAAGCTGTTGTACAGCTTCTACAACAATCCGGACTGTTGATTATTTTTATTATGATTTATTCATCTTCATTCTTCCACCTTAAAATCAGAATATGTACTAAAAATAAGCTGAGTGGCATACATGCAGAAAATCTCTTGCCCATTATACTTCCCCTGCATGACATAATGGCAGCCTGGTCTGCTAAGTGTACCCATGGCATCATTCCCAGCAAATTGTAAATACCCACAAGAGGCTTTTATGTGTCATCAGAAATCAGCAAAACTGCTTTTTAAATATCAAGATGACTCTCTTCTAATCTACGGCAGAAGCAGAAGTTTCTATTCTCTGAGAGGACATTATGCAACCCTTGTTGCTTTCATAAGATGGAACGACTCAGTTATCACCTAAGTGGGTTATATGGAGGTCACTGGTTGCAGGGCACCAGTTCAGATCACTTATAATTTCATCTAGCAGAGTGGTTCTTGCATGTAATAGCTGTCAAATACACAGGGCCAAGGGTCTAACAAATAGGACACGTACATAGACCTACAGAGACCTATAATTACCAAGGTAATGGTAGTGAGATTTTTTTTCTAAATTGGCTTTAGCATTTCATACAAACTGGGAGTAAGTTAGGAACATCTTGTCAATGTAGATTTAAAATACAATAGCTAAGGAAAAGTCATTTTTAAATAAAATTCCCAATGTACATATTAAAAAGGCAAAATTCTGCTATTTGCAAATAAATTAACAATTATTCTGCCACTGTATTCAAACTTTTTAATGGCGTTAAGGGGAAGTCTGCTGCCAGTTGCCCATTCATTCATTGGGTTAACTGCATTCTAATATTGTATTAGTGGGATAAGGGAAGATCCAAAAAAAGAAATCTGCTACCACTGTGAAGTTGATCTTTACAAATTAATACTGGAATAAAAGAAAAGAAGAGAACTTTCTGCAGAGTACTCACATAGAGGAGTGTTCTAAATAAATAAATAGGGCACCAAAGGGATCTTTCGATTCATGCCCTTGGCAGCTGCATTTAGAGTGGATATTAGGCAAGACATAGGGCATTACTTGATATGCGCCTATTAACATCATTTTTGTGGCTATAGTGCCATCTTCCGAGCGCTGGCATTCCCGCCTTAACTGTCACTGTTCTGCGTACTACATTGTTGCTAGCAGTCGCTGCACAGGACGCTACTAATTAGCTTTGATTGTTGCACTTAGGTATTGGCCAGCCTATGTCAGTGACTGTTGGACCCGCTGGGCGATTATCCCAGCACCAGTGACCGCCACTTATTTTCTCCTTGAAACCTTTGGTTGCTGTATTAGTGTTAATATTAATTACAAGCATTAAACACTACAATCCAGTTCTGCCCATTGTGCCCTATGGGATTTTGACCTACAACGCCATGTTTCATCTGTCGCTGCTTCAGCCTTTGCGGCGCTAGTGTTAAATAAGATGTTAACTGGCGGCCACATCGACTCTACTGTTTTGGATTTCTCAAATCGGGCGGAGTGCCGCTGAAGCCAAACAATTGGCGCTGGGTGGAGCTGACGATTCTTAAATAAGAATCCCTGTGTAAAGACCCCTTTCCTCCTGATTACAGTGCATCGGTAGACACCAGTTCCTGCGCAGTAGACACCTCCAACTGAAAAGAGTGCTTTATGAGATTGGCTGAAGGCTACCGCTCGCCTAGTCCACATGGACACCGGGCTCTTCTGCACCCCCTGGGTTTTGGGGTTGCAGGTAATGGGCAGGGGATCTTTTATACCGGTGGTTTAAGACATCATCTCACCCCTTCACTGTGGCAAGGAGGGAGATGACAGAAGCCGTTGCACAGGGCAGAGAATAGCTGTTTTCTGCCCCACTGAAGACCCCAGACCAGCGATCAGAGGTCCCAGGGGAAAGATACTCTACAGGCTTGCAACTTGGAGAAGCAAGCCCATAGGTTCTACAAGCTTGGTGTTTAAAGGGTTAAAGGGAATGCCCAGGCTAACAACAAAACCACGCTCATTTATCTTCAGCCATCAGCACCTCTATGATGACCGTGCCCCCCACCATAAATCACAGTGATGCTGCCAGGCTACAGGTGCTAGCCAGGACTTGGCATGTCCCCTCTGTTTCAGTGAAGGGAGAGGGTGTGGCATTCACTGAAGATAAGATTTAAAAGGAATGTGCATGCTAACTACAAAGCCTAGTCATTTATCTTCAGTCATCCGCGTCTCTGTGAACACACGTCCCTCCCACCGTCAGTGATAGTGATGCACAGGATTCGATTTAGCAAGCAAGGCTATGGGTTTGTTGATTCCTTATAACTTTTCAGCTGTTGTCAAAGGGACATACTAAGTAGAAGAGACAAAAAAAACTAAAGTGACTGTCTAGGCAAGACAAAAAACAGCTATACTCATCTATTTCCAGTGCAGCTACACCGCTCTGGATACACTGGTGACACTGGATCCGCACACAGATGTAGCTAAGCTTACTGGCACCCGGGGCAGAGATTCAAAATGGTGCCCCCCACTTGTGCTCTGGCCCCCCTTTGGCACCGCCCTTAAACCCACTGCACCCGGAGCATGTGCCCCACCTGCCCCCCCAGCTACACCCCTGCCTGGACAGTCTTCTCTTTTCCAAGATAGCAGTCGTGGTCGAGTCTGGTTTCCACCCCGCAGCACATCCCCTCCATTCATTGCAACGGAGGGGGCTGTGCTGAGGCGGGGTCATGAACAGAGAACACAGACAGGCTCCCAAAAAGAAAACTTTAAGAAGCAAACTTATACATATGAATATGTAACTAGATTTCATTAGTAAATAACAATGTGGTTTATTGTGAATATACAAACTATGTCCTCCGCAGGGGATCCATGTTGCTCTGCCAGAACACTGTTCTAAAACAAATATTACAATTTGTACAGTAGGGGGTTGGAGCCTTCAGCAATTACTGCCTCCTCTCAATAGTCCTGTGACAGCAGCAAGCTGCGCCTGAATATTGCTTCTGAAAGTGATACTCGCTGATCATTTTGCCGTAATTAAGCAACAATTATAAAGCTGAAGCCTTTCTGTTCATAGCTATAATAAACTTTCTGTGTGCTGCTTTTAAACAGGAAATCAATGACACTGAAAGTGTAACAATGTATTTTTCTAATTATTGTGTGGTATTAATTAAATGTCATCAACACAATGCTTTTCTCCATTAGATGTCATATCTTTTGTCCCTTGTAGCTGTTCCATCCTGCTACCTACTGGCAATGTAAAACTTACCAGGTTCCAAGATTAAAGCGGACTAACAGTCAAAAATGAATTAAATCAGACCAACAAAGCAAACAGTCCTCATATGCGTCTCTCTCCAGGGCAATTTAGGTTGCTGCACATAAAAAATAATTTAACTTTTTCTATTGCCTACTGGGATAAATTTTAAAAACAAATTGGCTGCTTGTGGACATGCAGGCCACCTGCAAACAGGAAGTCATACTGGCTTTCCTGTTACTGTGCATTCCAGTTATGTAATTTGGGAGAGGAAGCTCTAAAATGGCCGCTACCTTTCTTTTCCAACTGTGCCAGGATGTTGGTCTGGTTTACACCCCACTGTGCACAGAACTGTCCCACCAATCACCCGTGGAATGAGGGAAGCCCCCATGTCAGTTCCAGTCTATTCACTGCAATGGCGGGGGGTCAGGTTTATTAAACAGACTCATCACTATGCACCAGTCTGTTAGTGACCAATCATGTGTTCACTACTCAATCATAAGTATCAGCAATACCAGTAATCCACTTGCCTGTGTGCAGCGAGCCATCAAGATAGTATAGTGAAAGAAAAGTCTTTAAACTGGACCAACACCCCTACAAGAAACAGTGCTCATATGGACCCCTCCCCTGGGCAATTCAGACATAAACATTGATTTACCTTTTTCTAACTCCTGCTGTGGTGGATTTTGCCAGCTTAGTGGCATCCTATAAAGCTGAAGGTAGCCTGCCAAGAGAAAGTTCTGCTGCTGTGCGTTGTGCGTTATGTCAGGTAAATCCAGGCAGCAGCATGACTGGGAAGCTAGGAAGCCACGGTGCTCCAAGATGACCACGACCAGGAGAAAATCAGTGAGGCTGCGTTTCAACTTTCAGTGAATGCAGGAGCAAATGTAAGTGCTGACAATGATTCAGTATCATGCATGCAAATGGTGCATATATTTATTTTATAATTAAATATAATTATTTTTTTTGATAAGTCAGGTCATATTATTATAACCACCATGAAATATCCATAGTACGGTAACTTCCATGTACAGCACAGACAGCAGCTGGATGGTATGGGGGGGCGACCCATAATTTGCTGTTAGGCTGTCCCAGGTATCTGGAGCCATGCTTACATCAGCATCCCACATCAGCTGGATGGTATCTGGGGAAGATCTACAGAGCAAACACAACAATGGAGGGGAATTTGAGTGCTAGAGTTGTACTTGGAGGTCTTAGTCATTCTCTTCCGACCAGTGTCAGACATTTCCAAACATGTGACACACTGCATTGTCTTGCAGTAAGATCCCATCCACCTCAGGGAAGACAATCATGTATGGGCGTATGTGATCTGCAATTCCCCCAGACCATAACGCTGCCACCACCAGCTTATGATGTTCCAGCAATCATTACAGAGTGTTTGTTCTCTGAAGTTTCTCATCTGACACCCCAATGTCCAGCCTTTTTATGAAGCAGAAAATGTGACTCATTGGAGAAGGCAACACTATTCCAATCAGTTGACAAAGTGAATAATACCGCGCTACTTATTTTTATACAACATTTTTTTAAACAATTTGTCAACCATTAGGTGATTAACACTATATAAAAATATCTCCACATGCAAATCACTATCCCACTATTAAGTCCAGATTGCAAATATAAATGTATAGAGCACAGAGCTAAATCATATCTGCCACTCTTTCTTCAATAGAGCTTATTCATCCATCAATAATGGTGCTTCAATTCATCAAAGGTAAGGCTTTGTTGTCATTCTGCACTAATAGATATTGATAGCCTGGCTGCTACTGATTGGCGGGGAGCTAGAATGACGAGGATCTCTGCCCACCACCTTCGTTATTTAAACTTTCGTCTCCGTCGCACCGGCTCACCTAGCCAAAGTCGTGTGGGGTGACGAAACGCGTTGGGAGCCAGCGGACGTACCCTCCCCTCTTACAACGGGGAAAGGCTTGCCTCTATTGAAGGTGGAACTGAGTACCGTGAGTGTGCTGCTGAATTATGGATAAGCGATTTTAATAATTTTTAAATGTAAGTGGCTATTTGGCATAAATAAAGTGGAAGATTTGTTTTAGCAATGTTGCACTATGGGCCTACTCTTCACTTTTGCATGACTTAAACCGGACCTTCACCATGATTTATTTAAAAGCCCAAACCCTTAAAAAACTATTCCCCAGCATCTAAAGTTAATATATTTTAAGTTTTTAGTCCCTTACTTATTATTCTTTCCCCCGCTGGGCTGCAACTCTGTTCAGGACCTGAGGATACGGGTGCTGCCATCTTGACTCAGAAGCATAAAACTTACTGAGGAGAGGAGGATGATTTTTAATGTGAGCAATCTGTATGTACAGGGTTTGGGAAACATATAAGATAGACTCTTATTCAGAGTGAAGGTCCGCTTTAACTTGAGAGTGGCAAAGGTTTTTAACCTTATATAAGCTGGATTACATAACAGCAATTTGGGAGTCGGATGCATCTTGATGTTATCTTTGGCTCAGTTGACATCAGTTTTGTGGTAAGCGCAATGTATTGGTGGTGGGCACAGAGTGTCACTAGATGAAATGAAGCACCATTATTGATGGATGAATAAGCTCTATTAAAGAAAGAATATCGGATATCGTTTAGCTCTGTGCTCCATACATTTATATTTACTATTCCAATCAGATAAGATCCAATTCAGACATGGCCATGTAGATGGAAGCCTTTTCTGACAAAGCAACTTCATTAAAGGAGGTGCAGTGACCATCCGTCTGTATTAGAAACATAGAAACATAGAAGGTTGACAGCAGAAGGAGACCATACGGTCCATCTAGTCTGCCCTTATGTGTATACTGTATGTTCTCTTTATCTTAGGATAGATGTGTGCTTATCCCAGGCATGTTTAAATTCAGTGACTGTTGATTTTTCAACTACCTCTGCTGGAAGTTTGTTCCAAGCATCTACTACTCTTTCTGTAAAATAATATTTTCTAACATTGCTCCTGATCTTCCCCCCGACTAGCTTCAGGTTGTGCCCTCTTGTTCTATCATTAAGCTTCTTCTTAAAAACACTTCCCTCCTGAACCTTATTTAGTCCTTTCACATATTTAAAGTGGACCAACACCCAGGATTTTGACTATCCTGGGTTTCGGTCCACTTCGGTGGGGCACCCCGATCGGGGGTGCCCCGCTGTGTGAAACCCCCCAGAAACCCCCAAAAACTCACCTCTCCCCGCTCCCACGTGAACGCCGCAGCCAATCCCCGCCAACGTCCAGGCGGGGGACAGGAACGTGCAAGCCGCTTCCGCCGCCGCCGCCTCCCGCGCGTCACTCTCGGCGCCCGCGCGCCCGCGCCGGCCATTCACAGAGGGCCGGTGCGGGCGCGTGCACGTCTGGAGGGGCGCGCGGGAGGCGGCGGAGGCGGAAGCGGCGGCGAATCAGGTAAGGTCTTTTTGGGGTTTCTGGGGGGTTTCACCCCGCGGGACATCCCGATCTCGGATGTCCCGCGGGGTGGGAGGTGATCGGCCCGGGAATCTTATAGATTTCCAGGCCGATCACCCCTGGGTGTTGGTCCACTTTAAAGGTCTCAATCATGTCCCCCCTCTCCCTTCTTTCCTCCAGACTGTACAAATTAAGTTCTTTAAGTCTCTCCTGATAAGTTTTAAGTTTAAAGCGGACCTTCACTATGAATAAGAGTCTATCTTATATGTTTCCCACACCCTGTACATACAGATTGTCCACATTAAAAATCATCCTACCTGCATCTACTGCATGTTATGAGCCTTTAAACATCCAAGATGGCGGCTTATGGAAGCCGCCATCTTATCAGGCAGCCTGCAAACAGGAAGTGCCTCCTGACTGTGCTGCTTTGCATTCTGGGACTGCTGACCGTTACCTGACCCCAGCTCTGCTCTGTCTGAGCAAAGCACAGCTATAACCCGCCCCCCTGTACCTTATCTCACTCTCCTCTCCTCAATAAGTGTGATGCTTCTGAGTCAAGATGGCGGCGCCCGTATCCTAAATTCCTGAACAGAGTTGCAGCCGAGTGGGGGAAAGAATAATAAGTTAGTGACTAAAAACGTAAAACATATTCATTTTAGATGCTGGAGAACCGTTTTTTAAGAGTTTGGGCTTTTCATTAAATCACGCTGAAGGTCCGGTTTAAGTCCTTCCACCATTTTCGTTGCCCGCCTTTGGACACGTTCTATTTGAATAATGTCTTTTTGCAGGTAAGGTCTCCAGAACTGCACACAGTATTCTAGCTGTGGCCTTACCAGGGCTCTATACAGCGGCATCACAACTAGGGATGAGCGAACCGGTTCGGACGAACCGGAATTCGCTCCGAATTTCAGGGAAAATTCGATTCGGCACGAACCCGAATTTTTTTGGGTTCGTGCCGATCGAATTTTCCCTGAAATAAAAAAAAAAAATGCCACCATGGTGGGAACGGGCAGGCCGGCTACGCTGTTAGCAGGCGGCGGAAGCCGGCCCGCTGACAGCGCAGCCGGCCTGCCCGCTCCCACCATGCCGGCATTTGTTTAAAAAGCAAACACTTACCTGCATGGTCGGAGCGTGGAGGCCGGCGCCGCTCTCAGGCGCCCACTGATGACGCGTCCTCTGATGACAGCTGAGAGCGGCGCCGGAGCGTGGAGGCCGGCGCCGCTCTCAGCTGTCATCAGAGGACGCGTCATCAGAGGGCGACTTGGGGAAATTCGGTGAATCGCCCCAATCGAACTTTCAAGAAGTTCGCTCATCTCTAATCACAACCTCCCTCTTCCTACTGGTGATGCCTTGAGCTATGCAGCCGAGCATCCTGCTTGCTTTTCCCTATCACTTACTTTATAAACCTACCAAGCTGCATGTCCTCCTTCATGAGCAATAAGGTGCTGATATTCAATGTTGAAAGTGGCTGGATGAAGAATGTGACTGTGCATTCCTACATGGTCTAGATGGTATGCGAAGCATATACTAATCTACTTTGCACAGAGCATATTATTTAAACTCTTGGTTCCTAAATTCAGAAACATCAGCCAATTCACTTTAGATTGGTCTTGTGTAGGTAGCTTTCTACATGACTGACAGCAAAGCAGCATGGCTGTATGTGTGCATTAGATAAGGACACAAGTTTAGAGGACTGTTAAAGCAGACCAACAGTCAAAAATGACTTAAACCAGACCAACACAACAAACAGCGACCATATGCATCTCTCCCCAGAGCAATTTAGATTGCAGCACATAAGAATCAATTTACCTTTTTCTTACTCTTGCTGGGGTCAGTTTTAAAAACAAGATGGTGGTTCATGCCTTTGCAGGTCACCTGCAAACAGGAAATGCTGCTGGACCTCCTGTTACTGTGCATTGTCAGTTATGTCAGTTGGTAGTGGAAGCTCCAAAATGGCCGCTACCTTTCTTTTCTAACTGTGCCAGGCTGTTGGTCCGGTTTAATTAATACAATAAACATTGATGATCTGTGGTGGCAGGATTAAGGAGGCGCCATTTTTTTTTTTTTTCCGGCCTCCTCATAACACAAATCACCATCTTATTTAGCATATTTATAATATTCTCAGACCAGTTTTTCAGAGAAAGGGAAAGTGTGAGGTGTTGGATTCTTCACTGTAGGGTTTATCATCTTTTTCATGGGTTTTGCATTGAAGTTTGAATATGGATTCCGAGCTCAGCCTCAGACTGCATTTTGTTTACATCCGATTTAGTGCAAACAATACAGCAACAAAGTAGCAGAGATAAAGTCTTACTAAAGGTCTCACCAACAACTGACACATGTTGCATAATATATATGTATCTATCGGCCTTATTTATCAAGGGCTAGCGCCAGGTAGTGTCTGACGAGCGCCAGGTACCGCCAGCTAACGGCGGCTACCGAATCAAGTACGCCCGGCGGCGGTCACAATGACGCATTTATCACGCTAAATGAGGCTAGCGCCGGCGAGAGCGTCAGCTAGCGCGGGATTCATCATGTAGCCGACTGCAACGAACAGCGCCGCTGCTAATCCCATCACAGCGACAGGTATGACCTGGCGCTCCCTGGCGTTGTCCAATGCATTTCAATTGAGCAATCTTTAAATAATCATAATTAATTGCTATTAATGTTTTTTTTTTTTTTTTAATGTCAAAAATTCTGTGACCAATTCTGCAATGTTAGGATTTTTTTTTAAGTAAAAAAAAAAAAAAAAAAATTGTGCAGAATTGATATTACAGGTCTGATATTCATGTATTTATATTACAAAATGTTTAGAAAAACTTGTATAATTTTTACATTAAAAAAAAATGGTAGTTTGGGGGTTAAAAACTACTTTACACACATCGCCGTCAGCGCTCTGGGGTTTAAACAAGGAATTCACAGCGCAAGAAATTTTTGAGCGTGATTTGTTAATGAATCTGCAGCAAGCCGTTCGCTCTGGCCATTCGCTGTCAGGCGCACCCATACAACGCGGAACCTGTGAAACAGCGACCCCTAACCCCGTATTCAACATTACCGCACACCGACTGAGACGCTGTCAACAAGCAAACCCCGGCCAAGCACAGCGAATACTAGCTGGCGCTGTGAAAATCACGCTACTGGCGCTCATCTGTCGCTACCTGGCGCTATTAATGAATCGGCCTCTATGTCTGTAATTAATGTGGAATGTGCTCACCCACTGCCATTGCCATTCACTATTCAAGCCATGCTGCTGCGTGATTTCTCTCCTTTTTCCCTCTCTAAAGCCCTGAAAGAGTTAAACCGGACCAATAGTCTGGCACAGTTGGAAAAGAAAGGCAGCAGCCATTTTGGAGTTTCCTCTCCCTGCATCTCATGCTGCTGCAACAGCACTTCCTGTTTGCAGTCCAGTCAGACTGCCCTCTCCTACTGCTGAAGTGGGCGAGGTAAATTTTTTTTTTACATAAAATCTCGACAGAAATCTGGTGCGACTCCAGCGCGGGTCATCATTCCTTACCGCCAAAAGCAGGGAATGTGCTCAAGTGAATGGGAGGGCGGTGCTGTGCATAGAGCACTCCTGGCGACATGAGTGAGGAAAGATGGCGTCACCTGATAATCTGCGCTTTCTTCTCCAGCGTTCTGGATGCCTCCCAGCCTATTTTATAGCGGCTGGGACCAACACCTGTGCGGGTGTTGGTTTGCTTTCAGTAAATTTATGACTGGACATCAGCTTAAAAAGGACATTCCAGGTAAAGGTTTAAATTAGCCGCTTTCTCCTCGCTCCATGCTGGCTGTCAGGGGTGGCAGCTTTCATTCCGCAACACTTCACATACCCCGATAAACCCTTCTGCTGACTTATCTTTCTCAGTCCCCAAAATGAATTCACTTCTGAGGAGACTGTCACATTGAGACATGAATGGATGAGTCATCCTCACTAGGAATTAATAGGAAATATAAAGCAGGCTGAATGAGGTGATAGATGCAGCCCCTGACAGTCAACATAGGGAGAGCCTAATTTAACCC
The DNA here is from genome assembly GCA_027917425.1 of Gastrophryne carolinensis. NCBI lineage: Eukaryota > Metazoa > Chordata > Amphibia > Anura > Microhylidae > Gastrophryne > Gastrophryne carolinensis. Next base: position 149,888,167 of record CM051236.1, read on the forward strand.
TTCACCTGGAAAGTCCTTTTAAATATTTTTGACCTAATTTCCTGCTCTTGCAGACGATAAGGGCCAAATGTAAGCAATGTCATTTTTTCCAGAACTCTCAAACAGGCCTGGAAACAGGTAGGAGTAATTTCAATCTAGAAATGACGGCCTTCTCAATAAATGGGCACGAATAGTCATTTTCAAGTCTGACTTCAATCTTCTTCTTAACAATTGAAGCAGATAGAGAGTGCAAGGATGCTGAACCCAATATATTCACAGAGTCGCCTCTGCCAGCACGGCCATGTTTCTCAGGAGAAAATAACCAAGGCTAGAGGAAAGGGAAGAGCAAAAGGCTACAGGAGCACCGAAGCGTTGGGCTGAAAGTATAAAAAAACTGTTCAACAGATGTATAGATCCATTTATTCCAGACACATTCTAACAGTATGACAAAAAAACACAGTGTTTTACCTAATACAAATATTATCCTCTATCCTTCCCCACAACAAAAATCTTTCACTGTCGTCATAGGCCCTTATTCATGAAGGGATAGCGCCAGGTAGTGCCTTGTAAGCGGCAGGTAGCGACAGGTAGTGGCAGGTGAACGCCGGACAAGGCAATTACACATTTATGAAGCAGATTCTGTTGAGCGACTGGGATAACGCCATGTAACGTACGATTCATCATTATCCCAGCCTCAGCGTACAGCGCCGGCGTTCAGCATTGCAGAGCGCCAAGTCTTACCTCTCGCTACCTGGCGCTTTCCCATACATTTCAATGGACGTTCTTTTACTTCTCTTTAAACAGGGGGTTTTTATATTTTTTTTTTTTATTCTCAAATAATGTTGTGACCTCTCCTGGCCTAGAAAAAGCCATTTTTTATATATTTCCTCAGAAATGACATTACAGGTCTGGCATTAATGTGTTCATGTTACAATGTTATTACAATGTAATTCCATATGTTTTCGCTTTGTTACTGGTGGATACATGTTCAAAAACAGCCTTTAATCATACGGCCTCTGGCGCTCTGGGCTACAGCGAAGCATTTTTGAGCGCCGGCAGTGTGTGAGGCTGTTTTTTTTTATGAATATGGTGTGAGTCGGTCGCACTGACCAGTCGCTACCATTCGCTCCTATACAGCGTTGTACTGCTCATATAGCGACTCCCCACAACGCATTCATCAATGCTGCACAGCGACTGAGTCACTCTGAACTAGCGAACCACGGCCGAGCACAGCGACTACTAGCGGGCGCTCTGAAATGCCTGCTACAGATGCTCATCTGTCGCTACCTGGCGTTAATCAGGAATCAGCCTGCCCGTAACATTGTGACAGTCAGAATGGAGATGCAGTTCAGAGGATGCCTCACCAGGTAGCACTAACTTCAGGAAAAGCGCACAGGCATGAGCTGTAGACAACAGTGGGCATAGAGGGGACAGACCTAGGTCTTACGCTGATAGAGTAGGTTCTGGGGTAATTCGAATAAATTAGATTTAGAACCTGGTTATTCCGATTGGTTAATTGCAGTGGCAGGGGTGTAGGGAGATCTAGAGCACCAGGGCCCATTATTGTTGCTCTACCACCTTAATTATCATATTTGTGCTCACTAGGTATCAATTAGAGAAAGGAAGCACCATGTATCTCTTCTTTTTCAGTCCTTAGTTGTCTATCTGCATCCAACTGAGATGAAAATAAACATTAAAAAATGTGATGTTATGTTATGGGGTAATTGAGTAGGCATTCTGCACACTGTTATGGGGTGATTGGGGAGGCATTCTGCACACTGTTATGGGGTGATTGGGAAGGCATTCTGCATGCTGTTATGGGGTGATTGGGGAGACATTCTGCACGCTGTTATGGGGTGATTGGGGAGGCATTCTGCACACTGTTATGGGGTGATTGGGGAGGCATTCTGCATGCTGTTATGGGGTGATTGGGGAGGCATTCTGCATGCTGTTATGGGGTGATTGGGGAGACATTCTGCACGCTGTTATGGGGTGATTGGGGAGGCATTCTGCACACTGTTATGGGGTGATTGGGGAGGCATTCTGCACACTGTTATGGGGTGATTGAGAAGGCATTCTGCATGCTGTTATGGGGTGATTGGGGAGGCATTCTGCACACTGTTATGGGGTGATTGGGGAGGCATTCTGCACACTGTTATGGGGTGATTGAGAAGGCATTCTGCACACTGTTATGGGGTGATTGGGGAGGCATTCTGCACACTGTTATGGGGTGATTGAGAAGGCATTCTGCACGCTGTTATGGGGTAATTGAGAAGGCATTCTGCACACTGTTATGGGGTAATTGAGAAGGCATTCTGCATGCTGTTATGGGGTGATTGGGGAGGCATTCTGCACACTGTTATGGGGTGATTGGGGAGGCATTCTGCATGCTGTTATGGGGTGATTGAGAAGGCATTCTGCACACTGTTATGGGGTGATTGGGGAGGCATTCTGCACGCTGTTATGGGTTGATTGGGGAGGCATTCTGCACGCTGTTATGGGGTGATTGGGGAGGCATTCTGCACGCTGTTATGGGGTGATTGGGGAGGCATTCTGCACGCTGTTATGGGGTGATTGGGGAGGCATTCTGCACGCTGTTATGGGGTGATTGGGGAGGCATTCTGCACACTGTTATGGGGTGATTGGGGAGGCATTCTGCACACTGTTATGGGGTGATTGGGGAGGCATTCTGCACACTGTTATGGGGTGATTGGGGAGGCATTCTGCACACTGTTATGGGGTGATTGGGGAGGCATTCTGCACACTGTTATGGGGTGATTGGGGAGGCATTCTGCACACTGTTATGGGTTGATTGGGGAGGCATTCTGCATGCTGTTATGGGGTGATTGGGGAGGCATTCTGCACACTGTTATGGGGTGATTGGGGAGACATTCTGCATGCTGTTATGGGGTGATTGGGGAGGCATTCTGCATGCTGTTATGGGGTGATTGGGGAGACATTCTGCACGCTGTTATGGGGTGATTGGGGAGACATTCTGCACGCTGTTATGTGGTGATTGGGGAGGCATTCTGCACGCTGTTATGGGGTGATTGGGGAGGCATTCTGCACACTGTTATGGGTTGATTGGGGAGGCATTCTGCACGCTGTTATGGGGTGATTGGGGAGACATTCTGCACACTGTTATGGGGTGATTGGGGAGGCATTCTGCACACTGTTGTGGGGTGATTGGGGAGACATTCTGCACACTGTTATGGGGTGATTGGGGAGGCATTCTGCACGCTGTTATGGGGTGATTGGGGAGGCATTCTGCACACTGTTATGGGGTGATTAGGGAGGCATTCTGCACGCTGTTATGGGGTGATTGGGGAGGCATTCTGCACGCTGTTATGGGTTGATTGGGGAGGCATTCGGCACACTGTTATGGGGTGATTGGGGAGGCATTCTGCACACTGTTATGGGTTGATTGGGGAGGCATTCTGCACGCTGTTATGGGGTGATTGGGGAGGCATTCTGCATGCTGTTATGGGGTGATTGGGGAGACATTCTGCACACTGTTATGGGTTGATTGGGGAGGCATTCTGCACGCTGTTATGGGGTGATTGGGGAGGCATTCTGCACGCTGTTATGGGGTGATTGGGGAGGCATTCTGCACACTGTTATGGGGTGATTGGGGAGACATTCTGCACACTGTTATGGGGTGATTGGGGAGACATTCTGCACACTGTTATGGGTTGATTGGGGAGGCATTCTGCACGCTGTTATGGGGTGATTGGGGAGGCATTCTGCATGCTGTTATGGGGTGATTAGGGAGACATTCTGCATGCTGTTATGGGGTGATTGGGGAGACATTCTGCATGCTGTTATGGGGTAATTGAGAAGGCATTCTGCACGCTGTTATGGGGTGATTGGGGAGACATTCTGCACACTGTTATGGGGTGATTGGGGAGACATTCTGCACACTGTTATGGGGTGATTGGGGGGACATTCTGCACGCTGTTATGGGGTAATTGGGGAGACATTCTGCACACTGTTATGGGGTGATTGGGGAGGCATTCTGCATGCTGTTATGGGTTGATTGGGGAGGCATTCTGCACACTGTTATGGGGTGATTGGGGAGGCATTCTGCACACTGTTATGGGGTGATTGGGGAGGCATTCTGCACACTGTTATGGGGTGATTGGGGAGACATTCTGCACACTGTTATGGGGTGATTGGGGAGGCATTCTGCACACTGTTATGGGTTGATTGGGGAGGCATTCTGCACACTGTTATGGGGTGATTGGGGAGGCATTCTGCACGCTGTTATGGGGTGATTGGGGAGGCATTCTGCACGCTGTTATGGGGTGATTGGGGAGGCATTCTGCACGCTGTTATGGGGTGATTGGGGAGGCATTCTGCACGCTGTTATGGGGTGATTGGGGAGACATTCTGCACACTGTTATGGGTTGATTGGGGAGGCATTCTGCACGCTGTTATGGGGTGATTGGGGAGACATTCTGCACGCTGTTATGGGGTGATTGGGGAGGCATTCTGCATGCTGTTATGGGGTGATTGGGGAGGCATTCTGCATGCTGTTATGGGGTGATTGGGGAGGCATTCTGCACACTGTTATGGGGTGATTGGGGAGGCATTCTGCACGCTGTTATGGGGTGATTGGGGAGACATTCTGCACGCTGTTATGGGGTGATTGGGGAGGCATTCTGCATGCTGTTATGGGTTGATTGGGGAGGCATTCTGCATGCTGTTATGGGGTGATTGGGGAGGCATTCTGCACGCTGTTATGGGGTGATTGGGGAGGCATTCTGCATGCTGTTATGGGTTGATTGGGGAGGCATTCTGCACACTGTTATGGGGTGATTGGGGAGGCATTCTGCACACTGTTATGGGGTGATTGGGGAGGCATTCTGCACACTGTTATGGGGTGATTGGGGAGGCATTCTGCACACTGTTATGGGTTGATTGGGGAGGCATTCTGCACACTGTTATGGGGTGATTGGGGAGGCATTCTGCACGCTGTTATGGGGTGATTCGGGAGGCATTCTGCACGCTGTTATGGGGTGATTGGGGGGGCATTCTGCACGCTGTTATGGGGTGATTGGGGAGACATTCTGCACGCTGTTATGGGGTGATTGGGGAGGCATTCTGCATGCTGTTATGGGTTGATTGGGGAGGCATTCTGCATGCTGTTATGGGGTGATTGGGGAGGCATTCTGCACGCTGTTATGGGTTGATTGGGGAGGCATTCTGCATGCTGTTATGGGTTGATTGGGGAGGCATTCTGCACACTGTTATGGGGTGATTGGGGAGGCATTCTGCACACTGTTATGGGGTGATTGGGGAGGCATTCTGCACACTGTTATGGGGTGATTGGGGAGACATTCTGCACACTGTTATGGGGTGATTGGGGAGGCATTCTGCACACTGTTATGGGTTGATTGGGGAGGCATTCTGCACACTGTTATGGGGTGATTGGGGAGGCATTCTGCACGCTGTTATGGGGTGATTCGGGAGGCATTCTGCACGCTGTTATGGGGTGATTCGGGAGGCATTCTGCACACTGTTATGGGTTGATTGGGGAGGCATTCTGCACACTGTTATGGGGTGATTGGGGAGGCATTCTGCACGCTGTTATGGGGTGATTCGGGAGGCATTCTGCACACTGTTATGGGTTGATTGGGGAGGCATTCTGCACGCTGTTATGGGGTGATTGGGGAGACATTCTGCACACTGTTATGGGTTGATTGGGGAGGCATTCTGCACACTGTTATGGGGTGATTGGGGAGGCATTCTGCACACTGTTATGGGGTGATTGGGGAGGCATTCTGCACACTGTTATGGGGTGATTGGGGAGGCATTCTGCACACTGTTATGGGGTGATTGGGGAGGCATTCTGCATGCTGTTATGGGGTGATTGGGGGGGCATTCTGCACACTGTTATGGGGTGATTGGGGAGGCATTCTGCACACTGTTATGGGTTGATTGGGGAGGCATTCTGCATGCTGTTATGGGGTGATTGGGGAGGCATTCTGCATGCTGTTATGGGGTGATTGGGGAGGCATTCTGTTCACTGTTATGAGGTGATTGGGAGGCATTCTGCATGCTGTTATGGGGTGATTGGGGAGGCATTCTGCACACTGTTATGGGGTGATTGGGGAGGCATTCTGCATGCTGTTATGGGGTGATTGGGGAGGCATTCTGCACACTGTTATGGGGTGATTGGGGAGGCATTCTGCACGCTGTTATGGGGTGATTGGGGAGGCATTCTGCACACTGTTATGGGGTAATTGGGGAGACATTCTGCACGCTGTTATGGGGTGATTGGGGAGACATTCTGCACGCTGTTATGGGGTGATTGGGGAGGCATTCTGCATGCTGTTATGGGGTGATTGGGGAGGCATTCTGCATGCTGTTATGGGGTGATTGGGGAGGCATTCTGCATGCTGTTATGGGGTGATTGGGGAGGCATTCTGTTCACTGTTATGAGGTGATTGGGAGGCATTCTGCATGCTGTTATGGGGTGATTGGGGAGGCATTCTGCACACTGTTATGGGGTGATTGGGGAGGCATTCTGCATGCTGTTATGGGGTGATTGGGGAGGCATTCTGCACACTGTTATGGGGTGATTGGGGAGGCATTCTGCACGCTGTTATGGGGTGATTGGGGAGGCATTCTGCACACTGTTATGGGGTAATTGGGGAGACATTCTGCACGCTGTTATGGGGTGATTGGGGAGGCATTCTGCACGCTGTTATGGGGTGATTGGGGAGGCATTCTGCACGCTGTTATGGGGTGATTGGGGAGGCATTCTGCACACTGTTATGGGTTGATTGGGGAGGCATTCTGCACGCTGTTATGGGGTGATTGGGGACGCATTCTGCACGCTGTTATGGGGTGATTGGGGGGGCATTCTGCACGCTGTTATGGGGTGATTGGGGAGACATTCTGCACGCTGTTATGGGGTGATTGGGGAGGCATTCTGCACGCTGTTATGGGGTGATTGGGGGGGCATTCTGCACGCTGTTATGGGGTGATTGGGGAGACATTCTGCACACTGTTATGGGGTGATTGGGTAGGCATTCTGCATGCTGTTATGGGGTGATTGGGGAGGCATTCTGCACACTGTTATGGGGTGATTGGGGAGGCATTCTGCATGCTGTTATGGGGTGATTGGGGAGGCATTCTGCACACTGTTATGGGGTGATTGGGTAGGCATTCTGCATGCTGTTATGGGGTGATTGGGGAGGCATTCTGCACGCTGTTATGGGTTGATTGGGGAGACATTCTGCACACTGTTATGAGGTGATTGGGGAGACATTCTGCACACTGTTATGGGTTGATTGGGGAGGCATTCTGCACACTGTTATGGGGTGATTGGGGAGATATTCTGCACACTGTTATGGGTTGATTGGGGAGGTATTCTGCACGCTGTTATGGGGTGATTGGGGACGCATTCTGCACACTGTTATGGGGTAATTGGGGAGACATTCTGCACGCTGTTATGGGGTGATTGGGGAGGCATTCTGCACACTGTTATGGGGTAATTGGGGAGACATTCTGCACGCTGTTATGGGGTGATTGGGGAGGCATTCTGCACACTGTTATGGGGTGATTGGGGAGGCATTCTGCACGCTGTTATGGGGTGATTGGGGAGGCATTCTGCATGCTGTTATGGGGTGATTGGGGAGGCATTCTGCACACTGTTATGGGGTGATTGGGGAGGCATTCTGCATGCTGTTATGGGGTGATTGGGGAGGCATTCTGCACACTGTTATGGGGTGATTGGGGAGGCATTCTGCACACTGTTATGGGGTGATTGGGGAGGCATTCTGCACACTGTTATGGGGTGATTGGGGAGGCATTCTGCACACTGTTATGGGGTGATTGGGGAGGCATTCTGCATGCTGTTATGGGGTGATTGGGGAGGCATTCTGCACACTGTTATGGGGTGATTGGGGAGGCATTCTGCACACTGTTATGGGGTGATTGGGGAGGCATTCTGCATGCTGTTATGGGGTGATTGGGGAGGCATTCTGCACACTGTTATGGGGTGATTGGGGAGGCATTCTGCACACTGTTATGGGTTGATTGGGGAGGCATTCTGCATGCTGTTATGGGGTGATTGGGGAGGCATTCTGCATGCTGTTATGGGGTGATTGGGAAGGCATTCTGCATGCTGTTATGGGGTGATTGGGGAGGCATTCTGTTCACTGTTATGAGGTGATTGGGAGGCATTCTGCACGCTGTTATGGGGTGATTGGGGACGCATTCTGCATGCTGTTATGGGGTGATTGGGGGGGCATTCTGCACGCTGTTATGGGGTGATTGGGGAGACATTCTGCACACTGTTATGGGGTGATTGGGGAGGCATTCTGCACACTGTTATGGGGTGATTGGGGAGGCATTCTGCATGCTGTTATGGGGTGATTGGGGAGGCATTCTGCATGCTGTTATGGGGTGATTGGGGAGGCATTCTGCATGCTGTTATGGGGTGATTGGGGAGGCATTCTGCATGCTGTTATGGGGTGATTGGGGAGGCATTCTGCACACTGTTATGGGGTGATTGGGGAGGCATTCTGCACACTGTTATGGGGTGATTGGGGAGGTATTCTGCATGCTGTTATGGGGTGATTGGGGAGGCATTCTGCACACTGTTATGGGGTGATTGGGGAGACATTCTGCACGCTGTTATGGGGTGATTGGGGAGGCATTCTGCACACTGTTATGGGGTGATTGGGGAGGCATTCTGCACACTGTTATGGGGTGATTGGGGAGGCATTCTGCACACTGTTATGGGGTGATTGGGGAGGTATTCTGCACACTGTTATGGGGTGATTGGGGAGGCATTCTGCATGCTGTTATGGGGTGATTGGGGAGGCATTCTGCATGCTGTTATGGGGTGATTGGGGAGGCATTCTGCACACTGTTATGGGGTGATTGGGGAGGCATTCTGCACACTGTTATGGGGTGATTGGGGAGGCATTCTGCACACTGTTATGGGGTGATTGGGGAGGTATTCTGCATGCTGTTATGGGGTGATTGGGGAGGCATTCTGCACACTGTTATGGGGTGATTGGGGAGGCATTCTGCACGCTGTTATGGGGTGATTGGGGAGGCATTCTGCACACTGTTATGGGGTGATTGGGGAGGCATTCTGCACGCTGTTATGGGGTGATTGGGGACGCATTCTGCACGCTGTTATGGGGTGATTGGGGGGGCATTCTGCACGCTGTTATGGGGTGATTGGGGAGACATTCTGCACACTGTTATGGGGTGATTGGGGAGGCATTCTGCACACTGTTATGGGGTGATTGGGGAGGCATTCTGCATGCTGTTATGGGGTGATTGGGGAGGCATTCTGCATGCTGTTATGGGGTGATTGGGGAGGCATTCTGCACACTGTTATGGGGTGATTGGGGAGGCATTCTGCACACTGTTATGGGGTGATTGGGGAGGTATTCTGCATGCTGTTATGGGGTGATTGGGGAGGCATTCTGCATGCTGTTATGGGTTGATTGGGGAGGCATTCTGCATGCTGTTATGGGGTGATTGGGGAGGCATTCTGCATGCTGTTATGGGGTGATTGGGGAGGCATTCTGCACGCTGTTATGGGTTGATTGGGGAGGCATTCTGCATGCTGTTATGGGTTGATTGGGGAGACATTCTGCACACTGTTATGAGGTGATTGGGGAGGCATTCTGCATGCTGTTATGAGGTGATTGGGGAGACATTCTGCACACTGTTATGGGGTGATTGGGGAGGCATTCTGCACACTGTTATGGGGTGATTGGGGAGACATTCTGCACACTGTTATGGGGTGATTGGGGAGGCATTCTGCACACTGTTATGGGGTAATTGGGGAGGCATTCTGCACACTGTTATGGGGTGATTGGGGAGGCATTCTGCACACTGTTATGAGGTGATTGGGGAGGCATTCTGCACACTGTTATGGGGTGATTGGGGAGGCATTCTGCACACTGTTATGGGGTGATTGGGGAGACATTCTGCACACTGTTATGAGGTGATTGGGGAGACATTCTGCACACTGTTATGGGGTGATTGGGGAGGCATTCTGCACACTGTTATGGGGTGATTGGGGAGGCATTCTGCACACTGTTATGGGGTGATTGGGGAGGCATTCTGCACACTGTTATGGGGTGATTGGGGAGACATTCTGCATGCTGTTATGGGGTGATTGGGGAGGTATTCTGCATGCTGTTATGGGGTGATTGGGGAGGCATTCTGCACACTGTTATGGGGTGATTGGGGAGGCATTCTGCACACTGTTATGGGGTGATTGGGGAGGCATTCTGCACACTGTTATGGGGTGATTGGGGAGGCATTCTGCATGCTGTTGTGGGGTGATTGGGGAGGCATTCTGCACGCTGTTATGGGGTGATTGGGGAGGCATTCTGCACACTGTTATGGGTTGATTGGGGAGGCATTCTGCACACTGTTATGGGGTGATTGGGGAGGCATTCTGCACACTGTTATTGGGTGATTGGGGAGGCATTCTGCATGCTGTTATGGGGTGATTGGGGAGGCATTCTGCACACTGTTATGGGGTGATTGGGGAGGCATTCTGCACACTGTTATGGGGTGATTGGGGAGGCATTCTGCACACTGTTATGGGGTGATTGGGGAGGCATTCTGCACACTGTTATGGGGTGATTGGGGAGGCATTCTGCACACTGTTATGGGGTGATTGGGGAGGCATTCTGCATGCTGTTATGGGGTGATTGGGGAGGCATTCTGCACACTGTTATGGGGTGATTGGGGAGGCATTCTGCACGCTGTTATGGGGTGATTGGGGAGGCATTCTGCACACTGTTATGGGGTGATTGGGGAGGCATTCTGCACACTGTTATGGGGTGATTGGGGAGGCATTCTGCACACTGTTATGGGGTGATTGGGGAGGCATTCTGCACACTGTTATGGGGTGATTGGGGAGGCATTCTGCATGCTGTTATGGGGTAACTGGGGAGGCATTCTGCACACTGTTATGGGGTGATTGGGGAGACATTCTGCACACTGTTATGGGGTGATTGGGGAGGCATTCTGCACGCTGTTATGGGGTGATTGGGGAGACATTCTGCATGCTGTTATGTGGTGATTGGGGAGGCATTCTGCACACTGTTATGGGGTGATTGGGGAGGCATTCTGCACACTGTTATGGGTTGATTGGGGAGGCATTCTGCACACTGTTATGGGTTGATTGGGGAGGCATTCTGCACACTGTTATGGGGTGATTGGGGAGGCATTCTGCACACTGTTATGGGGTGATTGGGGAGGCATTCTGCACACTGTTATGGGTTGATTGGGGAGGCATTCTGCACACTGTTATGGGGTGATTGGGGAGGCATTCTGCACACTGTTATGGGGTGATTGGGGAGGCATTCTGCACGCTGTTATGGGGTGATTGGGGAGACATTCTGCATGCTGTTATGTGGTGATTGGGGAGGCATTCTGCACACTGTTATGGGGTGATTGGGGAGGCATTCTGCACACTGTTATGGGTTGATTGGGGAGGCATTCTGCACACTGTTATGGGGTGATTGGGGAGGCATTCTGCACACTGTTATGTGGTGATTGGGGAGGCATTCTGCACACTGTTATGGGGTGATTGGGGAGGCATTCTGCACACTGTTATGGGTTGATTGGGGAGGCATTCTGCACACTGTTATGGGTTGATTGGGGAGGCATTCTGCACACTGTTATGGGGTGATTGGGGAGGCATTCTGCACACTGTTATGGGGTGATTGGGGAGGCATTCTGCACACTGTTATGGGTTGATTGGGGAGGCATTCTGCACACTGTTATGGGGTGATTGGGGAGGCATTCTGCACACTGTTATGGGGTGATTGGGGAGGCATTCTGCACGCTGTTATGGGGTGATTGGGGAGACATTCTGCATGCTGTTATGTGGTGATTGGGGAGGCATTCTGCACACTGTTATGGGGTGATTGGGGAGGCATTCTGCACACTGTTATGGGGTGATTGGGGAGGCATTCTGCACACTGTTATGGGTTGATTGGGGAGGCATTCTGCACACTGTTATGGGTTGATTGGGGAGGCATTCTGCACACTGTTATGGGGTGATTGGGGAGGCATTCTGCACACTGTTATGGGGTGATTGGGGAGGCATTCTGCACACTGTTATGGGTTGATTGGGGAGGCATTCTGCACACTGTTATGGGGTGATTGGGGAGGCATTCTGCACACTGTTATGGGGTGATTGGGGAGGCATTCTGCACGCTGTTATGGGGTGATTCGGGAGGCATTCTGCACGCTGTTATGGGGTGATTCGGGAGGCATTCTGCACACTGTTATGGGTTGATTGGGGAGGCATTCTGCACACTGTTATGGGGTGATTGGGGAGGCATTCTGCACGCTGTTATGGGGTGATTCGGGAGGCATTCTGCACACTGTTATGGGTTGATTGGGGAGGCATTCTGCACGCTGTTATGGGGTGATTGGGGAGACATTCTGCACACTGTTATGGGTTGATTGGGGAGGCATTCTGCACACTGTTATGGGGTGATTGGGGAGGCATTCTGCACACTGTTATGGGGTGATTGGGGAGGCATTCTGCACACTGTTATGGGGTGATTGGGGAGGCATTCTGCACACTGTTATGGGGTGATTGGGGAGGCATTCTGCATGCTGTTATGGGGTGATTGGGGGGGCATTCTGCACACTGTTATGGGGTGATTGGGGAGGCATTCTGCACACTGTTATGGGTTGATTGGGGAGGCATTCTGCATGCTGTTATGGGGTGATTGGGGAGGCATTCTGCATGCTGTTATGGGGTGATTGGGGAGGCATTCTGCATGCTGTTATGGGGTGATTGGGGAGGCATTCTGTTCACTGTTATGAGGTGATTGGGGAGGCATTCTGCACGCTGTTATGGGGTGATTGGGGAGGCATTCTGCATGCTGTTATGGGGTGATTGGGGAGGCATTCTGCACACTGTTATGGGGTGATTGGGGAGGCATTCTGCACGCTGTTATGGGGTGATTGGGGAGGCATTCTGCACACTGTTATGGGGTAATTGGGGAGGCATTCTGCACGCTGTTATGGGGTGATTGGGGAGGCATTCTGCACGCTGTTATGGGGTGATTGGGGAGGCATTCTGCACGCTGTTATGGGGTGATTGGGGAGGCATTCTGCACACTGTTATGGGTTGATTGGGGAGGCATTCTGCACGCTGTTATGGGGTGATTGGGGACGCATTCTGCACGCTGTTATGGGGTGATTGGGGGGGCATTCTGCACGCTGTTATGGGGTGATTGGGGAGACATTCTGCACGCTGTTATGGGGTGATTGGGGAGGCATTCTGCACGCTGTTATGGGGTGATTGGGGGGGCATTCTGCACGCTGTTATGGGGTGATTGGGGAGACATTCTGCACACTGTTATGGGGTGATTGGGTAGGCATTCTGCATGCTGTTATGGGGTGATTGGGGAGGCATTCTGCACACTGTTATGGGGTGATTGGGGAGGCATTCTGCATGCTGTTATGGGGTGATTGGGGAGGCATTCTGCACACTGTTATGGGGTGATTGGGGAGGCATTCTGCATGCTGTTATGGGGTGATTGGGGAGGCATTCTGCACACTGTTATGGGGTGATTGGGTAGGCATTCTGCATGCTGTTATGGGGTGATTGGGGAGGCATTCTGCACGCTGTTATGGGTTGATTGGGGAGACATTCTGCACACTGTTATGAGGTGATTGGGGAGACATTCTGCACACTGTTATGGGTTGATTGGGGAGGCATTCTGCACACTGTTATGGGGTGATTGGGGAGATATTCTGCACACTGTTATGGGTTGATTGGGGAGGTATTCTGCACGCTGTTATGGGGTGATTGGGGACGCATTCTGCACACTGTTATGGGGTAATTGGGGAGACATTCTGCACGCTGTTATGGGGTGATTGGGGAGGCATTCTGCACACTGTTATGGGGTAATTGGGGAGACATTCTGCACGCTGTTATGGGGTGATTGGGGAGGCATTCTGCACACTGTTATGGGGTGATTGGGGAGGCATTCTGCATGCTGTTATGGGGTGATTGGGGAGGCATTCTGCACACTGTTATGGGGTGATTGGGGAGGCATTCTGCACACTGTTATGGGGTGATTGGGGAGGCATTCTGCACACTGTTATGGGGTGATTGGGGAGGCATTCTGCACACTGTTATGGGGTGATTGGGGAGGCATTCTGCACACTGTTATGGGGTGATTGGGGAGGCATTCTGCACACTGTTATGGGGTGATTGGGGAGGCATTCTGCACACGGTTATGGGGTGATTGGGGAGGCATTCTGCACACTGTTATGGGGTGATTGGGGAGGCATTCTGCACGCTGTTATGGGGTGATTGGGGAGGCATTCTGCACGCTGTTATGGGGTGATTGGGGAGGCATTCTGCACACTGTTATGGGGTGATTGGGGAGGCATTCTGCACACTGTTATGGGGTGATTGGGGAGGCATTCTGCACACTGTTATGGGGTGATTGGGGAGGCATTCTGCATGCTGTTATGGGGTGATTGGGGAGGCATTCTGCACACTGTTATGGGGTGATTGGGGAGGCATTCTGCACACTGTTATGGGTTGATTGGGGAGGCATTCTGCATGCTGTTATGGGGTGATTGGGGAGGCATTCTGCATGCTGTTATGGGGTGATTGGGAAGGCATTCTGCATGCTGTTATGGGGTGATTGGGGAGGCATTCTGTTCACTGTTATGAGGTGATTGGGAGGCATTCTGCACGCTGTTATGGGGTGATTGGGGACGCATTCTGCATGCTGTTATGGGGTGATTGGGGGGGCATTCTGCACGCTGTTATGGGGTGATTGGGGAGACATTCTGCACACTGTTATGGGGTGATTGGGGAGGCATTCTGCACACTGTTATGGGGTGATTGGGGAGGCATTCTGCATGCTGTTATGGGGTGATTGGGGAGGCATTCTGCATGCTGTTATGGGGTGATTGGGGAGGCATTCTGCATGCTGTTATGGGGTGATTGGGGAGGCATTCTGCATGCTGTTATGGGGTGATTGGGGAGGCATTCTGCACACTGTTATGGGGTGATTGGGGAGGCATTCTGCACACTGTTATGGGGTGATTGGGGAGGTATTCTGCATGCTGTTATGGGGTGATTGGGGAGGCATTCTGCACACTGTTATGGGGTGATTGGGGAGACATTCTGCACGCTGTTATGGGGTGATTGGGGAGGCATTCTGCACACTGTTATGGGGTGATTGGGGAGGCATTCTGCACACTGTTATGGGGTGATTGGGGAGGCATTCTGCACACTGTTATGGGGTGATTGGGGAGGTATTCTGCATGCTGTTATGGGGTGATTGGGGAGGCATTCTGCACACTGTTATGGGGTGATTGGGGAGGCATTCTGCACACTGTTATGGGGTGATTGGGGAGGCATTCTGCACACTGTTATGGGGTGATTGGGGAGGTATTCTGCATGCTGTTATGGGGTGATTGGGGAGGCATTCTGCACACTGTTATGGGGTGATTGGGGAGGCATTCTGCACGCTGTTATGGGGTGATTGGGGAGGCATTCTGCACACTGTTATGGGGTGATTGGGGAGGCATTCTGCACGCTGTTATGGGGTGATTGGGGACGCATTCTGCATGCTGTTATGGGGTGATTGGGGGGGCATTCTGCACGCTGTTATGGGGTGATTGGGGAGACATTCTGCACACTGTTATGGGGTGATTGGGGAGGCATTCTGCACACTGTTATGGGGTGATTGGGGAGGCATTCTGCATGCTGTTATGGGGTGATTGGGGAGGCATTCTGCACACTGTTATGGGGTGATTGGGGAGGCATTCTGCACACTGTTATGGGGTGATTGGGGAGGTATTCTGCACACTGTTATGGGGTGATTGGGGAGGCATTCTGCACGCTGTTATGGGGTGATTGGGGAGGCATTCTGCATGCTGTTATGGGGTGATTGGGGAGGCATTCTGCATGCTGTTATGGGGTGATTGGGGAGGCATTCTGCATGCTGTTATGGGGTGATTGGGGGGGCATTCTGCACACTGTTATGAGGTGATTGGGAGGCATTCTGCATGCTGTTATGGGGTGATTGGGGAGGCATTCTGCACACTGTTATGGGGTGATTGGGGAGGCATTCTGCACGCTGTTATGGGGTGATTGGGGAGGCATTCTGCATGCTGTTATGGGGTGATTGGGGAGGCATTCTGCACACTGTTATGGGGTGATTGGGGAGGCATTCTGCACACTGTTATGGGGTGATTGGGGAGGTATTCTGCATGCTGTTATGGGGTGATTGGGGAGGCATTCTGCACACTGTTATGGGGTGATTGGGGAGGCATTCTGCACACTGTTATGGGGTGATTGGGGAGGCATTCTGCATGCTGTTATGGGGTGATTGGGGAGGCATTCTGCACACTGTTATGGGGTGATTGGGGAGGCATTCTGCATGCTGTTATGGGGTGATTGGGGAGACATTCTGCATGCTGTTATGGGTTGATTGGGGAGGCATTCTGCATGCTGTTATGGGGTGATTGGGGAGGCATTCTGCATGCTGTTATGGGGTGATTGGGGAGGCATTCTGCACGCTGTTATGGGTTGATTGGGGAGGCATTCTGCATGCTGTTATGGGTTGATTGGGGAGACATTCTGCACACTGTTATGAGGTGATTGGGGAGGCATTCTGCATGCTGTTATGAGGTGATTGGGGAGACATTCTGCACACTGTTATGGGGTGATTGGGGAGGCATTCTGCATGCTGTTATGGGGTGATTGGGGAGGCATTCTGCACGCTGTTATGGGGTGATTGGGGAGGCATTCTGCACGCTGTTATGGGGTGATTGGGGAGGCATTCTGCACACTGTTATGGGGTGATTGGGGAGACATTCTGCACACTGTTATGGGGTGATTGGGGAGGCATTCTGCACACTGTTATGGGGTAATTGGGGAGGCATTCTGCACACTGTTATGGGGTGATTGGGGAGGCATTCTGCATGCTGTTATGGGGTGATTGGGGAGGCATTCTGCACACTGTTATGGGGTGATTGGGGAGGCATTCTGCACACTGTTATGAGGTGATTGGGGAGGCATTCTGCACACTGTTATGGGGTGATTGGGGAGGCATTCTGCATGCTGTTATGGGGTGATTGGGGAGGCATTCTGCACACTGTTATGGGGTGATTGGGGAGACATTCTGCACACTGTTATGAGGTGATTGGGGAGGCATTCTGCACACTGTTATGGGGTGATTGGGGAGGCATTCTGCACACTGTTATGGGGTGATTGGGGAGACATTCTGCACACTGTTATGAGGTGATTGGGGAGACATTCTGCACACTGTTATGGGGTGATTGGGGAGGCATTCTGCACACTGTTATGGGGTGATTGGGGAGACATTCTGCACACTGTTATGGGGTGATTGGGGAGGCATTCTGCACACTGTTATGGGGTGATTGGGGAGGCATTCTGCACACTGTTATGGGGTGATTGGGGAGACATTCTGCACACTGTTATGGGGTGATTGGGGAGACATTCTGCACGCTGTTATGGGGTGATTGGGGAGGTATTCTGCATGCTGTTATGGGGTGATTGGGGAGGCATTCTGCACACTGTTATGGGGTGATTGGGGAGGCATTCTGCACACTGTTATGGGGTGATTGGGGAGGCATTCTGCACACTGTTATGGGGTGATTGGGGAGGCATTCTGCATGCTGTTGTGGGGTGATTGGGGAGGCATTCTGCACGCTGTTATGGGGTGATTGGGGAGGCATTCTGCACACTGTTATGGGTTGATTGGGGAGGCATTCTGCACACTGTTATGGGGTGATTGGGGAGGCATTCTGCACACTGTTATTGGGTGATTGGGGAGGCATTCTGCATGCTGTTATGGGGTGATTGGGGAGGCATTCTGCACACTGTTATGGGGTGATTGGGGAGGCATTCTGCATGCTGTTATGGGGTAATTAGGGAGACATTCTGCACACTGTTATGGGGTGATTGGGGAGGCATTCTGCACACTGTTATGGGGTGATTGGGGAGGCATTCTGCACACTGTTATGGGGTGATTGGGGAGGCATTCTGCACACTGTTATGGGGTGATTGGGGAGGCATTCTGCATGCTGTTATGGGGTGATTGGGGAGGCATTCTGCACACTGTTATGGGGTGATTGGGGAGGCATTCTGCACGCTGTTATGGGGTGATTGGGGAGGCATTCTGCACACTGTTATGGGGTGATTGGGGAGGCATTCTGCACACTGTTATGGGGTGATTGGGGAGGCATTCTGCACACTGTTATGGGGTGATTGGGGAGGCATTCTGCACACTGTTATGGGGTGATTGGGGAGGCATTCTGCATGCTGTTATGGGGTAACTGGGGAGGCATTCTGCACACTGTTATGGGGTGATTGGGGAGACATTCTGCACACTGTTATGGGGTGATTGGGGAGGCATTCTGCACGCTGTTATGGGGTGATTGGGGAGACATTCTGCATGCTGTTATGTGGTGATTGGGGAGGCATTCTGCACACTGTTATGGGGTGATTGGGGAGGCATTCTGCACACTGTTATGGGGTGATTGGGGAGGCATTCTGCACGCTGTTATGGGGTGATTGGGGAGGCATTCTGCACACTGTTATGGGGTGATTGGGGAGGCATTCTGCACGCTGTTATGGGGTGATTGGGGAGGCATTCTGCATGCTGTTATGGGTTGATTGGGGAGGCATTCTGCACACTGTTATGGGGTGATTGGGGAGGCATTCTGCACACTGTTATGGGGTAATTGGGGAGGCATTCTGCATGCTGTTATGGGGTGATTGGGGAGACATTCTGCACACTGTTATGGGGTGATTGGGGAGGCATTCTGCATGCTGTTATGGGTTGATTGGGGAGGCATTCTGCACGCTGTTATGGGGTGATTGGGGAGGCATTCTGCATGCTGTTATGGGGTGATTGGGGAGACATTCTGCACACTGTTATGGGGTGATTGGGGAGGCATTCTGCACACTGTTATGGGGTGATTGGGGAGGCATTCTGCACACTGTTATGGGGTGATTGGGGAGGCATTCTGCACACTGTTATGGGGTGATTGGGGAGGCATTCTGCACACTGTTATGGGTTGATTGGGGAGGCATTCTGCATGCTGTTATGGGGTGATTGGGGAGGCATTCTGCACACTGTTATGGGGTGATTGGGGAGACATTCTGCACACTGTTATGGGGTGATTGGGGAGGCATTCTGCACACTGTTATGAGGTGATTGGGGAGGCATTCTGCACACTGTTATGGGGTGATTGGGGAGGCATTCTGCACACTGTTATGGGGTGATTGGGGAGACATTCTGCACACTGTTATGAGGTGATTGGGGAGACATTCTGCACACTGTTATGGGGTGATTGGGGAGGCATTCTGCACACTGTTATGGGGTGATTGGGGAGACATTCTGCACACTGTTATGGGGTGATTGGGGAGGCATTCTGCACACTGTTATGGGGTGATTGGGGAGGCATTCTGCACACTGTTATGGGGTAATTAGGGAGACATTCTGCACACTGTTATGGGGTGATTGGGGAGGCATTCTGCACGCTGTTATGGGGTGATTGGGGAGGCATTCTGCATGCTGTTATGGGGTGATTGGGGAGACATTCTGCATGCTGTTATGGGGTGATTGGGGAGGCATTCTGCACACTGTTATGGGGTGATTGGGGAGGCATTCTGCACACTGTTATGGGGTGATTGGGGAGGCATTCTGCACGCTGTTATGGGGTGATTGGGGAGGCATTCTGCACACTGTTATGGGGTAATTAGGGAGACATTCTGCACACTGTTATGGGGTGATTGGGGAGGCATTCTGCACACTGTTATGGGGTAATTAGGGAGACATTCTGCACACTGTTATGGGGTGATTGGGGAGGCATTCTGCACACTGTTATGGGGTGATTGGGGAGACATTCTGCACACTGTTATGGGGTAATTAGGGAGACATTCTGCACACTGTTATGGGGTGATTGGGAAGGCATTCTGCACACTGTTATGGGGTAATTAGGGAGACATTCTGCACACTGTTATGGGGTAATTGGGGAGGCATTCTGCACACTGTTATGGGGTGATTGGGGAGGCATTCTGCACACTGTTATGGGGTGATTGGGGAGACATTCTGCACACTGTTATGGGGTAATTAGGGAGACATTCTGCACACTGTTATGGGGTAATTGGGGAGGCATTCTGCACACTGTTATGGGGTGATTGGGGAGGCATTCTGCACACTGTTATGGGGTGATTGGGGAGGCATTCGGCATGCTGTTATGTGGTGATTGGGGAGGCATTCTGCATGCTGTTATGTGGTGATTGGGGAGGCATTCTGCATGCTGTTATGGGGTGATTGGGGAGGCATTCTGCACACTGTTATGGGGTGATTGGGGAGGCATTCTGCATGCTGTTATGGGGTGATTGGGGAGGCATTCTGCACACTGTTATGGGGTGATTGGGGAGGCATTCTGCACGCTGTTATGGGGTGATTGGGGAGGCATTCTGCACACTGTTATGGGGTGATTGGGGAGGCATTCTGCACACTGTTATGGGGTGATTGGGGAGGCATTCTGCACACTGTTATGGGGTGATTGGGGAGGCATTCTGCACACTGTTATGGGGTGATTGGGGAGGCATTCTGCATGCTGTTATGGGGTAACTGGGGAGGCATTCTGCACACTGTTATGGGGTGATTGGGGAGACATTCTGCACACTGTTATGGGGTGATTGGGGAGGCATTCTGCACGCTGTTATGGGGTGATTGGGGAGGCATTCTGCATGCTGTTATGTGGTGATTGGGGAGGCATTCTGCACACTGTTATGGGGTGATTGGGGAGGCATTCTGCACACTGTTATGGGGTGATTGGGGAGGCATTCTGCACGCTGTTATGGGGTGATTGGGGAGGCATTCTGCACACTGTTATGGGGTGATTGGGGAGGCATTCTGCACGCTGTTATGGGGTGATTGGGGAGGCATTCTGCATGCTGTTATGGGTTGATTGGGGAGGCATTCTGCACACTGTTATGGGGTGATTGGGGAGGCATTCTGCACACTGTTATGGGGTAATTGGGGAGGCATTCTGCATGCTGTTATGGGGTGATTGGGGAGACATTCTGCACACTGTTATGGGGTGATTGGGGAGGCATTCTGCATGCTGTTATGGGTTGATTGGGGAGGCATTCTGCACGCTGTTATGGGGTGATTGGGGAGGCATTCTGCATGCTGTTATGGGGTGATTGGGGAGACATTCTGCACACTGTTATGGGATGATTGGGGAGGCATTCTGCACACTGTTATGGGGTGATTGGGGAGGCATTCTGCACACTGTTATGGGGTGATTGGGGAGACATTCTGCACACTGTTATGGGGTGATTGGGGAGGCATTCTGCACACTGTTATGAGGTGATTGGGGAGGCATTCTGCACACTGTTATGGGGTGATTGGGGAGGCATTCTGCACACTGTTATGGGGTGATTGGGGAGACATTCTGCACACTGTTATGAGGTGATTGGGGAGACATTCTGCACACTGTTATGGGGTGATTGGGGAGGCATTCTGCACACTGTTATGGGGTGATTGGGGGGACATTCTGCACACTGTTATGGGGTGATTGGGGAGGCATTCTGCACACTGTTATGGGGTGATTGGGGAGGCATTCTGCACACTGTTATGGGGTAATTAGGGAGACATTCTGCACACTGTTATGGGGTAATTGGGGAGACATTCTGCACACTGTTATGGGGTGATTGGGGAGGCATTCTGCACGCTGTTATGGGGTGATTGGGGAGGCATTCTGCATGCTGTTATGGGGTGATTGGGGAGACATTCTGCATGCTGTTATGGGGTGATTGGGGAGGCATTCTGCACACTGTTATGGGGTGATTGGGGAGGCATTCTGCACACTGTTATGGGGTGATTGGGGAGGCATTCTGCACGCTGTTATGGGGTGATTGGGGAGGCATTCTGCACACTGTTATGGGGTAATTAGGGAGACATTCTGCACACTGTTATGGGGTGATTGGGGAGGCATTCTGCACACTGTTATGGGGTAATTAGGGAGAAATTCTGCACACTGTTATGGGGTGATTGGGGAGGCATTCTGCACACTGTTATGGGGTGATTGGGGAGACATTCTGCACACTGTTATGGGGTAATTAGGGAGACATTCTGCACACTGTTATGGGGTGATTGGGAAGGCATTCTGCACACTGTTATGGGGTAATTAGGGAGACATTCTGCACACTGTTATGGGGTAATTGGGGAGGCATTCTGCACACTGTTATGGGGTGATTGGGGAGGCATTCTGCACACTGTTATGGGGTGATTGGGGAGACATTCTGCACACTGTTATGGGGTAATTAGGGAGACATTCTGCACACTGTTATGGGGTAATTGGGGAGGCATTCTGCACACTGTTATGGGGTGATTGGGGAGGCATTCTGCACACTGTTATGGGGTGATTGGGGAGGCATTCGGCATGCTGTTATGGGGTGATTGGGGAGACATTCTGCACACTGTTATGGGGTAATTGGGGAGGCATTCTGCACACTGTTATGGGGTGATTGGGGAGGCATTCTGCACACTGTTATGGGGTGATTGGGGAGACATTCTGCACGCTGTTATGGGGTAATTAGGGAGACATTCTGCACACTGTTATGGGGTAATTGGGGAGGCATTCTGCACACTGTTATGGGGTGATTGGGGAGGCATTCTGCACACTGTTATGGGGTAATTAGGGAGACATTCTGCACACTGTTATGGGGTAATTGGGGAGGCATTCTGCACACTGTTATGGGGTGATTGGGGAGGCATTCTGCACACTGTTATGGGGTGATTGGGGAGGCATTCTGCATGCTGTTATGGGGTGATTGGGGAGGCATTCTGCACACTGTTATGGGGTGATTGGGGAGGCATTCTGTTCACTGTTATGAGGTGATTGGGAGGCATTCTGCACGCTGTTATGGGGTGATTGGGGACGCATTCTGCATGCTGTTATGGGGTGATTGGGGGGGCATTCTGCACGCTGTTATGGGGTGATTGGGGAGACATTCTGCACACTGTTATGGGGTGATTGGGGAGGCATTCTGCACACTGTTATGGGGTGATTGGGGAGGCATTCTGCATGCTGTTATGGGGTGATTGGGGAGGCATTCTGCATGCTGTTATGGGGTGATTGGGGAGGCATTCTGCACGCTGTTATGGGGTGATTGGGGAGGCATTCTGCACACTGTTATGGGGTGATTGGGGAGGCATTCTGCACACTGTTATGGGGTGATTGGGGAGGCATTCTGCACACTGTTATGGGGTGATTGGGGAGGTATTCTGCATGCTGTTATGGGGTGATTGGGGAGGCATTCTGCACACTGTTATGGGGTGATTGGGGAGACATTCTGCACGCTGTTATGGGGTGATTGGGGAGGCATTCTGCACACTGTTATGGGGTGATTGGGGAGGCATTCTGCACACTGTTATGGGGTGATTGGGGAGGCATTCTGCACACTGTTATGGGGTGATTGGGGAGGTATTCTGCATGCTGTTATGGGGTGATTGGGGAGGCATTCTGCACACTGTTATGGGGTGATTGGGGAGGCATTCTGCACACTGTTATGGGGTGATTGGGGAGGCATTCTGCACACTGTTATGGGGTGATTGGGGAGGTATTCTGCATGCTGTTATGGGGTGATTGGGGAGGCATTCTGCACACTGTTATGGGGTGATTGGGGAGGCATTCTGCACGCTGTTATGGGGTGATTGGGGAGGCATTCTGCACACTGTTATGGGGTGATTGGGGAGACATTCTGCACACTGTTATGGGGTGATTGGGGAGACATTCTGCATGCTGTTATGGGGTGATTGGGGAGGCATTCTGCACACTGTTATGGGGTGATTGGGGAGGCATTCTGCACGCTGTTATGGGGTGATTGGGGACGCATTCTGCATGCTGTTATGGGGTGATTGGGGGGGCATTCTGCAAGCTGTTATGGGGTGATTGGGGAGACATTCTGCACACTGTTATGGGGTGATTGGGGAGGCATTCTGCACACTGTTATGGGGTGATTGGGGAGGCATTCTGCATGCTGTTATGGGGTGATTGGGGAGGCATTCTGCATGCTGTTATGGGGTGATTGGGGAGGCATTCTGCACACTGTTATGGGGTGATTGGGGAGGTATTCTGCACACTGTTATGGGGTGATTGGGGAGGTATTCTGCATGCTGTTATGGGGTGATTGGGGAGGCATTCTGCACACTGTTATGGGGTGATTGGGGAGGCATTCTGCATGCTGTTATGGGGTGATTGGGGAGGCATTCTGCATGCTGTTATGGGGTGATTGGGGAGGCATTCTGCACACTGTTATGTGGTGATTGGGGAGGCATTCTGCACACTGTTATGGGGTGATTGGGGAGGCATTCTGCATGCTGTTATGGGGTGATTGGGGAGGCATTCTGCACACTGTTATGGGGTGATTGGGGAGGCATTCTGCACACTGTTATGGGGTGATTGGGGAGGCATTCTGCATGCTGTTATGGGGTGATTGGGGAGGCATTCTGCACACTGTTATGGGGTGATTGGGGAGGCATTCTGCATGCTGTTATGGGGTGATTGGGGAGGCATTCTGCATGCTGTTATGGGGTGATTGGGGAGGCATTCTGCATGCTGTTATGGGGTGATTGGGGAGGCATTCTGCACACTGTTATGGGGTGATTGGGGAGGCATTCTGCACACTGTTATGGGGTGATTGGGGAGGCATTCTGCACACTGTTATGGGGTGATTGGGGAGGCATTCTGCACACTGTTATGGGGTGATTGGGGAGGCATTCTGCACACTGTTATGGGGTGATTGGGGAGGCATTCTGCACACTGTTATGGGTTGATTGGGGAGGCATTCTGCATGCTGTTATGGGGTGATTGGGGAGGCATTCTGCATGCTGTTATGGGGTGATTGGGGAGGCATTCTGCACGCTGTTATGGGTTGATTGGGGAGGCATTCTGCATGCTGTTATGGGTTGATTGGGGAGACATTCTGCACACTGTTATGAGGTGATTGGGGAGGCATTCTGCATGCTGTTATGAGATGATTGGGGAGACATTCTGCACACTGTTATGGGGTGATTGGGGAGGCATTCTGCACACTGTTATGGGGTGATTGGGGAGACATTCTGCACACTGTTATGGGGTGATTGGGGAGGCATTCTGCACACTGTTATGGGGTAATTGGGGAGGCATTCTGCACACTGTTATGGGGTGATTGGGGAGGCATTCTGCACACTGTTATGAGGTGATTGGGGAGGCATTCTGCACACTGTTATGGGGTGATTGGGGAGGCATTCTGCACACTGTTATGGGGTGATTGGGGAGACATTCTGCACACTGTTATGAGGTGATTGGGGAGACATTCTGCACACTGTTATGGGGTGATTGGGGAGGCATTCTGCACACTGTTATGGGGTGATTGGGGAGACATTCTGCACACTGTTATGGGGTGATTGGGGAGGCATTCTGCACACTGTTATGGGGTGATTGGGGAGGCATTCTGCACACTGTTATGGGGTGATTGGGGAGACATTCTGCACACTGTTATGGGGTGATTGGGGAGACATTCTGCACGCTGTTATGGGGTGATTGGGGAGACATTCTGCATGCTGTTATGGGGTGATTGGGGAGGCATTCTGCACACTGTTATGGGGTGATTGGGGAGGCATTCTGCACGCTGTTATGTGGTGATTGGGGAGGCATTCTGCACACTGTTATGGGGTGATTGGGGAGGCATTCTGCACACTGTTATGGGTTGATTGGGGAGACATTCTGCACGCTGTTATGGGGTGATTGGGGAGGCATTCTGCACACTGTTATGGGTTGATTGGGGAGACATTCTGCACACTGTTATGGGGTGATTGGGGAGGCATTCTGCACGCTGTTATGGGGTGATTGGGGAGGCATTCTGCACACTGTTATGGGTTGATTGGGGAGGCATTCTGCACACTGTTATGGGGTGATTGGGGAGGCATTCTGCACACTGTTATGGGGTGATTGGGGAGGCATTCTGCACACTGTTATGGGGTGATTGGGGAGGCATTCTGCATGCTGTTATGTGGTGATTGGGGAGGCATTCTGCATGCTGTTATGTGGTGATTGGGGAGGCATTCTGCATGCTGTTATGGGGTGATTGGGGAGGCATTCTGCACACTGTTATGGGGTGATTGGGGAGGCATTCTGCATGCTGTTATGGGGTGATTGGGGAGGCATTCTGCACACTGTTATGGGGTGATTGGGGAGGCATTCTGCACGCTGTTATGGGGTGATTGGGGAGGCATTCTGCACACTGTTATGGGGTGATTGGGGAGGCATTCTGCACACTGTTATGGGGTGATTGGGGAGGCATTCTGCACGCTGTTATGGGGTGATTGGGGAGACATTCTGCATGCTGTTATGTGGTGATTGGGGAGGCATTCTGCACACTGTTATGGGGTGATTGGGGAGGCATTCTGCACACTGTTATGGGGTGATTGGGGAGGCATTCTGCACGCTGTTATGGGGTGATTGGGGAGGCATTCTGCACGCTGTTATGGGGTGATTGGGGAGGCATTCTGCACACTGTTATGGGGTGATTGGGGAGGCATTCTGCACGCTGTTATGGGGTGATTGGGGAGGCATTCTGCACACTGTTATGGGGTGATTGGGGAGGCATTCTGCACACTGTTATGGGGTAATTGGGGAGGCATTCTGCATGCTGTTATGGGGTGATTGGGGAGACATTCTGCACACTGTTATGGGGTGATTGGGGAGGCATTCTGCATGCTGTTATGGGTTGATTGGGGAGGCATTCTGCACGCTGTTATGGGGTGATTGGGGAGGCATTCTGCATGCTGTTATGGGGTGATTGGGGAGACATTCTGCACACTGTTATGGGGTGATTGGGGAGGCATTCTGCACACTGTTATGGGGTGATTGGGGAGGCATTCTGCACACTGTTATGGGGTGATTGGGGAGGCATTCTGCACACTGTTATGGGTTGATTGGGGAGACATTCTGCACACTGTTATGGGGTGATTGGGGAGGCATTCTGCACACTGTTATGGGGTAATTAGGGAGACATTCTGCACACTGTTATGGGGTAATTGGGGAGACATTCTGCACACTGTTATGGGGTGATTGGGGAGGCATTCTGCACGCTGTTATGGGGTGATTGGGGAGGCATTCTGCATGCTGTTATGGGGTGATTGGGGAGACATTCTGCATGCTGTTATGGGGTGATTGGGGAGGCATTCTGCACACTGTTATGGGGTGATTGGGGAGGCATTCTGCACACTGTTATGGGGTGATTGGGGAGGCATTCTGCACGCTGTTATGGGGTGATTGGGGAGGCATTCTGCACACTGTTATGGGGTAATTAGGGAGACATTCTGCACACTGTTATGGGGTGATTGGGGAGGCATTCTGCACACTGTTATGGGGTAATTAGGGAGACATTCTGCACACTGTTATGGGGTAATTGGGGAGGCATTCTGCACACTGTTATGGGGTGATTGGGGAGGCATTCTGCACGCTGTTATGGGTAATTAGGGAGACATTCTGCACACTGTTATGGGGTAATTGGGGAGGCATTCTGCACACTGTTATGGGGTGATTGGGGAGGCATTCTGCACACTGTTATGGAGTGATTGGGGAGGCATTCTGCACGCTGTTATGGGGTGATTGGGGAGGCATTCTGCACACTGTTATGGGGTAATTAGGGAGACATTCTGCACACTGTTATGGGGTGATTGGGGAGACATTCTGCACACTGTTATGGGGTGATTGGGGAGGCATTCTGCATGCTGTTATGGGGTGATTGGGGAGACATTCTGCACACTGTTATGGGGTGATTGGGGAGGCATTCTGCACACTGTTATGGGGTGATTGGGGAGGCATTCTGCACACTGTTATGGGGTGATTGGGGAGGCATTCTGCACACTGTTATGGGGTGATTGGGGAGGCATTTTGCACACTGTTATGGGGTGATTGGGGAGGCATTCTGCACACTGTTATGAGGTGATTGGGTAGGCATTCTGCACACTGTTATGGGGTGATTGGGTAGGCATTCTGCACACTGTTATGGGGTGATTGGGGAGGCATTCTGCATGCTGTTATGGGGTGATTGGGGAGGCATTCTGCATGCTGTTATGGGGTGATTGGGGAGGCATTCTGCACACTGTTATGGGGTGATTGGGGAGGCATTCTGCACACTGTTATGGGGTGATTGGGGAGGCATTCTGCACGCTGTTATGGGGTGATTGGGGACGCATTCTGCACGCTGTTATGGGGTGATTGGGGAGGCATTCTGCACACTGTTATGGGGTGATTGGGGAGGCATTCTGCACACTGTTATGGGGTGATTGGGGAGGCATTCTGCACACTGTTATGGGGTGATTGGGGAGGCACTCTGCACGCTGTTATGGGGTGATTGGGGAGGCATTCTGCATGCTGTTATGGGGTGATTGGGGAGGCATTCTGCATGCTGTTATGGGGTGATTGGGGAGGCATTCTGCACACTGTTATGGGGTGATTGGGAGGCATTCTGCATGCTGTTATGGGGTGATTGGGGAGGCATTCTGCACACTGTTATGGGGTGATTGGGAGGCATTCTGCATGCTGTTATGGGGTGATTGGGGAGGCATTCTGCACACTGTTATGGGGTGATTGGGGAGGCATTCTGCATGCTGTTATGGGGTGATTGGGGAGGCATTCTGCACACTGTTATGGGGTGATTGGGGAGGCACTCTGCACACTGTTATGGGGTGATTGGGGAGGCATTCTGCATGCTGTTATGGGGTGATTGGGGAGGCATTCTGCACACTGTTATGGGGTGATTGGGGAGGCATTCTGCATGCTGTTATGGGGTGATTGGGGAGGCATTCTGCACACTGTTATGGGGTGATTGGGGAGACATTCTGCACACTGTTATGGGGTGATTGGGGAGGCATTCTGCACACTGTTATGGGTTGATTGGGGAGGCATTCTGCACACTGTTATGGGGTGATTGGGGAGGCATTCTGCACACTGTTATGGGTTGATTGGGGAGGCATTCTGCATGCTGTTATGGGGTGATTGGGGAGGCATTCTGCATGCTGTTATGGGGTGATTGGGGAGGCATTCTGCATGCTGTTATGGGGTGATTGGGGAGGCATTCTGCATGCTGTTATGGGGTGATTGGGGAGGCATTCTGCATGCTGTTATGGGGTGATTGGGGAGGCATTCTGCATGCTGTTATGGGGTGATTGGGGAGGCATTCTGCACACTGTTATGGGGTGATTGGGGAGGCATTCTGCACGCTGTTATGTGGTGATTGGGGAGGCATTCTGCACACTGTTATGGGGTGATTGGGGGGGCATTCTGCACACTGTTATGGGGTGATTGGGGAGGCATTCTGCACACTGTTATGGGTTGATTGGGGAGACATTCTGCACGCTGTTATGGGGTGATTGGGGAGGCATTCTGCACGCTGTTATGGGGTGATTGGGGAGGCATTCTGCACGCTGTTATGGGGTGATTGGGGAGGCATTCTGCACACTGTTATGGGTTGATTGGGGAGGCATTCTGCACACTGTTATGGGGTGATTGGGGAGGCATTCTGCACACTGTTATGGGGTGATTGGGGAGGCATTCTGCATGCTGTTATGTGGTGATTGGGGAGGCATTCTGCATGCTGTTATGGGGTGATTGGGGAGGCATTCTGCACACTGTTATGGGGTGATTGGGGAGGCATTCTGCACGCTGTTATGGGGTGATTGGGGAGGCATTCTGCACACTGTTATGGGGTGATTGGGGAGGCATTCTGCACGCTGTTATGGGGTGATTGGGGAGACATTCTGCATGCTGTTATGTGGTGATTGGGGAGGCATTCTGCACGCTGTTATGGGGTGATTGGGGAGGCATTCTGCACACTGTTATGGGGTGATTGGGGAGGCATTCTGCACGCTGTTATGGGGTGATTGGGGAGGCATTCTGCACGCTGTTATGGGGTGATTGGGGAGGCATTCTGCACGCTGTTATGGGGTGATTGGGGAGGCATTCTGCACGCTGTTATGGGGTGATTGGGGAGGCATTCTGCATGCTGTTATGGGTTGATTGGGGAGGCATTCTGCACACTGTTATGGGGTGATTGGGGAGGCATTCTGCACACTGTTATGGGGTGATTGGGGAGGCATTCTGCATGCTGTTATGGGGTGATTGGGGAGACATTCTGCACACTGTTATGGGGTGATTGGGGAGGCATTCTGCACACTGTTATGGGGTGATTGGGGAGGCATTCTGCACACTGTTATGGGGTGATTGGGGAGGCATTCTGCACACTGTTATGGGGTGATTGGGGAGGCATTCTGCACACTGTTATGGGGTGATTGGGGAGGCATTCTGCACACTGTTATGGGGTGATTGGGGAGGCATTCTGCATGCTGTTATGGGGTGATTGGGGAGACATTCTGCACACTGTTATGGGGTGATTGGGGAGGCATTCTGCATGCTGTTATGGGGTGATTGGGGAGACATTCTGCACACTGTTATGGGGTGATTGGGGAGGCATTCTGCATGCTGTTATGGGTTGATTGGGGAGACATTCTGCACACTGTTATGGGGTGATTGGGGAGGCATTCTGCACACTGTTATGGGGTGATTGGGGAGACATTCTGCACGCTGTTATGGGGTGATTGGGGAGGCATTCTGCATGCTGTTATGGGGTGATTGGGGAGGCATTCTGCATGCTGTTATGGGGTGATTGGGGAGACATTCTGCATGCTGTTATGGGTTGATTGGGGAGGCATTCTGCATGCTGTTATGGGGTGATTGGGGAGGCATTCTGCACACTGTTATGGGGTGATTGGGGAGGCATTCTGCACACTGTTATGGGGTGATTGGGGAGGCATTCTGCACACTGTTATGGGGTGATTGGGGAGGCATTCTGCATGCTGTTATGGGGTGATTGGGGAGACATTCTGCACACTGTTATGGGGTGATTGGGGAGGCATTCTGCACACTGTTATGGGGTGATTGGGGAGGCATTCTGCACGCTGTTATGGGGTGATTGGGGAGGCATTCTGCATGCTGTTATGGGGTGATTGGGGAGGCATTCTGCACACTGTTATGGGGTGATTGGGGAGGCATTCTGCATGCTGTTATGGGTTGATTGGGGAGACATTCTGCACACTGTTATGGGGTGATTGGGGAGGCATTCTGCATGCTGTTATGGGGTGATTGGGGAGGCATTCTGCACACTGTTATGGGGTGATTGGGGAGGCATTCTGCACACTGTTATGGGGTGATTGGGGAGGCATTCTGCACACTGTTATGGGGTGATTGGGGAGACATTCTGCACGCTGTTATGGGGTGATTGGGGAGGCATTCTGCATGCTGTTATGGGGTGATTGGGGAGGCATTCTGCATGCTGTTATGGGGTGATTGGGGAGGCATTCTGCACACTGTTATGGGGTGATTGGGGAGGCATTCTGCACGCTGTTATGGGGTGATTGGGGAGGCATTCTGCACACTGTTATTGGGTGATTGGGGAGGCATTCTGCACACTGTTATGGGGTGATTGGGGAGGCATTCTGCACACTGTTATGGGGTGATTGGGGAGGCATTCTGCACACTGTTATGGGGTGATTGGGGAGGCATTCTGCACACTGTTATGGGGTGATTGGGGAGGCATTCTGCACACTGTTATTGGGTGATTGGGGAGGCATTCTGCACACTGTTATGGGGTGATTGGGGAGGCATTCTGCATGCTGTTATGGGTTGATTGGGGAGACATTCTGCACACTGTTATGGGGTGATTGGGGAGGCATTCTGCACACTGTTATGGGGTGATTGGGGAGGCATTCTGCACACTGTTATGGGGTGATTGGGCAGACATTCTGCACGCTGTTATGGGGTGATTGGGGAGGCATTCTGCACACTGTTATGGGGTGATTGGGGAGGCATTCTGCATGCTGTTATGGGGTGATTGGGGAGGCATTCTGCACGCTGTTATGCGGTGATTGGGGAGGCATTCTGCACACTGTTATGGGGTGATTGGGGAGGCATTCTGCATGCTGTTATGGGGTGATTGGGGAGGCATTCTGCACACTGTTATGGGGTGATTGGGGAGGCATTCTTCACACTGTTATGGGGTGATTGGGGAGGCATTTTGCACACTGTTATGGGGTGATTGGGGAGGCATTCTGCACACTGTTATGGGGTGATTGGGTAGGCATTCTGCACACTGTTATGGGGTGATTGGGTAGGCATTCTGCACACTGTTATGGGGTGATTGGGGAGGCATTCTGCATGCTGTTATGGGGTGATTGGGGAGACATTCTGCACGCTGTTATGAGGTGATTGGGGAGGCATTCTGCACGCTGTTATGGGGTGATTGGGGAGGCATTCTGCACACTGTTATGGGGTGATTGGGGAGGCATTCTGCATGCTGTTATGGGGTGATTGGGGAGACATTCTGCACACTGTTATGGGGTGATTGGGGAGGCATTCTGCACACTGTTATGGGGTGATTGGGGAGGCATTCTGCACACTGTTATGGGGTGATTGGGGAGACATTCTGCACACTGTTATGGGGTGATTGGGGAGACATTCTGCACACTGTTATGGGGTGATTGGGGAGACATTCTGCACACTGTTATGGGGTGATTGGGGAGACATTCTGCACACTGTTATGGGGTGATTGGGGAGACATTCTGCACACTGTTATGGGGTGATTGGGGAGACATTCTGCACACTGTTATGGGGTGATTGGGGAGACATTCTGCACACTGTTATGGGGTGATTGGGGAGACATTCTGCACACTGTTATGGGGTGATTGGGGAGGCATTCTGCACGCTGTTATGGGGTGATTGGGGAGGCATTCTGCACACTGTTATGGGGTGATTGGGGAGGCATTCTGCACGCTGTTATGGAGTGATTGGGGAGGCATTCTGCACACTGTTATGGTTTGATTGGGGAGGCATTCTGCACACTGTTATGGGGTGATTGGGGAGGCATTCTGCACACTGTTATGGGGTGATTGGGGAGGCATTCTGCATGCTGTTATGGGGTGATTGGGGAGGCATTCTGCACACTGTTATGGGGTGATTGGGGAGACATTCTGCACACTGTTATGGGGTGATTGGGGAGGCATTCTGCACACTGTTATGGGGTGATTGGGGAGGCATTCTGCACACTGTTATGGGGTGATTGGGGAGGCATTCTGCATGCTGTTATGGGGTGATTGGGGAGGCATTCTGCATGCTGTTATGGGGTGATTGGGGAGACATTCTGCACACTGTTATGGGTTGATTGGGGAGGCATTCTGCACACTGTTATGGGGTGATTGGGGAGGCATTCTGCACACTGTTATGGGGTGATTGGGGAGGCATTCTGCACACTGTTATGGGGTGATTGGGGAGGCATTCTGCATGCTGTTATGGGGTGATTGGGGAGGCATTCTGCACACTGTTATGGGTTGATTGGGGAGGCATTCTGCATGCTGTTATGGGGTGATTGGGGAGGCATTCTGCATGCTGTTATGGGGTGATTGGGGAGACATTCTGCACACTGTTATGGGGTGATTGGGGAGGCATTCTGCACGCTGTTATGGGGTGATTGGGGAGGCATTCTGCACACTGTTATGGGGTGATTGGGGAGGCATTCTGCACGCTGTTATGGGGTGATTGGGGAGGCATTCTGCATGCTGTTATGGGGTGATTGGGGAGGCATTCTGCACGCTGTTATGGGGTGATTGGGGAGGCATTCTGCACGCTGTTATGGGGTGATTGGGGAGGCATTCTGCACACTGTTATGGGGTGATTGGGAAGGCATTCTGCACACTGTTATGGGGTGATTGGGAAGGCATTCTGCACACTGTTATGGGGTGATTGGGAAGGCATTCTGCACACTGTTATGGGGTGATTGGGAAGGCATTCTGCACACTGTTATGGGGTGATTGGGGAGGCATTCTGCACACTGTTATGGGGTGATTGGGGAGGCATTCTGCACACTGTTATGGGGTGATTGGGGAGGCATTCTGCATGCTGTTATGGGGTGATTGGGGAGGCATTCTGCATGCTGTTATGGGGTGATTGGGGAGGCATTCTACATGCTGTTATGGGGTGATTGGGGAGGCATTCTGCATGCTGTTATGGGGTGATTGGGGAGGCATTCTGCATGCTGTTATGGGGTGATTGGGGAGGCATTCTGTTCACTGTTATGAGGTGATTGGGAGGCATTCTGCATGCTGTTATGGGGTGATTGGGGAGGCATTCTGCATGCTGTTATGGGGTGATTGGGGAGGCATTCTGCATGCTGTTATGGGGTGATTGGGGAGGCATTCTGCACACTGTTATGGGGTAATTGGGGAGACATTCTGCACACTGTTATGGGTTGATTGGGGAGGCATTCTGCATGCTGTTATGGGGTGATTGGGGAGGCATTCTGCACACTGTTATGGGGTGATTGGGGAGGCATTCTGCACGCTGTTATGGGGTAATTGGGGAGACATTCTGCACACTGTTATGTGGTGATTGGGGAGGCATTCTGCATGCTGTTATGGGGTGATTGGGGAGGCATTCTGCACACTGTTATGGGGTAATTGGGGAGACATTCTGCACACTGTTATGTGGTGATTGGGGAGGCATTCTGCATGCTGTTATGGGGTGATTGGGGAGGCATTCTGCACACTGTTATGGGGTGATTGGGGAGGCATTCTGCACACTGTTATGGGGTGATTGGGGAGGCATTCTGCACACTGTTATGGGGTGATTGGGGAGACATTCTGCACACTGTTATGTGGTGATTGGGGAGGCATTCTGCACACTGTTATGTGGTGATTGGGGAGACATTCTGCACACTGTTATGGGGTGATTGGGGAGGCATTCTGCACGCTGTTATGGGGTGATTGGGGAGGCATTCTGCACACTGTTATGGGGTGATTGGGGAGGCATTCTGCACACTGTTATGGGTTGATTGGGGAGGCATTCTGCATGCTGTTATGGGGTGATTGGGGAGGCATTCTGCATGCTGTTATGGGGTGATTGGGGAGGCATTCTGTTCACTGTTATGAGGTGATTGGGAGGCATTCTGCACGCTGTTATGGGGTGATTGGGGAGGCATTCTGCATGCTGTTATGGGGTGATTGGGGAGGCATTCTGCACGCTGTTATGGGTTGATTGGGGAGGCATTCTGCACACTGTTATGGGTTGATTGGGGAGGCATTCTGCATGCTGTTATGGGTTGATTGGGGAGGCATTCTGCACACTGTTATGGGGTGATTGGGGAGGCATTCTGCACACTGTTATGTGGTGATTGGGGAGGCATTCTGCACGCTGTTATGGGGTGATTGGGGAGGCATTCTGCATGCTGTTATGGGGTGATTGGGGAGGCATTCTGCACACTGTTATGGGGTGATTGGGGAGGCATTCTGCACACTGTTATGGGGTGATTGGGGAGGCATTCTGCACGCTGTTATGGGGTGATTGGGGAGACATTCTGCACACTGTTATGGGGTGATTGGGGAGGCATTCTGCACACTGTTATGGGGTGATTGGGGAGGCATTCTGCACACTGTTATGGGGTGATTGGGGAGGCATTCTGCACACTGTTATGGGGTGATTGGGGAGGCATTCTGCACACTGTTATGGGGTGATTGGGGAGACATTCTGCACACTGTTATGGGGTGATTGGGGAGGCATTCTGCACACTGTTATGTGGTGATTGGGGAGGCATTCTGCACACTGTTATGGGGTGATTGGGGAGGCATTCTGCACACTGTTATGGGGTGATTGGGGAGGCATTCTGCACACTGTTATGGGGTGATTGGGGAGGCATTCTGCACACTGTTATGGGGTGATTGGGGAGGCATTCTGCACACTGTTATGGGGTGATTGGGAAGGCATTCTGCACACTGTTATGGGGTGATTGGGGAGGCATTCTGCACACTGTTATGGGGTGATTGGGGAGACATTCTGCACACTGTTATGGGGTGATTGGGGAGGCATTCTGCACACTGTTATTGGGTGATTAGGAGGGGGTATTTTAGCACACCACTTGGTTAAAAATATATTTTTTCTTATTTTCTTCCGCTAAACCCTAGGTTCTTGGATGCATGTAATTACACCTACTACTTGCCCCACTTGTATCATTTTGAATTGATTGTAAAAATCAATGCAAAATGAAACAACATAAAAACTTTATTCCACTGCCTCTAGTATTTTATATTTGAAAGAATGTAACCAAAAATAAAAAAGATATAAACCAGAACATTACCCTGCACAGCAGTAGAGGTCCCTGTGGGCCTGTACTACCTTTTATACTCAAGGGCTGACCAATGGTCCTCATAAGGCAAGGCAAGGGTCATCATCACTGTATGGAAACTTGAATGTCAAAAAGCCTTACCCCACAGGCAGGAAGGTTTCTGTCTTGGCCTGCCGGAGGTCCAAGGGGAGGTAGCTGAATTCAGCTGCTGCTTTTTAGCAGTGGTTTGAAACATTATGTAGACCAAATTGCCTGACAATCAGATAAGCAGATCTAGTTTATCAGCCGTAGTATGACTAAGGGGGTTATTTAAGAAGGGATAGCACCAGGTAGAGCCTTGTAGCGGCAGGCAGCATCTGATGAACGCCAGGCGCTTTAGGCAAATCCAAATTTATGAAAGAGAATCTGGTGAGCAACTCTAACAGCGACATGTAGAGTCCGATGTATTATTACAGGCAGTGCAGCGTATAGCGCCGGAGCTCTAGCTTCTAGGTATTACCTTTCGCTCACTGTCGCTCTCCCATACTTTTCAATGGACGTTCATTTGCGTGTGTTTAAACAGCGTGTTTGACATTTTTTTTTTGCTCAAATCATTGTGTGACCTCTCCTGGCTGCAAACAAACACTTTTAGAAACTTTTTTGACTTTTTATATTTTTATGCAGAATTGTCATTACAGGCCTAGCACAAAAGTGTTATTGTTCCAGTGTTAAAACAATGTAATTCCATGTGTTTTCACTTTGTTACAGGTGTATATGTGTTCATAAACAGACTTTAATCACCCCACACCCCCACAGTGCTGTGTGTCCTTTTTTGCTAAGTATGGTGTGGAGCGCCGAGAGTCGGAGAGCAAGCACTACCTCTCGCTCCCTGCAGGACTGTACTGGTGTTAGAGCGACCAACATACATCACATTCACCAATGCCAGCCAGGTTACTACAGCGACTGAAGCGCTATGTTACAGCGCCTGATACCTGTCTACTAGTGGTCGCTCTAAGCGCCACTATACAGACTCTCATCTGCCTATACCTTGTGTTAGTAAGGAAACAGTTACTGATTTCAAGTCTGAAGCTTCTGTAATTCTCAGGTAGGTTGTCAAACCTTGTGAAGCAGGTCTTGGTGAGTTAACTAAGTACTTTGCAAACTCTTTCTTATAGCATAATAGGTGAGAGGCACAAGGAAAAATGGAACTGTGAAGGTATTCAACCAAAAAGCTTGTTCATGTCACGCTCTGGTAACTCCAGCCCTCCAGGTAAGCCCTCAACCCCCAATCTCCGCAGCCAGCTTCACCTGTAGGAGCCCCCGCTTGCCGGGACGCAGAATACGCCTGCCCGGGATCGGTTGCCCCCAGGACTTCAATGGCTCAAAGGATGGGGGCTTACTAGTTGGAGGTCTGAAGAACCAATAGCTAAGAGCGAGTTTATTGGAAGTTCGGAGACAGGCCACAGGTCGACACCGGGAAGTCAGAGATCACAGCGGTACAGAGGGATGAGGCAGCTCGAGGTCAGGGTACAAAGCAGAGGTTGGCAACAGAGATCAGGCAGAGAGTAATCGATTCAGGCAGGGGTCGGCAACGGGGTTCAGACAAGAGATTGGTCAATTCAGGCAGAGGTCAGCAACAGGGTTCAGACAAGAGATTGGTCAATTCGGGCAGAGGTCGGCAACAAGGATCAATCACGGAAATTAGCTCAAGACAAACAAGGTACAAGGCGCTATCACAGGCACTGAGTAACTGACGGGGTGGAACCTTTATAGGAACAGATATGATGGGAGATGGGGGGAAATGGGTGTGTGATTGGTGCTCACTAGGATTAAACAGCTCATGTGTACAGCGCCGCCGGAGGATATAACAGTCACGTGCTCGCGCGCGAGCACGAGAGGCTGTGACGTGGGGAGGAGGGAGGAGAGCGGCCGTGCTCGATGCCGCCTGAGCCACCACCGCCGCTCGGCGCAGCCGCCGCACAGTGACAGCTGCGGCCGGCCGCCGGGAGACGGCACTGGAACGGGGTCTAGGTAAGCTGTTACTGACAGTTCATAGGGCCAGGCAAGCATAGATCTGTCTGCTAAGAGCCAGATGCCTGGAGCACTGTGTGAGACAAGTCGTTTATGCATTGTACTGATCTTAAAGGCATACAGAACGGAAAGACAATTGTTAGACCATCATGTCGGGCTACATTTGGCACTGTCCTAAACTGTTTTCAGTTTTCAAATTGAAGAAGAAATGGGTGACATATCAAGGTATACAGTCTTACTTTATGATATATCTTCTAAAATATTTGGGCATGGGCCTTGGCTCTGTGATGCCGCATAATAATCAGCATTATGGGTGGGGTCTGTAACACAGGCGTTCTCATCACCCTATCTGTTTTCCCTTTCTCCCAGTGTCTACAGTCTGATGATGTGGAGTTTTAGTCCACCAGCTTAGCACTAATATTGGTAGTCTATGGCAAAGGAATGGGGGTGTGGAAAGAAGAGTGCACTCATGATGAGGTGAGCTGCTGATCGACGATTTAGGCACTTTGCCTACAGAGTCCCTTTAAATATGGCGAGC
This sequence comes from Gastrophryne carolinensis, assembly GCA_027917425.1. NCBI lineage: Eukaryota > Metazoa > Chordata > Amphibia > Anura > Microhylidae > Gastrophryne > Gastrophryne carolinensis. Next base: position 149,926,947 of record CM051236.1, read on the forward strand.
TGCAAGACAAACTATGCACTGTTGCTATGGTAAAATGGCTGTAATGTTCTGAGCATTTATAGCAGATAGGGGTTCACTGTTTTGGATTGAAACAGTCTTGTGTATTCTCAAGGGGATCAGCGACATCCACTTTATGTAAAACGGTCTCTCTCCCGCTTGTTCTTTGCTCTAAATCTTTCAAACTCACCGTGACATTTTTTCTCGAGGGATTCTTCGTCTTAAGTGCTGCTTTGGCTTAGCTTTCTTGTTTTCCCTTTTTATTTTCTTATTTGATACGGTAGCAGTAAAAAGTTAAATGTGCCAATTAGGCCAGGTCAGTATATTCATACTTCATATTAGCAATTCAACACTTTCATAGCAATTCTCTATCTATGGAAATCATTCTTAAAGTATCACTGAGAGATTAAATTATCAACATATTTATCTCACTCCAACAGGTAGGAAGTAAGCCCTAAAATACACTTTGCTAAAAAGGCAAATACTACATCCACCCAATCAACTCGACTGAGTAGTCCTCGAAGTCTTCTCATTGTGAATCCTAGGCAGCGTGTGCATCTTTCAACGGTTGGGGGAGACTGCAACTCAATTGCCAAAGAACCCTTTTTCATCATCCAAAATGATCACAGCACCCATGCCTACGTTACACAGATGCAGTACATATTATGTGGACATACAGGAGTCCAAAAACAGTCCTTGGATGCTCTTAAAACCCAATCTTCCTTTGGCTCCATCCAAACTAGAGAACTGCAAGGTCATTGTGAGCATAAAAGCATAAAAGTAAGCTACAACGTTATGTACAGTTTTACATTTCAGTTGTTTATATTTTAAAACTAAATATTTTAAATATATATTTTATATTTCAGTATATTAGTTGTAATTATATTTCATTATACTAATTGCTGCCAGGCTTACAATATGGCTTACAGAAAATGAGTAATACTGCTTTCAAATACAGGTGTAGCTGGGCCAGTGGTCACATTTTAATGTGCAAGCCAGCTGGGCAAATAGGGAGGGAGACGATGCAGAAGTGGTAGGTATCAGGAAGCTGGATCTCGGGATGCCAGAGAGGCATTCATATAGGAATGAAAAACTCCAGTGAAACTCTAGTTCTTCCTAGATGCTTCTGTAACTATGCCTGCCATTTTACATGTTACTTTTGTAGGGACAAGAATATTCCCCTCCTGGGTTATTTTTATTTAATGTGGACCAAAACCCAGGAATTTGAATATCCTGGGTCTTGGTTGTTTCCCAATCGGGATCCGCTGCGTGACACCCCCGAGGACGCTACAGACTCCTAATCATTGTGAAGGCAATCTGGAGTTATGCTTACCCAAACTCATCAAGTGCAACCAGACAGCATTTTACAGATAACACCAGCACCTAAAGACATTAGCCATTGAACTACTGTACCTGCCTAGGCATGACAATTTTGCAGGTACACCAGGACTTTTTGATGCTATGTTTTCCCAGCACCTTGATCTACTTTAGATTGTGTTATCATTGTTTGCCAAAGCAAAATGAGGGGGCTTACTAAGACTTCTTTGTTTTACACTGGGGCACTCGACTGCTACATAATCTATATGTCATGCTGACCTTATAAATCCATAGTCAGAAGCTTTCTGAAAACATTATTTACATGGTGCTTACAGACCTAAGGATAACGAGATTGTCTCATGATTCCTAGGAGTAGGCAGAGTCATGCAAGTGCTATATAATAAATGTTTTAATGTAACCAATATAAGGTTGTAGCACCAAGTAACAAGCTTCTTTTGGAATTTAGCGTGGATCTAGAGCCAAGGTGCCACAAATTTATACAAAAACCATCTTGTACACAAAAAACACAAATGTAAATTTTCAGCTTAAACACATATAGCTTGTGGGCCTAGCTTGTATTCAGGGAACTACCTCACTGCTTGATCCCTCTCATACTAAATAAAACAAGAGTTTCGACTCAACAGATTACTGGTCACCGTCCATGAACCATCTTTCTTCAGGCTCTTCTGACTCTCAAGCCCCACACAGGCTACTGGCAATGCTGTCCCCAGGCTGCAACCCTTACAGCCTCCTGAGTCTCTCATAGACATAATTCTCTTGGGGGTGGCTACTGGGTGCGGGTGAGAATAGGAGGCCGATTCATTAATAGCGCCAGGTAGCGACAGATGAGCGACTGTAGCAGTATTTCCACAGCGCCCGCTAGTATTCGCTGTGCTTGGCCGTTGTTCGGTTGTTGACAGCGACTCAGTCGGTGTGCGGTAATGTTGAATATTGGGGGTGGAGTCGCTATTTGACAGGTTACACGCTGTATGGGAGCGCATGATAGCGAATGGCCATAGCGAACGGCTCCCACCATATTCATTAACAAATCACGCTTAAAAAATTCTCGCGCTGTAAAATGCATGTTTAAACCCCAGAGCGCTGGCGGCGATGGGTTAAAAGTAGTTTTTTAACCCCCAAACAACCATATTTTTTGAAACCAAAAAAAACAAGTTTATAAAAACATTTTGTAATATGAATACATTAATATCAGACCTGTAATATCAATTCTGCACACATTTTTTTTTTATTTTTTTTTTACCTTAAAAAAAAATCTAACATGGCATAAGTGGTAACAGAAATTTTCACATTAAAAAAAAAAAAATTATTAACAATTAATTATGAATATTTAAAGATTGTTCCATTGAAATGCATTGGAGAGCGCCAGGTAGCGAGAGGTCATACCTGTCGCTGTTCAAGGTCGGATGCTGGCGCTGTGGGCTGAGGCTGGAATAATGATGAATGATTCGCTATCTGGCGCTCTCTCAGTCGCTAAGCAGGATCGGCTTGATAAATGTGTGATTGTGGTGGGGAGCCGGCGTTCTCGTGGCGGTGACCGTCATTAACGTTTCGCTCACCAGTCGCTACCTGGCGCTATCCCTTGTTAAATAAGGGCCTAGGTTTCTGGCCTGAAGTCATAAAAGCTGGTCTGGCCCAGCAAACCTGAATTACCTTGGTAAAATGCATCCAATTTATGGTGAATCGGAGGTAATTCGTAAGGGAACATTCTACTTTTATAGGGGAGAACTGCTCAATTCGACAGACCTGTCTTCTAATACAGCCTGCGTTGCATAAAAAGTTACTGCCATTACAATTCTTTTGATATGTAGAAATGTTTTTACCGATCAAGCTCTGATTTTGAACAATCATTGCTGCAGTTTCCCACAGGCTGGCTTGGGGGATAAGCAGCCTTCCCTGTAAAAGTGGAAAAGTAAGTTCAAAAACCTGTCACCCCTTTTTATTCTTTCTTTGCAGAAAGAAAACAACAAGCTTGGCTGGATTTTTTACACTGTGTATGTGTATAAATAACCCCTCTTCTTGCTTTATAATCAGTGTTGGACTGGAATGCCTGGGGCCCACCAGTAAAACTGGATCTGGGGGCCCACCTCACATTTAGTTGTGAGCATCCCCAGCTTACTTTTAGGGCCTTTGCACAGAAACATTATGCCAGACTGAATTGTCTGTGTGTGTGCATTTAGGATGCCACAACTAAGCTATAGAGTTTTGGTGATGAATCCACTAAAAGGGGCCCACTGTTTTTTTTCTTGTTAACTCTGTGGGATAGTCCAAGCCTGTATGTTATGTGTATTTACATATAGAGGCTGATTCATTAATAGCGGGAGTTAGCAACAGTAGAGCGACTGTAGCGGCATTTTCACAGCGCCCGCTAGTAGTCGCTGTGCTCGGCCGTTGTTCTGTAGTTGATAGCGACTCAGTCGGTTTGCCGTAATGTTGAATATTGGGTGAGGAGTCGCTATTTGACAGGTTTCGCGCTGTATGGGAGCGCATGGCCCTAGCGACCGGCTCCCACCATATTCATTAAAAAATCACGCTCAAAAAATTCTTGCGCTGTAAAATGCATGTTTAAACCCCAGAGCGCTGGCGGCGATGGGTTAAAAGTAGTTTTTTAACCCCCAAACAACCATATTTTTGGAAACCAAAAAAAACAAGTTTTTCAAATAATTTAGTAATATGAATGCATTAATATCAGACCTGTAATATCAATTCTGTACAATTTTTTTTTCCCTTAAAAAATTATCTAAAGTGGAAGAAGTGGTCACAGAATTTTTCACATTTAAAAAAAAAAAAAAAATTAATAACAATTAATTATGAATATTTAAAGATTGTTCCATTGAAATGCATTGGAGAGCGCCAGGTAGCGAGAGGTCATACCTGTCGCTGTTCAAGGTCGGACGCTGGTGCTGTGGGCTGAGGCTGGAATAATGATGAATGAGTGGCTATCTGGCGCTATCTCAGTCGCTAAGCAGGATTGGCTTGATAAATGTGTGATTGTGGTGGGGAGCCGGCGTTCTCGTGGCGGGGCCCGTCATTACCGGCCGCTCACCAGTCGCTACCTGTCGCTATTCCTTCATAAATAAGGGCCATAGTATTTTAATATTAGCTTGTTTCACAAAAAAGAGCAGCTTTAAAGTAATTTTTCAGCCATACACTATGCAACGCTATGCTCACCTTAAAGAGGACCAACACCCAGGGGTGATCGGCCCGGAAATCTATAAGATTCCCGGGCCGATCACCTCCCACCCCGCGGGACATCCCGATCTCGGATGTCCCGCGGGGTGGGAGGTGATCGGCCCGGGAATGAAACCCCCCAGAAACCCCAAAAACATCTTACCTGATCCGCCGCCGCTTCCGCCGCCGCCGCCTCCCGCGCGCCCCTCCAGACGTGCGCGCGCCCGCGCCGGCCCTCTGTGAATGGCCGGCGGGGGCGCGCGCGCGCCGAGAGTGACGCGCGGGAGGCGGCGGCGGAAGCGGCTTGGACGTTCCTGATCCCCGCCTGGACGTTGGCGGGGATTGGCTGCGGCGTTCACGTGGGAGCGTTGAGAGGTGAGTTTTTTGGGGTTTCTGGGGGGTTTCACACAGCCAAAGTGGACCAAAACCCAAGATAGTCAAAATCCTGGGTGTTGGTCCACTTTAAGTCCTACATAGCCCATAACTGCTAGTCTGAAGCTGCAGGGCTTACCTTATTGTGAGATCCACACCCAGCGCCCGATCACCGCGGTCCTCTCGCTCATCGTGCAGTCTCTTCCTTGGTCCGTCAGCTGTGGCGATGGCCCCGTTATCAGTCACAGGGAGCTGCCCCACCCCCTCTATTGCAAGGGTCGAGCTTGGTGATCGAATGGGCGGCGCTGGCTGCGGATCTAACAATGAAGGTAAGCCCTGCAGCTTCAAACTAGCAGCTATGGGCTATGTGGGCCTTCAGATGAGCATAGAGTATTATTTGTTTTTGGCTAATGTTTTTATTACATGTTTCTTGTTATTTACTGCATATGTTTAATATGCTTGTTTTTGTAACAAAATGGTTAACACACATTTGAATATTTACACATGTCCTTTATTTATTCAGGAAACAGGCAACCAAAAAATCAGAGCTTATTTATCCTGAGATATAATTGCTGATGAAAAAAAAAATAGAATGCACAAAGCAAAAGTCAAAGGGATGTGACTGTAGTAAGCATTTCTAATTATATCCGTGCAGCACTGCTTTGTAGGATAAAAAATACATTCAATCATGTAACTACTGTGCTAAGCCAGAGGAATAAAGGACCAAATTGAGGTCGGCCACAGGGAAACATGCAGTTGGCATACTTTTCTGTCTGCATTGCCATTATTCATAATATAGAACATCTTGTTTCTAATAGTCCTCCTAGCGCTTATAAGCCGTACTTTGGAGCGACAGGTGAGAATTTTTCATACTGCCCTGGAGGGATTTCTACAGTTTTACAGTTCAGTGAGCACTTTGCCCCTGGAACGCTCGTGCGCTCGTATGAACTTGCAAGTGATTCTATAAGCTAATACGTTTCTATCCTAAAATTTACGTCCGTTCGTATGGCAGTTCGGGAATCAGACCTATGTCAGTTTCCATCCTGAATTTTCCGTTTCATTTCTCAGGTTGCAACATTGGTTTTGCCCTTTTTCCTTTTTTGTCTGGACGTAAATCCTTCTGATCTTGCGGCTGCGCACTACAAACTTACCTCATTAAAGTGCATTCTAAATATTTGGTCTTTTATTTTTCTTTATTTCATTCATTTTGTAGTAACCAACCATTAATGAATGCATTTGCATAAGTAAATCTTACTTTGTTTAATTTTTAGTTAACTTGCATTTTTTACTTTACTATTTACTATTTTTATTTTAATATTTTGGCTTCAAATGGTACAACTTTAAATTTTTTGTGTGGTTACCCACACCCTCTACATACAGATTTGCTCTCAAAAATTATAAAACACCCAGCAACTTCTGCATGTTATGAGCTTAGAAACAGCCAAGATGGCGGCTCAGGTATTATTGGGCAGCCTGCAAACAGAAAGGGCCTTGTGACTGTGTTGCTCTGCATTCTTTGATTTCTGACCTTTCCGTGCCCCCAGCTCTGCTGTGTCTGTGCAAAATACAGCAGTAACCCACATCCTGCACTTTATCCCGCTCTCCTCTCCTAAGTGTGATGCATCTGACCAAAGATGTGCTTAAATAATTAAACAAAGCAAAGGTAAACAACTACACCAATAAATTCAAACTAAAAATATTATTCTAGTACATCAATTTAAAAATAAATAACAAAGGACATAAGTTTCTTTAATTAACGCAAATATATTGCAAAATAAAGGTTTACATGCAAAGGACTAATTAAGGTCCACATTAAAATGCTTTTATAAGGCATACATGAATCAGGTATGCATTGCTATACAATTTATGGCCTCGGCCATGCTGATACATGCAGTTCATTGGAGCTCAAGACGCGCAGACTCCTCCACATAGCCAAAAAACCTGTTCAAGAACAGCAATCCGACTGCTAAAAGGTGTCGGAAGTGGCTTTCTTTTAAAACGTATTTAGAGGTTTGAAAACTGTTCTCTGAATCACACGTAAACACATCCGATTATCCTAAGTTTTACGTTTTGATCCTAAGTTTTAGGATTTGATCCTAAGTTTTACGTTTTGATCCTAAGTTTTTCGTTTTGTTCCTAAGTTTTAGGTTTTGAACCTAAAATTTAGGAACGAACTTCTGATGATCGCAAGAGCATATACGAAATCGTACGTAGGCTCGTGCGAGTCGGAAATGGCCAAAAAAACAGGAAAAAACACCCACCCAAACTTACGATTCTCGATCCGAAATCAATTAACTTTTGCTCTTTGAATCGAGGGGAATGTGTGCTTGGTAATCTGCTTTTAACTGTCTATGCTATTGGGTAGTTGGAATGACCAACCCCAGGGACTTAGGGTGTCCAAAGGCACTGACAGCCAGAGTGATTCTTGAATCCACTTCAAGCTTGCTTTGTATTGTTTGACAAGTCTACAGCTGGTCATTTATGTGGCATCAGACTATAGATGGACTCCTTAGATCCATGGGAATCAGTTCATTTGCCATATATGCTCATATTGCTAGCAGGTGGTATCCTCAGCATCCCTTTGGCCCTGTTGGGCACATGTGGCTCCCTATGCTTACCCTTAGATGCCTCATAGGAAGCCAGCGCTATTGGCAAGTGAGTCCCTAAATTATAATCTGGCCACTGGCCTTAAAAGGAATTTTGGGCCAATAATCCCAGGTCCAAGGGCCATTCAGTAACCTTGTCCTGCAACCATTCAGCCACCTTCCCTTTAAAGCCAATTCCTGCCCCAGCCAACAACAACTGTCATATATTTCTGATGCTGGGTGTAATATGTCCTTGTGAATGTTAGTTAGCTTCTGTTGTTGACTCCTGCTCTCTCCTTTTGTACTGTGAACCTCTGTCCATTTGATCTCTAACCCTTTGGCTTGACTTCAGGGACACTCTTGCGCAAACCCTTGGAACCATTTATGTTTGGACTGACTTCTTGTTGCTGACCCAGCTATCTTGACCTCTGTAGCCTCTTAAATACAGCCTGCCCAGGAAGTCTTCTCTGTCTCAGTAGACATCCCTTGTACTTATATGTCCTGGCCTGGCAACCATGTTCGGGTAGGTGGGTGATGTATCCAGACAAAAAGTGGGTTGTCGAAGGGTAGAAGTAGCAGTATCAATTGGAGTTTGTTTTTTGATCAAAGGCCAGCAAGAAAAATAAGAGAAAATAAGCAGCAGTTTTAAAATCTTAGATTCATATGACAGATATATTATAAAGTTATATTACACAAGGACACTTCCTATTACAAATTTTAATAGTTCACATGTTATACCAGGACAATTTTGTCAAGTGTCAAAACAAAAAGAGACACTTTAGGGTGACACATGCTGACCTTGATATAGCGGTCTAAAAAAGACTGCCCCCATTCAAGGGTACAAGCTAAAGAGTGCTTTCTTAAAACAGAACTCGCGGGTACACCAGGACTTTTTGATGCTATGTTTACCCAGCACCTTGATCTACTTTAGATTGCGTTATCATAGGCATTGTTTTCCAAAGCAAAATGAGGGGGCTTACTAAGATTTCTTTGTTTAAAACTTGGGCACTCGACTGCTACATAATCTATATGTCATGCTAACCTTATAAATCCATAGTCAGAAGCTGTCTGAAAACATTATTTACATGGTACTTACAGACATAAGGATAACGGGATTGTCTCATGATTCCTAGCAGTAGGCAGAGTCATGCAAGTGCTATATAATGAATGTTTTAATGTAACCAATATAAGGGTGTAGCATCAAGTAACAAGCTTCTTTTGGAATTTGGTGTGGATCTAGAGCCAAGGTGCCACAAATTTATCCAGAATCGATCAGGACAGTTTTAAAATCTTAGATTCATATGACAGATATATTATAAAGTTATATTACACAAGTCAAAACAAAAAGAGACACTTTAGGGTGACACATGCTGGCCTTGATATAGCGGTCTAAAAAAGACTGCCCCCATTCAAGGGTACAAGCTATAGAGTGCTTTCTTAAAGCAGAACTCGGGTTCCCCATAATATAAAGGGTTGATTTGCATGACTTTATCAAGAATCATGAGTAATCCTGTAGTTCTTGGTCTGTATGCATCATGTAAATACGCAGGAAGAAACATTATAAACAAATTAAACAATCCTTGGTTTATAGACATTTACTGGAATCATAAAAGAGCCCTACTAAATACCAGTACTCCTACATCTCCAGATTATTAATAATACCTGATTAAGAAAGCTGCATGAGAAGCTCATGTCATGTCAGCATTTGCTGGGTGGCTCCTAATGGCTGGACATACAGGAAGGTAAAGGGGCACACATGTACAAACAGATCTGATCCATTGGCTGGAGGGGTCACTTGTGTCATGGCACTAGTAACTTAAGAAAGGCATGACACAAGAGATGGGTTTAGATGTCATTTGTGTGAGTCCTGATACTGGTTAATGGTGAACCAGATGCAGTTTTGTGAAATCCAGTAAAAAAGGTAGTTGGAAAAGTCGACAATTGAAATTCAGGTAGTATATCAGGTAGTATATTCAGGTAGAGTGTGCGGTGTGTAGGTAGTGTAGATAGTAGTAGATAGTTTATAGGTAATAGGAAAAAAGCATAGTTTTGGGGACATGCTGGACCACTTTATCATACGCAAAACCAAGAAATAAAACTACAGAAATAAATAAATTCAACTGACCACATGGGGCACCTTACTTTGAGTAATAAGATCTGACCTACCTTAAGAATTGTCAGACTGTATGTGATCTGATGTCTAGTGTGTTATTTTATTTATATCTCAGATATCTAATGTTTTATGAGGATGGGAGTTGATTGATCATAGTATGCATATTTTATATTGACACTTATATAAAGATAAGATGTCTTATCAGCATTCACAAAGCAGATTAATTACTAAGTATTTAATATGGGAAGTTAAATACTTTAATTTATGGTATATATCAGGTATGCTGAACTTCGCATCTATCTCATGTGGCCCTTGACCTGCTGTGCGGAAAGTAGGAGGGGTAAATAGAAGTGGCTTTTAAAGGTAGTTAGGAGCACAGTCAGGGCCATATTTGGTGTTCATGATGCTATAGGCACTTTAAGAGCATGCGCCCCCCTTTTTTTAAGTTAGATCATAAAAAGGTCCATATAAAAAAAAAAGTGTGGAGGGGGAGAGGGTATAATGGGCTAGATGCAGAGTATGTGTGTGGAGGAGGGTCAGGGCACAATGGGGAAAATGCAGAGAAGCATGTTCCATCTTTCCATAATTCTGACATACAGGAGTCACATGACCACAGCAATGGAGGATGCTCTGGGCTGTGTTCAACCCATTGCACCCTCACCCCCCACTCACACAAATACACTCTGCACCCTTCTGTGGCTGGGGGGGGGTGCTTGTTAGGAGGCATTAATGTTCTGGCTATGGGAGTTTTCTTTTCTTTTCTTTACTACAGTAGTGAGGGCAGCACCCCCCCTCCCTCCACGTTGCCACCCTAGGCACGTGCCTAGGGTTGCCTAATGGGA